>OW121711.1:14890000-16090000 GCA_933228805.2 Hipparchia semele | reverse complement strand
GGCCATAGGATGCGTACCCCTCTGTAAGTTTTTATTTGACGGGTATGCCCAGCGGTCATACCCGTTATATAAAACTGTTTGACTCGCGTCACGCGCCTGTCAACAACGTATGGTTAGCGGAGGATGAGCTCCGGTATAATATGCCGACTATGAGTGATTTTCCTTCTAAAAAAAATACCAAAAATATCCAGTGTATTAAAGGATAACATTACTTTTCTCCTGATATATTCTTTTATCCAATTAATGCACTATTTAAGGAGAAAACTTAAAAATACTGTTGATCCGAAAATGTTGCTACGGAATCGTACAAGAAATAATTTCGGGAAATTTAAAAAAATTAACCAATCTACTTATTACTCGATTGGAGCCCTTTATCATGAACTGCATAATGATTTGATTACATACAATTAAAATTACGATCGAATAGGAAAGGTTGGGGGTTTATATTTATATTAATTTATAAACTTTAGGCAAACAATTTAATCGATTATTTTGAAAAGGGAACGAGTCACACATTTCGTCAAAACTGAGTTAAGTAGAATATTCTCGTTAACATTTTATAATATTTTCTTGTCGTGTGACTGAGATTTTGTTGGTCTTGCATAGTAAAAATATATCATTATCTGTAGTAAACTCTTACTAGTAAACTGAGCTACTATTGTAGCTATGTCACTATAACTACTTTTTAACATTTTAAAATTTAATAAAAATCCGACCAAAATCAGACCAAGTTATTTATACCTTTGCCTTAATCCTTACCAAAATAAATGTTTTTTCAAGCAAGGCTGTTTAAATACCTGCAAATTACTTTTTAGTTTATTAAAATCGGACATTCCATTCGAAAGATATTACGAGTTCATTGATGTAATTTATTCTGTTATCATTTTGTTTTCAATCATCAAGTCCCATACCCAAAGGGAGCCAGCGATACACTATTGCTAAATATATTATTATTTAGGTAAGTATGTCCTGCATTTACTGTGCGTTTATGCCAAAATGTTTAAATATCCACCCTTGCGAAGCCGGGAAGGGCCGCTAGTATAATATAAGTAACCGATATAATTGCATGCGCAAAAATCATTACAAACATACACAGATTTGTGATTAAAAAGCCTTAGTAATATTCAATCGCCACAATTAATGCCCTCGTGCCACCTCGGTTTATGAAAAATTAAATTGTAATAGGTATTGTACCCATTCATAAAGTTGGATAAGCTTATCATTAACAGTATTTTTAAGGTAGTTTTTTGTTCAAAAATGAGGATTTTATTTTAAAGAAGTTGGTCACACTGCAAGAAAATTAGGGCTGGAAGCAGAAATTATATCGATATTGATATTTTCGGTGTGTATGGTATAGGTACATCATGTATTTTTTAATTTTCTTATAGAACCAGTTAGTGTTCCAACAAATGTCTACTATCCATTGATAAAACATGGATAAAAGTTTAAAAACTATAAACTCGACTACAAAATTGTATGTGGCATTTCTTAAATTTATTTATTTACTAGCTGATTTCCGTGACTTCGTCCGCGTGGCGTAGTTTAGAGTAACTTGCTACTATCCGCGAGAAGGTATGTCCTCTATCTCCGATAATATTTATTAGATCTTCACCAAAATTGAATAAAATAGTATTTTTCAAAAACTTTCATCCCCTATCGCGGATGAACCTTATTGTTTATTAGGATAAAAAGTATCCTATATATTAGATTCAGAATATTCAATTTAGATTTATATTCTCATTTTATACAATTCATTAAAAACTTTTTAAGTCTTAGCCAGACCAACGAACAGTAATTGATTGCTAAATTGATTTAACAATATTTTAATTTATCGTATTAGTTGAACTTCATTCATTCATTAATTCATTTAGAACTTATCGAAAGTCGATAATCGATAGTGTCGCAGCCCAAAATTGCTTACATAAATGACATGATTGTTTCGTGTAAGGATAGAACGTCCCTGTGTGTGAATTTGGTTGTGTGCGTATACTTTAAGGTTGTGTTTGGTAGTTTTGTCGTGTGCGTGCATAGCGACGTGATTGAAAAATGCACCTGTAGTAAGAAATTGTTTATGTGTGCTACCTCGCCCCGCACCGTAATTGACAGATTTTTTTGCAAAGAAATTAGACGTCAAGGCGTCTCCATCTGAAACACAAAATTTTTTTTCCTCCGAGACCAAGTATAATGTCGCTATTCTATTGTCTTGTCGGACCTGCAATTTTACTTTGTTAACTTGCCTTTTGAGTTTTTATTAAAATTTTAAATATATTTTTGCTTACGATCTCACCGGAGCATAGATTATTTAATTTTAATAAAAAAATCCGTCCCCACACTTTAGGGAACTATCTATTCATTCTATTATAAATAAATAATATGTATTCTAAACAAACGAAAATCTGCCAAAACGTCTAATTTATGGCTTGGTTAAATGTTACTCGGTGATGCATTGGTGAAATTCGCTCTAACTCACATAGTATAGTTTATAGACAAAGAATTGTATGACGAATTCGTGTTCACGAATCTATTGCACGAATAAATTGTTAGTAAATATAAGCAGTTATATCGGAACCAAATAAATATTGCTTTTATACGGAAGTCAGTAAATTGTTATATGCACATTATGGTACAAGTATGGGATAGTGTGTTTGTCGTGATACTGAAAGAGAGGTAGCAAGATACAAGATATAGCGGTTTTGTATCATAATATCTTTATAATCTCAATAACAACGGTACAGATTTTGCACAAGTTACTTTTGGATGAGTTGACTTCAAATTTTTAGTATAGCTCAGACTGATGACTATAATATCTCGCTTTTTATAAACTTAGATACTCAAAGAATATTTATGAATTTCAGATATTTTCCTTTATTTGCATTCATAAGACCTACTTTCATGCCAAATTCTTTTTTTTCTAGAAAGGGTATACTTTCCAAGTGGTCCCATAGTCATCAGGTAAGGATCTGATGATGGTATCCTGGAGAAATCGAGAAAACTTTTCAATATCTATAGGCACAATTGATATACTTTGTAGTGGCGTTTGAAGTCGGTTTTGGTAAAAAGAATTTTTACGTTTATATCACAGAAAATCAAAAAGTTCCCGATTTTTAAAAACCGCTGGACCATGCGGGCATCACATTTTTATATCTATTTTATGGATAGTTGCTGCACGTCTTTATCGCTCGTTCCTTATACCACGTCCTGCCAAGCCGGTCAAATTCTTGAATAGCAGTATCTATGCTCGGAAGCAATCGTTTGGCAGCGCGCCAACCCCCCAGCTCTCCTTCACCAGAATAAATCAGCTGCTTATTTCAACTTTAATACCGAGACAATTGGTTCTATGTTATCTAGTTGTTCCCCTTTTTCCTTGGCCGTCCGAGTGTCGAAGCAGATTATGTATTGGCAAACTTTGGGCAATAGCAGTATGTCGATTTTTATTTACAAAGTGTAATGGATGTGCTTTATGCACGAGAACAAAAATAAAGAACTCTTGAAGTTTCTTTTGTAGGTTTATGTACAACCTAGTACGAACCTACATAACGAATATTATGTTTATGGTTTAAAATGTTTGTTCATCATCATCATCATGAATGTCTAAGTCAAATATTTTATTCAAAGTAGGTATCAATTCGAAATATCAATTACACTTTTTGAAAGTCGACAAATAACATTGTTCTTTATTTTAGATAATTAATTATTTTAGATTAAATTTACTTATTACGCAAAAATCCACTATTATAAAAATCTGAATGAAAATAAAATAAAAATAAATTAATCTGATATTAAATATCAATAGAGTCAAATCCAACATTAAAAAACCTATGTAGAAAAGGTTCTGCATAGGTTTTTTAATATAAGATTTGAACCTCCCTTGAGAAGGGCTTAGGATATAGAATAGAATAGAGTAGTTTATTTAAATAAACTTTTACAAAGTGCTTTCGAATCGTCAAATGAATCTACCAATGGTGGAAAACCATTCCATCATTTTCACCGTAGCGAAGAGTGGATTGATTTTTTGTGTCCGTACATAATTTCACTCAGTTTTCTAATCTAATTCTTATCTAACAAGAAGTACCGTGCCTGAGTTAGCCTACTACCATCTTTAGACAGCACCGTCACTTACCATCACATGAGGTCGCAGTCAAGAGCTGTCTTGTTATCAAATAAAAAGAAACAGTCAACAATATAATAAATATATTATTATTAAAACATAAGGTAAATGCAGAGGTACTCTATGTTAAAGGTTAAAGAGAACAAGAGTTAATAATACAAAGCCAAACATTTTTGGACTATTCCATAAAATGTTTTCCTGGTCTACGAGCGGAAAATTGTTTGAACAAAAACACCGAGAGCTAATATTAAAAGTTAGTAATGATTTCAAGTTTATATACCGTATTGTTTCCGGTTGTTTTTTGAAGTTTATTTACTACTTTACTCCCATTCCAGATTTATTTTGTACAGTTTATGTATGTTTGTAGTTTTGTATGTACGATTTTTCCTTGCTGTACTTTTGGTTGTTATAATATCCACCATTAGCCCGTGTAACTTTTATTTAAAAAAAAACCTTTAATTTTAGTTTCTAGAGTGTGTCATAATAATTTATTTGACTTTGTTTGTATGGGATCCTGTTGTAGAGTGTTCGAAATTCAAAATTCAAGATTGTTTCTTTCATAACGCCACGTTGTGACTCTAATAAAAACTAGAAACTCTACCACCGGTTCGGAAAACAGATTCAGCTTGAGAAAAGCCGGCAAATAGCTCAGCAGTGCTATAGCACTGCTATAGCAGTTCATGCTATAGCATGAAGCATAAAAATAGCAACTGCTGAGTTCTTGGCGGTTTTCCCAGCAAAATCTGATCCGGCGGTAGAGTCTTAACATGTCGTCATAGGACCTCAAGTTGGCCTACATGAAATAAATAATAATTTTAAATTTTGATTATATTTTTCTACTCAATATAATCCTTACTAATATTATAAATTCGAAATTGTGCCTGTTTGTTGGTTTGTCCTTCAATCACGCAGCAACGGAACAACGGATCGAGGCGATTTTTTGCATGGGTATACTTGAAGACCTGAAGAATAGATATACGTCATTTTTATCCCGGAAAATCAAAGAGCGGAGCGGAATCGCGGGAATTTTAAAACTAAATCCACGCAGACGAAGCCGCAAACATCAGCTACTAATATAACAACTGTATTATCATCATCATCATCATCATCAACTTATGGACGTCCACTGCTGGACATAAGTCTCTTGCATGGACCTCCACAGACCTCGGTCTTGCGCCGCCTGAATCCAGCGACTCCCTGCGACTCGTTTGATGTCGTCGGTCCACCGGGTGGGGGGTCTGCCAACACTGCGCTTCCCGGTGCGGGGTCGCCACTCCAGCACCTTGGGACCCCAACGACCATCAGCATGCAACTGTATTATACAACTGTATTATTTCTCTATTTGTAAAAATAAATATAAATAGAGAAATAATACATATCTGTATAGTAATATTATTAAAGGCTTAACTTCGGCATTAAGAAAAATACAAAAAAATATATAACCCCCTTTTCAAAAAGACAGAATAAACATATTTATTCGAAGTAGGGAGGTGCCGTCCTCTGGAGAAAATACTTTGTCAGCTATTTCAGGGCTTCAAGACAGCGGAAAATAAAACGCTGTCCGCAGCCCGTGCGGGCTGACACGCGATTTAGCGACCCGCCGCACAATGGCCGCGCTCGGCCGATTGCTGGTGACACGATACAAGATTGTTAAGTGTGACCATCTTTTTAAGCGACTTCCAAAAAGGAGGGGGCTCTCAATTCGACGCGTATTTCTTTGCTTTTCATTTTTTTTTGATACTGTTGGTACGTGACAGCCTCCCCGGCACAGTAGTGAGCGCTGTGGTCTTACTACTGGGAGGTCTCGGGTTCGATTCCCAGCGGGGGCAATTTGGGAATTTATAAGTCTCTGGTCTGGTCTGGAGGCTTTCGCCGTGGTTACCACCCTACCATCAAAGATGTGCCGCCCAGCGATTTAGCGTTCCGGCGCGATGGCGTGTAGAAACAGATTAGGGGGATAGGTATACTACTGCCATACTCGTTCTAAGTTAGTCCACTACCATCTTAGACAGCATCGTCACTTAACATCAGGTGAGATCGCAGTCAAGGACTATCTTGTCATTGAATAAAAAAAAAGTCTGAACCGATTGAAATAATATTTTTTTATTCGAAAGAACTTACTTACCGTCAGGTTGGTCACATTGAAAATTGGCGAAGATCTGTTGAATATGGTGATAAACTCCTCAATGAACAAGAGCATATAGCCCGCGTGAGATATAGAGAATGTGCAGATTGGTTTTGTAGTATAAGTACTAAGTAAGCAGATATTATGGATGGATGCTTATGCAATTAAAATTGCTCCGACATTGTATTTTCTAGTAAAATAAAACAAGTCGCGCAATCCTTGTAAAAACAATTCATTTTCAGTTTGTAAACTTTATGAAAATTTGTACAGTTGGAAACCACAGCAACGTGAAACTTGGACTTAAGTTCCGGAAATGTTTGCACAACGAGATAAACTACAACCAAACAAGATGTTGCAATGACCTAGTACTTGCAGTTGAATAAAATATTTCATTTATTTTCATAATCATCACTAAGTTACGTAGTTCACTAACTACTACTAGTTCCTACCAACCGAATCCAGCTATGATAGTCAATCTCCACTGAGATAAGTCATCTATGCGGGAAATATTACAGTGCACATGTGTGAGCGCTACACAGGTATACTCTCTGTTCACGCTCATATTCCAAAGGGACAGGAATCGTCTGGAGAGAGATTGGGCGCAAGTCCTACAACTTTACTTCAAGGCGCGGGGATTACATACCACCTACTTCTTAACTCGATGCGAGTGACCAGGACCTCTTACAAGACCATGTTCTATGGCCTAAGGCCTATGTCCAGCCGTGGACGTTTATTGTTTGTGATTATAATGGTGCAAAAAGATCGTGGGCAATGTATATAATGGATGTAAAATAATATCAAAATAGTAGTAGAAGATAATAAGACTTACTAGAATCACAACAACATAGCAGGGGTGGAATTTTTAGTGTAAACTCGGGAAAATACGTATTATTTACACAATATAGTAGTAAATTTCAGTTATATATCTATTTTAATATTTAGATTCTTGATTTTCTTGTTAAGTTGAACAATTTTTATTTATTTATTTAATTTATTCTTCCTTCATCACAGATTGTACTTTTATTCCGTGACGTTTTATTTCGTTTTATTGCAAGACGGGAAGTCCGAATTGGGCAATAAAACGATGTGAATATAAATCTAACTAAAACAAGATATAAGACTTACTAGAATCACAACAAAGTTTTAAAGTTTTCATCTTTGTGACTAGCGTTCTGGGAGAGTTCCCACTATACAACGCCGTCAAAAATGGGTCACACAATATTATAAACGAACCTAGCTGATAATATAATTATTATTAATATGTAAAGCAACATAATGTATGTTATACTAGGACATATTAATTTTTCTCCTGATAATATTTTTATAAGAAAAAAATGTCAACGTTTTAGAGCCTCAATAAAGGTGCGGACTGAAAACTGAAAGGTCGTAGATTCGATCCTTACACGTTGCACTACTGTCGTACCTACTCTAGTTACAGAATATTAGGCAAGAAAAGCTTGCTTAATATTCTTTTTAAGAAAAGATAATACATTCTTTAAAAAATTTTTAAAAATCGGTGTAGGTGAAAGTTGATTTGGTGGTAGCTTTTCCCATAAGTGCCTATACCTACTCGTAACGACTTGCTAATTTTTTTTTTCCGTGATATAAAAAGAGAGCTTTGAGTTCATGTATAATGGAAAGTAACTGCAACAGGTTTTACGGGCAGTGAAAGGTGCACAGATACATTTTTAAAACATGCGGATTGCGGATGTCTGAAATTCTAAAACAGTCTGGGTTTATAGCCAATTCGTCCACCGTGATATGTAAATGTGAGAAACTTTTATTTTAGAACCTCTCTCAACATAAAATAAAGGACACAGAGGATATGGTATTTTATGCATCTCACAGGCTTCGAGGGATTTATTTCGTTTTGATACTCCCATTTTCACCCCCCCCACCATCCAATTTAGCAACGAATTGTAAACACACAAAACTGTGGAATCAATTGATTCTGTTTTAGATTTATTTATTTTTCATTAATATACATCCTTGCTAATATAAATGTGAAAGTTTATTTGTTTGTTTGTTGGTTAATTGGCTTGTGCTTCAATCACGCAGCAACAAAGCAACGGATTGATGTGATTTTTGCATAAGTATGGTTGAAGGCTTTCTAAAGTGACATAGGCTACCTTTTATCAGTCTCAAATAAACAAATAATTTCCCCGAGATATTTTTAAAACCTAACTCCGCGCGGATGAAGTCACGAGTAAAAGTATTAATTTTTGGACTAAGTGTTGACGTTCTTGCATGATATATTATTCACAATGTCGTAGAATTGTCTGAAAATAACTGCTACAGTGTGACAACGTCGCAATTACCTCGAAAAGCACGTAAAGCCGTCAGTTCGGCGTTTTATCTCTCTCTGGTCATGTGCGATTTCCGTCCCATAGGACAACGAGAGCGAGGGAATAGAGAGTGCACCAGTATTTGAGCACACTTGTGCACTATATCTCACGCATATATGTCTAATCTCTCTGGAGATTGGCCGCCGTGGCCGGGTATGTTCGGGACGTAAAACATACGTTATCACTTTCAATGGTAACAATATGCGAAGTAGAACTTTAATATTCGTTGAAGCAAGACTCAGTGGGTACTATATGTCTGAACATCGCAACCTCAATGCTGCGAACACAACTGGCCATTGTTGGATTCATGTAATAGTTTCCTTTCTACTTTAGGAACGCGTCCATATTGTACATTCTAGTAAATTAAATTTTGTTTAGAGATATTTTACGTTTTGTGATAAAAATTATAATGATAGTAGGTAAGTCACTCTCCAGGTTTTCAAATACAAGCTTGCAAAAATATTGCAGTTATTTAACTCTGTTAGTCCGTTGTTGCGTGATTGAAGGAAAAGGTTTGTTTGGTGGGAGGCTTTGGCCGTGGCTATTTACCACCCTACCATCAAAGACGTGCCGCCAAGTAATTTAGCGTTTCGGCACGATGATGTGTAGAAACCGATTAGGGGTATGAGTTTACACTGCCATTCCCCTTCCAAGTTAGCCCGTTACCACCTTAGACTGCATTGTCATTTACCATCAGGTGAGCTCGCAGTCAAGGATTATCTTATCATCGTAAAAAAACCTACAAACAAAGCCTTTTTCTGTTGCATGAAAATGGGTTGATTTTTAATGCATACAGACCCCATGTAGTTCATGCATTACACAATTGTGAATTAACCTTACTGTAAAAAATCTCAGATCGTGCTTTGAAAATAGAAAATAAAACGGGATCAGATCAAATCAAATACCAGCTACGCGAAATGGCTCGCAGTACGTAGTTCTAATGCAGAAGTTTTCATTTCGTAGCAATTTGCTACACAAATCGGATCAGGCTGCGGGGAGTCGCTCGCCTCGTAGACGATGAAAGCTAGACTTTTAACTAAACGGATTACCTAGGTAATCAGGCAGCATGTGTGCTAGCTTCAGCTGCTAAAAGTTATGGCCACATCCCATTTTAGATACCTAGTATTGATGATCCAACTAATTGCACATTGTATGTACGTGCTTTTGTTTTATATGTGGGAGGTCTGAACTTCGAGGTGTTAGGGGATCTGTGAGATTAGCTTTTTAAGAAAAAGTATTTTTAATTATTGCTAAAATATAAATGACACTTAAAATAAAATATAAGTAACCGACTGGAGTGAGGGCTAAGCTATTAATTATTATTATATAGCTAATGACTTTCTTTCTTTTGTGCTACTTTAATTTTTAATATATAACATATGCATATATAATATATAAGAAACGTGTAGCGTAGCATGAACTACGCTTTAGAGTGCTGTTATTTAAAGCCTATTTTCCTTAGCTGTCCAGAATAGATTGTATTAAGTATACCTATATTATTTTATAATACGCTTGAATATTATTATCCTTTGTTCAAAAGTTTTGCAGATAAACGATATTAAAGCTTAAAATCAAACTTTAGACGTGCGATTGGTATCAGTTTAAATTTATGGGACAAATTGCCCATAAAAATCTTAGAACTTTGCAGTAAAATGACCGCATAAAATGTTACTGTTGTAAAATGATTTAGGGCTTTATTAGGTATTTTTTCGCAAGAAATAAATGTTCAAAAGTCATTTGTTAACTGGTCAATAGGAAAGTTAGCCTCGTAAAGATAACATTCCTTTTTATCGTAAAGGAATACTATGTTTATGATTAGCCTTCATTCTAAATAGTCTCAATAGCTTAACGGTTAAAGGTGCGAACTGAAAACTGAGAGGTCGCAGGTTCGAACCTTATCGTTGCACTATTGTCGTACCCACTCCTAGCTCAAGCTTTTCGCTTATTTGGAGGAAACAGTTAAGAAAAAGTCAAGTTCAGCTTGGTCCATTAAGGGCCTTACAATAAGATATGATTGTTTTTCATTTGATGATGATTGATGACGTCTTTCGATTGATGATGAAGAAGAAGAAATCGAATCAAGTCGATGCGTTGCTCAGTTGCTGCGTGATGGAAGGAATAAAGTACAAAATTTACAATTTATAGTAAATATGACTGTATTAGGCAAGTTATAATTTAATACTTTTGAATTAAAGAACAATTCAAAATAAAAATCCAAAACAATTACTAACTTCAAACAAAAAAAAAAATATCCTTGAAAAGGCCCCGTCCATAATTTATGTGACAAAAGCTTGAAAAGGACACTCGAAACCTCTTTAAGTCTTTATAAGTTTCTGTTTGAATTTCTAACTTCTGAAGGGAATTTTTTCGCATGTTGTTAAAAGGTTAAATAAAATAAGAACTTCCAAATGGAATTGTTATTGAATTTCAGGGACGCCGAATAACTGTTATGTTCGTTTATTTTTGTTCACAAGGGATGGGTGCTTGTGAAGGTACTTAGGATCGAGGGTAGATAGGTAGGGGTTGATATGAGATTTTATTCATCGTAATTTTCATGGTATTACTTGGTGGAAAGAAGTAGATTAGTCACACCCAAAGCCTTTCACCTACTGTACTCTACTTCGCCTAATCTCTCTCTGGTCATATCAGAGTGTCGTCCTAACGTACTATGAGAGTGAAGGAATTGACAGTACACTTGTACTTGCACACAAAATTTTGCACTATAATATCTACTGCAGAGCTGGCTTATCTCGGCTGACATTCGGAGCTAATTTTTAAAATTAATATAGAAACGCTTTATGCGATTAAAATATCAATTACTTTATCGGTGAAGAAAACTATCATGAGTAATGTGTGTCGTGGAAATCATAGGATTGTAGCGTTGGTACTCATGCTGAGATCTATAGAGCGTGCTCTGACTCAGCTCAGACTCAAGATAAAGATTAAATGGAAACACAAATATGCTCTGACATAAATTTGTCTCGTTTTAATTCTGTCTAGAGTCTCACTTGAGTCAGTGGACTATAGATCTCAGCCTTATAAATAAAAACCAAAATATAGGAACGTGACAAAAATGTACTATATCCCTACCTAGGGTAATCTGAATGTACGCTTGAAATATGCATTGTATGGCATTAGTTGAAAATTATGCTCCAGTTCTTCTGTTATACTGCCTTTGTTCGAGCGCCGCTAGGCCGTTAATTAACTTTAGTCTAAGTACTAAATCATGTTTCCGTAACTGCCAAGTAACTGCGGAAAATCGTGACAATTTCTACTGCATCCCGGGCTTGTTGCAAATAAAGTGTACAAATTGAAAATAATGCAATGTAACAAGTGTGTATCTATATCTAATCCAAAATCGAAGTCAGGTTTCCTCACGATGTATTCCTTACGCTAGTCAGTACCTAATCGTTAAAATAAAAATATCTAATCCGCCATTTTGTTGCGGCGGCCATCTTGTTCCGATTTTCATTAAACATAGCTAAGAACACTCCCGAATAATTCACCTTTCAAACAAGATCAAAATTGGTTCATCGGTTTGGCGGCACACACACACACACAGAAACACCACGCGTGCGCGCACACACACACACACACACGCGCGCACACCCACACGGCAAACTTATAACACCCCATGGTTTTTGCGTCGGGGGTTAATTAATGTTTTCTCTCACAAATACTATGATATTATCGTAACCGTCACTATCCATGTATGATCGCTACACCTACACAAGCAGTCGTTGTTAGTTTTACGCCTTCCAAGATCGACCTTCGACCCTCTCCGGGTAACAAAATATTACAACCAGCGTTACACGAGCGAATGTTATTTGAAACATTTTCATATTGTTTTAGCATTGAACCCTTTGTGGAACCGAAGACTTTCTTATAGGAGTACTGAGTGATTTATCTAGTCGAAATGTTGTTGGTACCTACTCGCTAGTAAACTACAATAAGAATGAAATTTCAGCCAAATCGGTTCAGTCGTTGCGATGTGATTGGGTAATAAACATACAAACTTTCGTATTTATAATAGGAAATAGGATAGTAAAAAAATAAAAACCGGCAAAGTGCGAGTTGGGCTCGCACACGAAGAATTCCGTGCCATCGCAATAGTGATTGTTAACACAACTTTTGAAGGTTTTGATCCTTTCCAAAGCACGTATAAATTACTGTACTAGGATTATATTAGCTTTTTAGCTCAATGTTAAAATGCCTGGGATATAACAATTCTGTGAGGATTTGTTATTTTACTACGGAAATCATACATACTGAGTCATATTTTTTTTCTGTGGTGGATTGGCAACGAGATTTTTTTTCAGAATAAAATATCAGTAAAACAGTAAAATTTTCTTTAAAAAAATAAACGCTAACGATATTATTTTTACGAAAAAAAAGATTGAAAGTCGTGTTGAGTGAATTTTCACTTTTTTATTTCACAAAGGGCAAAGGTTGTGATTAGAGATGGCGTGCTTTACGAAAGAATATCATATTTCTGTGGAGATTCCGTTTCAATAAGACGAAATATGAAATTGAAATACGAGTAATCCTTGACATAAATTAAAGAAAAACATAATATGAAATCACAAGACAGTTTTGTGCTCAAAAGAGAAATGTTGTGAGTTATTTTTTGCTCACAATGATGTCCGCATGGAGTTAGGTTTTTGAAAATTCCGTTAGTTTATGTCACTCTCCAGCTCCTGAATTATACATACGAAAAAAGAAAAACACGCAACATTTTGCAATTTATGGTAGAGATTTCCACAGAGATTAACGTGGGAGATAATGTAGTGCAATATTGTGTGCACAAACACAGCTGTGCTCTCTCTATTCCCTCACTTTAAAAGTCTGATAGGACGGAAATTCCGGAAAGAAATCAGGGCGGGTGAATTGACAATAACTCCAGGCTAATACTGATAACTTCTTAACAGAAAACTCCAAACCATTTTAGGTTCGACCCAGGAATTGAGCCTGGAACCTCGTAATCTACAGTCGAACTTACCACTGAACTAACGAGGAAGTTAGCTTTGCTGTTTATAGATATCCAAAAAGTCTTATCCCTTAGCCAAACTCGAGGTGGTTAGACGTAATGCTTTGCTCCTAGGTATGGTCGATGCTCTAAGTAATTCGTTTTGGCAAAGTCTAGCTTTTAGCGGTGTACAGCGAGAGCACTGGATGCACGCAGACTGATTTGATTTCAGACGCAAATTGGTATGAAATGAAAATTTCAGATCTGGCACTCGCGAGTCGCACTTTAATAACACGATTCACGAGTCACGATACCTACCCATACTCGTAAAATTAATCAATATTTTTACTAGCCGAGGAAAGCGACTTCATAGGTAATACCAACTTAATTCATTCACTCATCCACAACGGTCCTGCGGTCTCCTGTTCGGTCGCGGGTTCGATCTCGGGCGCACAGTTCCGACTTTTCGGAGCTTTGTGCTTTTAAGCAATTAAATGCCATATTCTTAACGGCGAAGGAAAATGTCGTAAGGAAAGTTACATGTCTGAGTTCTCCATAATATTCTCAAAGATCTGTGAAGAGCTGAGATCATGGTGGACTTTGGACAATAATCCTTGTCTGAATGGAGACCAGCGACCAGTAGTGAGCCAGTGATGAAGATGATCGTATCAGTTGGGTAAAATAAAATATTGTGCACAATATAAAGTCACGGGAAACCACTAGGTAATCCTACTAATATTATAAATGTAAATGTTTGGATGTATACATATATGTACGGATGGATGTTTGTTACTCAATCACGCCACAACGACTGAACTAATTTGGCTGAAAGGCACAAAGATAGATTATAGTCTGGAATAACACATAGGCTACTTATCTCGGAAAATAACAAATTTCCCACCGAAATCAAAAAACCTCAATCCACGCGAACGAAGTGGCGGACATCAGCTAGTTCTAACACATACAGGATATTGCACTGCAGCGGTGAAGTCGTCAATTCCCTGACCTACTTCTGAAGTTCACAGTGTGCAATTTCAAGTTAAAATGATTTTAAACAAAGACCGCACCCTATAAATCTGTAGCTACCTACATAAAGAAAATATTTTGCTAAAACAAAAGTTAGGCGCGCCTCGCTTTGAATACCGATCGAGGCTCGCGCCGTATCGCAGCGCTGCAGCCGTCAGTTATCAGCGCTAAAAACGCTGAAAAAGTTAGATACCCTCGACCGTGCACTAGTCTTGGACCGCAGATGAGAATTTTTTGTCTTGAGACCTTAAGTTGGCTACAAGGTTCTATGCTCTATCTCAGCCTTACAGAACAGAGCAGAATAGTTTTTTATTCAAATAAACTTTTGCAAAGTACCTTTGTCTCGTCAAGTGAATCTATTACGTTTACGATTACGATTACGATCTATTACGATTGTACTTAGACTAAGACGAAGACTGTAATTATAAACAAAATTTATTTTTAAAAAACCTTCAAACGCCGCTATAAAGTATATCAAGTGTGCCTGTAAAATTTGAAGAGTTCCCTCGATTTCTTCAGGATCTCATCATCAGATCCTGACTTGATGACCATGGGACTACCTAGGAAGTAGTACCCTTTCAAATAAAAGAATAATTTTCCAGATCGGTCCAGGCGTCTACGACTAATCGGGGAGCATACATAAAAATAAATAAAAAAGATTCCGACGAATTGTTAACCTCCTTATTTGTAACTCGGGTAAAAATAACTATAATTTTTTATTAACCCACAAGCTGTCGGTGTTTCCATCGCTTAGATTTTTATCACTTCTGAGGCTTACCGAGTTGTATGCTTAAACTTCTAGTTATGTTAAGAAATATGTAATTCAAATGGAATCACAAACGTGACTTAATGTAATGATTGTCTACTTAAAAACATCCACTATCCCGTTTTTGATAGTTCACTATACACACATAAGTATCTATTAATTATTATTATCGTGACGTCATACAGTATAATGCAGGTATGAAATATCCTTTCATGAGCCTTTCATCATAAAACATTTTGTCGTACCTACGACAATTTCTATTGCGATTTATACCTAAAAAAAAAGTTGAAAAAGTTGAACAAGTTGGTCGCGCATTAAATTTAAAACTTCTATTTCGCTGGTGGTGGATAAACCAATTTATGGTCGATTGGGCTCGCGCTGCTCATTCTTTACAAAGGTTTTTCAGCACTTTCTTTGCTAAAATACTATTATAATATAAAATCTTATTTAACAGCCTTTCAGCCCGATCCATCCAGTAGTTTAAGCTGTGCGTTGATAATAGGTATATTCAGTCAGTCGACTGACTGAAAAGGTGACTGACTGACTAGTCAGTCACCTTTTCCTTTTATATACCTACTAGCTTTTGCCTGCGGTTTCGTTCACGTTAAGTTCAATTTTTTAAGCCCCTATTTTAGCCTCTTAGGGGTTGAATTTAAAGAAATCCTTTCTTAGCCTAGGATACCTACGTCATAACAGCTATCTGTGTCTTTCAGCCCGACCCGTCCAGTGGTTGCAACTATGCATTGATAGATCAGTCAGCCAGTCATTCAGTCACCTTTTCCTTTTATACCTATATTAAGATAAATACTAATAAGGTTTATGAACACAAAGAAATCTGAAATGTCTGAAGTTAATAATGAATTCCAGCGAGAGCGACGTCAATATAGTTAGTTAAACCCGAGTGGCCGTTTAATTTTCTAGTTGAAACTTTTTTATTGGGTTACCTTCGCTTGCTTGGCCTTTGACGTCGCCAAGTTAGACCGACCGTGGTAGGTAAAGAGAATTATCCATAGAATAACTTTTTAATATAAAAACTTTAGATAGAAAGCAGATTCTCTTGCATATTAAAAGCTCACGGTTTAAGCGGAAATATTAAGAAACTGTAATCAGTTCAGTGAATCCTGGAAAACATCCCGTGGAATTATAAAAAAAAAAAAACTAGCTCCATGCTGGTGAAGTAGCGGGAAAATCCTAGGTTCTTTATAATTTACGACTCCATTTAGCTTATATTTCGTTTATAAATGAAAAAGTTGGGAAATGTTGGTAGGTACGGTGCGAGTTAAAAGCTAATAAAAACAGTTAAATTCCACGCAAACAGAGAGTGCACCCAAAAGAAAGAAAAATAAAACCTTTGATTCACGTTGCAGGCAACTTGGCCCGCGCTCGTCCGCGCTCGCCGCAAATCCTTCCGCCACACATTACACTATAAGAGACCGCGACTCGAAGCCCATTGGCTTGAATCATCATCAACCCCACCCGATGTGCATAAAAATCCTTAGTCCTTAATATTATTATATCTCTCAATTATTTCTTAACACATTTACAATTCATTATTTTTAAAAATGTTTACAAAAATACATAAGTGATTATAAATACATATACAGAACATTCTCAAAAATAATAAATTTTTTTAAAATTATTATTTTTACTTCCTTACTAATATTATAAATGCAACAGTGTGTTTGTTTTTTGGTTTGTCCTTCAAACACGGTGCAACAAAGCAACAAATCGACGCGATTTGATAGTTGAGGGCCGGGAGATTGACATAGGCTACTTTTTATCCCAGAAAATCAAAGAGTTCCCGCGGGATTTTAAAAACTAAGTCCACGCGAGCGAAGCCGCGGGCATCAACTGGATTACATTTTTGCATTTATACCTTTTGCCCATGACTTCGTCTGTATGGTTTTTAAAAATCCCGCGAGATCAATGTTGTTCCGAAATACAAAGAAATTACCTATATCACTTTCCACGTCCAAAACCATAGCGATAAAATAATCACGTTGATCGTGACGTGATTGAAGGACAAACTAACAACGTTAAAGTACGAAACCAAGAAACAAGCACACTTTCAAAATATTAGTAGGGAGTACGACGATAGTAAATCTTCCGTCTGTCTCTTGTAGTATATAGTAGGAGAGCACACATTGCTTCACAACTGGACCGTAACGGTGTAAAATTTAGTGTAATGTGTTGTTGCGGTTAGAGATGATGTATGTTTAATACCGTTTTCATAAATAATTGTTGTTGGTTTTTCGCTCTACTTCGGATTCGTGCCTAATAGGAAATATGCATGCAATTTTTTAATATTTTTAATTAATTCTTTACGTCACTGTGGTATAGAAAAAATATATCAGTAGTGAAAATGTTTAAAGTTATTAAAAAAATAGAATGACTGATCTATCAACGCATAGTTGAACGAGCGAAGCGAAGTTCTCTGAGTCAACTAGGGCGCTTGCCTACTAGACAGAGAAGTGTGTTCGTCTAAATGTCTGTCAGAGCCCTATAACTTCTGAATTACTGAACGTAATTACTTCAAATTTAAATATAATATGTAAACTGATGGCCTTCAGCCGAACATTGTATAATAGTACATTGTGGTACAAGTGTCAAAGTTGGTGATTACCGCTGAGGCGCTATTGAGACCCGAGCCGTTAGGTGAGGGTCTTAAGGTAGCCGAGGACGGTAATCATCAATATACACGTGTATCATACGACGTTTTTCAACACACTTGTGAAGAAAATAATACTAAAATAGTACATTATGGTACAAAACAGTGAAAACGAGTTGTGAAAATTTTTTCACAATGGCGGGAAAAATTAAAGTTGTTATTTGTTCGCCCTCTTGAGATGCTCTTGAGGGCAGGCAAAGATCGACGACCATACAGCCTATTCAGATGTTTATTTGATTTAATCAGTTTTCCGGAATGCGCGCGTACCTTTAATGGCCATAGACTAAAAGAATGAGGTTTCTTTTTTTTTGGCTTTTCTCTTATAGCCACGTACAAAATGGGGAATTTCCAGTTTTCTTTATTACAGAAAAAACAAAAGTTATATTTGAGTGACAGTTTTATTTATTAAACACGTACAAGTTGAAATTATCTATTTAAATACGAAGTTGTATGAAATGAGCAAGCAATAGGTATCTTGGCAATAGGTAGGATTTTTTTTGTAATAGAAACTTTTTTAAGAACAAAGCAACTCAACCAATAAAATTAAAAAAAATAATTCTATAACTCACATTGTGAATAATGGTAATAAAAAGTCACAGTTTGAGTTAAAGGTGTCATTGTGTGCCTAATTGCGGTGAACCGGGAGCCATTTTATGAGCAAGTGTGTTGAAAAAAAATATAAAAAGCTTTATTTCAGGGGGGCTCTCATAGAAGCGTATTTGAAGTAAAATCTTGTTTGTTGCTCTACATAGACTTGCGATATATCTTTTTAAAGACGACTTTGAACTGAGTACAAAAATATATTTTTTTTAATTTTTCCCTAAAAATTGACCAAATGGGGGGGTTTCAAAGTGGAGATTTTAATTTGAGCCATATGTCAAGAATTACTGAATATTAGAACGTGAAACTTGGTTGAAAATTCAGTTATATCCTGTACTTGAACAACAAATACTAAAATTAGATAAATGTTATAAAGAAACGAAATTATTTAATTTTAATGCGCCATCTATTAGCATTATTGTGAAGCTAATAGCTTCACTATAATGCTTCACTATACTTCCACTCCGCGCATGGCGGCGACACACTCGCCCATAGCGCGGAGCCTCACACCGGACACGACATCGCTCTGCACGCGGCGGCGGACCACCCGCCCGCGGTGCAGAGCTCTCGGACTGACACCCGCTCCGCGCACGGCGGCGATTCACTCGCCCGTAGCGCGGAGCCCTCCACCGGACACGACATCGCTTCGCACGCGGCGGCGGTTCACCCGCCCGCGGTGCGGAGCACCCACGGACATGACGACCCACAGGCTCCTGGCCAACGCCAGTGAGCCTCGGCCACAAGGCCGAAATCAAACACCGGGGGAGTGTTCTCCCCTGCGCCCCGCCCGGGTAATGAGGCAAGGCCTCGAAGCCCGTACCCCCTCAGGCCTTCGGCCTGAGGAGACGAGCAGCAGAGGGTCGAGGAGACGACCCTCTGCTGCTGCTTCACTATAATGCTTCACTATAGATGGCGCTGT
The DNA here is from genome assembly GCA_933228805.2 of Hipparchia semele. NCBI lineage: Eukaryota > Metazoa > Arthropoda > Insecta > Lepidoptera > Nymphalidae > Hipparchia > Hipparchia semele. The sequence continues at coordinate 16,070,477 of OW121711.1, read as the reverse complement.
GTCAGTAAAACAGTTTTATGTCAACTATTATTTTTTTTATTGCGTCTAATGTTAAAAGTTAATTATTACAATATATAATTAAAACTTTTGGGAATTATGGGATATCGCGAGGTCTCAGTTCGGGGCGAACCACTAGTTGTTAGATCAGTCAGTCAGTCAAACCACTGAGCAGATTGGACTGTTTGGCATATACCTATTATGATGTAGGCATCCGCTATGAAAGGATTTTTGAAAATTCAACCTCCAAGAGGGTAAAATAGGGGTTTCAAAAATAGAATTTTATGTGAAGTGCGAAGAGAGAAGTTCTTAGTACAACTACATACCTGCACTATTATGTATTCTTTGTTACAACTTCTTCTATGCAATTCCAATGTAGCAGTGATCAATACTTTAACTTCAGCAGCAATCAATAGTCTGAAATGAAAGCTTTGAAATAAATTCGAAGTAAAATAAAAGTGAATAATATGTTCTGTTCCGCGCGGAATCTCTCCCCGATATAAAATCGTTCGTCGCGTTGGCATCTAATAAATCCGCTTATCCGCTCCATCGCGGATCCAACGTTGGAATGATAAGCAAGGATCTATTTTGTATATCTGGATCTATTTGAGGAAATTAATTCAACGTTATTGTAACGAAAACGGATTATTTTCGTCCCGTTACACACATGTAAGTACATATCACGATTAATGTTTTTGATGGAAATGTCGATATTTCGAACAAATTGCATGGATGGCTATGACAGGGCTAGGTTTTCATTTTGTAAATTAGTAATAATTTCGTTTAACCACGGAATATATTTATTATCTTATCGAAATATAAGTATCGAAACTTAGCAATGATGTACTCAGCTTTACTGCGTTTATGAAAATTCTTATCAAACGAACGATAGACATTGGGTTGTCAAGGAACTTGAGATGGCCAGACATAGCTCATATTTTTTTTCCCCATTTCTCTTGCATGGGTATTAAAAATAAATTTGAAACGCAGTTTTAAAATAAAAGAGAATTTCTAAGTGAACACTTGGACCCTCATAAATATTTCAAAGTGCAGGCAGTTTATTTTTAAAAACAAAGTATAGGGATTTTGGAAACACATTAAGATTAGAACAAAAAAAGGGTCTTTAGAAATTGCAATAGAAGTGCAGACGTTTTAAAAGGAAACATTTAGAATCAGATCATAAATCTAGTTGAAACATTTTGCCTTCACAAAATATTGAAACCAGATGTGTAGATTGACATAGCCGAACCGAGCCGAAGGGCATAGAAAATAAACAAAAAAGCAAGGCGTGACCGTAAAATGACGCTTTCGATAATTGGCCGAAACATTTTGGCGGGAATCTTAAATGGGCGTGACTATAGTAAATGACGCTATCGATAATTGGCCTAAACGTTTTGGCGGAAACCTAAAATGACGAATCAAGTTAAGGCAGTTTACTTTGGTGGGGATTTTCTATTTTTCAGTTTGGAGAAGGGGCGATAAAGACTCGGAAGGGGAGATACACGGGGGTGCTTTTCGAGAAGGCATTCCGGGTTGAGGGCTCTTCCAGCAGAGTCGACTCCATTCTCCGATAAATTAATCCTAAGATTGTATAAATTTTAACCTATTTTAATAGATCTATACATAAAAGTAGAATCAGTGCAATAGTTTATAATTAAGCTTATAAGCAAGTGTGTGTGCGCAACGAGGCCTGAATATTCCCGGTAATGTACAAATATTCCAATAATTATATTTTGAGATAAGTAAATTCACAGATAAAGGGTTTCCGTAACGTCCGGGTTTAGGCGTTCATTATTGTAAGAAATTAAAATGTATCCAGATATAGTTCTCGATGCTTTGTATGCAGAGGAACAAAGGGATAGAAGACGTGTGAGAGAGATATCTCGAGACGATGGGTTCTCTATTATGATGTATATCTTATTTCTGACATTTGTTCTATATCTGCTCTTTTTATTAATCAGATTAATGTGGTCAAATCTGAGGGAGTGAAATGTAATAATTTGGCACACATACCACTTGCTTTGGAAGGGGAACATTTATATAAAATATAGTCAGGAAGTTGTGAAAACGAGAATAAAATATAACTTATTATCTGTGAATCTATTTAACGTAATGTATTATGTGTTGTAATTTCTACTAAAACTATAAAATGTCTTGTCTCCCTGATACCACTGGTAGAAAGTGTACATATTCTTTTAAGCATTTAACACCTTTTGTAGCATGTGTGTATATTTTTAGTCTAAGATGTCTTAGGTTAGAATGCCACAAGGGTTTTTCATTTGGGTATTTCCGTTTTCCCTTGTCTTAGAATGGCTGTTAGTAATGGAAAACCCGGTTGGTTCTCAAATGACCCCATTTGGAACCAATCTAAATAATCAAACAGTTTCTTTTGAGTAGATTTAATAAAATGGAAAATAAATCTATGAAGTCATAATTATCATCTTTTACTGAACAACCCTAATATTTCTCCTAAGGTATTCAATAATGGAATGTTCTCAAAGGTTCTGTCTACATAAATTGATTTAGTGTTTTATTAGTATTCAGTTGAACCCTAGACTTAACATCTGTAACGTGTGGCGGGCTGAACCGAACAATCCAATAGTGAAATACTATATCCAAAATTGAGTCACGACTCTTCAGTAGGCAGTCAGTTTAGAAAGTGCAGACTAGTGCACTAATTTAGGTCAATAGGCGACATTAAATTACTTAGGGTCAGTTTATTCTATCACGATAGAGAAGTCTGCTTTCTTTCATAAACGAAGCAGATAGGTGAACGAGATGGAACAATATTGCAGTCTAAAGAAACTTTGACTTATTTTGTTTTACATAACTAATAGACTAGATTCTAGACTCACTTCGGGTTAGAAGTTAGGTATGAATGAAAACTTTAGAAATCATTCACTATAAATTAAGTCTTCAAATGTACGAGACTCCGAGATACCAGAGCGACCTTCGAGCTACGGGTGTGGGTCAACGGTACTTCCTACAAACAGGTAAGAAATTAGAATCTTTTGTTTATTGTATTTACAAACTGTAGGTGTAGGGTGACCACGATATTACTTCGGAATAGAGGACAAGATAGGGTAATAGGTAGGGTGACCATGATGAAATACTACAGGGATTGAGACACTGAGGCTGATTGAGTATTGGCTAAATTAATATGTTTGACTCAGATGAGTCAAAGTTATTACTAAGTGGTACACGGTTCGATGGCGTTCTTGGCGGCGAATTTCCGGCACAACCAAACACGCCATGTCTTACAGCACGACTCTCGACTTAGATTTGGCCAAATCTATATCAAACTGAACAATGAATACAAATAAATAAAACCATGGTATTGGGGCGAGCTATAAGCTCAATGAAAAGAATTGTACCAACCCTTCGGGGTGTATGGGAACACCAAAGCGCTTCGCAGCGAAAGAGAGTCGGCTGTGCCCCCATAACAATGATAAAAGGCCGTGGAGCGGCGTAGGGTTTCCCCCGTGCTAGAGGGAATTCGGTCAGAACGACGGCCCAAAAAGAGGCAAATTCGTACACTGTACCAGCTAATCATTCATTCTACTCGTATTTTAAACTTAAATTGATAATTTAACTCTCTAGGATTTCCCTGCTTTTCTGAAGGTTGGAGAATGCATAACATAATTCTTTTGAAGTTTGTTCATAATTAATCCGCGACAGCTAAAGTAGAATGATTTGGTAGCCTACTTTGTCCATCGAACGAAATGAACGAACCCGAAGGGTGCTTAGTACATAACAGTGTTCATGCCAGAAGCCAATATGTCTCTCGATCCTGAAGTGTTTTACCTATAATTAGAATATTCTTCTTTACTCAATCAATCCACTAGATATCACTAGACGATCCAGCTGCGTACCATCACAGAATTTTGGTGCCGTGACCAGGATATAATCCTGGAAAATCTTGAAAGCCTGGGAATTTTGATGCCGGAGGTGACCAGGGGTCTATGTACGTATTCGAAATAACGATACGACTAGATCTATATTAATAATCCATATTAGAAAAAAAAAAAATACACAACGTAGAAACTTGTGATTGGATATAGGAGAAATATTTAGGTGAAACAATGAAAAGGGAGAAGGGAGACAAGACACACTGTGCATGTTATTATTATATTGTACATTAAATTATATGTTGTGCACTTATTTTATTTAGTGTATAGGAGAAGCAGAAATAAGCAGTATGTTTTATAAATGTAAAATTTACAGGATTCTAGGAGGAGATTGCAGTGAACGGAGCATTACACTTGCTTATTTCTTAGACTTAATTGTTTATCCTTGCTTTATCTTGCAGTTTATTTTGTTGAACCTAGAGATCCCACAATAGAACGGGCCAAACCCCATTGTCATTTCACATCTGGTTTTAAAATTGTGCCATTATTACGTGTTTCGTTAGACGGCTCGCAAAGGCGACTTAGTAAACAAGTAATATAACATCTGGCGGACTTGAGCGATTATTAGTTAGAAAGTAGTTAGGAACAACGTTTTAAAGCGAAATTGTTTAAAGATGCCGGCAGGTAAAAAGGAACGGAATACAAAGCGGGTAGCAACGGGTCGATTAGATAAAGGTGCGGTAGAAACAAACGAACAAACGGGAACTGTAGGTAACTCGACGTTAGAGTTGATTCTACAAAAAATCAACGAATTCGATGGAAAGTTGCAACAATTGAGTTCAAAAGTGAATTCATTGCCAAATGAAAGCGCGAGTGTTACGTCACACGAGTCGGTTGGAGTAAGCAATGAAAGTAGTAGTGATGGACCAGGGCCTAGAGTTGGGTCTGCGGGATCTAGTGTATCTCCTTCTGAGACTCGGAACGTTTATGTAGTACAGCCTTCGGTTACCAAGCCGAATTTCGATGGAAAACCATTTACAAACCCTATTGCATTTTTAAAGCGATTAAAAAAGTATATTAGAGCGGTAAATGGGTCGGATCGGGAGATCGATATAGCGTTAGGATGTATAACGGGACACGCACGTCAGGTCATGGAGTTATACTCGAAGGACTGGGCTACGTTTGCCGATTTTGAGACCGATTTTAGACGAACTTATTGGACCGAGCAGATCCAAGAGTCTGTGAGGTATAGGTTGATTAATGCGATATATTCGAGCGATTCTGGAATGACGATGTCCGAACATTTTGCTGTACAGGTAGAATCGATGCAATCATTAACTATTGCGTTTAGCGAAAGTGACTTAGTAAATTCTATTATGCGGCATTATGCGATAGATATTCAGCGGTTGTGGTTTACTAGGACTGGGGAAGTTAACATCATGAACGGGGCAAAGTTTCTGAGAAGTATAGAGCAAAATATTGTTGAAAAGCCGAGAGGAATTGCGAGAGAGGTAGTAGGTAATAATTTTAGAGGTAGGCGTTACGACAGGCCATCGTTAGCGCGGCCTATTGTCGCGGCCATTTCAGCGAATAAGTGGAATACTAGAGGTAACACGACCCGAGGACGAGGTTATCGCCAGAGTAGGTCAGGTTACAGGTCAAACGTTAACAGACCAGCGTTTTCTGGGGCTGAGCGAGCTAGACCGGCTATTACTTTTGTAAAGGAGGGCGAAAACTCTGCTTTGTCGAAAGAAGGAGGGGGAGAGGGACTTTCAAAAAACTAGGTATCCCCACGCAAGCGAGGTACAATAATCTAGAATTGTGTAGAACGGGGAAAGTAGAGACCTCGAAACGCGGAAGGCTGAACGTGGCTTATGATATTTTAATTAGCAAAGGATGGAGACCGGGTCAGAGCTTGGGCATTGGCGATAAAGGTCTTAAACGATTAATAAAGGGCGGAAAGGTTAGCGACGAAAGTAGCTGTCAGGTTGAAGCTAGAAGCATAGGAATCTTATTGGAAAATCAGTTTAACAACGTAGTAGAATGTGGCGAGATAGGTATTGAGCGTGAGCTGTGTGTAAGGAGAGGAATAAACGTATACACAATGTACCATGAACTTGATGAGTCGATTGACGAAGGAATTGATTATTCCTTACCTAAGTTACCTGAAGTGAGTGTAAGCTTGTATGGGAGGAGTATAAATGCACTTATCGACACGGGAAGTCAGATTAGCGGAATAACTAAGGAATTATACGAATCTATTCTAATTGGAAATAATACTTTGTCAGAAATCGCCATCCCAGCGATTCAAATACAAGGGGCATTCGGTTCACGTAGCGAAAGTACAAATAGGATGTTATTAATAGAGTTCAAATTAGGGAGTACATTAGTTGAAGCACCAGTACTAATTATGCGACGGTTACCTAGGTCGTTGATACTCGGATATGATTGGTTAGAACGAGTAAAGGGAGTAGTAAATTGCGGCAGTGAACGGACACTGACCATAGAGCATTTAGGGGTCAAGTCTTGCGTAAGACTGAACTCGGATTGTAAGGTCGAAAGGTTAGGGGGAGAGACGAATGCCGCCACAATTAATTCGATATTGAATCAAGGTACTAGGTCCGAGGAACGTAGCTTATCTATTAAGGATTCGAATGGCGAGGACAGAAAGGGGTATTGTTTGAATGATTCAAATTTAAGTAGGGAACAAAAGGAAATGTTGTTACCTGTGTTGAATAAGCATTGTAAGGTGTTTACAGATAGATTAGGGTTGACTAACAGGTACGAGCACGTCATTGAGTTAGTCGATGAGATTCCTTTTATAAAGCATAGTTATCCAGTGCCTTTAGCGTATAGAGATCAGGTTAAAGAAGAATTAGAGGAGTTAGAGAGGTTAGGTGTGATCAGGCAGGAGGCAACGCCATACTGTAGCCCGCTCACATTTACTAAGAAACGAGATGGGTCAATAAGGCTCTTGTTAGACGCGCGCGAACTTAATAAGAAAATGGTGGGAGATGCGGGGTCACCGCCACTCACATCGGAAATTTTACAATCCTTTCATGGAGTGAATTACATTAGCTTAATTGATCTGAATAATGCTTACTTTCAAATACCTTTGAGTCAGGATTCTAGAAAATATACGGGTTTTTCTTTTATGGGGAGAACATATACCTATAATGTTTTACCTCAAGGACTAAAGACATCTGTCGCGGGATTTTCAAGGGCAATGGATTCTATATTAAAAGAAGTGCGTGGATTCTGCGTTAACTATTTAGATGACATTGTCATATTTACCACAGGAGACATAAGATTACACTTGGAACATTTAGACCAAGTGCTAGACAGATTAGAATCAGCAGGCTTAACGGGCAGGCTAGGAAAGTGTCGTTTTCTGTGCGTAGAAGTAAAACTGTTAGGACACATAGTAAATACGAAAGGCGTACGGATGGATCCAGAACGAGTAGAGGCTATATTAGATTTTCCCGTCCCTCGAACAATAAAACAATTACGAGGATTTTTGGGATTAATAAATTATTTCAGAAGGTTTATCTCGAAGTATAGCGAAGAGGTTAGGCCACTCTGCGATCTATTAAAACAAAATACAAAATGGTCATGGACACATGAGGTAAATGAATGTTTTGAAAAGGTCAAGAGATTATTTTTAGACACAATACTTCTCATACATCCTAATCCGAAAGAGATTTATTACCTACAAACCGATAGCAGTAATTTAGGAGTCTCAGGGTATGTTTATCAATTGAACGAAGTAGGTGAAGAGCAGATAATAGGATTTTGTAGTAAAGCGTTGACTGAGGCGGAGCGTAAGTGGACAGTCACAGAACAAGAGTTGTGGGCTATCATATTTAGCTTGTCGAAGTTTGAAACGTATTTGAGGGGGGCACGGTTAGTGATTAGGACCGATCATAAAAGTTTGATATTCTTACAGACATGTAAATTGTTGAGCGCACGAATGATACGTTGGGTACATTACATAGGACAATTTGATTATACGGTCGAGCATGTAAAAGGGAAATTAAACACAGTAGCTGACGTATTATCCCGACATATAAAAGGGACAACTGACGTATTGAATAACAAGTCTGTGGGGCCTGAGATGAATTTATTCAAGACATCGCTAGGACAGGTAGTACAAGCGAGATGGAAAGAGATAGGTAGTCTACAAGAACGGGACAAGGTCGCTAGTGAAATAATTAAACGTATGAAAATATCAGGTACATCCGAATCAAAGTATTATGTGATTAAGGAGGGGGTCCTTTATAGGTCAGACATAAATAGGGATACTTTGAGACTATATGTTCCCGAGGTGTTACAAAGGAGTTTGATCGTTAGCATACATGAAGAGATAGGTCATTTCGGACGTTACAAGGTTTATGCGCTGATGAAACGTCGTTACTATTTCTCGAATATGTCTCGCGTGATAAGTCGTGTTGTAAGGGCTTGCGGAGAGTGTCAAATGTCAAAGCACGCGTTGGAAAAGCACACGGGGCCGATCAAAACTGTGGTAGCGACAGATATAGGAGAACGGGTCTTTTGCGATATTTATGGACCTTTACCGGCGGGACGTTTCGGATTCAAATACATATTTGTAATGCAGGACTCTTATAGTAAACTGATCAGGTTATATCCATTACGTCAGGCAAGCGGAAAGGCTACACTCACATGTGTGAAGAAGTTTCACAAACAAGTTGAGATTAAGACTTTATGCTCAGACAGAGGCGCGAATTTTACATCGAAGGTTTTCGAGTTAGGTGTACGTCAATTAGGTATCAAATTGACGCACACATCTGTTAGGAATCCGCGACCAAATTCGACAGAGAGGGTTAACAAGGAATTAGGTAGACTATTCAGAACATACTGCGAGAAATCTCATAGGTCTTGGGCAGATTTATTGCCGGACATAGAAGATTGTTACAACCAGGTAGTACATACCACAACAGGCTATACACCGAATGAGCTAGTTTGGGGAAAGCGGACCATACTATCAACTGATTTCGGCAAAGACATAGCGAAAGGAACCGATATACAAGGAGAAACGTTAGAACAGATTAGACGACAGGCGCGTCGGAACATAACAAAGGCGGCGGAGAATAGAGAGCTCTATTATAATAGGAATCATAAGTTAATACAGTTTGAGATAGGCGACTTGGTGAAGTTGAGGACTTTTGCGAGGTCGGACGCTGATAAAAAATTAACAAAGAAATTCATGCGACTTTATGAGGGACCTTACGTGATAGGGGCAATTCCATACAATAACGTATACACTTTGGTTGACGCTCGTACTAACGAGATAAGAGGGAATTACAATGCGATCCATTTGTTCCGCTATTATGCAAACTCGTAAAGGAATGAATTCCATTAAGGATTAGCGCGAACAATGGAGATTAGTGAGACCTATCGGCATCAACATAGATTATATTTCGTCGCTTCATTCTTCAGATATATATATAACAAGTAGTCCTTTTACCTTACAGGCAACGTTTCGCACATTTATAAGTAGATAGTTTAAGATTTTTATTTCTTGTAGGTAGGCTCTGTGACAAGACCTCATTCTTTTTCCGTGCGAGGCAACGAGCGCACGCTTCTATACGAAGCTCGAAGTGCTGAGGAAAAATAAAAATATTACAGTGAAAAAATAAAAAATTAAAAATTAAATAAATAAATAAATGAGAAAATCATCGACGCATAATCATGTACTCATCGTCGGATTCCGAAGAAAATGTGGGTAAGCACTTTAACAATACGTTACAGTGTGTGATTCTTTGATGTGCCTAGTAAAGTGTCTAGTAGGCTTTCCTGGGGGTTAACTGCGAGTTAACACGAAGGACAAGCGAGATACTAAAAATCAACCCAATGGTTGAGCGCGTGTGTGATTATTTAATGTGCATAAAGTGTCTAGGAGGCTTTCCTGGGGGTTAACTGCGAGTTAACACGAAGGACAAGCGAGACGCTAAAAATCAACCCAATGGTTGAGCGCGTGTGTGATTATTTGATGTGCATAAAGTGTCTAGTAGGCTTTCCTGCGGGTTAACTGCGAGTTAACAAGCAGGACAAGCGAGACGCTAAAAAATCAACCCAATGGTTGAGCGCGTGTGTGATTATTTGATGTGCATAAAGTGTCTAGTAGGCTTTCCTGCGGGTTAACTGCGAGTTAACAAGCAAGACAAGCGAGACGCTAAAAATCAACCCAATGGTTGAGCGCGTGTGTGATTATTTGATGTGCTTAAAGTGTCTAGTAGGCTTTCCTGCGGGTTAACTGCGAGTTAACAAGCAGGACAAGCGAGACGCTAAAAATCAACCCAATGGTTGAGCGCGTGTGTGATTTTTGATGTGCATAAAGTGTCTAGTAGGCTTTCCTGCGGGTTAACTGCGAGTTAACAAGCAGGACAAGCGAGACGCTAAAAATCAAGCCAATGGTCGAGCGCGGGTCGCCCTAACCTAAAATGTAAAGGTCCTACTGGAACCAGTTGATGCCAAGAAAACTAAACACCTGTTTGTTTTCGAATCTTTAATTGTACATTCGTATGACCATCGCGCTCCAAACTTCATTTGCTTTTCGAGCGCGCACGTCCACGCAAATAGTAACATTTTTTAATTTTTAAAATAATATTTCTTCAAGTGCAGTGACAATTAAATACTCTGCAGAGAGCGTAAGTGGCTTGAAAGATAAAACATCATTATTATAAATGGTGTAGTGAAGGTTTGCGTTCATACGAATACCTTAAGAATGTTTTTATTCGTACCCACAAGACGCGGGTAGCAATGATTTCAATGATGCAGAATGACTGCAGATTTCTTTCTAAAAGGCTGCAAAACGCCATTACTGTGAATTGTTTAGTGAAGGTTTGTACTTATTAACTACCTTCTAAAAGATTTTTCTCCATACCCGCCTAACACGAACAGTGATAATATGAAAATCTGGAGTATTGTGTAAATGTATCTGTATAAACGTTTTATAAAGCTTCGAGTCAATACGGGATATTGACCAACAGCAAAATATAACATGATCTAATACGGGATATTAGGCTGTAAATGTTTTTTAGAGCCTCGAGTCAATACGCGATATTGACCGATAGCCAAATATGAAATGATTCCTTTTCGTGGTCTCTGGCGTGTTTGGCGCATTCTACATGTACATGTTATTGGTTGTGAACTCCGTGAATCGCTAACTTTCATCGGAGAAAACCGAAGCATGCGGTGTCGTGACGCCATCACCGTTGTTTACGGCTAAAGCAACTGAATCCAAAGACGTCAGCTGAATTGTCAGACTAAGCGAACTGAAGGGAACCCATCTTTGAAGATGGACCTTTAAAGGAAGGATTAATCCAAATACGTTTGGTAGGATTAATCCAAATACGTTTTGGTTTTGTTGCTCATAGTCGATTTTATTCAAATAATGAATATTTTATCTAATCTAAGACACGTGATAAAAATTATCATGTACATTTTATATTATAAATTATAAAAAAAAAAAAAAACAAGAAACTTCACATCTAAACTGATTTCTATGCTTCTTCCTCTTGCTGGGAGAAATAATCGGTTGTTCTTGGAATCATGATGAACGTAATCAACTAATTATCATATAAATTAGGTACTGATTACATTTTAGAAAACGTCCAAATATAAGATTTAATATGGACGATTTGTAATATATTCAAAATTTGGAAAAGTAACGTTTTGTTGGAAGTTTCTGGAATTATAACCTTTTGTTGGCATTAGTTTGGAAATGTCACATTTTCTCATGCAGGAAAATAATAATTTATAGAGGTTTAAAAATAAATTTTAATTATTGTTCTTATTAAATACGAAGACATTTAGTCTCGAATGTCAAAAAATTTTGTACCTACTGCACCTAATTATTTCTCTAAGGAGATTGCTATGGCAATTCATGTTTAAATATTTATATGGGAACACAATTACCAGTTTATTTGATGCAATTAAGTATTGCAAGTGTGAAAAAAAAAAAACAAAGAACTGACTTAAGTCAAAAATGGAATTGTGACCTTTTGTTCGCTAACTCCTCAATTGTATTATTAAAATACTTGCAGTATTCATTCTTCAGCTTAGTTTTTTGCTGACAAGTGTGATCATTGCCATATATTTTATTTATTTATTTTTTGCTTAGAACACTATACACACTATGCGTGGCAGTTGTCTACAAAAGCAAAAATTGGTGGAGTACCTACCATACCCAATCTTAAATAATATTTCTCGAAAAATTTAGGTTTAGTGAGGAAAATGTGAAATATTATAATTTATTGCTATTAATATTATAATTTAATTATAATTGCAAAAATATCGATATTCGCTGGGAATTACACTCCATTACATATCCTCGTAGATTTATTGTTATAAGGGTAGGCAAAGCCCGAAAATTGCTTCGTGAGTAAACACAAAACGCAATTAATACTTTCCTACATTTCTTTGGAAAGAAATTCTCTCATAACGCGGATGTTTTTACAATAAAATAAGATATACAGTTTTTTTTCTTTACATTAAAGTCAGTGTAAAGTGATTAAATCAAGCTGTATTCCACGTGTAACCAAGTTCAGTTCTAGTTCCCAAGTTGGTAACTGTGTTTTTCCTTTTTCGGTTTACGACATTGAATTCAATTTGAAAACTCAAATCAAGAATGTATTAGTTTATTTATAACTTGCCGTGATTATGATAGTACCTAATTGTAAACCGCCCCAAAAAACTATTCCTTCTTAAAAACAATAGTTCGCCCTTTGTGTTGACAGGTCCGCACCATTTTAGCACCTCCAAAGTGGGCCATCCAGGTTATGAGCATTGTATTATAATGTATATTATTATATGTATGTAGAATCTCTTGCGGAATCTTTCCTCTAACTTTAAAGAAATTTTTTACCAGTGTTTTGGCCCGATGGTGAGTGTATTATCTGACAAGGTTTTCACCTGGCAGCGAGTACATCCTTCAGCAAATATTGCAATATCTTGCATCCTTGCCGAATAGTTCCAGTAGGTAAATTTCAATCTTTAAACTATGGGAACTAGTACACGGCGATACCAAACCACATATAAACTAAAAATATATTTGGAATCTAAACCTTTTAAAACATTAGTTGCATACTAAATATTTACATCCGTATGATACCTATTTGAGTTTGTTAAATGATAAACATTCTAGTAAATCAATTATTTAAGCAGAGGTTCCTCATATTAATCACCGTTCAGTTTTTTCCATAATTTGAAATAATTGCCTTATTTCAAATAATGAACGTTAAGGGCCTTCAAAAATATAGATGTTTTCAAAAACAAGCCTATGTTTCCCAAGTGGGTAATACGTGGAAATTGAGATTCAAATGTAGTGCTTAATTAATTTGCAAATAGGTATTCTAATATCTAAATAAGAGTATATACTTTGAATGCAATAAGAAGTTGATCATTTTATTGGCCTTGCCCACTTGAAAAAGTGCTAACTGCGTATTATCATTGATTACGATTCCAAATATTAAGTAAGAAATAAATGAACTTAATATCTATTGCCGATGTCATTAAAGCTTCAGATATAGGCTCATGTAAACCATGAACTTTCTTAGTTAATAGCAAATTCCTAGAAAACCGGCAATGCTTCTGTTGTGCTCTGGTGCTACAAATGTTCATGAGCGGCGGTAATCACTTAACATCGGGTGTTCCGCCTGCTCGTTTGCTGGCTAAAAATAAAAAATAATATATATATTTTATAAAACGTTTATGTAGGTACCTAAACGTTTTATTTCCAAAGGATCAGTTGATATCTCACATGAGATTAATCCCATACGTTAGATCCAGCCACGATTGTTTTACCAACATTCCCTTATAAGCTACCTAAGTCAAATTAGGTGACGCTTTCTGTCAAATTCATTTTCACGAACTTTTATAAATCATCTAAAAGTGGAAATGTTTTTGGTTAAGGGCATTGTACTTAGGAACTGCCTACATAAAACGTGAAAACAGGCATTAGATCGTCTGTTAAAACAGCCACAATATAAATTTACTATTAGATAGACTGCTGACTGTCTGATTTTCATTACAGACTATTATTATTATTTTTAATTAATCTGTTTTAGGATTAATATGATTTATTCAGCTGGACTTATTTTTTCACTTTTACAAAATTTTCCTCTCTAAACATCTACTTGTTATATATATATCTGAAGAATGAAGCGACGAAATATAATATATGATCAAACGAACTTGCAAAGTGAAGTTCGATCGATATTATATGAGTACGCTTCATTCGAAGATATAGACTCCCTCCCACCCGAACCCTTATAAAGAAAATTTTGGTTCTTGTGGTTATAATCTTACTCTAAAGAATGAGGTCTTGTCACAGAGCCTACCTACAAGAAATAAAAATCTTAAACTATCTACTTATAAATGTGCGAAACGTTGCCTGTAAGGTAAAAGGACTACTTGTTATATATATATCTTCGAATGAAGCGTACTCATATAATATCGATCGAACTTCACTTTGCAAGTTCGTTTGATCATATATAGCAGTTTATGTTAGGTGAGGAAATAGATTTTCAAACAACTAGTAGAGAGTTAGGTATAAGAAATACTAGGTGTATTAAAAATCTATTTGGGGGAGTGTGAGATGGCCAGACATAGCTCATATTTTTTTTCCCCATTTCTCTTGCATGGGTATTAAAAATAAATTTGAAACGCAGTTTTAAAATAAAAGAGAATTTCTAAGTGAACACTTGGACCCTCATAAATATTTCAAAGTGCAGGCAGTTTATTTTTAAAAACAAAGTATAGGGATTTTGGAAACACATTAAGATTAGAACAAAAAAAGGGTCTTTAGAAATTGCAATAGAAGTGCAGACGTTTTAAAAGGAAACATTTAGAATCAGATCATAAATCTAGTTGAAACATTTTGCCTTCACAAAATATTGAAACCAGATGTGTAGATTGACATAGCCGAACCGAGCCGAAGGGCATAGAAAATAAACAAAAAAGCAAGGCGTGACCGTAAAATGACGCTTTCGATAATTGGCCGAAACATTTTGGCGGGAATCTTAAATGGGCGTGACTATAGTAAATGACGCTATCGATAATTGGCCTAAACGTTTTGGCGGAAACCTAAAATGACGAATCAAGTTAAGGCAGTTTACTTTGGTGGGGATTTTCTATTTTTCAGTTTGGAGAAGGGGCGATAAAGACTCGGAAGGGGAGATACACGGGGGTGCTTTTCGAGAAGGCATTCCGGGTTGAGGGCTCTTCCAGCAGAGTCGACTCCATTCTCCGATAAATTAATCCTAAGATTGTATAAATTTTAACCTATTTTAATAGATCTATACATAAAAGTAGAATCAGTGCAATAGTTTATAATTAAGCTTATAAGCAAGTGTGTGTGCGCAACGAGGCCTGAATATTCCCGGTAATGTACAAATATTCCAATAATTATATTTTGAGATAAGTAAATTCACAGATAAAGGGTTTCCGTAACGTCCGGGTTTAGGCGTTCATTATTGTAAGAAATTAAAATGTATCCAGATATAGTTCTCGATGCTTTGTATGCAGAGGAACAAAGGGATAGAAGACGTGTGAGAGAGATATCTCGAGACGATGGGTTCTCTATTATGATGTATATCTTATTTCTGACATTTGTTCTATATCTGCTCTTTTTATTAATCAGATTAATGTGGTCAAATCTGAGGGAGTGAAATGTAATAATTTGGCACACATACCACTTGCTTTGGAAGGGGAACATTTATATAAAATATAGTCAGGAAGTTGTGAAAACGAGAATAAAATATAACTTATTATCTGTGAATCTATTTAACGTAATGTATTATGTGTTGTAATTTCTACTAAAACTATAAAATGTCTTGTCTCCCTGATACCACTGGTAGAAAGTGTACATATTCTTTTAAGCATTTAACACCTTTTGTAGCATGTGTGTATATTTTTAGTCTAAGATGTCTTAGGTTAGAATGCCACAAGGGTTTTTCATTTGGGTATTTCCGTTTTCCCTTGTCTTAGAATGGCTGT
Organism: Hipparchia semele; assembly: GCA_933228805.2. Classification (NCBI taxonomy): domain Eukaryota; kingdom Metazoa; phylum Arthropoda; class Insecta; order Lepidoptera; family Nymphalidae; genus Hipparchia; species Hipparchia semele. The sequence continues at coordinate 16,054,614 of OW121711.1, read as the reverse complement.
TAGTAATGGAAAACCCGGTTGGTTCTCAAATGACCCCATTTGGAACCAATCTAAATAATCAAACAGTTTCTTTTGAGTAGATTTAATAAAATGGAAAATAAATCTATGAAGTCATAATTATCATCTTTTACTGAACAACCCTAATATTTCTCCTAAGGTATTCAATAATGGAATGTTCTCAAAGGTTCTGTCTACATAAATTGATTTAGTGTTTTATTAGTATTCAGTTGAACCCTAGACTTAACATCTGTAACGTGTGGCGGGCTGAACCGAACAATCCAATAGTGAAATACTATATCCAAAATTGAGTCACGACTCTTCAGTAGGCAGTCAGTTTAGAAAGTGCAGACTAGTGCACTAATTTAGGTCAATAGGCGACATTAAATTACTTAGGGTCAGTTTATTCTATCACGATAGAGAAGTCTGCTTTCTTTCATAAACGAAGCAGATAGGTGAACGAGATGGAACAATATTGCAGTCTAAAGAAACTTTGACTTATTTTGTTTTACATAACTAATAGACTAGATTCTAGACTCACTTCGGGTTAGAAGTTAGGTATGAATGAAAACTTTAGAAATCATTCACTATAAATTAAGTCTTCAAATGTACGAGACTCCGAGATACCAGAGCGACCTTCGAGCTACGGGTGTGGGTCAACGGTACTTCCTACAAACAGGTAAGAAATTAGAATCTTTTGTTTATTGTATTTACAAACTGTAGGTGTAGGGTGACCACGATATTACTTCGGAATAGAGGACAAGATAGGGTAATAGGTAGGGTGACCATGATGAAATACTACAGGGATTGAGACACTGAGGCTGATTGAGTATTGGCTAAATTAATATGTTTGACTCAGATGAGTCAAAGTTATTACTAAGTGGTACACGGTTCGATGGCGTTCTTGGCGGCGAATTTCCGGCACAACCAAACACGCCATGTCTTACAGCACGACTCTCGACTTAGATTTGGCCAAATCTATATCAAACTGAACAATGAATACAAATAAATAAAACCATGGTATTGGGGCGAGCTATAAGCTCAATGAAAAGAATTGTACCAACCCTTCGGGGTGTATGGGAACACCAAAGCGCTTCGCAGCGAAAGAGAGTCGGCTGTGCCCCCATAACAATGATAAAAGGCCGTGGAGCGGCGTAGGGTTTCCCCCGTGCTAGAGGGAATTCGGTCAGAACGACGGCCCAAAAAGAGGCAAATTCGTACACTGTACCAGCTAATCATTCATTCTACTCGTATTTTAAACTTAAATTGATAATTTAACTCTCTAGGATTTCCCTGCTTTTCTGAAGGTTGGAGAATGCATAACATAATTCTTTTGAAGTTTGTTCATAATTAATCCGCGACAGCTAAAGTAGAATGATTTGGTAGCCTACTTTGTCCATCGAACGAAATGAACGAACCCGAAGGGTGCTTAGTACATAACAGTGTTCATGCCAGAAGCCAATATGTCTCTCGATCCTGAAGTGTTTTACCTATAATTAGAATATTCTTCTTTACTCAATCAATCCACTAGATATCACTAGACGATCCAGCTGCGTACCATCACAAACTCACATCGGGAAATACCTACAGCACTGGTGGACTACTCACTAGATGTATGATATCAAGCAAGTCGCTGGAAGTCCCTAGATACAAGCAGCATAAGACAAGGTCCTTCGTGGTGAACGATGTAAGTATGTCCAGCTGTGGGCTTTGAAATGATGACGATTGTATTGGACCTACGTACGTATGAAATAATCTTCGCCAATTTTATTTTTATCTAATTTTTATTTCATTCCGGTGAATATAGGAGTCCCAAAAATATAAATAAACTTTCCCAATACGCAATATTCGATAAAAGCAATCAAGATAGCAGTCGGGGTCTACCCAGGCCGCGGTTTATGGCGCAACAACTTTAAGAGGGTTAGATTTATTGTGGGCTCCGACCCCACCTGAAGTGAACGGATTTTGGGGTAAAAAAATGGGTTAACAATGTTTGTCTCTTATCGATAGTGATAGTTTCAAAGTTTGTTGGTTTAGTTTTCGTCCATTGAAGAAAATAATTTAATTTTATTTCAAACCCTGCAACTACTAGGGTGCAATTTTATAGTTATTAAGGAATTGAGATTTCCATACAAAATTTCTGACTTTACTGATGGATATATTGAAATTTTCTTTGATACAGTAAAACAAAAAAATCGACCTAATCGGTTGAAGAGCTGTGTTCTCAAATGATAATGTTTGAACAACGGAAGGACGTGATCCTTCAGAAACTATGGAAAAAGAAAAGATAAACGTTAATAAAATGTAGAAATAAACCTTTTTGTAACAATTTCATTGTTACAAAAAACTACGTACACCATGATAAAACTATAAATCGCGAAAATAGGAAAAAACCACATAAATAAAAACATAAAACACATGAAAAATATGAGCCAGAAAGGTTAACCATTTGAGATTACGACGGGGATAAGCCGCAAAGTTGATTTTCAGCTGGTTTATAACTAACGGATGTAACAATTTGTTAAAGTGAAAAATATTTGGGTATTTTTTGTTTTACATTATACGAATAGGCTTTGGGGTCTAGTGCTGAGATCTATAGAGCGTGCTCTAACTCAGCTCACACTCAAGATAAAGGTTAAAACGAGACACAAATATGCTCTGACATAAATCTGTCTCGTTTTCAACTGTCTTGAGTATGAGCTGAGTGAGAGTCTAGACTGAGTCTATAGATTTCAGCCCATGATTCGATCCCATGCATACATCTCTGACCCTTTTTATTTAGTCTCGATTATTATCTCTCACGATGGAGTGGTACAGGTTTCGGGAGTTTTCCTAGATATCAAACCATAGTACCAATATTGCTCAGGTATCGATCCTTTTTTCGAATCTCTAAGCATCATGCCATCATTTAAGCCTCAATAGCCCAACGGTTAAAGGTTCGGACTGAAAACTGAAAGGTCGCAGGTTCGAGCCCCACCCGTTGCACTGTTGTCGTGCCCACTCCTAGTACAAGCTTTTCGCTTATTTGGAGGGGAGAGGAGAATATTAGTCAAGTTCATCTTTGCTAATATTCTTTAAAAAAAAACTTGACGGGAAACTTTTTTTTGACGACCTCCCTGGCGCAGTGGTGAGCGCTGTGGTCTTATAACTGGGAGGTCTCGGGTTCGATTCCCGGCGGGGGCAGTTTAGGAATTTATAAATTGTCTCTGGTCTGGTCTGGTGGAAGGCTTCGGCCGTGGCTAGTTACCACTCTACCGTCAAAGACGTGCCGCCAAGCGATTTAGCGTTCCGGCACGATGGCGTGTAGAAACCGATAAGGGGTATGGGTTGAATTTACACTGCTATACCCCTTCCAAGTTGGCCCGCTACCATCTTAGACTGCATCGTCACTTATCATCAGGTGAGATCGCAGTAAAGGGCTATCTTGTCATAGAATAAAAAAAAAAAAAACTTGATCGTATGTGGCCTCCAGTCCATTTCGTCTCAATGGGCGAACGCACTGAGCAACTGTAGTGCATGTTGGAAGTAAATTATTCAATATCGTCTTTTATTTTCACAAATGTATAAAGGACAACATTGTTTGAGCGTACCTGCGAACAGATTGAATGAAAACAACTTCGATATGAATCATATTGAATTCGTTAAGATGATCGCTCACTACTTATTTGTTTAAGCCTTACTATCGTTACTAACTTCCTTACTCCTTACTAGTATCATGAATGCGAAAGTTGCTTGGTTTGTTTGTTGATTTGTCTTTCAATTACGCCGCAACGGAGCAATGATTCCTCGTGATTTTTGCATAGGTACAATTAAGGACTTGAAGAGTGACATAGGCTATTTTTTATCCCGGAAAATCAAAGAGCTCCCAAGGGATTTTTGAATAACTTTGCTGTAATCGGGTAAAAATAGCTCTGGTCTATTGTGGATCGAGCAAGGGGAGATGTCTTGTATTTTTGTACATTACAGGAAACGGATTGGATAACTGAAGAAATTAAATCATTACGTACACATCAATACGTCCACCGTCGCGCCTCCCTTCTTACCACGTAGGTTCAATGTTAGAGGTTTTTTATCGGAAGCCAACAACTGTATTATCTAGTTGGCTAATATAATGTGCGATCCCCTTTACTCGATGCAATTCGGAATGTCTCGACCGTGGCTGTAAAATAAATATGCTCTTATTTGGTCTGTTAATTAAATTTATTCCTTTGTTTACAGACTACCTGCATGTCGAATCAGCGCAACGTCGCCTTTTGAAAGTCATTTTGTTTTAAAGTATTCAATTAAAATAAATAATTATAATATTAATCCTCAATAATTTATTATTTTATTTCAAGAAATATTTACCCTAGGAGACATTGCCCCATAATTATGTAACGCGATATACCTACTCTAAAGATGTTGTCAACAAACAGCTGGGATAAATATAATTTAACCTTATCTATGCCCGTTTTTGAAGCAATTGCTAACATTCAACTATCTATGTCAAACAGAAATGTCTACCTACTCTAAATAGTTATTTTTTCATGTGACGTCACTCGTCCCATCCTAAAATGTTTCCTATTTTCTTCAGAGTGTAAACATGGTAAAGGTATAATTGACAGACGGATAGACAGACTCACTTTCACATTTAAAATATTAAGTAAGCTTGTAAGTGTAGATGTGAATTTTTTAAATGTGACCTTAAAAATAAAAAATACAAGAATCTCACTTAGGTGGACAGTACATTTTGTAGGTCAATACTCAGTACCTACTCCATCACTGCCTCGTTGGTCTATTGTTAGCAAGACCGATTGTGGATGTCGGAGACGAGTCCCGGGTTCGATTTCCGAATCGGACCAAAAAATTTATTGGGTTTTTCTGACAAAATCTGAATCAATGCTAGCCTGGGGTTTGAAAGTAGGCGCGGGTATGTTATCCCCATGCCTCGGAGAGCACGTAAAGCCGTCGTTTCTGCGCCTGATCTCTCTCCGGTCGTGTCAGATTTCCGTCCCATCGGACTATGAGAGTGAGGGAAAAGAGAGTGCATCGATGTTCACGCACACATGAACTGCCATCATGCCATGAATAAGATTTGCCATCGGCCAGGGAGATATTATATGGTACAAAAATTCACATAGCAACCTCACTCACATTACACAAATCACCACAATTGAGACAGTGATTGATGTAGTTTTTCCAAAATCGGCTTGCTGACATCAAAGATAGGATTATTGGCCAATTTTTATCACCTTATTTCGAATTTCGTCGTAAAAGAGACAAAATTGGGTATAGAGTAGTTTATAGGGTCGGGACACGCTTTAATTCGTATCTGATAGCCTGTCTAAAGAAATGTGCTCATTATTCAAATGTGGATAAATAATCAAAGGTCAAAGATCCCTCTGAACCTTTTTATCGGTATCCCTTCCACTCGCGAGCGGACGCTCAGCTCAATAGTAGGTATAAAGTGATCTCTTTTATCCTTCGGCTTTTATAATCCTGCCATGTTTAATACCTACTTACCTACCTATTACAAGCAGAATTAAGGCGCAAGTCAATATGTTTCGATTTTGTACGCCCAAAAATATTAATTTGTTGCATCATTATCTAGGAGTTAATTAGGACCGATTTCTAGATAAGACTTATTTTACGTTGGTGCATCAAAAGCCAGTTTTTTTTGAAAAACATATTTTCTATTCTATACAATATTATGGAAGTTACGAGCGGTGTATTATCCATAATTTAAAAATGTATATACGAGTATATATATAGCAAGTTTGGGTCTAATTTAATAACATTACAACTATGAAAACTCTAAAATAATTTAGCTTATTTATTTAGAACTTGAAATAACTTTATTTCATAAAATAATTTCTTATAAGTAGGTACACTTGTACATAAGAGCTGTTCAACATTTTAGGACTCGTTTTACGGAAAAATTATAGTGTATCTCGCTGACCTTTTGATGAAAAATATTAAAATCAGACGCATGTTAACATTCTTTTCAGTCTTTCAGTACATCTATCCCAATGAGGTATTACAGTTGAATTAAAGTAAGTTAACTGTAGTTTCTCTAGAAAATATAACAGCCCACTCATTCCGGTCCCTTGAAATATGTCCGCACTCTCCACAAATTGCTATAAAGCTGTCATAAAAAATATTTATTGTTATTACGTCACATAAATCCTTTATAAATCTGATTATTTGAGGTGATTTGATGTTATTACACAAGATTTTCCGTGCTATAGGTAATATTTATATTCTTTGTCTGAAGACTCAGTAGATATAGCTCTAGCATTGATAGAGACTTAAAAAATTCAAAATTTAATAAGTTTCTTGCTGGCTCTTCTCAACAAAATGAGAAATAAAAAAATGTAGGATTAGGAATTATTAGAATCTTCATGTAAGCCAAATTGTGGCTCTAACGACAATTAGTCAAGATTTTATCTATAAGATAAGTTTCTTCTTTCCTACTTACTTCACTGCATGTTAGTGATACTGTCTAGTGTCTGGTCATCTTACACTTTTCATCAAAAAATCCCCGGGAACGAAAACGCGGGCTTCAGCTAATACTTCACAAAAGCTCAAAAAAAAATCATTATTTGGATTCTTGAACCATCCATGTCTTATGAGATGTTACTAGGCTTAGGTTTAAATATTTTGAACAAATAAAACCCTCCGAATCATTATAATATTATAAAAGCTTAGATTTATTATCCTTATTAGCTTCGAGATTTTGGCGGATTGCCCAAAGCGAATAACTTTTATAGTAATCCGTGGTATTTGATTGTACGTAGGTATCTACTTAAGATGGCAGATTTTTTTAGTTAAAGAAAAAATCTACGAAAAAAACTGGTGAAAATTTTTAGCTCACATGTGTATTTTGAGTAGAAACTTTTTTAGTCTTGCAAAGCACGCGTCGAATTAATATGAATCACCCCGAATTCAATTAAACTTAATATAAACTGTTTAATATAAAGTTAATCCCACGGGGACTTGACCGAGCCGAGATTTCAACTCTTGAATAAATATTCTTATCTTACACTTTTAACACTCTTTGAATTCATTTGTGATGATCAGAAACTTGCCTTCTTTTTCATCTGGTAGGATACCGAATTATGACTCAGTTACTCAAGGAGTTTTTCGAATGCCAGTGAAATTTTCGGCACTCATATTCGAGCATCGCTTAGACTTAGACTTTTTAAGTTTGTGGGAAAATTAGAAGACTTTTTAACTTAGTGAGTTACTGACGCCTCGCCGTGATGCCCTTACGCCGCGTCGCCCTCGACACTCCACACTAAAAAAACGATTCATTTAATTTGCTACCTAACACCCAGCTTAATTTTTTTTTTGATTTTCCGAACTCCTATTCTACTCCTTTAGGGGTTGAAATTTCAAGAATCCATTCTTAGTGAATGCCTACGTCATAATAGCTACTTGTATGCCAAAATTCAGCCCGATCCGTCCAGTGTTTAGCCTCAATAGATCAGTTAGTCGATCAGTTATCTTTTCCTTTTATATATTTAGAAGATTAGCGTCACTCGGACTTTTAGAGTTCTATAAGATAATAACTCTTTTAGAAACATTCAAAGGTTTGGCAAAAACAACTTACGGTCATTGTAACAAAAGCAAGCTTTTATCCAACCCATTTCAGTTTCAGGAAGTCCCTGAAATCGGATCTCGCGCGTCGCTGGCGGCCACAAAGGCTTTCAGCTGAAAGTAAACACGAATCTGGGACCGCCGCAGACCGCAGACTAGACGCTAAGAAAAACCCGCAATAATAAGCATACCTAATTATACTCAAAATCAAGTCAAAATTCAAAGTTAAGTTTGTGGATGCCACAAGACATTTTTTGTATCAAAACTGGTAAAACATTGTAATCTCTGATTGTTAGCAATTATTTTGCAGTATAAAATTATATAAGAATCTACTCTATAACATTATATAAGTATAACATTATATTGTGTTAACTTTTCTCATTATAGGTTTGGTGTGGCAGTTTTAAGTGTATTATCCAAAACAGCCTGTTACCCTTTCCAAGTTAGTCTGCTTCCATTTTACAGTTCATCGTAACCTACCACGCCGTGAAATGGAATTCAAGGATTATCATCGATTAAAAAAACATTTCTAGCAGTCCCACAAACTTATCAGGCCATGGCCAAAAGTGGACCTGACGAATTCGAGCCAAAAATTTGTAGTACTTTACGCTTGTTCAGGGCTTATACTACCAATGTTTAAAGCAGTATTATTTCAAAATTGTTTTGTCATGTCCTATGATAGTTCTTTCAACTCATGAGGGCGCGTGGCTCATGGTTGTATGTGTGTCATATCTGTATAAGTGTGAGCGAGAGCTTGCTTGTACCTGATCGCTCTCACCTAGGCTCCTGACAGGCACGCACACTTACACAATGTGAATGTACACGACGTAACCACAAGTAAAGCTCATGCGCTCTCGTGAAATGCAAAATCTAAGTTTACTTTTTTGAAATAATACTGCTGTAAGCGTTAGTAGTATACAATAGGCTCAGTGTGATCGTCTTATAGCTTTAGAATCATAAAATAACAAATACCACAAACAAAATACAAAAAACATTAATGAAGATAATAATAAAATTGTGATAACGGAAAGTACATCAAAGACGGTAAAAAATATAATTCTCGTTGTCACGGCAACGGAGGCTTTTTATTTCATGGCCTTTGAATCTTACGAAGCACCTGAAATCAGATCTCGTTGTCTCTAGGAGGCTTAGCTTTCAGTAATTTGGGCTTCACTAATGAGTAACATAATAATTATCGTGATATATGAGTATGTAGACGAAAGTCGTATTACGGGGATTTATTAGAAGCTTTGACTTGTAAGAGTTTTTTCAAGATAAGCTGTGATAAATGTTTGTTTGATTCCAATTTTTTTTTATATAGGTACAGACTAGCGCTTGATTGCGATCTCGCCTGAAGGTAAGTGAAGTTGCAGCCTAGGATAGTGCGCTTACCTAGAAGATTCATTCTAGATTTAAAGATATTCAATATTATTTAAGGGTATTCCAAGTTTTTTATTTAAAATTATTTAAAAACATTAGGCATTTTATACATGATTTGGCTGTTATTTGAGAGAAACAAAATCATTGTGAAACTACCAATCTTTTCTTTGTGTCTGTCTGTCTGTTTGTTTGTCTGCTTGTTCCAATCGCATTTTTTTAAAAGAGAACCAATAAGTCATGCTGCATCTTCTTCTTTGCAGCCCTTAACTTTTTCCAGCGTTGGGCATAGGCGTCCTCATGGGCACGATATTCTTTTCGAAATTGTGCCAGTCTCATTCAAATCTTCCCTACAAGCTTGACGATATCGTCGACATTATAATGATTTAAATTGCCCTTTCCCAACCAAATAAGCGTAGAACTTGTATTGTGTTGTGAACACTTTGAAACACTTTGAACTTTTTTTCCATGTACTACCAAACTATAGAACCAACTTCCTGTGACGCGACGGTGTTCCCACTTACTACAACATGGGGTTATTCAAGAGGTGGACCAATAAATTCCTGAAAAGCCGCATTGGTGGTGCTTTTGGTACTACAAACGTTCATGGGTGACGGTAATCACTTAACATCAGGTGACTTAGGTGCTCGTTTGTTCGCTATTCATCCTACTAATATTATAAATGCGAAAGTTTGGATGTATGGATGGATAGATGATTGTTACTCAATCACGCCGCAACGACTGAACCGATTTGATTGAAAGGCACATAGATAGATTATAGTGTGGGATAAACATTTAAAAAAGATACCTTCCAAATTAGCCCGGTTCCATCTTAGACTGCATCACCACTAAGCACCAGGTGAGGTCCACTAGACGTGTGTGAACTTGTAGAAGAAAAAGACCGTATGCGTAAAGATTAAAGCAAGACTAAAGAATGTATTGTTCTTTATTAAATCAAAGTAAGTGGCACGAAAAAGGATCACGTTCAGTAGATCTAAAAGTTAACAGGAGAGCAGAGGGGAAAATGAGTAGATAACTTATAATGACTCGCTAAGAGCATTCCTGCGCCCGACGCGAAATGGAAAAGAGCTGAACTTCTAAAGACTTTACAACTTTCACGACGAGTGATTTTAAAGAGGAAAATTTGACATTTATTTTTATTACTTAATTACCTTGTTAGTTTCTCAGTATCCCTTTTCAAGGTGTTATAAGTTTGACGTTGACGACATCATAAAATGGTTTCACTCGAACGAAAATTTTCACTTTAAAGCTTATTATTTCCCAAACGGATCCGTAAATCGGAAAAATGTTCATAACTTACCTCCACTACTTTTGAAAGACCTTTCCAATGATATCCCACACAATGGGATAGACAAGTAAAAAAAATATCTTGCCCCTTGACGTGTAGGGGAAGTACCCAAAATAATATGTAGTTTTGTTTTCAAAATTTTATTGTACAACTTTTATAGCGTATTAATAAGCATAACTTTGCTAAACAGCTCTTTATTATCAACTAGATGATGCCCGCGACTTCGTCCGCGTGAATTTAGTTTTTAAAATCCCGCGGGAACTCTTTGATTTTCCGGGATAAAAAGTAGCCTATGTTTTAATCCAAGGTATAATCTATCTCCATTTTAAATTTCAGCCAAATCGGTCCAGTAGTTTTTGCGTGAAAGAGTAACAAACATACACACACACACACACACACACACACACACATACAAACTTTCGGCTTTATAATATTATGTGATGTGATTATGTGATGTGATGTGATGTGATGTGATGTGATGTGATGTGATGTGATGTGATGTGATGTGATATGTGATGTGATGTGATGTGATATGATATGTGACATTTTAAATTTCAGCCAAATCGGTCCAGTAGTTTTTGCGTGAAAGAGTAACAAACATACACACACACACACACACACACACACACACATACAAACTTTCGGCTTTATAATATTAGTGTGATGTGATAGTCGTAGTAGTAGTTTGTAGTTTTGGCGAAACTACAAAGGTTCCTTGTAGTTTTATCTCGGAACCCTAAAAAGCAACGGGTACTTGATTATTTACTAACTCTCATCACATAATTCAGACATTTTTATTCAAGATTCAACCAACGAGATTCGGAGATACACCGAGTTCCTGTCTCATAAAAGTTGTCGTAAAACATTTTTATATTTACATCCAAAAGGGTTTTACTTCCTGCCATACTTTTCCGATACTTATAATTCGGTACATCGATTTTCAATAAGCAAACCTAGTTTATGATAAAAGTTGTCTTTTCCTTTTTCGAATACCAAAATATCGCAGTGGTTTGCTTTGGTCTTATAACTGGGAGGTCTCGGGTTCGATTCCCGGCGGGGGCAATTTAGGAATTTATAATTTCTAAATTGTCTCTGGTCTGGTCTGGTGGGAGGCTTTGGCCGTAGCTAGTTACCACCCTAACGTCAAAGACGTGCCGCCAAGCGATTTAGCGTTCCGGCACGATGGCGTGTACAAACCGATTAGGGGTATGGGTTGAATTTACACTGCTATACCCCTTCCAAGTTACCCCGCTATCGTTAGTCTAAGAGGACTGCATCGTCACTTACCATCAGGTGAGATCGCAGTCAAGGGCTATCTTGTCATCGAATAATATAAAAAAATTTATATCATATGTACGTATCAGTGGCAGGTAGATTTAAAGATAAAAGATCTTTAACCTAATTGTTTAAACTTTCTTCCCTTAACTCCCTTAGAATTTAAAATCTATTCGTTAACAATTTAGCACTGTACTTTAGAAGTACATTATTTAGTAAAACAATTAATTCATAGATTAATTAGAGCAATAACTTAAAACCACAATTTGAATGACTAAAATCTATCGGTATTAAATTAATGATAACGCTCATTTTAGGTATATTAATTAATCAATTTGCGAGGGTTTAATTAAATATAATGTATACTCATTCAGCTATTATATAGCTATCTTTTGGCCTTAGTCAATGTTGATTTGGTGGAATAGTTCAAGTCACTATCACACTAAAATTATAAAGTGTGCGTGTGTGTGTGTGTATATTTGTTACTCTTTCATGCAAAAACTATTGAACGGATTTGTCTGTGGAATAGAGATAGATTATACCCTGGATTAACACAAAGACTTCCGCAAAATTAAAGAGTTCCCTTACTCAATGCTTGAGGCATTACAAGAGGCAAATTCAGATTCCTATTTTGCAAAACCGCGGCGGTCCAACTCGATGTTTCAGCGAGTGGAATCATGTTGCGCTTTATAGCATGTGCCCCTAAGTTACATTTGGTGGGGCTGTGTGGTGAATGATGAAGTTTGAAAGATCACTTTTTGGTATTTATAATTAAGTCACCATTTTTGTAATTCTTAATAAATTAAGAATTACAAAAATGGTGACTTAATTATAAAACAGAAATGTGAAAAAATTCGTTCGCACCGAAGTTAGGTAAACGAAGGCGCTAATGTTACAGTCTATTAGATTCACATGGAATGTGAGCCGTGACGCACGTAGTGCTGAGTAAGGGCGATTCAAGGCCTGTAACACCTACATGTGTATGGAATAAAATATCACTAGTGTTAGTGGTGAAGGAAAACATCGCGAGGAAACCTGTATCGTTAACTTCACTTCATTTGAGAGACCTGCTATCATTTGTCCAGAAGTGGGCGGCGATAGTTTGAGATGAACCAATAGAAAACAAAGACTATATCTAGTCAAAGCAAATAACGTTGTATTTCAAGATGTTTACAGCTAACAGTCAACAATCGAAGCACTCCACAGTCGTAAGCGAATCGTTAACGAGGTGTTGCGCCAATCCCGCGCCAATATTGCAGACAAGGGTCTTGGTTTACATTCCCTTTTGCGGTTGTAAACTCTCCACACTCTACGTAGTTACTCTGCTTGTTATCTTCATCTAACCATCCTTACTAATATTATAAATGGGAAAGTGAGTTTTTTTTTATTTTTTTATTCAATGACAAGGAAGCCCTTGACTGCGATCTCACCTGATGGTAAGTGACGATGCAGTCTAAGATGGTAGCGGTCTCACTTGGCAGGGGTATAGCAGTAAATTCAACCTAATCGGTTTCTACACGCCATCGTGACAAAGCCTCCCACCAGACACACAGTGTGTTCGTTTGTTGGTTTGTCCTTCAATCGACATGGGCGTAGTTGAGGACTTGGAGAGTGATAGAGGCTACCTTTTGTCCCGGAAAAATAGAGAGTTGTAGAACTATTTCGAATTCAAACAAAAAATAATAATTGTCTTATCATGAAGTATTTAAAAGTTTTAACCTTCGATCAATAATGTACAGATAAACTGTCTGACGGTATTCAGAAAGTGGCCGTGAAAATTCATCAAAGAAGATGGGGATCTATTTTTTTGAATAGTTTGTGAATAATCAAAATATGTCGCTGCTACAGTTTCCTTTTCTTATTTAATATTGACCTATAGGTCTTGGTTTTGCGCCGCCCGTATCCAGCGGGCATACAAACAAAACAAGAATAGAAAAAATTACGGAGCCTTTTTCATATTTAAGAATTTGTATGAGTGCCTGACTGAACACTACTATTTAAAGCAGAATTTTACTGATTACTAAATTGGCGTTAACAGTTTTTGTAATGGCAGTTAGCTATAAAAACAGACGTAATATTTGCAGTAACTCACTGTTTTATTTACATTGGATTTCAGAGATAGGTATTCTTGAATTATTTCTTGCGATAGTAAATTATATCTATCATAATAATATGTGTGTTTTTTACGGTTATGTTTGATATTATGTCTAGACTAAGATAATAAAAAGAAATAATAAATAACATGATTTATGTAAGCATTATAGCGAAATCGTAGGAGGATCGGAATTAACTAAATATCAAGTCGATCTAAAGCTAGAATTCTCGGTACAATTACGAGTAATTAGGTACTTTCATCTCGTATCTATCATTCTTACAATTTAGCTCTTTTTTAATTTAATTAGAACCGAACATTGTCCAGATAAAAAACGGGACCTAAAAAAAAGCTAAAAGAAAATATCGTTGGAGCTCGTTAAAAACCAAATCACACTAATAATAATATTATTTTCTAATCTACCAGGACACCAGAGAACATGCAAGACGAAAATGAATCCATCAGAAAAATGGACGTAAAAAATTTACGCAGCCATAAAACCTCGCTGATGTTGTCAGGAATCCCTCCTCTCTCCTATCCGTTCTTGAATTAATTAACGGAACATAAAGAAAATCCTAAACTTTTGATGCTATTTAATAAAAACAAGAATTATAAAGATTCTTGTAAATGGGCTGTAAACCTTTCTTTTTTCTTCAAAATTTTTACATCGTAACTTTGTATGAAAAACCGCAAATAATAATATTCTACTTAAATCTTGCTGACAAGTAAGTAAATGACTATAAAGTTTCAAGTAATCTTCCCTATTACTGCCCGACTGCAGTTTCCCCGTGCAGTTGGCATGCAGTAGTACAAGTAGTGTCAACTTCTATAGAACTGCATTCTAACTGCATTTTCACTCGGCTCACTACGATCTGATAGTAATGGAAAGCTTAGTCACTTGGCACGTCTTCGATGGTAACACCAGACCAGACCAGAGAAAATTCAGAAATTATAAATTGCAAAACTGCCCCAGTCGGGAATCTAACCCAGCACAACCCATTTAGAACAAAACAGCACTCACCACTGCATTAGGCAGGTCATCAAAAAGGATTTTACACAATGTCATCCAATGTTAACCTTAAATGATTTATTCAATTACATTAAATTTTTAAGCTCTGGTATTATAGGCCATGATTTGACCATCTCGGCTCATCGAATTGACTGTTGTAAAATTTTGATGGTTAGGGTGAATCAGTTTATTGCATTACTTTTTTTTGTTATGAGATAGACTTGAGCTTGTCGACAATCAATGATGGAAAACATTGAGGTCTAGGTTGGAGCGCGCTTGTCTAGAAAAAGCTCATTCACTCTTGAAGGTACTCAGATTATACGTGGCCGGAAACACAAAAGCTGGAAGTGCCATACCTTAGCCGTTCGTTTTAGAAACGTTGAACTGAAGCGCTTCGTAAATATAACTACATTACTATCTACTACTACTACTTGGCTTTAATGAGACTGCAGTAGGTACCGCTTGGCTCTTCTTGATTATTAACTTGGCCCATGTCTCAATGGATTTCGCCGAGATTGCGTATACCGAAGGTTTACTGCGGCGTAAATTTTTTATGTTCACCGTCAAGCTGACATTATCATATTCCTTGCCCCTCCCCTTTCCCCAGGTGTCCTCATGAATTATTGAATAATTATTATAATCCCTGCCTCTCAAATTAGCTTGGGTGCTTTCAATTTTAATTTAATGAGCAAAAGTTTTAGTTTGTTTTAATGAATGTGCGGATTCTCAAAACTCTTAATGTTTTCTTAAATAATTTAGATAAGTGCTTGAAACTTTTGCGAAAAATCGTTTATATCAGTCACAGAGTCATAGATTGTATTGTATTGTATCGTTTATTTCTTCGATTTTAAGTTAGAAAAGTGCTTACTTTCGTATTGATACTTAGTATTGATATTGAAAATCGATTGGCTTATTTGGGGTTTTTTACCAGCTAGTTCATCAACCCCATCTTACTGTACAATGTACATGTTAAAAATAAATATAAACTTATCTAACTTAGCAGTAACCATACTAAGTAGAAGTATTATTAACGTATAACCACTGGGCCTTTAGTACTAATAGCTTCCAAGTGTAAAACGTGGACTGACAGACGAATGAACGGACATGCCGAAACTATAAGGGTTTCTTATTGTTTGACTACAGAACCCTAAAACCTTATTATTAAGGTTGTATACAAGTAAGAAATTAACAAAGCCACCACGTTTACGGGCAGTTTACGGGACATCTGTTACAACCTTGTAGCGTCTGAACGTAAATTGTCACTCCTTGGAGGAACAAACCCTTGTACCTCGCTGCTCACAAATTAGAGCTCCCGAGATATTATGCTCTACAGTTTAGCAATTGTACAGTTGAGTTTGAAGGTTTTTAAACATATTACTAAAAAACACTTGCAAGAAAGAAATGGCAAATTGAATAAGGATAAAAAGTGGCTTTCGTAAGACCAGGTTAAGCATGTGAATTACCAAAGAAGAATACTTGTAGGCGTTACAAAATACATCGTATTTTTCCTCAGTGATTGCTTTGTCTTTATGAAACCAAATTCACACATTCCATCGCACATTGACCCTTAATTAACATTAAAATGGTCGGCTTTTAAACAAAGATCTGAAACATACGAATTAAATGGAGCCAGGGGCCGATAATAATGGAATTTATACCGCGTAATAACAATATATAATTTTTTATGACGATTTCATAGCGTTCTGCGGGGACCTGGGCATATTTCATGGGGCTCGAATGGATGTGGCTGTCACAGTTTCAAGGGGCATTCTGAGGGGAATTTCGGTACGATATATACGGGGGATTGCGAAGATCCGATGGGATTTGCTTCAGCTGTTATGTGGAGACAGAATAGCTGTTGCACTTACACTTTCCAAACAATATATATTTTGTAAAAGGAACGATTTTTTGTCGAAACAAGAACGATGTTTCTTTTTTGGTCAGGTGGACACTTCGGTCGATTTATATCTGATTTCAACAGCGGTACCTGACCTATAATATAAACGCTTTTAAAGCAGTAGGTATTATTTCAACATTGTTCTGAAATGTCATATAATGTCAACCTTAAAGTCATTATATGGCATCATAAAACAATATTGAAATAATACTGCTTTACGCGTCGATGGTAAGCCCCTCTTCTTCTTTTCTTTATCAACTTATAGATGACCATTGCTGGACGTAGGTCTCTTGCATGAACCTCCACAAGCCTCGGTCTTGTGCCACCGTGCGACTCGTTTGATGTCGTCGGTCCACGACGCCCCAGGCCCCTAAACCTATTTAATCTAAGAAAAAATCCCTTCTGATACTAATTCGTTATTCGCGTTCTATCTATGTTGGTAACTCTGTTCTCGTACGGATGTCCTCATTCCTAATTAGATTTTGCAGGGATACTTCAAGCATAGTTCTCTCCATCGCCTGTTGAGTGACCCTGATTCTTTTTATGAGGCCCATAGTCAGCGACCATATTTCGGCTCTGTATTTAAATCATAACTAGCAAAATCGACAACTTTCGTTTCCAGATACTGAGGGATTTTGGATGAAAATCCGGTGTACCAGATAGCAAAAATATATCATGTCATTACATTTACGAGTATCCCGTCCCTCAATGTAGGCCATGAGCTGCGACAGAAATCACAAGGGAACAAGACATAATTAGAGGCTCACTAATTGCTTATGAGTTGCTAACGGGGGTCCCCGATGTAAATTTTTAATGGTTGACGGACGGACGAGCGTTTTGATGGAGTTCGTAGTAATTAAAACTTGAAAGTGATACTTTATATTTTAACGCCTTTTGTTTCCAATTTGTCACGTCGAAAATGGTGACCCAGCTGGCGTGATAACGAAATGACACTTTGTGCTTTGATATTCGATATGATGGGCCGTCTAAAAAATTGGTTCGTTTGTTGAATTTAACAAAAGAATCATCGTCGACAAAAGAAGACAATATTATGGGAAAACTCTCACTTTCCAAAAGTGTTTTCGTTCAAATTTTTTCTAAAACTGTTTAGGAAATTTTTTCCTAAAAGATTTTGGAAAGTTTCATAAAATCTTTTTCAAAAATACAACCACTATGTTTATTAAAACAAAGTCCCTCCGTCTGTTGTCTATGCTCGCATCTATATGAGATGACCTCAAAATTTTACTAAATAATATTAAGTTCGTATACAAACATTAAAGGCAAACAAGACCTGTTTTTTCTGGCAAAAATAACGAGAGTAATGAAAACAAAGGAATTTTTTGTGTTTGTTTTTATTTATGATTTGTTCTTTTTATTGCTAACGTTAATTCCACGTTCTAGTCAGTAAAATTCGACATTAAAAAGTTTTTATAGACAAGATTTTATTGCGAATACTAAAATAGCTGTTTCATATCGAACACAGCGCTTTATCGCTTCATTTCCTAAGATCAAGGCTTTTTAATATTGAAGGCAGTTCAATAATCTATTCACGCACTAGTAAGTAGTAACCCAAGTTTAAAACCATTTACATTTTGCAACTCGTACATTAAGTGAACGTCTTGAAATGTCCACTGCATGCATTTTGTACGCTGTCAGTCATCAATATCAGCAATCCATAAAATACTCATTACTGAGCAATGAATTGGTATTCCATAATATTCAGAATCAGAATCAGAAAAATCTTAATTGGCTTATAGCTGCCAAAAACACACAAAAGTACAAAATAAATCAAAATCAAAAACACAGCTCTGATAGGTATGAGATATCGTTATTTTTTGTACAGCAGTGCAACTCTACCAAAAGGTTAGTCACTCAGCTAGTGTTGGGGCTCCTAGCCCCACTGACTTAAAACTGGCGATGCCGCTAAGTTTTATATTCTTAAGGGTATGTGAAGTCACATACCCTTACGAATATTATGGAGAACTCTTAGACGTATAAGTTTCCTCACGATGTTTTTCTTCACCGCTGACATTATATTTAATTGATTAAACGCACATACCTAACTCAGAAAAGTCAGAGCGCGCGGGATCGAATCCGCGACTCCCCGAATAGGAGATGGCAGGCCTAATGACTAGGCTAGCACTGCTTTAAACAACAATCAAAACAGCAAAAAGGCAAACAATGCAGTAATCCTTACTAAAATTATAAATGCGAAAGTGTGTTTGTTTGTTAGTTTGTTGGTTTGACCTTCAATAACGCTGCAACAGAGCTGCGGATCGACGTGATTTTTTGCATGGATATAGTTGAAGGCCTGAAGAGTGACATAGGCTACTTTTTTATACCGGAAAATCAAATTCCCGCGGTATTCTAAAATCTAAATCCACGCGGACGAAGTCGCGGGCATCATCTACTATATAAAAATAAGTCGGGTTTTCCTTCCTGACGCTATAACTCCAGAAAGCACGAACCGATTTCCACGGTTTGCATTCGTTGGAAAGGTCTCGGCTCCGTGAGGTTTATAGCAAAGAAAATTCAGGAAAAATTTCAACAATTTAAGAACGCGGACGAAGTCGCGGGGGTCCGCTAGTATAATATTATTTTGTCGCATATCGAAGGTATTTAACAGAGCGGTGCAATAAGTACCACAATAAATAACTGTTTTAGGTATTGGATAGAATCAGGCGTCACTTTACGGAAGGTCATGATTAGCAAGAAAAGGTTAAAATTATTTTGCTATAATCCGCCAACAGAAAAAATCTTTATTTTCAAACATGCAGTTACAAGATAAGCACCGCTTACCTCCCCAACCAAGCAAGAAAGCAAAATTCCTAAGCAAGCAATGTCGCCGCCACTCACATGCACCACCACACAAGACTTTACTCTAGAGAGTAGTATACTACTCTCTAGAGAGTAACTGTTTTAGGAACTTTTAATTATTTGATGTATAAATTCTCAGGTCTAGATTATGAAGACCAAAGGTCTGCTTTTATTTAGTACACAACTACCCTTAATATTAGAGCTAATCCAATAATCTTACACTTGGGAATCCCTTTGAAATGCTCTCTCAAGAAATAAGAAATGTCTTTCGACCGGGATCGCTGGCTGTTCAAAGGATTTTGCTTGTTCGCGGAAATGTCCCTTGATAAGCAGTATTGAGAGATAAATAGACAATTTAACGCTGCTTGAAATGAGTTTCATCTAACCCCTTCCATCATTTTATGGATACGACGATTTTTTTATTCTAGTTGATGCCCGCGACTTCGTTAGCGCTGATAGGTAGAGATTTTTTGATTTCCTTGGGTACTCTATCATTTTCCACGCTGTAATCCATCTCTTTGCCAAAATTCAGCTAAATCGATTAAAATTGAGTAGCAAACATCCATCCATTCATACATCCGTCCATCCATACATCTAAACTTTCGCATTTATAATATTGTAGGCTTAGTAGGATGAATAGCGAGCAAACGAGCAGGCGGGTCACCTGATGTTAAGTGATTACCGCCGCCAATGAACATTTGTAGCACCAGAGATACCATTGGTGGAGGTACCATCTCTGGTGGCGTTGCCGGTTTTATTGTTGGCTTTTGCACTTTTGGGCTCTTGCAGCACCAGGCTTGTACTTTGGTTATGTCGACTTGGCTACCAATTTCGCGTTTCTAAGATCAATTGGCGTTTTCTAAGATCGCTGACGCTAAAGCAGGGGCTCCTAAGGTTTTTTTACCTATCTTTTCAGCAAGAAAGCAACAAACTTTGGGAACCCCTGCTCTACAGCGTCTCTAGCGATCAGGGAAAGAGAATAGATACGACACGTTTGTAATATGGCTAGGGCAGCTGTTTGTTCAACAGAGAAATCACGAGTTGGCGCAAACTTTGTGACTGCAGGGTGCAGACATCGCAACTTGCAGCCGCTGATTCGTGCTTGTTTAATACTTTGAACTGGAGTCTGTCTTTTCTGTTACAGTTGCTTTTTACCGAATGCGGCAAAGTCAAGAGGAGGGGTTATTTTAGCAGTCTATGTATGTGACCTATGTGATTATTTACGATTGTTCCAACGTGGTGCAGAAACTACTGAGACGATTTTCATGAATGAGGTGTTTGTTATGATGGCCTGGGTGACATAGGATACATTTTATTCGAATAAAGTTCAATAGGTACATTTACAATACAAGTTACATCAAATTTTCCGTAGTCGGGTAACAGTTTTTATTAAACTTTCTTTCTTGGTAAGAATTATTATTCTTACCAAGAAAGAAAGTTGTGCTCTTTTAAAATAAAGTCAGTACCGCCACTTTTGCTACTTTAATTTATCTTTTTTTTAATTTAATGACAAGATAGCCCTTGACTGCGATTTCACCTGATGGTGAGTGACGATGCAGTCTTAGATGGTATTCGGTTAACTTGGAAGGGGTATGGCAGTGTACATTCAACCCATACCCCTAATCTAATCTGGCTTGAATAACTGCTATTTTCAAATGAGATTTAGACTTTAAATTTTTTCTAGTGAAAAATAGTCAAAGAACTAGTAAGTAGGTTTTAGTTTTATCAAATAGTTCATAATCATAGTTTCAGAAAATACCTATGAGTAGGAAGCCATCTAAGCTAAACCACTTACTGAAAAAAATAATATGTTATGAAGAAAACTTTCTTTAGAAAACTTGGTGCCATCTTGAAAAGTTTGTATAAAATAGATCAGCGGTTTCAACAGCTCATTAAAAGTTACTGATATTCTCTCGAAATATCAGGTTTACTTTCCAATTTTCCCTTTGAGGATTCATCTATAAATAGAGCCTGTATTTAGATAGGTATCTTCAGGTAGGGTTTGAAAACTAATTCCAATCATTAACTCTATCCTTTCTAATATTACCAATGCGAAAGTGTGTTTGTTTGTTGGTTTGTTCTTCAATCACAAATAACTATCGGTGGCACAGATGAGGACTTGGAGGACGAAGTAGACTCATGGAATTTTAACGCTTAGAACAGAAGTTTCTTACAAAGTTCCACCTCAAAACGTCGCGCAGGCTCAAAACAATAAATGGATGGGTAAGTGCCATGTAATTATTTATTTTCTAGTACTACGAATTGTTTGACGCATTTACAAAGCAATATCTCGAAACATGTAATAATAATTATTAAGTCTCTTGGATGACATGTGTTCCTAGGTCTCTCTCTCTGCATCGTGTTCCCTATTACCAAGGGTCGTGACCCCTTCCACCAAGGACTCTTTTGTAGATGATGTCACGCCTTGCGTCTCGGTTTTTTGCGACATGAAAGGCTTCGTGGACCTTTCTATCGAGAGTGGTGCGGATTTGGTCTGACCAACGCATCGGGTTACGTCCCCGAGGTCTCTTTCCGTCCACTTTGTCAGTAATCACGATCTTTTCTTTTTTTGTGTCCCTCCCTTCTGACAATGTGGCCGAAGTAATCGAGTATCCTCTGGAGACAGGTGGTCGACGGCCTTCTCGTGATTTTTAGTTGTTTCAGTATCGATGCGTTGGTTCTGTATGCTGCCCACGGAATTCGCAGCATTCTCCTCCAGCACCATATTTCGAAAGAGTCGATGGGATGTCGATCAGCAGCTTTTATTGTTCCTAGGTATTTACCTACAGTTTATTAAATTATGTGATCTTCCTTAAAATATGCTCAAAATCTTGTTTTTCTAGACTCTTCCACATAGTAGGTGCACATAAGTGCACTATAGACTGCTCCATGTATTTGACTCTCCTGTCGCCCACTTCTAAAAGCGATCACAACGCTGATACTATAAAAGCGCAACGTAAAGTTCGCGCTTACCAACGTCGTATTGCGTGAATATTCATGAGTTATTACCATTGACATCCTAAACATGTCTAGAATACTCCAGATATGCATATTTTTTTTTATTCGATGACAAGATAGTCCTTGAATGCGATTTCACCTGTAAATGACGATGCAGTCTAAAATGGTAGCGTACTAACTTGGAAGGGGTATGCCAGTGTACATTCAACCCATAGCCCATACTCTTAATCTGTTTCTACAGGTCATCGTGCCGGAATGCTAATGCGCTTGGCATGTCTTTCACGGTAGGGTGGTAACTAAAATCAGAGGCCATTGTGATTGTTACACTGATACAATGACTTTTACGGAATCAACATGCAGATATGCTTTGATACACTTGACAGATAACTTGGATGTCACGTTTTTTAACAAGAAAACTTACATTCAGGGTAGAAAATCGATAATTTAGCATTATTAGTCATAAAACACTATCAAAACTAAGAGACAAATTAAGAAACTGCATATCTATCATTCTTATTATCAATGGTTGCAACCCATTCAGCGTGCAGCCGAACCGCGTCTATATTGTACACACAATTTCTTTTTCGCAAATCCCTTTGTAGCATAACCATAGACTCTATGAAGCTGGCTGTAAACTAACGAACTTGTTCGACATAACAATGCTATTTCGTGACATGCCATAAAATACATAGGCAAGAAGCTCTATCATAACATTATTGCAACATTACAATTGGGTATTTGACGAAAACAGTCAAATAACCAATTCTTTGAAAGTTTCATCATTTCACCGTTAAATGTGGACGTCCACTGCTCACTCCCTTTCTCTCTCTCTCTCTCTCTCATACACACACACACACACACACACACACACACACACACACAAATAACGATAAACTTCTGTCCATTTCGCTGGAGGGTGTCCTCCACTAGCGTACAATGAAACGTTGATATATTACTTAACAATGTAAAATTAGACATCGTTGATAATGTTCTTTTCTTAGGCCTTACCATTGATTCTAAATTACAATGGAAGGAACATATTAATATTTTAGCAAACAAGTTAAGTTCAGCAGTTTTTGCAATTCGCAAAATAAGGCAATTAACAGACATAGAAACTGCTAGAATAGTATATTTTGCATATTTTCAAAGTTTGATGTCATATGGAATATTGTTATGGGGTTCTGCTGCTGATTGGAAAACAGTTTTTATACTCCAAAAAAGGGCTATCCGTGCAATATATAAAATGAAACCCAGAGATTCTCTTAGAGCCTTTTTTAAAGATATCAGTATATTGACTATGCCATCACTTTATATCTTTGAAAATATTATGTATGCTAGAAAACATCTTCCATCTCTAATAAAGAACACCGTCTGTCATAGTTATAATTTGCGACATTCGCATGTTCAGTTGGCCGTGCAGAAATGCAGGTTATCGAAAACAAGTAAGTCTTTTATAGGAAACTCTATACGCTTTTACAATAAAATTCCAAAGGACATTACAAATCTTTCTGACATACAATTTAAAGCAAAAATAAAATATATTCTAATTAAAAAGGCATATTATAAAATAAATGATTATATAGAAGATAAAAACGCCTGGAAAATCTAAGTGTGCACAAGCCATTATATATCTTTTCTTTTTTTCTCTGACATAAAAATTATGTACTTGAGTACCTATTTATTTTTTAATCATATTTGTTATGTTTAATGACATCACATTATTATTATATTTTGACCCTTGACATAAGTAGTACATAATTTTTTCTTTTGACATTTAATTAATTTATTTTTATTTTTATTAAGTATTTTGTACTTATTGATGTAAAATTTGTTGACATTCGTAAGCGCTTTTGTAAGTCTAAATCGAAGAAATAAACAATACAATACAATACAATACAATACAATACAATGATCTCACTATCTTAAAACGATTTCCAGTCAAAGATGGTCCTTGCCAAAGATCACCTTCTCTCGCAAGATGCTCCTCAATTTAGATTTTTGCTCGATATTTTGCAACTAACGTGCACAAGTGTAGTGTTGACCTGATTGGACCAACACATAGGACCACTTCTACTCTTTCCTTCAACTTTTCCGGTCTTATAAATCACTTCCAACTTCAAAAAAATTGCCACCTATGTGTTTACGCACATATTTCAACATACATGTTCGGTCATATATAAGAAACTTAATAAAAGCCACAGCAGAAAAACCACGGCTCACGCACGCCCGTTTGCGTAAATATTCAAGAGTTGTTACTTGCCGCGCTGCACTTTTACTGCGCCTCTACCTGCGACAGTTATTGTCCATGATTTCTTTCATGCATCCGTACCATGTTTCTGCAAATTAAGTGAAAAATGAGTCAAATTGAGCGTACCTTCCTTTGACGAAGATACAGAGGCCTACGTCTAATGAAGCAAATAGAATTGTTGTAAAAATCAAAGCTGGAAAATAATGCGAGCCCACTAATTGGTTTTTTTAACTGACTTCCAAAAAAAGGAGGCGGTTTTCAATGTCTTTTTTTTATGTATGTTCCTCGATTATTTACATCTTTATTGTATTTTATACTAGATGTTGACCGCGACTTCGTTCGCGTGGATAGAGATTTTTTGACTCCCGCGGGAACTCTCTTATTTTTTGGGATAAAATCTATCTCTGTGCCAAATTTCACGTCTCCGTCCATTGCCACTTCAACCTCGTGTCTTGTTGAGCCATGTTGTTTACTCTAGTTCTTCTCCTCATTTCTGATTTTATGACGTGGTGATTACACCTTTGGAGCAGCACTCAAGAAAAGGAAAAAGTAAAAGTATTTTTTTAAATTGAGTGCGATCTGAAAGAAAATGTACGAGTACATTATGCTACGATTACGGATCCTTTTTATATCGTAAATATATGGAAGTAAAATAATCTGTAAAATATAAAAATGAGCTCCTCACCTCGGCAATTGCTACGTCAAAAATAAAATTTAAACATCAAAAAACTCAATATCGGGTAAGGATCGTCGGTGCGTGAAAGTCTCCGCCCGTTTTAATCTGAGACGCAACGTCTACGCGGAATACATTATTTTGTCTACCAGGCATGACGCCTATGGAGGCATGAAGCATACAAATTAGAAAGAACAACCTGAAGACTTTACCGCACACAAATTTATAGTCTGTGTATGTTCAATAAAGTTGAAATTCCATTGAACGGAACGTGGCCACATTTGAAGGAAGTCATCATCGTTAAAACCTAATCGTGTACGGGCCCTCATTATGCGAAGTACCTATTCGTCGTCTCCATTAGAGACTTGCATCGAAATTGCGTAGATCTCCAGGGGACTACATGGCGATAGCAGGGATTAGCGATGATCGGTAAATAATACCTAATGGTCTGTAGTATCGTCTGCATAATGCTTGTTCATAGATTAGGTAGGGAAGCAGGTGTCAGGTGAGGTGATTAGAGCTCGTAGGTATCAAGACTACAAAGAAAATTGATCCTTGGATTCGACTGCAAGGTGATCAAACATAGTTGTGGGCCTCATAAGCTCAGCTCAGGAAACTCAGAATTACTCAGCAAGTGATAGAGAAAGCTCTGCTTAGAATGTCTCTGCGAGTTCAAATCATTAAATAGAAGTGTTTTCGCAAAAAATGTGATATAGGAAAGGCTATATAGTCTAAAGAGATAAAAACAAAAAAAAAATCAATGTAAATAGTCTGCTTATAAACTTTTTATATCGAGGACCACTTTATATTTCGTAATAAGATAGACAAAAGTTCGTCGTAACGATATTTGTATCGATGAAAGGCTCAAAGTTAATATAATATAATCTTGGACTAACTTTGAGACTTTTCACAAAAAGAAAATGAAGTGATAAAATGTTTGATAGTTTTGAGTTTCTAGACTTAAGAATTTTATTTATGCTTGAATAATTCAGTAGGTGTTAATTTAAAAATCCGAAAAAATAAATGCAAACATTAAAGAATACGATACGAAATTTTCTATCAAATACATTGTAAATAAAATCATCCGCGATGACGCTAAAACATTTTTCATTAATTGTAATTATTTTATTTTTTTACATTTTTTTCGGCTTTATAAATTGACGCATACCAAGCTTAAATTTTTCGTCTAATTTTTAAAACTATCAATATAATTATTTACATAAAAAAATTCATCATGCGTGTCGGGATTATCAAAGTTACCTTCTGCAGAACCGTAAGCGTAAAACTTGTGGTAGGAGTTGGCTCGATGATATAGCAACATTGGGGTTCAACTAACCGTTGCGCTATTGAGGCTTTTGGGAGACAAACAATAAGTTAGAAAGAGTCATTTGTACATATAAAACTTTGATAAGAATTACAAATAAAACGCTTCGCGCTTGCCGCCCCGACGACGCTAAGCCCGGCGGGATTGGATAAGCGGATTTATTAGACGTCGACGCGGGACCAACAATTTTATATCGGGGATTTGATGCGGAATTGAATAAATTTATATTGCGATATAAGAACGAGTCTCCTCGTTCTGCTGGGTGTTAATTTGAAATGGGTCAGGGATTGTCTATTTCAATTTGTCGCAGTGTTTTGATGAAATCAGTTTTTTCATCAATATCTTAGGATTTCCAATATCAAGTGTCCGGTATACCAGCTTTATTTCTTGATCTCACATACAAAGAAGTTTGCACGTGGTAATGGAGGTATTTTGTTCAATTTCGCACAGTTCAAGTGGGTAATGGCGATCTCACTCATCTGTTACAAATTAAGTGATTTTTGAAAAATGACTCAAAAATTACGGGCGTACCTACTCTTTCAGAAAAATATTATATTTCTGAAAGAGTACGAAACTTTCTATCAAGTAATTACTGTAATTAATGAATATCCGCGATGATAGCGAAACACTGATAGATTTTTATAATAATAAAGGCTTTTCCTCACACAAACTTATTTTGTTCTTACACTTATTTTTCGATTCCGCTAAGACGGGGCTTTCAGTATCACCGGCTTCTTGAACAACTCGCATATGAATTAGGTTTGACATAAGTTAGGATGGTATAACCACTTGATTTGAGTAATCATGGTTAAGAGCTACCGATCAAAACGCTTCAGGGCCTCCAGTACCGCTGGCCGTACTTCTGGTGTTTAGGCGGATATTTTAATTTTTAATTTTTTATTGAAGTGTTAACCTACACTTAAAAGAAATTTATAAATACATATCAAAAATTCCGAGGCTGGCAGGATTCGAACCCACATCTCTCTGGGAATCGCGCCCGAGTGTGTTAACCGTTACACCACGGCCGAGCCACACGTCAGTCACGAAATTAGTGAAAAGTATCTACTTTTTCAATCAGTTTTATAGCAACTGTTAACGACATTTAGTCATCGGATATCATCATCATCGGATATTTTAAGTTAAACGATACCCCCAGGTAATGGGAGGCTTATCAGGTCACATAAAAATTAAATGATCGTGTAGTTTATTAATTACGTCGTTTTTAATACTGTTTTTATGATTTTACATAATTCAGGAAGTCAAAATTTACGAAGGAGCTTAGATTTAAATTTTTCATTGTATCCTTTTTAATATTAAGCGAAGCCATGAATGTAAAGTTTTTATTTAACGGTCGCGTTAGCGAAGAATAATCAGAACGCACGAACAGCGAGCAATGTAAAATTTTCTGCTCTTTTTACTTGCGACTGAGCTCTGCCATTGTCTGCATAATTTCTTTCATTCGCAGCTCGTACGTGTTCATTAAAAATGAAAGGAGAAAACCCCGTGACATAATTAGAAGAGCAACAACAATTGGGGTCTCAGGACGAACTCGGGAACGGGAAGCAATTTCAGACCTTTCCAGCTCGGCATGAAAGGCTTAAGTTGCATTAATTAGGGTTGTTGCAAATGCCGCTGTAACTTTGTATCAGAGTGAACAGATATTAAAATGAGCCAAGTGGTTGACAAGGATACAGGTTAATTAAAACATAGCGTGATTTATGCCTAATTCTTTTTTTCCTAAAATGTACTGTAAAACTTATAGCTAAACTAGCTTTTGCCCCCGCGACTTCGTCCGCGTGAAATTAGATTTTGGGGTGGAATTTTCAAAAACTGTGACACACGTACTTCTTTATTTTTAACTGAAAGCTCAAATACCAAATTTGATGGAAACAGCTTGAAAAATGACGGAGTTTCATACAAACTTCCATCCCCTATTTAAACCCCTTAGGGGTGGAATTTCCAATAATCCTTTCTTAGGTACGTTATAAAAGGAACCAACTGTAAAAATTTCAAGTTTCTAACTTCAGTAGTTTAGGCTGTGCGTTGATATCTCAGTCAGTCAGTCAGTCAGTCCGTCAGGACTTTGAATTTTATATATATAGATAGATAAATGAGTCAGCCTGTTAGAAAAAAAATTTGTTAAATAAAAACACGTATAAATCAGTCATAAACTCTTACGAAAAATACACACATGAGACTGTAGGTATCATTCCATCGTGGGTAAAGATAAATATTATTATGCTCTTGTAGAGCAGTTTGGAAAGGGAAGCAACTAAAAAAAAGTAATAAACATTATGACGTAGAATATTAAAAATTTTACTCTACCTTTTCCCAAGTTA
Organism: Hipparchia semele; assembly: GCA_933228805.2. Taxonomy (NCBI): domain Eukaryota; kingdom Metazoa; phylum Arthropoda; class Insecta; order Lepidoptera; family Nymphalidae; genus Hipparchia; species Hipparchia semele. The sequence continues at coordinate 16,025,721 of OW121711.1, read as the reverse complement.
ACTGCGCTACAACCTCTCCTGTTAATGAAAAAAGTATTTATATTAACGAAGCATAATTGCTTGTTGAAATAATAACGTTTTTTAGGTTTAAATAGGGTTTGCGGATTTTCCTAAATGCGAAAATTGCTAACTTATGTATTAATATTTTGTTATATGTATTATGAAGATCAACATAATGAAAATAATAGTCGAAAGCTTTGGCCTCGTTTTATGAGATATAAGTATTTCGATCAGTAACTTAGTAGATAATTATATCTTTCGTTACTAGTCCTTCACTTCGGATGTTCGTCCATCGTCGGACATAGACCTATTCGTGTGCACGCCATTCCTTTCGATGTTGTGTCAGTTTCATTCAAGTTTTGCTCAGAAGCTTGATATCGTCGGACTAGCAGGATCGTTGAAAGTAAAAAATTAAGAGAAATGTGGGAAGGCAAGGCCACATTTCTCTTACTTTTTAACCGACTTCCAAAAAGGAGGAGGTTATCAATTCGGCCGGTATATTTTTTTTTTTTTCGATGTATGCCCACCGATTACTCCGAGGTTTCTGGACCGATTCACGAGATTTTTTTTTAATCGACAGAGGAAGCTCGCGAAATGGTCCCATAAAATTTTTTACCTTCAACTCTTCAAGCCTGATGCTGCAGGGGTATTTCACCCCTAAATTATGGGATTTTAGGAACCGTCGTTTACGAATTGGTATGCTTGGCCTAAGCATATACTAGATCATAGAGCTCCAGATCCTACTCTTCAATTCTGATGCTGCAGGGTACTGCCCACCTAAATTATAGGGATGTAGGAACTGCTAATCATGAATTGTTATTGTATGTAATAAGCATATACTACACCATCGAGGTCTAGGTTCTAGCTCCTCAATCCTGATGCTGCAGGGTACTGCCCACCTAAATTGTAGAGATTTAGGAACTGTTCATCATGAATTGTTATTATATGTAATAAGCATATACTATTTCATCGAGGTCTAGGTTCTAGCTCCTCAATCCTGATGCTGCAGGGTACTGCCCACTTAAACTGTGAGGATTTAGGAACTTTCGCTTGCGAATTGATATTGTTAGTATCAAGCATATTCTACATCGTGGAATTCAAGGTCCTCGCTCTTCAATACTGATGCTGCAGGGGTACTGCCTACCTAAACTGTGAGGATTTAGGAACTGTCGCTTACGAATTGATATTGTTGGTACCAAGCATATACTACATAATATAAAATTCAAGGTTCTAGCTCCTCAATCCTGATGCTGCAGGGTTGGAGGGATTACGAACTGTCGCTTTCGAATTGATATTTTTGGTACCAAGCATGGACTACATCATGGACCTCCTGTTCCTAGCTCTTTAGAAATTGTGTGTTGTTAATAAGTACTGTAGGTACCAAGTATAGACTACTTTAGTACCGTAGTGTTGGAGGGAGGGGAGAAAGAGAGCAGGAACAAGCTACACTAAAAAGCTTAAAATAAAAATTCTTTTCAAAAAATCGACTTCAAACGCCACTACAAAGTATAAAAATAATTTTATTTTGTACACGTTTGTTGAAGTCGGGCGGGCTTAACTAGAAACGATGAAATCGATGCGCGACGCTTATCTTATGGTGACATATAAGAGACACGTTTATAGAAATCGGACGAGCATCGCGTATCGGTTTCATCGTTTCTATTTAAGCCGCCCGACTTCAACAAACGTGTACAAAATAAAATTATTTTTATACTTTGTAGTGGCGTTTGAAGTCGGTTTTTTGAAAAGAATTTTTTATTAGATAACATTCTATAATCAAATTGATAATTGACAAAGCTATGCCCGGGATTAAGGGGTTTTGATTCCCGCAAGAATTCTTTAATTTTCTGGGATAAAATATAGCCTACTAGTTGATGCCCGCGGCCTCGCTCGCGTGGATTTAGTTTTTAAACATTTAATACCCATGCAAAAAATCTCGTCGATCCGTTGCTTTGATGTGGCGTGATTGAAGGAAAATCCAACAAACAAACACGCTTTCGCATTTATTTATATTAGTAAGGATGTACTATTATGATGTAAGCTATTAAATTGTGAAGTTTAATCAAAATCTTTCTTGTAGTTTTTGTGTGAAAGTGTGATAAACATCCATTGATCCATCCATCTATCCATCCTCACAATATCAGTAGGAATAGTGGGATAATAAAAGTATTAGGTTCTCCAAGTTAAGTTATTTGACAGTCTTAAAGTGGTGAGCGCTGTGGTCTTATAACTTGGAGGTCTCGGGTTCGATTCCCGGCGGGAATCTGGGAATTTGGGAATTTATGATTTCTGAATTGTCTCTGGTCTGTCTGGTGGGAGGCTTTGGCCGTTGCTAGTTATCATCCTACCGTCAAAGACGTGCCGCGAGGCGATTTAGCGTTCCGGCACGATGGCGTGTAGAGACCGCCCGCCCCCCTACAAGTAAACCTGCTACCATCTTAGACTGCATCGTCACTCACCATCAGGTAAGATCGTGGTCAAGGGCTATCTTGTTATCGATTAAAAAAAAAGTTCTCCACCTCTCGTTTAGAAGCATAGCGTCATAAAGATGATAAGACATTTTTAATAATCAACTGTGACTTCAATAACTCTGAGTGATCCACAAATAATGATAAAATTATCGCATTCGCGTCGCTCGCTGGCGTCGCGTAAATCCGCGGCGGATTCGATTATCCGAACCTCTGCGGGCTTAGGAGATAGGCAGTGAATCTGATAAAAGAACGCTGAAATCAAATTGATAGATTTCTGACCTACATTGGAATATTATATAGACCTAGCTTTTGCCCGCAACTTCGTCCACGTGAAGTTGAGTTTTAAAAATCCCGCGGACACCTATTTTTCTGGTAAAAAATCTTACAGATTGCTGCTTGAATCGGATGCTGCGTGCTTGCCGAACACATCAATCCTACTTTCTACTTCCTACTTGCGAAAGTGTATAAGGATGGATGGATTGATGTTTGTTACTCCTTCACGCCACAACGAATATACCTACCAATTTGGCTGAAATTTGGAATATCTCCTGCCTAGGACTAACATAAAATATGTATAGGCTTTTATATATATTCATCTAGTAAACCAATGACACAACAAACCAAAATAAAGTTTCGCAATTATAATTATAAGTAGGTAGGTAAAGGTGAATTAATGTATCGAATGTTATAAATATCCTACTAATATTACAAATGCGAAAGTTTGGATGGATGGATGGATGTTTGTTACTCAATCACGCCGCAATAACTGAACCAATTTGGCTGAAAGGCACAGAGATAGTGTAGTCACATAGGCTACTTTTTATCCCGGAAAAAGAGTTCCCGCGGGAATTAAAAACCTCAATTCACGCGTACGAAGTTGCAGGCACCAGTTGGTCATAAATAATAATAAGTTTACTCAACACGAACGAAATAGAACTTTTCAGTTTAATACGATTGCGAGGTGTCGCAACTTTTTCAGCGCTTTTTCAGCGCTTTCAACTATTGATAGCGGACGGCTGCAGCGGTGTGATACCGTTCGATCGGTGTTCAAACGGGGACTGTCAGCTTTTATTTTAGTGAACGATTTCTCTTGTATGTAGGTCACTGACCTGACCGCATTCTTTGTTAGGTATTCTGACGCTCGTTAGTTATGCGTTTGCTTTAGGAGCGAATAATAATACCTAACAAATATGAACTGTGTAACACCAGGTGGAATGACGACATCAAGCGAGTCGCAGCGAGCCGCTGGATTCAGGCGGCGCAAGACCGAGACCTGTGGAGGTCCATGCAGGAGACTTATGTCCTATACGGACGTCTATAAGTTGACAAAGAAGACAAAGAAGAGGATGAACTGTGCATAAATCTGCTAATTACTTTTGGGAAAAGTTTCATGATTTGACGTCCGATACCTAAATCATCCCCTAATGTCGTTTTCACCAACGTTCCCTAACTTTTACTTGCTAGTTGCTACCTAAGCTAACACTGACGCTTTCTGTCAATTTCGTGTATCAACTTACAAGTAATAACTTTAAGGTTCCCATTGTATGACATCTTAAACCAAAATATAAGAAATATTACCTACTGCTTTAAACTGTGGCTTATTTGAAAAATACTAACACAAAAGAGCATACATTATAATAGGCATGAATGTTTATCAGACATCCTGACTGATATAATAATATTATATTAAAGTGTGTCGGTTTGTTAGTTTGACATTCTATCACGTAACATGGAGCAGAGGTTTTTGCATGGGTAACATATTCGTCAAAATTATTATAAGTAAAATTCATAATACCCAAAAAAATACTTAATCTACCATCCATTTTAGAATACAACAAAATTATTTAATGCATGAAATGCTTTTGAATATACTATAGATGCATGCATTCGTACAATAAAACTATAAAAACCTCATATTTTCATACCTCTTACCCGATTTATTAAAACACCCTCGCGCCGGTACTAGGTTTGTTCTTGTTCAGTTAAACAGAGCGCTCCGTACTAGTACATTCAAAAGACTGTACTAGTCCGGAACTATAGTACAGTAGTTCCAAGCCAAGTGACAGAATCAGCGACTAAACTAAATGCGATGCCCGCGACTTCGTCGTCGTGAATTAAGGATTATTTTAATTTTTTGGAATAAAATGTAACCAATGTATTAATCCTGGGTATAAGCTATCTCCATTCCTAATTTCAGCCAAGTCAGTTCATTCCTACAGACACAGAGACACATACAAACTTTTGTCTTTATGTTAGTGTGATGTGATAGGGTCCACAAGGAACGAAGTACTAAATAAACGATATATTATTTGTCTAATTCATTGTTTCCCCCTCGTCGTGAGCCGATCGATGAAGTACTAAAAGAACGATGTATCTACTATTTAACATATGGAATAGTTCGTTTTCACTCAGAGTTGGGAATTCATTCCTAATAGTACTTAGTACATATACTACACATCACTAAGGTACAATAACATGCGCAAATATTAAAATTCTAATAAAGCCACCCTCGCATTTTATAAACGCAGTGTAATTACCATTTAAACCACACACGTCGTGTCACTGTGTCGCAGCGTGTCACATGTGCCCTCATTTTAAAACTGTCACTGATAACAGCACAGCTTAGTTGGAACACGTCGCGTGCCGAGTGAGCTATGCGGAACATCTAAATGTTTTAATGAGGCGACATTTTAAGGTTCCTTATTAAAACTAATCGTTAAGGTACGAGTTCGTAGCCGACCGCAGACAGCAACAGCAGACGACGTGTCGCCGCGACACTACTGGTTTCTATGTATTTCTATGCAGGCGACGTGTCGCTAGCCACGAAAGGTATTTCATAGAAATACATAGAAACCAGTAGTGTTGCGGCGACACGTCGTCTGCTGTTGCTGTCTGTGGTCGGCTACGAACTCGTACCTTTAAGCTGAGAAACTATTGAGACTATATAGTTTGGCCTTAAAAGTGGTAAGTTTATTAGTATAGTATAGTAGTGGTAGTAAACTATAGAGTCTCGACCACTTCCAAAGAGCTGCCGGTTTTTCGGTATTTTTATCAGCGTTCATTTAGGGTTTATATAAAAATTCTCAAGTGTTAGTTAAATCTTATGCGAATGACTTGCTGCTATCTGTACCTAAGTAGTTGTGACCTTTATATCCAGCTATATTGATTAGATCTTCACCTAATGATTATTACTAAACTGTGAAAATTGGATAGGGTTAATTAACCCAGCCTAAGTTTGTAACTTCAATTGTTTAAACTGAAGTTAGAAACGAAAAGACAGTAGTTTTATAACGTAAGCACCTAATAAGAAAAAAATTTTTGAGATTCTACCCTCAAGAGAATTAAATAGGGGGTAAAAGTTACATGTTTCACACTTTTTGGAAATTCTACTCCCAAAGGGGTTAAATAGGGGATGAAAGTTTGTATGAAGTCCTTCATTTTTCAAGTTATGTATTTGAAACTTGGCATTTTAGGTCTTGATTAAAAATAAAGAAGTACGTATTGGATAGAATCAGGCGTTACTTTGCGGAAGTTCATGATTAACAAAAAATGTTAGAATTATTTTGCTGTAATCCGCCAACATCTGTTGGCGGATTACAGCCTTAAATAATTCTAACATTAAATAATTCTAACATTTTTTGTTAAAGAAGTACGTGTTTCACAGTTTTTGAAAATTCCACCCTAAAACCTAATTCCATGCAGACGTCGCGTGGGCAAAAGCTAGTTCTCAATATATTAGCTATTCATTATAATTATGAAGAATAAGGGCTAATAATTTTACCCTTAATTACTGTGGGAATTAGTAATCACTTCATGAATGGATAGGCGAACAACGATCTTCAATAAAATCATCACAAACTTAAACGCGAACATTGAAATGCACGCTCTACTAATTTCCACGGAGCGGGTACGAAAGTAAAATTATAATTTGAATGTCAAAACCAGCCATTTTTCGTTGAAAGCTTTTTCAGCGCGATCTGCTCGAATTTCCCCCGACTTCAAAGCGTTCAGCCATGCATGGCTTGCAAATGCTTTCTTAGAGTCAACTGCTTTAAGCGTTTACGTAATTAGTAAGAAACATTTTCTTTACCAAACTTTGACAAACACTTTTACTCGTCCACCGCAAACTTGGATATGAAAATGACTTTGGGAGTTCCTTTGCTATTAATTTCATCAGTTTCACTAAGATTAACTATCTTTAAACGTACAAAGAATAAATTAAAGCCACTGAATTTTTCTTACCACTGCTATATCCCTTATGCGAATTTTTATTTTTCCACTAATGCGCATAGAAAAAGATTTAAAAAATATATATTAAGTAATAAAAAAAATTTAGTAAAGGACCTGGCCGTTAGTTGGCGTACTGATTTGCTTTTGGTTTTTAGACTGAGCCAGAAAATACTCTTTAAAGTGCAGGACATACACAAGAGGTTACACGTGAGGTTACAGCACGGCGTGAGCGCGGCGTCACTTCTTTCATATTTCATACAAATGAGTACAAGCGAAAGGACGCAAGTACACAGAGGCAGCGCGGCAACCTCGCCCACACTTTGCCGTCACCTCACCCACCACCGTTAACTCATCCGTGACCGTCACCTCACCCGCGACCATCACCTCAACCGTGACCGACACCTCAACCTCGACCGTCACCTCACCCGCAACCGTCACCTCAACCGCGACCGAGACCTCACCCGTGACCGTCATCTCACCCGCAGACCGTCACCTCACCCGTGACCGTCACCTCACCCGTGACCGTCACCTCTTGTGTATGTCCTACACCTAACTAAACAAAGTCACGATGCTGAGATAGTAGGTATAAAATGTGTGATGCGAGAGTTTTTTACAGACTTCAAATAAAGGGAAAAGGTTACTCGCCGAGTGTTTTTCACCGTTAAAATTGGACCATCCGTAGTTCAGCGCTAAACAATCGCTTTTCGAACACTAGCTCGGGAAATATTGGTTTTTGGAAACAAATTCTTTTGTGCGGGCTCTTTGTTTCAAAATGTCACGCATTTGTTAGTGGTTTTCGAGCGTCTAAAGGCCGATACATAATCTACGAAGCGTTATGTTTTTAGTAGCAAAGGATAATTTTGTATGGGCCCCATACCTTCTACGCCAGCATTTGGTACCTACCCTAGTTTAATTAATCCTAAGACTAATACATAGGCTACATTTTATCCCGGAACATTAAAGAGTTCTCGCAGGAAACACAATCCTTATTCCACGCAGTTCATCATCATCTGGTTGAACATTTATGCCAAAATATCATCGACAATACGCTCAAAAATCAATCAAAATCAAAATCAAAATTTATTTATTTCATGTAGGCCAACTTGTAGCTCTTATGAAACGTCAAAAATCTACCACCGGTTCGGAATGCAGATTCTGCTGAGAAGAGCCGGCAAGAAACTCAGCAGTTGCTCTTTTCAAAAAAAATTTTTTTTTACAATTGTTAAAAAGAACTAGGCTATGCACACAATGTTTCCACACAGAAGTTTCAAAAATGTACACCTACCGCAACCAAACACATGTTAACATGGGCAGACACAAAGCAGACCCATTCCTGTTGGCGGCACCCGTTCACGAGCATGACGCATGATCCAGCCATTGCCTCGCTCAACCATACCATACCCAACCATCGCTACGCAACCCAGCTCGAATAAGACATATTTTACGTTAGTCAAATCGTCCCTAAGACTTTCTTTCGACTATCCTCTATAACAATCTCTGCCAATAAAATATCCGCCCTATATCGCAATCGCCACGATAAGCCATCAACACAAATGTGATAATACTGTAATACTGCCGCAAAGTTTTTCAATAAGCACTGCAGATGCCGTGATAGCGAGCCCGAAGAACTTAAAGTTCGGCAATTTATTATACCGAGCTCTGTAACAAATTAAATATCATTGTATCGATAGTTCGATACAAAGTTTAGTAATAACTTCTTTAATGTATTCCGATTTGCTAGTTGCTACACGCACAGTCTATGTAGGTAGACTTAGAATGAGTTTTCACATCTCGACGACTTGGATAGATTTCGATTTAAGAAATAGTAAACGTCAAAAATAAATTGGAGCAAAGCTTCTTAGTTTTACGTAAGGTTAAAGTGCGTTCATTTAATAATAATTAGGATTATTATCATTTCTTTAATATCTTTTATATATTCGACTTGAAGGTCGAATTATTTTCCTTCAATACAATAATAAGTATTTCAAAAAGATACGAGATGCCGTGGTGTAACGGTGAAACCCCCCTGAGAACACGATTCTCAGAGAAGCTGTTGGTTCAGACTTCAGATCCCGCCGGTTCATCAATTTAAATTGGTGAGTTGATACTGTGCTCTACAGTCTGCGCTATGTAAAAGATTTCCTTTTAAACTCATCGTAGAAGACGCTAACGCTAACAATGGTAACCAAACAAAAATAAATAACTAATTTAAAGTTAACAAAAACATTCATACCGTAACAATAACGAAACTTTGAAAAAATTTGGTTAGTGACAAATCACAATCGCGAGCTACGTTGCTACCTGTACTAAGCGGGTCTGACTTGAGGTGGACTTGAGGTATAGTGCGGGGAAGCACGGGGCGAGGTAGCGGCCAACTTGACGTGGACGGGTAGGTACTATGAGCACATCATGTAGATAAATGTCCATCACCACTCATTAGATTTAATGGCGGCCCTCACATGCTCATTAACGCAACTCAATCGACTCGCAAACGCGCAATTACCAATTAACTACATTTTACGAACACTTTGCGTATAACGATGTACTAAATTGAGTGCAAAAATGTAAAAGAGACCCGCGGTCTTCATTTACAGATCAGGTTAATAAATAATAATTAATGAAATTGGAATGCGACTAATTTCTAGAACTCTGAGTATTTCTAATAATTATGTAGAACCATTTAAAACAATTTATTTCCAGTATTTAACAACTTATTTAAGTATATAACCAAAAAGATACAGTAAGACATTTCATTAGGTTAGGTAGGTACCAAACTTCATAGATTTATCCCTTTATTTTCTTGACGTATTTTTGTTTGAAATCCGCCATTGAAAATGTTTTATGACATCATTTATACTGGAATCTCTAAGACAAAGCCGATGACACCCTATTTATCAAAATCTGGTAATTTGAAGGATAAGGAATAACGAACTTATTTCACTTTAATCTGCTTCACTTTAACCAGAAAAATCTAAGCTATTTTATATTGTAGAGTCAATATTTCTTGAAGTAGTAAAACGTGCGTAGAGTGTATTTTGTTTGTGTGTGTATGTGTGTAGGCCTGTGTGTGTGTGTTTAAAAATGAAAGCAACACTTGTGTGTCATTGAATCCCCCCAACGTGATACCTGCTTCCAATATCCACTATTCTGAGGGAACCTATGAGCCATTATTAAAGCACACGAAACGTCAAACACGGCTAGTTTTAATAAATTGGAAAATTCCATTCAAACAAATCAAAAATAGATTTACTTTTGACAAACAGAGCTTGTCAAATTACTAGTAGTCCGCCTGAATTGAACTGTGGGTTTAACTATTTGAAGCACGCATCAGTGGGTAGTATTGGAACCAAATGAACCGTGCAATTGTGTCACATTACATTGGGCTTCGACATTTTCGAATTCAAATGTTAGTTTATCAGTTTGAATCGCTAAATAACTGCAGCTATTTCTAGCAATTGTCTATACAATTGTTAATTGTATATCCTCTTCTATATATATAAAATTCAAAGTCCTGACTGACTGACTGACTGAAATATCAACGCACAGCCTAAACTACTGAAGTCAGAAACTTGAAATTTTTACAGTTGGTTCCTTTTATGACGTAGGCGCACACTAAGAAAGGATTATTGGAAATTCCACCCCTAAGGGGTTTAAATAGGGGATGGAAGTTTATCTGAAACTCCGTCATTTTTCAAGCTGTTTTCATCAAAGTTGGTATTAGAGCTTTCAGTTAAAAATAAAGAAGTGTGTGTGTTACAGTTTTTGAAAATTCCACCCCAATACCTAATTCCACGCGGACGAAGTCGCGGGGGCAAAAGCTAGTAATATTATAAATGCCAAAGTTTGGATGTATGAATGGATGGATGTTTGTTACTCAATCACGCCGATACTCAAAGCGCCGCAATGACAGAACCGATTTAGCTGAAACACAGAGATACATTATAGTTCGGAATAACACATAGGCTTTTATCCCGGAAAATAAGAGTTCCCGTGGGAATCGAGAAACCTCAATCCACGCGAACGAAGTGGTCTATTTACTCCTAAATCGTTGGTGTATTTAGGTAACTCCTTTCTGTAATTATTTTACCCAACTGTGGCAAACTTTAAAGGTAAACTGAGAATTTTATAAGCCCTACCATGATGTGATTAATGGAAGGAGTTGCGACTTCCAGGAATACTGAATGCTTCCAAACTTTTCCTTGTCTCAACATTCTCTCAAATTATTCGTATGTAGAATATAAAACCTCAACTTGTATTTATGTTGTACCTATTCTTTTCCTTATGCTCTCTCTTACTGCATAGAGACATTGGTAAAGATCTCTTATAAAGATAAGTGTTTCCTGCTTTACTATCTTTTCTTTTATATTATGTTCTTTACATTACGTTGTTTGGTGCAAAATAAATAAATAAATTGAAACTAAAGCGGAAATGGGAGGGGAAACAATCGGCGCAAGACCGAGACTTGTGGTAGTTCATGCGGTCATGCAAGAGACCTTTGTTCAACAGTGAACTTTTGTCGGTTATTAAGAAGGAGAAGAAGATAAATAAAAACAGGTTATAATTTATTTTGTGTGAGTGTGTATACATGTACCTTATCAGTCAATGTAAGCGCGAACAAATTGCGATCTCGACATTATATCAGTCAAATCTCCTCGAGAACCCTTTAGGTTGTTCTGACGTGATAACATTGAGCGGCCGCCGTGAAGGGCCCAATTTGTCACGAACCCAGCCCTTTAGGGATTCCTATGGGATACTTCGGGACTTCGGGATTTCTGGCGATATTGTATGACAAACTTTACAACACGCTAAAGTTCAAAATGTAATAAAAGAAATAGAAATAAGTTTTTTTGGTTGATTTAATTTAACTTAAATTAAATCAAAATTGAAAAAAAATCTTCTTCCGAAAATCAGCGATTTTGCACATGATTCCATTAGGTATTATATTCTTGCGTATTTGCGGATGGTAAGTCGTAAATCGTCGTTTGTATATTTGTAAAAAATGAATATTAATTACAGTTGAACGGACTCATAGTCAAAAGGCTGATTGCATGATATTGCCAGGAAAAAAATATTATTTGTTGTTCTGTGAAAAACGTTTCCCTACAATCAATTGCGTCAGCATATATACAAAGCTTTTCTCTTCAGGCATCCTTACGGGTTGGCCTGTTTTGCCTGACGTGATAAAATAGTAAAGGGCCCAATTTGTCACGTGCCTAGTCCTTTGGGGATATCCTAAGGGATGCGTTTGGATTGCATCAGATACACTTTTGCTCATATCTTGGAGGAAATACTGATTTAGCCGATTCTTCTTCTTGTTCGACAAACTTTTGAGATTTATATACAACTAGCCTTTGCTTGCGACTTCGTCCACGTGGAGTTTGATTTTAAAAATCATGCGGGAACCTTCTCGTTTTTGCGGGATATAAGGTACTTGCACCTAGCTTATGTCACTCTACAAGTTCATAAGTATATCCATGTCAAAATCACGTCAATCCTTTGTCAATTGTTTGCTGTATGGTTGAAGGACAAGACAATTAACAAACACACTTTCACATTTATAATTTAAGTAATTGTGTATCTGTCAACTAATATTATATTCCCTTTTCTTAAACGTTTGTTAGCAGCGAGCAAGACAATCAACGGATGTGTTTGAAGCATCTTAACCAGATCTGGGTTCCAGCTTTAAATGCAGAGCTAATGGCTTCAATACACAATTACACATGTGAGCCACACATTAAATACTTTAGCAAGTCTTCCAGCATTCGTATTCCCTGCCACCTATTACTTGAGTAACTTTAATTCAAGAGTGAATAGGCATCTTCTAGGCAAGTGCGCACGAACCTAAACGTCATCAGTGGTTTCCATCATTGATTGTCGTCAAGCGCAAGACTAGTTTGCAATAAAAAAAGTGCACGGTATTCCTCTTTGACATATAACATGGAATCATCAACATCATCATTAATATCCTATTGATCGCTCACTACATGGACCCACCGACGTGTCACTAGTCATTACTGAGCGCAGGTCTTTTCACAGGGAAACGTTTTAGACCATCACACGTGCCCAGAGCAATTTGGCATACTTAAAACTCCATATGGGATACTTGCACATAAGGAAAGATTTCTCATAATTACGAGTGATCATAATTTACTTGTCGTGTTCGTACTGTCACTTAATCAGGTAAGAAATACGAGCGGGTATATTCTGTCATATCCTCACACGGCAGTTACATAAATATGAATCAAACGCTAAGTAATAGGTGCTAGACGTCTCGGGGTTAACGTAATGGGAGCCGCAATCCACTCTTGATGTATTCAGATCTGGGAGGTGCAAGATAACTAAAGTAGTCTAGAGTAGCAATCTCCGGCACTGCCTTGACTTCTGGCTGTACATTGTGACTGTTAAAAAATCACCTTTTATCTGCGACGGAATGAAGACGGCATACTTGCTAAACGCTAAGAGTTTGTTTCGTTTTTATTTAACGTATTTTGTTGAAAAAGTAGTAGCCCTATTTAAAAAATAGTATTCAATGGTCAGCAGATTGTTTATCAATTTAGGTATGTAACATAAAACCCTACGTTTTAAGCTGACAAATGGTTTTTTAACATAATCGCTTGGCAAGTTCTCAAATAATACGTTCGATGGCTTCAGGTGGCCGGCTTTTATGGCTATGTCTTAAATTTTTAGAATGATGCCACTTTTTAGAAGCGTTTTTTTGATAAAGCGTTTTGTATTTTAAAATGTAGGGCAATGACGGTTTTGCTTTCGATTTTTTAAATTTTTCGCTTGCGAAATTCAGCTTTTTTGACACAGGAAACACTTTTTTGACCTACTGATGAATGAGATTTGCTGCTCCAAGCTCCAACTCAATAACTCAATGATTCAGATGATGAATGAGCCAACTTCGCCGAACGCTAAGGAACATTATGAGAAAACGCTAATGTTGCGAACGTGGAATTTGGACAGTAGAACTCTTTTATGTGCTTCTGAATATATTTGAATTCACATCTAGGAACCTATAAAATATAATCGTTTTATCTCGGGAAACTACTCGTAGCAAAATTGGATAAATTCTACTAATATCCTAAATCTGTTACTAATGTTTATAAAATTTGTTGGTTTGTCCTGCAATCACGACGCAACGGCGCAATGAATCGACGTGGCATTTTTGCACGGATATAGTTTAATTAAACGGTAAAAATATGACGGTACGGTACGGTTGAAAAAGTATGAAATTACAAAGGAGGTTTATTTAAACACAATAAAATTTGGGCAGAAACATAAAAATTCACTCGAAATTTCATAAATGTTCTCTCATCTGATTACGGAAAGCCGCTTTTTGTTTTTAAAAATGTAACTTTGTACAAAAGGCGCCTCATCTACAAATCAGTTTAGGAAGGTCTCGTCCGAAAGCCCTAAGCTAATTTAGATGTTAAATTTTTCATGTCCTAGCCCCCCGGGCCTCCCCAGACCCCCGGGCCTCTCGGGCGAAAACCTATTTTTCTCTGAAACCATTTAAAAGCTTCAGCTGGACCCGCTTTACTAGATTTTTTTTTCGTAATTTACAAGACAAATGGGACAACTTTATTACAATAGACAAGAGATTTATTCGAGGGAATTTATGTAGAGGTGATGAATGGGTGGCCAGGCTAAGTTGCGGTAGGGTTTGTTAATCGCTAACACTGGTTAAGCAACGTTGTCCTAAGTTACCAACTGGACGGGTCCTGGTTAGAATCATACCGTAACTAAAATGGTTATAACGATCGTAAAAAACACGATTAATCCCATGAGAATCATAATTTAATTGGGTTATCTACTCGTATATAGGTATATGGCCAGTTTGCAATAAAAGGTTTGTAATAAATATTAGTATTATAAATGCAAAAGGGGGGGTAAGGGAGCGCACTTCCATCTAGCGCTCCAACTGTCAACCTCACCTGCCCGTGGTGCCTCCTGCTGGTCTACTAACGAGGCTCTGACGACCGACAAATGGCGGTATAACCATTTCGCACTGGCTAGACTGAATAAATGACACAGGCCGGTGTCGGGCAGCAGCGACACCGGTGCGATCAGTCTAGCCCTGCGATGACCAACACGCCTGCCCAGCGCGGTCATTACGGGCAAAACCTTGTATGGTGCGAAACACAAGGCCAAGGCCCCTAGTTCCCGGCGGCCCCGTCATTCCCGACCCTGGCAGCGGTCGTGGTAATGGCGGGGCAGGGGGTGCTAAGAATCTCCGGATGGGATTCCGCTGCCAACCCCGACGACTGGACCTGGCGACATACAACGCACGCACTTTGAGGACCGACGAGAAGATCATCGAGCTGGAAGAAGCAGTGAACAAGTTGCGCTGGAATGTTATAGGTTTGTCTGAAGTCCGAAGAGAGGGGGAGGACTCGATAATCCTCAATTCCGGCAACTTGTTTTACTACCGGGAGGGCGACCAACAGTCCCAGGGTGGTGTTGGGTTTATCGTCCACAAATCCCTCGTTAACAACATTGTCGAAGTCAAAAGTGTGTCGAGCAGGGTAGCGTACCTTATACTCAGAATAACCAAACGGTATTCGCTGAAGGTTATACAGGTTTACGCACCGACAACTGCGCACACTGACGAGGAGGTGGAGGTTTTGTATGAGGATATATCAAAAGCCATACACGCCTCCACTACTCACTACAATGTTGTGATGGGGGATTTCAACGCAAGGTTAGGTGAACGAAGCGGTGCAGAGACGAGGTTGGGGCAATTTGGGCATGGGCGAAGGAACCATAGGGGCCAAATGTTGGCCGACTTCATGGAGAAGGAGGGCCTCTTTATGATGAACTCCTTCTTCAAGAAGCGGCCACACAGAAAATGGACGTGGATGAGTCCCGATGGTTCCACGAGAAATGAGATAGACTTCATCATGTCGACCAAGCGGCATATATTCAATGATGTCTCTGTGATCAACAGGGTAAAAACCGGCAGCGATCACCGTATGGTAAGAGGCACATTGAATATCAACGTGAAGCTGGAACGGGCCAGACTGGTGAAGTCAACTCTCCGACCTACTCGTGCTCATATCCAAAACCCCGAAAACTTCCAACTCGAACTGCAGAACCGATTCGATTGCCTAGCAGATTGCGTTTCTGTGGACGATCTTAACAACAGGTTTGTGGAAACTGTCCATACTGTGGGGTCTAAGTTCTTCAAGACCCATCGCAGTAAAAGAACCAAAAAGTTCTCTGACCATACTCTCAAACTGATGGAAGAGAGACATGAGATGAGGCTTCAGTCGTCAGCAGACGCGGATGCATACCGGCATATTAATAGGCAGATCTCTAAAGCTCAAACCCGCGACCTTCGGATCTTTAATACCGAGTGTATTAAAGATACCATCGAGCGGAACCGAGGCTCCAAAGTGTTCGCGAGAGATCTGTCTATCGGACAGAGCCAGCTGACGCGGCTGAAAACTGACGACGGTCGTCTCGTCTCTTCTCGTCCTGAGGTCTTGGGAGAGGTCGAGAAGTTCTATGGACAGTTATATACCACGACACAGAAACCTGTTGAAGATTTGGCCAAAGACCCTAGAGCCAAACTGACCCGACACTATACCGAAGATATCCCGGACGTCAGCCTATACGAGATTAGTATGGCTCTCAAACAACTTAAGAACAACAAGGCGCCAGGTGATGACGGAATCACGGCGGAACTCCTGAAAGCGGGTGGGAAACCGGTTTTAAAGATCTTTCAGCGATTGTTCAATTCCGTCATTCACGAGGGTACAACGCCGGAAGCATGGCACAGGAGCGTGGTGGTTCTGTTCTTCAAAAAAGGTGATAACACCTTGTTGAAGAATTATAGACCCATCTCGCTGCTGAGTCATGTTTATAAGTTGTTCTCGAGAGTCATTACGAATCGTCTCGCCCGTAGGTTCGACGACTTCCAGCCTCCCGAACAAGCCGGATTCCGAAAAGGCTTTAGCACCATAGACCACATTCATACGCTGCGGCAGGTTATACAGAAGACGGAAGAGTATAACAGGCCACTTTGCTTAGCGTTTGTGGACTATGAGAAAGCCTTCGATTCGGTGGAAACCTGGGCTGTATTGAGGTCGCTGCAGAGATGCCGTATCGACTATCGGTACATTCAAGTGTTGAAGTGCTTGTACGAAAACGCCACTATGTCAGTTCGTATACAGGACCAGACTACAAGGCCAATCCAATTGCAGCGTGGAGTGCGGCAGGGAGACGTAATCTCCCCGAAGCTCTTTACTGCTGCGTTGGAGGACGTCTTTAAGCTTCTGGATTGGAACGGACTTGGCATCAACATAAACGGCGAGTACATCACTCACCTTCGATTTGCCGATGACATAGTCATTATAGCAGAGACTCTCGGAGACCTCAATACAATGCTCAATGACCTCAGCAGGGTTTCTCAACAGGTGGGCCTTAAAATGAACATGAGCAAGACGAAAATTATGTCTAATGCTCATGCTCCGCTCCACCCAGTAATCGTGGAGAACTCTGCACTCGAAATTGTAGACGAGTATATATACCTGGGACACACAGTCCAGCTAGGTAGGTCCAATTTCGAGAAAGAGATCAACCGCCGAATCCAACTCGGCTGGGCAGCGTTCGGGAAGCTTAGAGATGTCTTTTCGTCCAAAATTCCTCAGTGCCTGAAGACTAAAGTCTTCGAACAGTGCGTGTTGCCAGTGATTACTTACGGATCCGAAACATGGTCGCTAACTATGGGCCTCATAAGAAGGCTCAGGATCACTCAGCGGGCGATGGAGAGAGCTATGCTCGGAGTATCCCTGCGAGATCAAATCAGAAATGAGGAGATCCGTAGGAGAACCAAAGTCACCGACATAGCTCTGCGAGTGGCGAAACTGAAGTGGAAATGGGCGGGGCACATAGTTCGAAGAGCTGATGGTCGATGGGGTCCCAAGGTGCTGGAGTGGCGACCCCGCACCGGGAAGCGCAGTGTTGGCAGACCCCCCACTAGGTGGACAGACGACATCAAACGAGTCGCAGGGAGCCGCTGGATTCAGGCGGCGCAAGACCGTGGCTTGTGGAGGTCCATGCAAGAGGCTTATGTCCAGCAGTGGACGTCCATTAGTTGATGAAGAAATGCAAAAGTGCATTTTTGTTGGTGTGTCCTTTAATTACGCAGCAACAGAGCCTTAAGGACCTAGAGAGTAAGAAGCAATGCCTGTTATCTAATTTTTATCCCGGAAAACAGTGTTCCCGCGGGATTTTTAATACCTAACTCCATACGAAGTCACGGGCAAAATCTAGTTAACATGGAATCTTTAAAAATCTTTTTTTGATAATGGAATGAAAATCTGTAGTTTTAAGATTAGTGAGCTATAACAGATCTTACTCGTAGCTGAATGAACTTTATATTAAGTGATCATTACTTAAGGTATACATTAATCATTGTAATTTGTCCTAAGTTAAAAGGCTAAACGTAAGGAAAGGGAAAAGGATTTCCCCAAGAATTTCGCCCCTTAGCTTGTTAATCTCTCATACGAAGCACCTTCATACTGCCTCATTATTTTATAGGGATGGGTAAGGTTGATAAAAAAATCATTCTTTTATTATTATTTTGTTAGTAAAAAAATTATTGCTAAAATTAGTTGCTGATTTTTTTTAAATCCTTACTAATATTATAAATGCAAAAGTGTGTTTGTTTGTTGGTTTGATCTTCAATCACGCCACAATATAGTAACGGATCGACGTGATTTTTTCCGGGACGGGGAGAGTGACACAGACTATTTTTTATCCCGGAAAATCAAAAAGATTCCACGAGTTTTTTTTAAATAATAGTATATAGTACACTATTTCAATTGCAAGACTTCCATCACGTTAACGCCTTACTTCCCCAACGTGTTCACATGCCGTAGGGAAACAATTAGGTACCTAACGCCTTTATGCCTTTGATGTGAAGGTGTTGATTTTGGTAACGCATGTAAAATGACTTGGTAACCACCTAACACAGGCCAGTTGTGTCGGATATACTTCATCTATATAATATTATGTGCATAAAATTCAAAGTTCTGGCTAACAGACTGATTGACTTATATATTATGTAAGTTATTTATCAACGCGCAGCCTAAAAAAGTAGGTTCCTTTTATGACGTAGGAATTTTTTTAAATTCCATCCCCATCAAGGGGGTTAAATAAGGGTTTAAAATTTGTATGAAGGTAATTTTTCACGTTATATCTATGAAAATCAGTATTTTGCTTTTCGAATAAAAATAAAGAATTACGTGTCACAGTTCTTGAAAATTCCGCCCTAAAAGCTAATTACGTGGACGAAGTCACGGGGACAAAAGCTAGTCTGTGCATAAAATAGCCGTGATACGAGAGGCACTCATTTGTTTCAATCAGCTCCATGAGCCTAACATTTTATCAAAATAAATGACACATTCAAATCTCATTGTGCGGGTTTAAGCGGCGTCACATTTTCCCATCACTAACTCATTAGTTTTAATGACCTTCCCACTGCGTTCGTTAAAACAACTCGGCGTGCCAATTATGTATACACCCGTGCCAATTCCTGATCCAGTTTTGTTCCAAATGACATTAATGGCGTAAACATACTTGTAACCATCTTATAACGCGACACATTCTGAAAAAACGCAAAGCGCGCGCGTTGCGTTTTTCAGAATTCTTCAGAATTGAATGCACATAGATGTTGCAGAGAGCAACTGAATATACAAGCAGCGACAGGTTGTGGCGTATTAACGAATAAATAATTGAAAAACTTTATTGTGTTTGCATAATTGATTTTAATACTAAAGCTAGTTACTCAGCATTGAGTTATAGGAACTTTTACATGAAAAATATGTCGCACTATCGTCTATAAGTTGAAGTTAATAACGTTTACGTTGTACTTATATTGATTTCCCCCATGCTCTTAGTCTTTCTTCAAAATCGGTACACCGTTTCCTGACAAAGGTAACAGGTAAGGTAACAAGCAGATATTGCAGATCTTACTTGACACAGAGATGCATCTCAGCTTGAATCCTGAAGATATACAAAGCATCCTTTTTGTTCCTGAAAACTTTTTTAAAAGCCTATTTCCACGAATACTAGTCATTATCAAAAGCTAATGAAAACTCCCGTTAGATTTTATCAACACACATTTTATCAGCTCGCGTTGATATTTAAAAGTATGTTTCGAACATTTTGCGTGCATTCAATAATATGTTTTAGATGACATATATTTGTGTCGGTTTAGGGGTTATGTCCCGCTGTTTGTCCATTGTTTTATTGTTTATTTTATTTCCGCTGTTAGAGAGAGGGATGGAGTAACCATGTTGTGACAGCGCCTTGACAGTGCAGATGATTTAGCAACGTTGATACTACTGGTAATAGTCCAGTGGTTAAGGCTTTAGACTTGGTTTCCGGCGTCCGAGGTTTGAATCTCAGGCACCACTGTTCGGATGTATGTGCGTCTTTAACCAACCATTTTTGTAAATAATATGCTGTTGCCCGCGACTTCGTATATGCGTGAATTGAGGTTTTCTAAGTCCAGCAGGAACTCTCTAATTTTCCGGGATAAAAAGTAGCCTATGTGTTATTCCAGACTATAATCTGTCACTTTGCCATCCATCCATACATCCAAATTTTCGCATTTATAATATTGGTAGATTTGGTAGAATCACTTTCTTTAACGCTAGAGGAAAATATCGTTAAGAAACATTCAGGCTTGAGGGTTCTCCATAATGTTCTAAAGGTGAGTGAAGAATACCATTCCGTATCCACTTGGCCAGCGTAGCATGTGGCCTATATCTTCTCATTCTGCTAGTAGTGGGCTGTCCTTGCCCACAAGTGGGCCAGCGAGGTATTGAAAGGATGATGATGAAGCAATGTTGACAAGAAGAAATACCTTAATTTTTCATTCCAAACGAAAGAAATCGATACATAGTCCGATGTCTGCGTTAAAATACATGGTTTAGCAATAGTTTAGATCCCCATCCATTTATCTCTTCCTGCCGCTGCTATGTTCTCGCAGCAAAGATGTGCCATGTAACGTGCACAGCGTACATAGGAAAACACCACACTTACTCCAATATGGAAATTCCTTCCATTTATCAAAGAGTAATAGCTTAGACAAGTAGCCTCTGACTTAGCACATTTGCTCGCTTGATAATACCCACGACCGATGTTCCGTTAACGACCATTCTCACTCGACCCTCCCATTCACTACCACCATCTCTTCTGACTTCCAATTTAGTTGCAAGCCAGAGGGGGGCTGGAGGTCTTGATAAACTTGTCCAACCGGATGAGATGTTTGAAATTATGGGCGAGCATTTGTCAAAGTCTTGCTTGCACTGATCGTAACCTTAGATGCTTGGCGACGTAGTTTAACAATTTTAACAGTAGGTAGAGTAATACGTTTACGGTAAGCAATAGCCGTATCAGGCATAACTTTAGAGACATCTGAACTA
Source organism: Hipparchia semele (assembly GCA_933228805.2). Taxonomy (NCBI): domain Eukaryota; kingdom Metazoa; phylum Arthropoda; class Insecta; order Lepidoptera; family Nymphalidae; genus Hipparchia; species Hipparchia semele. The sequence continues at coordinate 16,004,579 of OW121711.1, read as the reverse complement.
CTTTCGACAAATAAATACCTGATAATTGCCTATTTCAACAACACCTAGTGAACCGATAGGTACATAAGATGTTTGACTCCTGTTTATTGGCAAACTTTCAGAAAGTCTTTTTTCGTTGGTTAAAAGGAGACGACATGTCATGTAGTATTTAGTTTGGCACATCTTTCTTTTTCCTTACTGTATGGCTGGTTTAACCATGGTTTTCGGGTAGTTCACATAAATATGAATAAAATATTAAGTAAATAATAGTAGCTTTAACTTAGTGGAAACGGTAACCCACTCTTGATATATCCGGGTGATAAACGAACAGATCGGTACGGATATAAGCCCGCTTTAGGCGTTTTAATACAGTCTCTATTTAGGTGCGGCTGTGATCTATTAGAATTCAGAATATAATTATGAATTTATTTACTAACTAATTAAATATAATTTAATTGTTTAAAATAACACATAAGAAGATTATTCAAAAGATTCAACTACTCGACAAAACACATATTTTAACTATTTTTGAGTCATAACATTAAAGTAGGTAATGGGTAATTTGAGTCATAATTCTCATAACTTTAAATCTTAAAAATTAATACATATCTCACCCGCGTATTCCCCTCTCCCCTCCAAATAAGCGTAGCTAAATCTTATGTTAGGAGTGGGTACGACAATACTGCAATATCTTGTCATCCAATAAAAAAAACGGCCCTCTAATTCTTAGTTTGTTGGAGAACGAAGATATCATATCATAACGCTAATATTATAAAGGCGAAGTTTGTCTGTGTGTGTGTGTGCGCTTATGTGTATAAGCTCGTTACTCCTTTACGCCACAACAGATGAAACGATTTGGCTGAAATTTAGAATAGATATAGCTCACGCCCAGGATTAACACATAGGCTACATTTTATCCCGGAAAATTAAAAAACTTTTATCCGCGCGGACGAAGTCGCGGGCATTATGTAGTAATTCTATATATACGTCAGTCTAATTCATAGTTTGTTGGATGACCAAGATATTTATTATAAATGCAGCTCCTGGTTAACAGGCCCGGGCAAAATGTTTACCCGGCTGTACCCGGGGCTGTGGATGTAATTAAAACTTAACTCGGCGCGGGTAATCGCTTTTGTTCCCCACCGTTCATAATTCATAACTCTTTGTTACCTCATTATGATTAGAGCCTGGGAGATCTGAAACTGCTTTCATAGAGCAACAAGCAAGCTATACATGGTGTAGTGTAGGGGACACCGAAACGAAAACTGAAACCAGCTGTACCTACATGTGGCTGAGTTGCTCAGCATTTTATTAACTTTTCATCGGTCTTTTCGTGGTTTTGACAATTTTTTTTTAATTAATTACAAAATAGAATCGTGTATGTAAGAGCAACCGCCGAGTTTATTGCTGGCTCTTCTCGGCAGGAAGGACATTCCGAACCAATGGTAGATTCATCGACGATTCAAAAGCACTTGTAAAAGTTTATTTGAATAAAAAATATTTCTATTCTAATATTCTTTTTTAAATCTTGAAATAATAAGTATTATAACATTTATCATTACTCATTCATTTCAAAACATTCATTCAATACATTCACCTTACATTTCATTAGAAACTAGATGACACTAATGATAATGATGATGATGAACTAGTTTATGTGTGTGTGTAACGAAGTTTATGTGTGTGTAACACACACATAAACTTCGTTATAATATTAGTGTGATAGCTAGTTTTACATGAATGGAGAATAGAGAATAGTTGTTCGCCGTGCTCGGAGCAGCAGGAAATGTAGCAAAGTGGGTCCGGAAGCTCACGGGCTGGGGTGTACTCATGCGACTTGAATGTGGAATACCTTTAAAGTATCTACATCTACCTAGACTTTAGCCGTGATAATATTATTAACTACTTTCTAACTACTGTATAATAATATTTAGGCTCCTTTATTTGATGAAAAGGTAGCCTTTGACTTTGATGATTTGCCTTTGATGGTAAGTGACGATGCAGTCTAAGATGGTAGCGGGCTACCTTGAAAGGGATATAGTAGTGTAAATTCAACCCATAATCGGTTTCTACACGCCATCGTGCCGGAACGCTAAATCGCTTGGCGGAACGTCTTTGACGGTAGGGTGGTAACTAGCCACGGTCAAAGCCCTCCACCAGACCATACAACAATAACAATACTATCAATAGAATTTAAGTACAGAATACTAATATTAACTAATGAAATAAATTGAAATGCAACAAGAGAAATACCGAAATCAACAATTGCAACAAATGAATCCAAAGTTGCAACAAATAACCCCAACGCTTCGGAGTGGACGAAGCGTAGCATCGGAATTAATTCACCACATAAACTTCGCAACAAATTCTTGAGCAAGTTTTATCTCTTCGAACTAATAGATTAAGTTCGGGAGTTTACAACTATTGCACCGACGTGATAGGCTGGGTATATTGAAGATGTGACCGGTTCTTTTGAACTTCATTTTATCGATCTTTTATTTGTATTGAAAGTTTGTTGAAAATTTTCACAGTAGTATAGTAACTAGTAAGTGAATTCAAAAGCTCTTGCGACTTGATCATGCCCCATTCAAAATATATGATATAATTATGAGCTTTTTAATTCATCATTTTTGTGTATCCGTGTGTGTTATCACTAAGTAGAGCAAAAACAAACATACAGCCGTACCATAATTTTTTTCGACCTCAGCAAGCAATCAACACAAGCTCAGGATATTTTCAAACAAGGGAGGGCAACGGAGAGAGGGCCTGACAGCACTCATTTTGCCACTCATGAAGCCTCTATAGCCCAACGGTTAAAGGTGCGGACTGAAAACTGAAAGGTCGCAGGTTCGAACCCCATCTGTTGCACTATTATCGTATCCACTCCTAGCACAAGCTTTACGCTTATTTGGAGGGGATAGGAGGCTATTAGTTCAGCTTGTCTAATATTCTTATTAAAAAAAAATTGTATGCCATTACGGCCAATAGCAATTTCACATCAAAAACAAAAGTGTGAACAAAATTTCCATGCGAACAAAAGTCTGGTCTAGCAACCTGATAATACGATAAAAAATAAGAAGAAAACGACTACTTCAGAACTCTAAAAGTACTAATTGTCAGGCAAATTGTAAAGACGCCTACCGTGTTGCGGTAAAATTAAATACGGTAGAACAGTTTTGCGGTTTACTCAATAAGTTTTAATTCGGCGAAACAACGCTATCCATAGATCACGGCGTCCTTAATTACCTCGAGAGTTCGAGACCAAGTTCCAAGAACAAAGCGTTCCAGATACTCTACAGATCTTGTTATCTAAAACGAAACTTCATTCCAAGAATATATCTGAAATATGCAGACTTTGTAACAGTTTAGTAGGTACTTATGTAGAGTGTAGATGGTAAAATTAAAGAGCGTCAAAAATAACAAAATAATTTTTTTTTAGATACGTCAAAATATTGTTACGTTTAATACTTACAAGCTGCTTACAAGATATCCAAATAAAATTTATAACTGCACTGCGTTTCCCAGTGCGGGGTCGCCATTCCAGCACCATGGAACCCCAGCGATCATCAGCTCTTCGGAATATGTGCCGCGCCGATTTCCACTTCAGTTTCGCGACTCGCTGAGCTATTTCAGTAACGTGTTCTCCTTCGGATCTCCTCATTTCTGATTTGATCTCACAAGGATACTCCGAGCATAGCTCTTTATTTTAGATAAATCTCTTACTAAAATACTTAAACCTTCAGCAATATCCAACAACGTATCAACAGTACCACAGAGCTGTGACTCCCTAAAGGCTACTTCGCTTACAAACAGCCCAAATTTATTATACCGGACTTGTCGACCTTCGACAGTTTCATCCGAGTCCGTGATAAATAGTGCTAGATGACCCTCAACTTCCTCGTTACGTACAATATAAGCGTCGACATTATTTACCACTGTACTGGGATTTTAAATTGGGTTATAAAATCCTATTTTGTTTATTTATTCTTATTCTTCTTGTACAAAAACAACTCTTGTTCTTTGTCTGGAGGCTTTGGCCGTGTTAGTTACCACCCTACCGTCACAGACATCCGCCAAGCGATTTTGTTACCCCTTTCAAGTTAGCCTGCTACCATCTTAGACTGCATCGTCGCTTACCACCAGGTGAGATCGTAGTCAAGGACTGTCTTCTCATCGAATAAAAAAAATAGTAGAGCGAAAGATTTTAGACTTGATTCGTGGTTTAATGACATAATTGTGATGAAACTGTTCGAGTAAGTGCCACGGTAACAATTACCGTGGTACGTACTCGAATAATTGCTCACGATCCGTTGCTTTGTTACAGCTTAATTGAAGGAAAAACCAACAAACTACCAAACAAACACACTTTCGCATTTATAAATATACATACATAAATAAATAAATAATAATTAATCATAGTAAAATTGTGTTTCGTACATGATTATGCACTGTAATATCTCCGGCGCAGATCGCTAAGCTCTAAAAATTGGCCGCCATGGCCGCATTCGGTCGGGAGGACATCATAATATTATTATACTTTGTATTTTTGTAGAGGCTTAAAAATCAAATTACATTCTGAAACTAAATCCTTCAAGTATTCAAAGGACGTCCGTCCCTTTGTATGGACGTAACGTGATTACAGCGAGAGGACGTTCTAAAGGTCACAATTTGCTTGTCGTTTTTTTGAAGTATCTGTAGGTTTGCTAATGCTCTAGGGACGTAGAGCCCATTTATTGCTTATCCGTTTTATTATAGTACAGATAGATATGTATGTTTCTTTAAAAACAATATTAGCTAAGCTAAACTTGACTTATATTTTGCTCTTCCCTCCAAATAAGCGAAAAATTATGTTAGGTGTGAGTACAAAAATGGACAACGGCTGAGGATCGAACCGTCGACCTATCGCTGTTCAGTTCTTACTTTTAACCGTTGGGCCATTGAGGTTTAGGTTTAAAGAATTTACTCTCAAAGAACAATTTTGCTCACTCATAGAGAACTCATAGTATAAAAGCTCCCTCAAAGAACACAAGAACAAAGTGCCTTCAATCGATAAAGAAATACTAAGATACGCCAGTGGACTATATAAGATATTTTATAAGTTTAGGTTAAAGTATAATTGCTCATTAGCCATATTATTAGGCTAGATTGTAATTTAAGTTTATCTATGTTTTATTACTGAAAAAAAAACTCATAGAGAACTTAAAACTAAAAATAAATATACAATCATAAGAAAGCAAAAACGGTGACTCCTAATAATATAAAAACTAATTCCTAGACACAAGTATTTTGAAAATACATTCCAAGTTTTTTTTAAACTGACTGTTTTTTTAAATGACTAATAAAACATGATAATATCGTTGCTAACTTATGCAAAAAGTTACAAGTCACAAGTTTGCTGCCGATTGAAGGACAAATCAACAAAGAAACACACTTTATAATAATATTAGTCAGGATTAATAAAGATATAGAGAGAGGCGTTAGTCGACGACGAACCTTCTCATCAGATCATCAGATTTGAACCTATTTCTTATCATCCTACCCAAGTATCTCGTATTACACAAACGGAAAAGCTGATAAGCCGTCGGCCAAAAATATTTTCCGTTCCAAGACAAAGAGAACCGGAAAAAAATAAGTGAACTATTATCATAACTGCGATCTCTGTAAACGAGAGAGTCGGCTATCTGTAATTATGCGCCATTGGCCATCTTGGGAAGAAGATTTTTCGTTTCTGATTATCATGGAAGGATTGTTATTTATAACGATTAATTTATGGAAGCTTTGATTAGGTAATAACCATCAACCACTCACTACTTAGCGCAAGTCACCTCTCAGAGAAAGATTTTAGACCATAGTACACATACCTTCGAACATAACTCCGAAAAGTATGAGAGGTGTGCCACAGATCGAACTCGTGACACCTCAAATAGGGGATCGCAGTGCAGTTGTACATACAAATAGAAAGCTTGTCCCTAATTTCTTTTATGTTAGTACATTTTCTGATCACAGCAGATACTGCTATATTATTTAAAAACTAAAACGAACTAAACTACCCACCTAGAACAAAACTGATGAATGATAGTCTAGAAACTTGTAAACTTTTGTTTATAGAGTTAAATCTCTTGTTAACGCTATTATTGTTAAAACATAACAAATAGGTTACTGACTATTACTAAAACCACAATCAGTTAAGAGGTTTTTGATGTTAAACTTCAACAAGACAACTGACAATCACAAAATATAAAGTATCTACTTACAAACCCCTTCAATCATGATATCGACCTAGAAAGTTATAAAGAACTTCTGAGGCCCACAAAACATAGTGTCATCTAAACACTTAGCCAAAAGAACATATAAATTATAGCTTGCTAAGAGGTTTAAGGATAATTGACTCATTAAACTAATTAATACATAGTCTCTAAGTGGAAGTAAATGTCCGCATGAAACATTTATTTATACGTTTCAAACCACAACCACTTAAGGTTTTCGCTGATAGACTTAACACAAGATTTTCTCAACTCGACAAAGATAAGGAAAGATAAATGAAACAGTGACGCTACATCACCGCCGCAACCATTTGTCAAGACTCAAGGCACAAAAACATTCCTCCCTCTAAAAGTCGCTACTGTAAAGTTACAAAATCGTTTAACTCATTTATTTGCTTAGTCCAACATAAAACCTATTAATTACAACGAGCAGAGACGGAGAAATTCAAGAAATATTGCAAAAGTTCCTCTCGATACAGAAATGTTTTAGAATCCGTAACTAATTCTTTATTTTGAGTATTATAAAAACAATTAGTAAATAAGACGTACTGTAAGCACTATTCCGTATGACTGTTAGTCATAACATATAAGGCTACATTTTACCGCGGGAAAACAGAAATCCATCGTGGACGACGTCGTGGCCAGTAGCTAGTTTCTCACACAGTTTACGACGTACTTATTACTTGGAAAGTTTTTGGGATCGAATTACACCAGCTGCAGTGGTTATTGAAAAAGTTTCTGTGCAAACACCAGTTTTTATTAGCGAGCTTCAGTGTTGATATAAGAGAAGCTTTCAGATAACGTCTAAGTGTACCCTTGTCTGTGTAACTCTGGTGTAAGAAGCGTATTTTTAATGAAATTTAAGGTGAATGAATTAAATGAATGTTTTGAAATGAAAGGAAATGAATGATTAATGTTTAACATTTTTCAAGATTAAAAAAAATATACTCCAGTTCAATGATGAAGTCTATAAATATGTATGTAATGAATGGCTCAGGTCTAGATGTGTTACATATATATTAAGATCTTTAAATCTTATGCAAGTGAGTTGTTGCTATCCGCAAGGAGTCTCCTATAATAATATTAATATTAGACGATGCTCGCGTCACTCTCCAGGTCCTCAACCATACCCATGCAAAAAATTACGCCGATTCATTGCTCCGTTGTGGCGTGATTGAAGGACAGACCAACAAAGAAACACACTCTCACATTTATAACATTAGTAAAGATTCATCTTGATACTTCTATGTTGTTAGGAAGTAAATATAGAGATATTAAAAGGGCAAGCAAGGGTACCTACCAAGTGTGAGTCCCGAAAGGCCACTTCGCTTGCAAGTGGCTTTTAATTTATTATACCGGGCCTGTCGACTTTCGACAGTTTCACCCAAATTCGTGATAAATAACACCTCCCTTTAGGGGTCGTTTGTAAATTATGCCTTTGTCAACATTCTTTTAAATCAGTAGTAGATGTTCGGCGTTAACAATTTTAATTTCTTAATGAAAAGTGTGTGTCAGAAGGGTTCCGCAACATCGATTGTTAAAGCCCTTTATTTTTTATTATTTATTATTATAACGACATTGAAATACGCATTCTGCGTTATTTTCAAGTATCTAATACCTATTACGGTTCATGAGATACATCCCACTGACAGACGAATGGACGGACGGACAGTGGAGGCTTCGTAATAGGGTACTTATTACAGCATATTACAGCACTATGATAGAAATACCACATACTACAATACTGTTACGCAGCAGCTATAGGTACAGCAGGTAGTATCTTTTGTAGGTAGGTACTGAGTTTCCTTTTAGTACGTCCTCAGCAGATTTGCTTTCTGAACTGGTGGTAGAGTATAAGAATTAAGCAGAAGAGCCTTAATTTTCCGAGTAACTATCTTTTACTTTTCCATCTGCTTAATTTTCACAAATCATCACAAAAATTTATTTGAAAAGTTTTTTTTATTACACATAAAATAAATCGGTCGGCGAACAAGTAATAGGTATCCTTAATCACGTCACTTGAAGGTGATTACAAAATACGCTTGACACTTCAAAGAAGATTTCAAGAAAGAGCCACTCGACTTTCAGTGGCCTTAAGTCGATAAATTAAGGGCGTTTGGGCGGCGTCTGAACGAAAATTTAAAATCGAGGGAATCTTCTCATCAATCATCATTAGGACAATCAAGTTTAAAAGCCCACTTGCGACGTGTCGCTACAGGCATTAACGTCAAGATTCTAGCCATTTATAGTCTACAAAGACCACGTAAAAAAAAGGACGATTAAGACAAGTAAATATCAAAATACATTTTATAGAGAGATTTGATTTATGTTATATAGCCATTGACATAATGTTATAGCCAAGACTATAATTATAGCTCAAAATGATCGCCAATCGGAAGTGACTGAGATACACATAAGGTAATGTGACTGTCAAAGTGTTAAGTTGATGCATAAAGTTGATAAATAAACGTAAAAATTCTTTTTACAAAACCGAATTCAGCGTCACTACAAAGTAGGTATATCAATTGTGCCTATCAAATTTTAAGAATTCCCTCGATTTCCCAGGATCCCATCATCAGATCCTGACCTGATGACTATGGGACCACCTGGGAAGCCAAAAACCCTTTCAAAGAACGGAAAAATTTTCCAAATCGGTCCAGGCGACTTCGAATAATCGGGGAACTCACATAAAAAAATTGAAAAAAAATAAAAAAAAATAAAAAGATTCTGACGAATTGAGAACCTCCTCCTTTTTGGAAGTCGGTTAAATATGATCGAAAATCGGAAGATACTGAGATAAGTACATAAAATATGATGTGACTGTCAAAGTGAGTGTTAAGTTGATGCATAATGTTGAAAATTTCAATGCTTACTTACTATTTAATACTTGGATTTAAGTAATTATAGTGAGGATAATATTATATCAAAGATTCAGAGCTCCACAAAACCATTTATAATAAATCGGCAGGAAAGGCATTCCGAACCAGTGGTAGATTCATTGACGATTCAAAAGTTTGTAAAAGTTTATTTGAATAAAAAATATTTCTATTCTATTCTATTCTATTCTAAATGAAGCGTTATCATAACTTCGATCTCCTTGTGAATTAGGAGGCCGGCAATAATTACCGCCATCGGCTATGTTGGGAAAACTTTATGAAATGAAAAAGTAGGATAAACAAAGAGATATCAAGAATAATAAATATAATGATTAAATTCTCAAACAACAACCCGAGCATATTGCTGAAAATACATCGTTATTATTTCACGTGTACGAAAGTGGTATGAAAACATTGTCTGATCTCATCCCGGCCTCTAATCATAATTAAGTAGCGGCGAATTATGAATTCATAGAGTGAAAAACCAAAGCCATTACCCGCAGCGGGTTAAGTTTAAATTACTTCTACGGCCGCAGTTTTAGGTGAATAAATATTTTTCCCCAGACCTTGTTTACCTCGCAAACTCTCTAAAAATTTTATATTATTTTCAGAAAGTCGAAAATTTGCTTTGCTGATCTGTAAGGTTTTAATTATTCTCTACTGTAAGTTTAGTTATTCCTTATTTCCTTAGAATTTTAAATAGCTAGTACTTTTATTCGCGATTTTGTAGAACAGTTAGGATTTTCAAAAATCCCGCGGGAAGTTTTCTTTTTCCGAAATGAATATCACTGTCCAGATCGTCAACTATACCTACTCATACAAAAAATAATATTAACCCGTCCTTACGTTATTATATACGATAAACCAACAAACAAACACACTTTTGCATGAATAATAACAGTAAGGATAATAGGGATATTTTTTAATTTTTTTTTTCATAGAATAATTATTTTGGAAACCGATCGCTGTCAATATAATATTTTAGTACGAGATGATATAATAATAATATATGTATTTAAGTACATAAAATGATGTTGAATGTAAATTTTCAGTAATATAATTAGAAACAATTATTTAGAAACTGTTAGTTTCTAAATAATGTAGGCTAATGTAATAAAATTTTTAATTTCTTGAACTAACTTACATAATATAATTAATCTATTTATCGTATAAGATTATTTTTGTTGTTTTCGTATACGTACTTACCTATTAGTTTTTTAAAGTTCAAACATAGGTTTTAAGCACCAGTCCCCCACGTATCAAATAATGATAAATGCAAACTTTATGTGTGATATGATATGGAGGAGAATAAATAAATGAAATGAAATATTGTAACCTTTTACGCGAGTACCATTTATTTTACATTTAACCTTTTGAATAAATAATCAATTTTGGAGTTGCATAGACAAATTTTTATTTATATACCTATCAAATAAAATTTTTACTATAATAGGTATAGTAACAATAGCTTGAAGTATTTCACATCCTGGTAACATAAGCAAAACGTTTCATAATGTCCGTTTACATCGGAATAGCTGAGTCCATTCATCATCGCGAGCGTATCAAGAGATTGCCGTTCCCATTCAGTTAGCTTCGAGAATAGCGGCTGTAGTATTTTGATTCATATTTATGTAGATCTCGCCACACGGGAAGCCTAATACTTGCGTTAAGTGCTACCATGACTTTTGCTTATATAATGCTTTCAAGATAGTGAATTTACACACGACGTATATAGTTTCCACCACCAATTCACCAGTTTCTTCTTCTCTACCTTCATCAACTGATAGACGTCAATACAGACGACTGGACAGAACTCCATTTAGTAATTTACTTAATGAGCGTGGTAGACTTTGGTCTAAACCCTTTTCATTTTGAAAGGAGATCCTTGTATCCATTAGTGTGTTGATATTATTGGATGGATGCTGATGTAATTACATGATGTAAATAGAGCTATCATAGAGACCGTCCTCGCAAAACTAATTTCATTTCAATTTTCAGTTTTTACCGCCTGTTATAATTTGTAAGCAATTACTGTTCAATTGTTCATTGCTAACAAATTGTAACAGGTGGTTTAAAATAAAAAAAATAAAACTATTTAGAATGTTTTAATTAACATTAAGCGCTTCAAAATATTTACATTTTTGACCATACTCAAAAAAAATTGTTAGAGAAGCAATTTGGTTCAGGAACTGACAAATTTAGCTTGTTTTTAAACATTAGTATATACATTTTTTGTCAAACGTGAATTTGTTTTACGTCAATGCATATACTTTCTATTGATATTCTGTGTCTGCATTATCCATAAAATGTAAATCGCATAAGTGAAATCGAATGGAGCGTGGAAAGGCTTTCAGATTTCGTTCAAGACCGACGCACGATGCGACGTGCGCCCCTGCATATTTATGACCGGTGATGTTTGCTGTTTCGAAACTTATTTGCACTTTGCAGAACTAACATTGCAAGTTTACTCCAGAAAGTTTCATCATAGAAATTTTGGAATTGTGAAGGATGTAGTACCTATGTAGTCTTGTAGAGTGTCTTTTAGGTCCTAAATAAACCTATGTTGATATAGAATGCATACATGAGTTACGAGTTACGCCCTTAAAAATACATTTTGTACTCATAAGCATTAATTGTGACGATTACGATAGGTGTCCAGCGACACTTATGGAGGTATAAGCAACGTACTTATTCGAAAACAGCTTGTTTTCAAAGGCCGGATTGGCATTTATGAGAGAAACTATAATGATCTTAATTTTTTTGTAGAATATAAATTTATTTGTAACTATAAAAAATAAGACATGATATTCGAAGCATAAGAGAGTAACCTTTCAATATTTTATAGTTAAAATATACCAAAAACTTATAGTGTAGGTGAAATTCTAACGTAAAACGTTCCAGATTTTATTCAAGACCTGAGTTGCGATAACACATGTCTTTGGATATTTATGACCAACGATATATCTTCGCTCTTTAAATGCGCAGAATATAACAATGTAGTTTCATACAACAAACAGAGAGGTGCAACCTAAAAAAATAAGGTTTTAGATAGAAAAAAGATAGGTATTTGAATGCCTGAAAAAAATTACAATTAACAAACAACCAAAATGTTTAAAACGAACGAAATAGGCAAGAGCGCTCCAATTTAGACCTCATCATTGCATTCAATCAGGCTGGATTTTTGGCAAGCGCAAGCCTGTCTTGTAAAAAAAAATCTACTTAAAGTATAATATAATATTTTATAGTAACTACACTAGCGATATTCCATATTTTCAGGACACATAAAATACAAAAAAGCATAAGTAATAGTGAATGGAGCGGGAAAAGCTTTCAGAAACGATGCAGGATGCGGCGCCAGTCTCTTCAGATTTATGACTTTATATTTTCTATGTTGGGACTTCAATGTAGAACTATGAACCTAGTTATAGGTAATATTGCTGAATGAATCATCAAGATTACGACTACTTGGCTTAAATATTAAGGTTCTTACTGAAAAGCCAGAAATAAACCTGCATCTACAAATGAAGCTAAATTAATGTTAATGTTCAGTACTTTTGAAATTATTAGTTTTGATCTGTCTGTAGTTTTGAAAGCTTCAGACTGGCTTTGTATTTATTAATCACTAGTTGATGCCCGCGACTTCGTTCGCGTGGATTGGGGTTTTTGATTGGTGTGCGAATTCCCTGATTTTCCGGGATAGAAAGTGAGCTATGCGTTATTTCAGGCTATAATCTATCTCTGTGCCAAATTTCAGCCAAATCAGTTCAGTTGTTGCGGCGTAATTGAGTAACAAACATACATCCAAACTTTTGCATTTATAATATTAATTAATAGGATTAATATAATAGGATAAACAATATAATTTTAAAAATAGACTTGTGTTTGAAGAAAATCATGCTAGATCTCGGAGGAAAAAAAATTTTGTGTTTTAGATGGAGACGCCTTGACGTCTAATTTCTTTGCAAAAAAATCTGTCAATTACGGTGCGGGGCGAGGTAGCACACATAAACAATTTCTTACTACAGGTGCATTTTTCAATCACGTCGCTATGCACGCACACGACAAAACTACCAAACACAACCTTAAAGTATACGCACACAACCAAATTCACACACAGGGACGTTCTATCCTTACACGAAACAATCATGTCATTTATGTAAGCAATTTTGGGCTGCGACACTATCGATTATCGACTTTCGATAAGTTCTAAATGAATTAATTAATGAATGAAGTTCAACTAATAGTATAAATTAAAATATTGTTAAATCAATTTAGCAATCAATTACTGTTCGTTGGTCTGGCTAAGACTTAAAAAGTTTTTAATGAATTGTATAAAATGAGAATATAAATCTAAATCGAATGTTCTGAATCTAATATATAGGATACTTTTTATCCTAATAAACAATAAGGTTCATCCGCGATAGGGGATGAAAGGTTTTGAAAAATACTATTTTAATCAATTTTGGTGAAGATCTAATAAATATTATCGGAGATAGAGGACATACCTTCTCGCGGATAGTAGCAAGTTACTCTAAACTACGCCACGCGGACGAAGTCACGGAAATCAGCTAGTAAATAAATAAATTTAAGAAATGCCACATACAATTTTGTAGTCGAGTTTATAGTTTTTAAACTTTTATCCATGTTTTATCAATGGATAGTAGACATTTGTTGGAACACTAACTGGTTCTATAAGAAAATTAAAAAATACATGATGTACCTATACCATACACACCGAAAATATCAATATCGATATAATTTCTGCTTCCAGCCCTAATTTTCTTGCAGTGTGACCAACTTCTTTAAAATAAAATCCTCATTTTTGAACAAAAAACTACCTTAAAAATACTGTTAATGATAAGCTTATCCAACTTTATGAATGGGTACAATACCTATTACAATTTAATTTTTCATAAACCGAAGTGGCACGAGGGCATTTAATTGTGGCGATTGAATATTAATAAGGCTTTTTAATCACAAATCTGTGTATGTTTGTAATGATTTTTGCGCATGCAATTATATCGGTTACTTATACTAGCGGCCCGTCCCGGCTTCGCAAGGGTGGATATTTATTTTTTAAACATTTTGGCATAAACGCACAGTAAATGCAGGACATACTTACCTAAATTATAATATATTTAGCAATAGTGTATCGCTGGCTCCCTTTGGGTATGGGACTTGATGATTGAAAACAAAATGATAACAGAATAAATTATATCAATGAACTCGTAATATCTTTCGAATGGAATGTCCGATTTTAATAAACTAAAAAGTAATTTGCAGGTATTTAAACAGTCTTGCTTGAAAAAACATTTATTTTGGTAAGGATTAAGGCAAAGGTATAAATAACTTGGTCTGATTTTGGTCGGATTTCTATTAAATTTTAAAATGTTAAAAAGTAGTTATAGTGACATAGCTACAATAGTAGCTCAGTTTACTAGTAAGAGTTTACTACAGATACTGATATAATTTTACTATGCAAGACCAACAAAATCTCAGTCACACGACAAGAAAATATTATAAAATGTTAACGAATATTCTACTTAACTCAGTTTTGACGAAATGTGTGACTCGTCCTTTTCAAAATAACCGATTAAATTGTTTGCCTAAAGTTTATAAATTAATATAAACATAAACCCCCAACCTTTCCTATTCGATCGTAATTTTAATTGTATGTAATCAAATCATTATGCAGTTCATGATAAAGGGCTCCAATCGAGTAATAAGTAGATTGGTTAATTTTTTAAAATTTCCCGAAATTATTTCTTGTACGATTCCGTAGCAACATTTTCGGATCAACAGTATTTTTAAGTTTTCTCCTTAAATAGTGCATTAATTGGATAAAAGAATATATCAGGAGAAAAGTAATGTTATCCTTTCATAAACTGGATATTTTTGGTATTTTTTTTAGAAGGAAAATCACTCATAGTCGGCATATTATACCGGAGCTCATCCTCCGCTAACCATACGTTGTTGACAGGCGCGTGACGCGAGTCAAACAGTTTTATATAACGGGTATGACCGCTGGGCATACCCGTCAAATAAAAACTTACAGAGGGGTACGCATCCTATGGCCACTCCAGAGCTTAATCCTCCTAGTGCTAGATAGATGAACATAAGCTCACGCGCTTACCTAGAAGGCATTCATTCTTGCCTTGAAGGTATTCAAGTTATATGTGGCAGGGAACATTGACGCTGAGAATTATTATTATTATTATTATTATTCCACACTTTAGTGATTCATTTCAGAACCATTTCTGAAACTTTCTTATAAATAAAAGCTTTTTAACTTAATAGTCTACATGGAGCTTTTTGTCTAAGATACAGATAGTAATATTAATATTATCCTTTATTAGGTTTCGTTTTGAAAAGGCAACTAACACAAAATAATATTTTGTCTAGAAAATATGAATCAAATCTCTTAAGTCTCAACTAAAGATACTTGAATACTTTTTAAAAGAGCGATTTATCTAACAATTGCATTTACTAGCTTCAAAAACACAGACAGAATTCGTACTGCCCGTTTAATACTTAACTTTGAGGCAAATTAGATTTCTCAGACTCCAACTTGTATTTTTAGTCTTGCTGTTTGCTAGCAAGAATAAATTATATTTGCAAAACTACACCCTTGCTTATGTAGTTTTATAAGAAGTCTTAGGAATTTATTAAAAAAAATAACATTTTAAACAATTTGTTTATATCATATTTGAACATTGCGTTGTAGAAACTTAAACATTCATGGTGAATGAGTGTAAATTAAAAAATTTAAAACATCCCCGACATGTTACAATGTCCTAATCGCTAGTCGGTAATCGTTAAAATAAACATATGTAATCCGCCATTTTGTGGCGGCGGCCATCTTGGACCGATTTTCATCAAACATAGCTAAGAACACTCCCGACTAATCCACCTTTCAAACAAAAAAAATCTAATTTTTAAAAATTATTTCTTAGCGGATGCCTACGTCATAATAATGCCTAGCTATAGGCATTTGTCTGCTTTCAGCTCGATCCGTCTACCGTAGAGCTGTGAACGCACAGCTCTACGCTATCAACGGATAGATCAGTCAGTCAGTCAGTCACCTTTGCCTTTTATATATTTAGAAGATAGATATTGGTGTCAGAATATTACTTATATCGTCCCGCATATTGCATACCTTATAGGTCCTGATAACAAATATATAGATCATAAATATGCAGAGGCGCGGCCCGTATCGCACGTCGGGGTATTGAATAAAATATGAAAGTCTTTCACGCCCTATTGGGCTTCACTTATGCACTTTCATGCAGGAACCTCAAATATCGAAGGTATCAATTAAAGCCTCGGAAAATGTAATAGCAAGTTTATATGTTGGCGTGTTTACGTGGTTTCTAAATGGACAGGCGCTGTCGTTTTACTTAAAACCCTATTAAAGTATTTAGATCAGGCTTTAAAATGTCTTTTCATTACTCATACACGGAAAGTAGGTCTGAAGTTGCCTGAGAAGCGGGTTGAAAGTAATACTTTTCAGCCCTAGGGAGAATCGTTTTCAACTGACAGCTGTCAAATAATTAAAAAAAACTAGTTGTCACATTTTTATTGGAATTCAAATGAAACACGACATACCCGAGTGCATCCATAGACAAGAAGAAAGATAGACTTTTGTTCTAATTTTAACATAAATTTTAAATAAATATCTCACCAAAGTTGTTGATTTATGTAAAATAAAGTTCACTCAATTTTCTTTAGCTAATTTCTATTTTTATTTTGACTTTCCTTATATTTGTAATGAAAAGCACAGTGTTTACCTCGGGATAAAGACTTATTTAGTCCCTCGAACTATAGGCCCCCTCGCTACGCTCGGGCGCCAAACCCCGTCTCGGGACTAAATAAGTTACTTTCATCCCTAAGGTAACAATGTACTATTATTCGTCGGTTAATGTTTACTTAGAGCTGATGTTGAAGTAGGCCCTTTTCAATTTAGCATCAACTAATTGATATTCAGACATTTCTTGTGGGGAAAAACTATTTTATTCCTTAGTATTTTCTATGTAACAATCGAAAAATCAGCCCGCAGTTAACTAAGAAATTTACATTCTAAGAATGAAGCGAGAGCTCAAATAAAGAATTAAGACTTGCAACTTGTAGTTCGCCAACATAATTATTCTACTCAGTAGACGGCACGAAACTTTCTGAAAGCAACAGATACAAACAGCAATAATAAGATAAGGTACACTTTAAGACGATCCAGCTTCGTGTGGACGTGGAGCATTCCCGTCATAATCATCATCAATGTCGGAGTTACGCGGTAATGACTTACTTCCTATTATCCTTTTAAAATTATCCTAAATAAAAAAAATTATAAATATTATAAATGCAAAAGTTTGTAAGTATGTTTGTTACTCAATCACGTCGCAACGACTGAGCCGATTTGGAGATTGATTACAGTCTGAAATAGGACATAGGCTACTTTTTATCTCGGGAAATAAGAAAGTTCCTGCGGAAATAAAAAACCTCAATCCACGCGAACGAAGTCGCGGGTATCATCTAGAACACTATAAATCTATCCGTAAGTGAAAAGTTAAAGGTCAGGTACCAACAGTACCAACATAGAAAAATAGCCATAGTCTGTGCCTACCACTATACCTATAGTTATGACAATTGAGTCTCTAGTTAAAAGATTTAAAAAGAGATGTCTTAAAGATTAACAAAGACATGATATTTAACTAAGATATTATTTTATTACAATCGCCTTTTAATTAGGGTTCCATAACCAAAGGGACCCTATCATGGAGCTTCTGCTGTCCGTCCGTCCGTCAGCCAGCAAGATTTATCTCAGGAACTGTAATAGATAGATACCTACTTGTCACCATAACAATCGCTGTTACGACGGCACAGAATACTTCGTGTGCGAGTTCGACACACACTTGTTCGCTTTTTATGAAGATTCGTTAGTTTTTGACTGAGACCTTACCGCGAAGTGACGATGGCGATAAAAGCGGGCTGGCTTGGATGGGGTATGGCAGTTTAATTAAACTGATACCCATCTGATACCCCTTATCGGTTTCTACAAATTCATCACTTATAATTGGCATCTTTGCCGGCGGGGTCGTAAGTAGAACGGCCAAAGGCTTCCACCTAATAAGACTCGATTATATAGAACTTACGAGTATGACTTTCCAAATTGCAAAGTGGGAATCGCTTGGAGGTTTAGGTACGAGAGCACTTACCACTGTGCATAGGTGGTCCTTCTATTTTTTATAATTATGAGACTAGTAAATAGATACTTACATACTGGATAATATACGAGAATAATAATAGGGCATAATAAAGTTCGGAATAAATTCTGTAGAGAGTTTTATGCAGAGCAAAGTTCGAGAATGAATTTGCCAGTTCAACTATTGAATGAACGGGATGCAGGAAGTATTTTGTAGCATTCTGTGCTGCTTTTATTGGGGTTAGGACATGAAAGATGATTTAAAATTAAAAATACATAGTTTCAAGTTTCTATTATTTAAAAATGTGACGACTAACAAATGGTATAACCATTCATAATGGTATGAATAAATGGTACGGGCCGATGACGGGCAGCAGCTACACCGGCGAGATTAATCTAGCCCAGCGTTGACCAAAACGCCTGTCCAACGTGGTCATTACAAAACCTTGTATGGTAAAACTCACAAGGGCAATGCCCTTAGCTCCCGGCGGCCTCGCTGTTCCTGATCGTCAAGGTAATAGGTAAGGGGTGCGAACCGGATGACAGACCCCTCACTAGGTGGACCAACGCCGCTGGATATAGGCGGCGCAAGACAGAGAACTTAGAAGTCCATCCAAGAGACGTTTGTCTATTTGAGGACATCTTTCGGTTGATAAGAGAGAGGATAATGTTAAATTAGTACCTTACCGTCAGCCTGATTACGTAAAACTTTGTAGTAGCGACAGCAGTAGCGAAGCGACAGCAATCACTACGCGATCGGTCGCAAAATGTCACTAAACATCGTATTACAGTTTATGAAATTGTATGTGTATAAAAAGAGGTGGATATGTTACAAGCGTGCGGTAAATGAAGCGAATGAAGTACCTACTGTATTATACAGTATAATATTAGTTTACTTTACTTTAGTTATTACTCTTCGTCGTTCGGCACAAATTCACTTGTTTTGTGAGTATAAAACTCATCACTAGTAGAAATCATTGATTACGCAAGCCAATCGCACGTCTATTGCTCGCTTGTCGCATAATTCCGAAAAACGATTTTTAGTGACATTTTCCATGGCCACCTCTAGTAATAAAATCTTAACCACTAAGTGATCGCCACCTTTACCAATGAAACCACGAACCTTATCATCCAAATTCGGACTTTTACAGGATTAAAATGCAAATAATTTAAACTTCAGTCCGCATTCTGCAAATACAATTATTATTCCCGGCAAACAGCAAAGAAACTTTGCAGATGCAGACGCAAACATTTCAATACAAAAGTTACGTTTTCGAGTAACTTCAGCTCTTTGGACTGGACAGAATGTAATAAAGATAAAAACGGTGCATAAATTCCGAACGACTTGTACGGAAACTTTGAATGGATTCAACTTTGTGAAAGCCAATTAGAGATGAACCGAATGGCATATAGATACTAGATAGTCGTAGTAGAATTGGAATATAGTCCGGTAGTTATCTTAAGAATTAAATAGCTAAAACTCAACGTTTATTAACTCTTTATCTTATAATTTTCACTGTTTGTCTATATATCACAACCATTCTATTAAGATGCAATTAAAGCTGTAAAGTTGTTACTACTGTACATTACATATATACCTTTGCAAATTCAATCAAATTCAGTGTAGGCATCTACCTCTAAAATATGCTGTTAAAATCTTGGTATTCTCTGAGATGTAGTATGAAAAGGATAGATGATATCGAGAGTATCTTAGGTTATTGAAGTATTAATATTATATTGTGTCGATAAATATAGACAGGCAATTAATCATAATAACTTGTAAGTTTATCTGAGCAAACTAGCTCCTTAACTTTGAATTAATAATAATTATTAATGAAAGCCAAACAGCCTAAGGTTACGTATCATAATTACACTTGTGTTGACATACAAAGGTATTGCCAAGTCGAAGAGCATAAGGTCATGCCCCATTTCACTTTGCTCTCATTGAAAATTGAAATTCTTACTAATCCTACTAATATTATAAATGCGAAAGTGTGTTTTTTGTTGGTTTATTGATTTGTTGATTTGTCTTTCAATCACGCTGCAACAGAGCTACAAATAGACGTGGCTTTTTGACGTGTATAGTTGAGGACCAGTAGGGCTAACATGCGCGCCACGAGAAAATTTTCTCTACACTTTACTCGTGAATCTCTGTAGAGATTCACATAGAGACTACGAGTAAACGTGTAGACAAAACTTTCTCGTGGCGCGCATGTTAGCCCTACTGGAGAGTGACATAGGTTACTTTTCCCGGAAAATCAAAGAGTTCGGAGTTCGCGCGGCATTTTAAAAAATAATTCCACGCGAAAGAAGTCGCGAGCATCAGCTAGTAAATTATAATTTATCCAGTGATTAGAATTTTTCATTGGCTGTCCAGCACGGAAATACAGCCAGTATTCTTGGCACCATTCCACGCAAGCATGATTTGTACAGTAATTTAATTAGTTTAGCTATAAGTTTTATTGTAACATTTTAATAAAAAAATAAGCAACTTCAAATTCAAGCGACGCAATGTCAAGAGCGACAAAGTAAACGTTTGACCGATAAAGGAATATCGATATTCATTATTTCCTTTATCGGCCGAGCGTTTTCTCTGTTACTGCCGAGCGCCGGCGCGACGTGACGACGTCGATTACAGTAATCGGTATAAAATGGACGATTGTTCGCTGTTTAGAGAAATAGAATTGGACGGAGCGCAGTGCAGCGTGACACATTTCCTGTATGCATTCAGACTTCCTTACACGATTTTATATATAACTGGATGATGCGCGCGATTTCGTCTGCGTGGATAAAGGTTTTTGAATTCCCGCGGGAACTCTTTCGTTTTCGGGAATAAAATGTAGTCTATGTGTAGGCATAAGCTATCTCCATTCCAAATTTCAGCCAAGTCGCACTGAACTGAATCAAATTGAAGTAATTTGGCTGAAGTTTGGAATTTCACCCAAATCACCAATCTTTAGAATTCGTTGTGGCGTGATGGAGACACACACAAACTTTCACTTTTTTAATATTAATGTGACTATTAAAATATCAAAAGACGGATTTTTCTTTTAAGTATAAAAGATTTTTGATTTTTTTAATAAACAAAAATAATTAATTATTTGTGGGCATGGGCGTAGAGTTAAGTTTTGAAAACTCCAGTACCTATACCTTCTACCTGACAATCACGTGTAGAAGTCTGCGTAAAAACAATGAATACAAGATAAGAACTCTTACTCTACCCTAACCACCTTACAGGCAGCCCATCTTTAGTTTAATGTTTTAATGCATAGACCTCAAACCGTCTCCGGCAGCGGCAGCAGCGAGGATCAAAGCGGCCCTGTACGTAGGTGTTGGCACATATACGGACGTCACACGCCCCATTTCACATGACTCGCTTCTGATGCGCCGATCCATGCACTAATCCCTCCATAATAAAAGGGAGGCCACATACAGTCAAGTTTGCCGTCAAGTCTGCATGATGCCGCCACAAGTCTGCATGTGATGTAAATTGCTAGCTACAGACCTCAAGTCTGCATGATGCCGCGAAAAGTCTGCTTGTGATGCAAATTGATAGCCATACACCGTCAAGTCTGCATGATGCCACGACAAGTCTGCTTGTGATGCAAATTGATAGCCACAGACCGTCAAGTCTGCATGATGCCGCCACAAGTCTGCTTGTGATGTAAATTGATAGCCACAGACCGTCAAGTCTGCATGATGCCACGACAAGTCTGCTTGTGATGTAAATTGATAGCCACAGACCGTCAAGTCTGCCGCGGATTTGACGCAACATCATGCAGACTTGACGGCAATCTTGATCGTATATGGATCGTATATCGTGATAAGAATGTCTAGCTGTAAAAAAAATTAAATTCTGGAGTTACTTTTAGAGTTTTATGACATGATTCAGATTTGTATCCGCTTTATCTAAGGTCTTTGAGATCTGCGCGTCCGTGTGTAAATACAGATGCATTCTCTGTTTCCTCACTCTCATAGTCCGATGGTATGGAGATCGGAATCCGGAAAGAAATTAGGCGTAGAACTATTCGGACTTGTCAAAAGTGCAAGGAATGATACCTAATTTTTCCTTGACAAAAAGGTCTATCCTCATTGCAGTTACTGACGGAATAATGTTACGGAAAGACTAATGGACCTCTTACATTATTTTAGTCCATTTTGTTCATTCATTCATCTCAATATTCTCAATACATTACCGGCCCACTACTGGCCGAATACGGATTAGCTGACTTTAAGACTACGGTTAATTATTCAAGTGTAAATAATTACATTCGGTTATTATGAGCGAGGAAAATAATTCCCTTTAATTTAGGCAATCATTTGTATGGTAAAACTGCCTTCCAAAAGTTTTCTATAGAAAAACTTCAAACAAAAAAGATTTTGAATCTCAATAAAATTATACTAACTTGAAAAGACGTACTTAGCTATTTTTGTCTTTGAATTTTTTATTCTTGCTTTCTAAAGTTTAATATTATAAAAAGTGCCTCTTACTTATCCTTACTAATATTAGCTATACAGGGTGTCCCACGGCTATGCCACATGGAGGGGAAGTACCTTAAATATTGTAGATGGAACATTTTACTGAAAGAAGACTTCATTTTAATTTAAAAAACAATTTAAATTGCATTCATAGATTTTTAAATAATTGCCTGGTTGAACCGGGACTCGAACCCGCTATACGAGAAAAAAAATTAACCTGTATCTTTATCATACCGATCGGAAAGCTTCATCATAAGGATTATTTTTTGTTAAATAACATAGCATAAGAAATAAAAGGAAGACCATGAATTTTAGCCTTTGATATAAAATTTTGTTCAGAAAAATGAAAAGCTCGTATAAAAATTCGTAGCTCTGTTGCAGCGGGATTGAAGGACAAACCAATAAATCAACAAACAAACACACTTTCGCATTTATAGGTAATATAAGTAAGGATTAGTAAGGATAGTAAGGATCGGGAAATGATGCGTACTTCTCAAGTGGGTACTCGTTAGTAATAGTTCATATCAGTTGTATGTCGATACGCCAGTGTCAGCTTTTCATTTTTCTGAACAAAATTTTACATCAAAGGCTAAAATTCATGGTCTTCCTTTTATTTCTCATGCTATGTTATTTAACAAAAAATAATCCTTATGATGAAGCCTTCCGATCGGTATGATAAAGATACAGGTTAATTTTTTTTCTCGTATAGCGGGTTCGAGTCCCGGTTCAACCAGGCAATTATTTAAAAATCTATGAATGCAGTTTAAATTGTTTTTTAAATTAAAATGAAGTCTTCTTTCAGTAAAATGTTCCATCTACAATATTTAAGGTACTTCCCCTCCATGTGGCATAGCCGTGGGACACCCTGTATAAATGCGAAAGTATGTTGTTTTTGTTGGTTTGTTCTTCAATCACGATAGGTGTGATTATTTGCACGGGTATAGTTGAGGACTTAAAGAGTAGTCTACCTTTTATCCCGGACAAAAAGTAGGTTCCCACGGGATTTTAAAAAGCTATTTGAGGTTATTCTAGGGGCGGACCAATAAATTCCTGAAAAACCGGCAACGTATTGGTGGTGTCTCTGGTACAACAAGTGTTCATGGGCGGCGGTAATCACTTAACATCAGGTGACCTGCCTGCCGCGTTTGCCCACTATTCATATAAAAAAAATAACTCCACACGGACAAAGTCGCTGGCAAAAGCTAATGTAGACTAAATTAATGGAGCGTGAAATAAAGTTTACACGCGACGTTACATTTAATTTCATCCCGTATCATTACACAAAGCACCTGCAAGCCGTAAGCAAAACAGGGAGCACAGAGATGAAAACATACGGGCTTATGTATCAAACGTCAACGACGCGTTGCCCAAGTATCCAACTAATCCAACTAATATTATAAATGCGAATGATTGAATGTATGGATAAATGGATGGATAGATAGAAAGAAAGAAAGAAACATTTATTTTATAAATTGTGCCACACATCACCCAATAGGTATACCTAAATTAGGTTATCTAGATTAGGTTGTCCTGGCGCCTCCCCCATTTAAGCATTTTAAAGACAAAAAGGCGTCATGGATGGCATAGATGGATGTTGTTACTCAATCACTCATAAAACAATCACGTCGCGAAAATAATTTTATGCTCATAGCCATACTTATTCTGTCCGAGTTATGATAAAAACGTAATAATTTTAACATTTTAGCAAAGAGACATTAACAAAAAATTCCAGCGTCTAAAGTTAAAGTATGTTTCCGTATAATCTAAACTTAGACGAGCTAGTTTACCGTGCGAGTCCACTCAGGATAATTAAGTTGTTCTTAAGAACTTGAAAGTAATTGTAACAAATAGTGTACTAAAGAACACTTTTATAACTAAGTTTAGGATTTTTAATCAGATCTTTTAGGTGAAATAGCACTAGTCCAAAATCCTTTAGTGCCTGAAGACCAAAATCTTCCCTCCCGACTCGATGGAAAGATGTAATTAAAAGAGCCGCACTTTATAGCTGGATACAAATGGTGCAAGACCCTATCGTGAAATCTCTTCAGATAATAGGTATACTAGCTACAGTAGACGTCTAACGAAATCCACGTAAAAAAAAAGTTTAGTCAGTTTGAAAAAAAAATTATAATGGGTATTTAATACGTACCAACTACAGCCGCAGCCTGAACCGATATTATTAAATCCAGTAACTAATGTAGAATCTACAATTATTAATTAATTTAGGCAGGCAATGTCTAAGTCTCTATGGAGTTCATTAATATTAATTAATTTGCTCGTCTCATAGGAAGATCTATAATTGATATTAACCATTATAATAGTATTATTAACCTAGCACAAGTTTTTTGCAGAGTTGGTGCTTGATTACAAAGTAATTTCATTAGGTATAAGGATTTTTAAAACTGGGGAAAATATCGTGAGGGAATTTGCACGCCTAATAGTTCTCCATAATGTTCTCTGAGAGGAGACCTGAGCTCAGCGTGAGCCGTTGATGAGTTGCTGATGATGATGAAGGTAATGATCATGACACTAGCTTTTAAACTCATATATTTTACCTATTGGGTAAAACACAACCATTTAATAAGTTCATAGACCATCCGAAACGACGTCATAATTCACAATAGACAAATTCAAATTCAAAATCCATTGATTTCATGTAGGCTAACTTGTAGCTCTTATGAGACGTCATAAATCTACCAACGGTTCGGAATGCAGATTCTGCTGAGAAGAGCCGGTAAGAAACTCAGCAGTTGCTCTTTTCAAAAAAAAAAAAAAAAAATTTACAATGGGTAACAAAACTATGCTATGTATACACATACAGTGCTTCCACAATGAAGCTTCAAAAATACTTACGTAAAAATGCATACGTAGGTACGTATATTTTACTTATTGGGTAAAACAAAACCATTCAATAAGTTTATAGATCATCCAAAACGACGTCATCTTGACAACAGACACCGAAAGAGATGGCAATGACATCATAACGCAGTTATATGCTGTTATATGTTAAACAGTCTACATGCTATAACAAAAATTTGCAGTTTTATTTGAAGTGTTTTTATTTCGAGTTGTTTCTATAATAATAAAAATGGTAAATTTTCATGTTTATATGCCTTTACCTACCTACCTGTCTTTACCTTTTCACTTGATAGTAAAAAGGTTTTCAATAACTAGCAAGATTGTACTGTTACGCCTATCAAACCCATGTAAATGCCAGATTATGTTATTGAATCCTTAAACAGTAAACACCGCAAAAACCTTTGTTTATAAAGGCTTTCAGAGTTTTCGTTTACTTATCGAGGATGTTCTATTATGAGGCAAATATAGATGTCGATACCTATTACTACGTCATAAAGATGCTAATCGTCGCTGAAATGATAATAATTATTTAGGCATTTAATAAAATTGTGTATTTTGTCATCATGTGAACTTAGTCAATACTGCATCAGTTTACGCCAGTCAATTCTTACAAGGACTTTCAAATTGCTTGTACATACTTTGGCATTTTTAACCCCTAACATAAAAAGAAGGGTGTTATATGATTGATGTGTGTATCTGTGCATTTGTATATCTGTGTGTCTGTCTGTTCCCTAGTACTTCCCCAATGGTGGTTCGATTTGGATGCGATTTTTTCTGTTTGGAAACTGACGTAATCGAAATGATCTTTAGCTATAATTTATGAAGATCTGTTCAGACGTTTGAAGATCATCAGTTCATTTCTTAATTCATTAAAGTCTTCATTTCTTGGTTTGGATGTACTGTTACTTCAGATTATTACTAAGACATTATGTTAACCTTGAGCTGATGTTTAGCATTAAGTAGTCTGCGGGATCCCAACTCCTCGTCAAGTTACAGCAGATACCTATAGTGTGTTTAAGCTCATTAGAATGGTTTCAATTAGTAGGTGTTAGATTGATGATGACCGAGGATAGAGGAGGATGATCTATGGAGCAGCAAACTATGTATCATACATACTGTATGATACAGTACTATGTATCATACATACTGTACAATATATAGTCAGTCAGAAGTTATGGCCCGGCAGAAAGTCATCTCTGACCTCGCCATACAATTTGGTCTCGAAAAATTATCCTCGAGAAACAGAAGCGTTGAGCAAAGTATTTTTCTACTGAAGTATAGTCTTCTTCCGACACGATCCTACGTAATAATAATATCTATAATTGATTAAATCCATAAATTCGTATAAGGCAGTAACTCACTGAATAATAAAACATCTCACCGGGCCCGCCTTCCTAATAAAACCATTCCATTTACATAACAAAGAGATATTGCCTCGTACAATATAATTATATTAGTTCTATACCGATTGTGTGTTCTAATGGCCTCTTCAATTACTTGTAGAGTTCTGGATCGTCGTACGTGAATATATGATAAGAATTCTCCGACTATTATTTACTTATACTAGCTCTTGTTCCCGCTACTTCATCCGGGTAGAATTAGATTTCGGGGTGGAATTTTCAATAACCGTGAAAAACGTACTCCATTATTTTAAATCGAAAGCAAGCAAATATTTAAAAAAAAAAAGTTCTTTTTGTGGACTTCCACAGACCTCAGCCTTGAGCCGCCTGTATCAACAATTATATAGTTGATATAATTTTCTACGAGCTCGTCATACTAAAGCGACGAAACGTAGTCAGCCTAAGCCATTTTTCAAAACTGGTTTATCACAGCATCGATTATATTATTGCACTTCTAAGCGTTATAGTTCGACGCCTTAAACCTTTTTATTCAAATCCAAATTCAAAATACATTTATTTCATGTAGGCCAAGTTGTCATAAATCTACCACCGGTTCGGAATGCAGATTCTGCTGAAGAAGAAGAGCCGGTAAAAAACCCAGCAGTTGCACTTTTCAAAAAAAAAAAAATTACAATAGGTAACAAAACTATGCTATGTATACACATACAGTGCTTCCACAATGAAGCTTCAAAAATGCATATGTAGGTACACACAATCCAACGTATGTCAAAACGGGCAGACAAAGCAGACCCATTCCCGTTGGTGGCACCCGTTCACGAGTATGACGTATGATCCATCCGTTGCTTCGCTCAACCATATTTGAGGGAACGAGTCGAGAGAAAACCTGTGCACATTAGTGGACCGGCGATGGGTAAAGATGAATGATTGTATGAATACATTTCACAATGAAAATTGACCAAAGTAATTAAGCGCTTCCAACGAACAAAAGTTGTTTATGTCCAAAACATAGCGCACATTACACGTTTGCCCATTATGCCTTAAAACGCAAAACGCAAATTACGCTGCGCAAATATTAATTTCAGCCTACAAAAGGGAACAAATTACTTACATAAACGGAAATTGCTGTTCATTTAAGGGCGATACACATGTATATTACTCGTGAAAAATTACACGCTATTTTGTCCGGGTTGTTGTCAAGGGCCCATCCCATTAGGGCCATTTTCGTAATTTTTTATGACGTTTGGTCGTGATGAAATCTGTTTTTTTTTTACAAGGATTTGCAAGTGATAAATGCAAACGATTTTTTAAGACAGGGACACTCTTTTTATACACGCAATCTGAGAGTAGTCCATGTTACTCTCTTTACATGATATTAACAGGGATTTAAGGGGTTAGGGTTGGAATTTAGGGTGAAGTTAGTAGGGTTATATGAATTCAGAAATATACCTACATTTGTAATAAATCACATTACACTAATCACACTAATATCCTAAAGGTGAAAATTTGTATGTTTGTGTGTGTGTGTTTGTGTGTATGTGTGTTTATGTTTGTTAGGTACTCCTTCACGCCGTAGCGAATGAAGCGATTTGGATGAAATTTGGGATGGAGATAGCTTATAACCAGGATTAATAGATAGGCTACATTTTATCCCGGAAAATTAAAGAATTCCCGCAGGAATCCTTAATCCACGCGGACGAAGTCGCGGGCATCATCTAGTTATTTCTAAGTTCATTGACTTATACATGTCTCATGTTCATATGAAGTTAGCCCGCATATCTCAAGTAGGCAACTATCTCGACATATTCATATCGTGTGGGAACTGGGAATCCGATCCGGGAGCTCATAGAGATGTTATCACCGCGCGCTGCCAATTAGCCGAGTTTATGTGAAGGGAATATCTATTTTATTGCAGCAACTACTCTCCAATAGTCTAATTGTACGGGAAACTCGCCGTACAGGGGAAATTGGATTTGGAAGCCGGATGTACGTGGGGAATACATACTGTTATAGGAGGTGAACGGTGGAATATTTTATCGCGATAAATTTTCAAAATACTTAGGTATTTTAATTTTTTAGGGTTCCGTACACGAAGGGTAACCAACGGGGCCCTATAACTAAGCCTCCGCTGTAAGTATATCATGATCCGTAACAGGCAGACAGTTGAAATTTTCAGAGAATGTGGATATCTATTGCCGTTATAACAACGAAAGATGTCCAATTTTCCTGCTTATTTTAACGCATTCGTTTAACCTCTATATAACTCTAAAATTTCACATACTTCTCTGTACGAAGTCCGATTGATTTGGATTCAAATTCAATTCGAATTCAGTCCAATTTTTGTCGGATCGATTTGACTCTCGTAGTAACTATTCAGTGTTATTTTTTCTACTCATTTTATGTTACACTTCAATATTTGAGAACTTTTAAATTAAGTGTTTGTACAGTATGTCGGTATTTCAGCTTTCTCGTGCACTATACATTTTCAACGCTGAAAATAAGTTTGCCGTCTTTATTTAAGTTACACTCAAGTCATAATTTTGTTCAAAACTCCTTCGCTTGGAGAAAAACTAGGTAAACTTTGGACATGAACTTTAAACTATCATTTTGACCTTATACTGTAAACTGTAAAATTAAGTAGGTAACTTAATTCTAACACAATCTCTTGTAAAGCTTCTAGTCATTGTAACAATACCATATTTACGTGGTGCTATTTGGGGCCAAGTTCGATTCTTGGTCGAGTCAGCGGGGCTTTTCTATGGCGTGAAATTATCTGGTATAAAAATTTGCAAGTGAAAGATTACGGAAAGTGTTAATTGTTGGCCCACCTGTGCTCGTATATGACAAGATTCTACCACCGGTTTGGAATGCAGATTCTGCTGAAAGAAGCCGGTAGAAACTAAGCAGATGCAAGTAATTCTAACTTATATTATTAATTCAAAAGTGTGTGATTTGTTGATTTCTTCAATCAATGATGCTTCAATCACGCGGCAATTAAGCAACGGATCGAAATAATTTATTGCATGATAATTGAGGACTTGAAGAGTGACTTTTATTCCGGAAAAACAAAACAACCTCACCCTTTTGCCAGCACAGTAACATTTTTTTTAAATTGATTGTGAACCAGATTTTCGATTTACTTACATCGTGCATGGGAGGAGGCAAATTGTTCCAACATTTCCTAGCAGCATATTTAAACTACCATGAAATATTGCAGTTGCATGGTGAGGAGTTCTTAAAGTCCAGACCCTATTAGGTCAAGTATTAGTATTTTTTGCCCATTCAAGTCTGTTGAAGACATATTAAAAGCTTGTTTTTATAAAAAAAAAAATACTCGTTTTTAGTGATCGGCTCCTTATCTACATATTCATGTAATGTGTAGGGCACTTGAATGTTAGTGTGCCGAGTCACCGAAGTATGTTAGCGGATAATACGAAGGGTCTGAAAATTGCTGAACATGTGAATTGACACTCCGACGCTTGCTCGCTTGTACTAGCACCCACTTGGGAGAAGGATGAGATTACATTGATGGAGCGTAGCGAAGTACAGACCGTTCTCGCTACGTATATTTATTATCTCGTGATTTAACTGCCTTAACAGCATTACAAAATCAACTTTATTCCTATAGAACAATACCGCTATATACTTTATAGGAAATCTGTTTTTAATAAAGGTGGATCGAAGGGGAATTTTTTTTAATCAAATTTTTCGCAGACAAACGCCTTAAATAAAGTAAATAAAAAGTATCAAAGTTCATATCTAATTAAGGATAAATAACGAAGATAAATTTTAACTTCTGGTTGCATAATACAAGTATTAAAATTTTTATAAGCAGTCCCTAATTTATATGAAAATCAAACTCAAAATATGTACAATGATTTTAGTAGACCTTAAATTAGAAATTCCGAATTCTCCAAAACCTATATTTTCTCCTTCTAGTCATTTATATACTAGGTTACTTTGCGAAATAAAAAATGTGAAGAGCATTGTTCTATTAATTTAACGTAACGTCAGATACGCGGAGCGTATGTACATACAAACATATATGAAAACGCTTCGCTTAACGCCCCGCTCAGTTAAACATAAATACCTCAAAAGGCTTCGAGGCCCGTTAATGGGACATAATACTGTTTATCGTTGCTTGCGTAGGTTTTACGCGTTTCGTGTTTGAACAGTTCGCTCTCAACACGTATCGATACTAACATTAGAATTTATTAGTGCACTCAAGTTACAAAACAATGGCCCCCCAAACTAAATGAGAGACCCTGTTTAGTGTCTTCTTAGGTTTTAGAGATATGAGCGCACATCTAAAACTCGTTAAAACAATATTTTTTGTACTATCATATCTACTATCCATTTCAAAAACACATTGTTAAGCCTATAAGCCATAACTCACCTAAAAATTTTGTGGGATTACTTTCGAATGCGTCGCCATTCTTGAGTTTGTACATGAGATACGACACAAAGTTGACTTAAAAATTAGCCATGTGATTGTATAAGAAAATCACAATATTATTTTCACAGCTTGCAGCGTATTTACGTACCTAGTTAGATCGTGACCGTAGAAGACCTCCCTTTAAACAAACGGATAATTACTAACGAGGCACTGGAAACTGCTTGACATAATTTTAAGCCTCAACAGCCCAACGGTTAAAGGTGCAGACTGAAAAGTGAAGTGTTGCTGGTTCGAGCCCCACTCGTCGTACCCACTCCTAGCACAAGCTTTTCCCTTATTTGGAGGGAAGAGGAGAATATAATTTAAGTTTAGCTTGGCTAAAATTATTTTATTAAAAAAAGGCTTGAAAAAGAAACTTGTATCCAGCAGTGCACACTGCACATGTACCTATCGGTAGAGACATCGACAACTACGATCAATAGGGGTAGGTACAATGTCACCCCAAAAACATATTTGTCGTAACTCATTTTAGCACAAAAACCCGCAAAATATTTGCTTTCCGTCGACAGGAAAACAGATAATGCAGTCTACGACATTCGCAGCCATCACACATGATTATAAAAACATACCATAAAATCCGCGCAAAACACACCAAACATCTTCTTAACCTTATTCGCTTGCAATAAGCGCTACATTTCCCCGTCAAGATATGCTAATAAAAATAAATTCGAGACAGTCTTTATTTCATAAGGAATAAGATTGACAATAGCCTGTAAGACTTTTATGCTTATGCCTAATGGACTGAACGTAAAATTCGGATGCGTTGAACCTCCTTGTTTTTTCGGTTTTTAAAGGTATGAAAGGTTAATAATATGTTCCATATTATAGGTAAGTGACAAACTTCTATGAGTTTGTGGAATTAAACACAAAAAAAAAACGTAAATAAAAAACACACGACCCTAAATAATAACGACATAATATCATAACGTCTAAATACAATTTCTACATTAAATTGATAGGGCAAAATCAATATTATTTAAAGCTGTCATTTTAGTTTAGATTAGAGAATGCAAAGCCTACACACACAGCCCCACACACAGCGAGAGTGTACCTATAACCCCGACTTGTGACCTCATAAGCATAACCATAATAATATTATTATCCACACAGGGATGAGATAACAACTAAATATTATGTAATACGCCTAACGAAACGATTAACACTTCATCCATCTAAATCAGCTGTGTACAAACACTATATACGTACTCCTACAGTAATTCTTATAGCCTGCTAAAATCATAATTCTTCGTTTTGACTTAGCCAGGACCTTCCTCGGGTAAAAAAATAGGAATCTCTGATCACTACATCGCTAGAATAACATTGGAACTTCCTTAGCGATTCAATTGCGTATTTCCGAGTCAGTGACAAAAAACATACAATTTGTCGGCGTCTCGCGCTCCCCGACTCCCGACAAACACCCAAAACGTGCAGTCCATGAAAAATCTCACTCTGAAACAAGCTGATAAGAAAATTTTCGCTGAAGATGATTTTTGACGGAGTCAACGTAGAGTCACGGCGCTTCACGATCGTCTAGTTGCTTAGGATCTCTCACTCGCTCATGTTTATGTTCTCCGGGGAAAATAGAATGGTACAGTCAATCAAAACATATTGGAAGTTGGCATAAGTCGATCAGATTTATTTTTAAGCTATTGCATAGCTTCTATTGCGGGCCAGCGTGGAGACCGAATCCAAAAATTCCGTAACGAAAATAACCTGACACGAGACTCCTCTACGGTGAGCCGCTAGATGGCGTTGATAAAAAATGCTATGCAATAGCTTTACCGCGGCAGTCCCCGAGTGCCACACGTCTTTTTTTTATTCGACGACGAGCTAGTTCTTGACTGCGCTCTCACCTGATGGTAATGTTCTGATTTTGTGTAACACTTCACGGATATTTTAACCGCCTACAACCAGAAACACGACGGAAACAGCGACAATATAGTCGCGTCTCTAATCTACGGTTTTTATGACGCCCCTCCATTGAGAGTACATAAAATTTCCTTTTGTCATATTGTCAAAGTTGGCAACAAAATAAAATTGTTTGAATGTAATAAGGCTCTCTATATTCGACCTTCGGTGCCGCTGTTCTTTATGTGCAATCAATAAATCATTAAGCGGGCAAGGTCGGGGGATAATCTATTTTTATGGTCCGCGCGGCGATTTACGGTGTACACATGACATGGTTTTGTGAATGGAGAAGCAAATTGGCTTAATCAATGGCTTGTATTCTTGCTGGCCCTTCAAATTGGGAATTGCGGATATGACTGCAGAATATTGTATTGTGAAACCGCGACTTCGCCCGTGTGAAGTTGGGTTATTGGAATCTGTTTTTCTGGGTTAAAAAATATCCAGTGCCACTCTCCAGTAGGGCTAACATACGCGCCACAAGAAAATTTAGTCTACACGTTTATTCGTAATCTCTATGTGAACCTCTACAGATATTCACGAGTAAAGTGTAGACAAAATTTTCTCGTGGCGTGCATGTTAGCCCTACAGGTCTTCAACTCAAAATCACGTTGATCCATTAGTTTATTACTGCGTGATTGAAGGACGAACCAAATAACAATCACACTTTCGTATTTTACATAATATAAGTAAGTATTAGTGGGTATGTCATCACTATGATAAACCAATTAGGTCCCAAATGATGGAATGTAGGTATACAAAATTATTATAGGGTACCTTACGAGTAATAAACGTACAGGGAACATGTCAACGCAATCGCTGTCAGCTTCAATTACTTATCCGTTAACGACGCTTTGACGGTACAAATTAGTATCATAGTATCATACTTCATAAGATAATCATCGGTATAATAGTTACATATTAACATTGTGATACCTGCCTTTCTGTATGAAAATAGGGGTTGTTTTTAAATGACTGTTAGTGAGTTTCAGCTCAGAATCATTTTAGCTGCACACCTGTCACGATCTGGGGTTTTTAGGGCTTGACTGCGATCACACATGAAAAGTGAAAATGCAGCTTAATGTGGAGCGCGCTTGGCCAGAAAATGCTTATTCACTCTTGATTTGAAGGTGCCCAAGCACAAGACCTCTTTTACCGCAGTCGAATGCTAACCCCTAGACAAACAAAATAGTTTGTTGAATAATTGTTTCTGAATGAACTGTCTAAAAAAGGAGTCGCTGGATACAGGTAGCGCAAGACTGAAGCATGTGGAAGACCATGCAAGATCCCTTTGTTCCGCAGTGAACGTTGAAAGAACCTTTGAAGCAAAGATGGACGGACAGGTTTCGTACTTGAGAACCTTGAAAACATTAATTGACATACTCGTAAGTACACAAATTTTTTATTTCAATATTGTTTGCAAAAATAATTTTCACAATTTAGAATTAAGTTTTACTCTATAATTAAGAATATTATGTCAAGAATCTCAAGTTATTAAATGTGTGTTAATTACTTGCTTAGTTAATTTAAGAGAGATAAATGAGTAAGCTAATTAAATCATTACGTACCTCTTTAATTCAATTGTTAAGGATATTATTCGTAGCTTATCTAAAAAGGGATTTAGACTGGTCGTACGTCGTGTTTTAGCATCGATGTATTTACACCGATGTGTTTTAGAAATAACTTATGTCACTCCATTATATACTAGCTGATGCTCGCGACTTCGTTCGCGTGGAATTAGTTTTCAAGATCCCGCGGGAAATATAATTTTTTTCGGGATAAAAAGTAGCCTATGTTTTAATCCAAGGTATAATCTATCTTCATTATAAATTTCAGCCAAATCGGTCCTGTAGTTTTTGAGGTTATTCATTACAAACATACACACAAAATTACAAATCTTTCCTCTTTATAATAGTAGTGTATCTACACTACTATCTAAATGCAAATTGGTTAAAAATTAGTCCTAACTTCGAGAATTTCTTTTGGCGAACTAATTTCATTATTATATGTTTCTACTCTACTGAGTGAGTGAGTTATCTCTTGGAAATGTGATGTAATTTTTGCTTGTTTTTTCTCGGATAGTTAAAACTTGATCTACTGGTTTAAAAACCAAATCTGCATCTGAAGATTACACGCGCTTTTAACACAGGGTCTCAATAGTTTCCAGTTTATTTGTGCTTTCAACTAAGCGAGCGTTGGTTGCACTGACGAAGACGTAATTAGAAGGTCGGATCACCAAAATGTGGTGTCGAGTTGCTCAAAGCTCAAACGTTAGAAGCTAATCTGCGGCCAGCCTAATAATTATGTTTTTGTGAATGCTACGCAATTTAAGCCCTAATTAGCGTCAACATTTCGTTAGAAATCTCGTTTATTTTCTGTCATTTACAAATGGGTACTTATCGTATTACAATTTTAGGTTTGACTCCCAAATTCCTCTAATTAGGATGTTATGTTTTATTTTAATTGGCACACAAAAAGTCTAACTTAATAATTAATAATACCTACTTATAGTTTATTCAATGTGTTGTTGACTCATTTAAATGTAGGATATAATTTTTTTTTATTCGTTTACAAGATAGTCCTTGACTACGATCTCATCTCGACATACGATCGATGGTAAGTGACGATGCAGTCTAAGATGGTAGTGGGCTAACTTGGCACGGGTATGGCCACTGCCTTAGATTACACTTAGATTCAACCCATACCCCCTAATTATATAAATAAAAAAGACACTTTTTTCGTCTGTCGGTTTGTTACCTTTACAAAAATTTATCCAACGTAGATGAAATCACGGGCATCAGCCAGTAACAACTTTTTTTTTAAAGAACTACGCATGTTAGTATAGAGCTATATTTCCTTTAAATTCCCAAATTAACGGTAAGGCTGAGTTAGGATTAGCTACGACAATAATATGCAATAGTGAAGTTTGAACCGTTGACCTTTTGAGTTTTAGTCCAGCCCCTTGCTTGAGCTATAGGTTCTTTTGTTTTATAGCTTTTTTAAACAAATAACTAATGATGTCTATGAAGCAATTGTAATGGGGTTTTATATCATACTTGCTCAGTAACTAGGGATTACTATGGTGGAAAATCTTCTTGTAAGTTGGTGTTTGCAATTCAAGGCAACATTACGTCGCACTATACTTGAATTGTAATGCTCACATTACAGTTCAAGCTATGCAAAACTCCTTGGTAAACAATCTCTTTTCTTATAAAATGGTAAGAAAACTTTTTACTGAAAAAAAAAACACTGAACATGGCGGCATTTAATTTCCATACATTTCAAACTATGCAAAACTCCTTGGAACTCAGAGCCGTAAAAAAAATGGAAAACTATTTACGAAAAAAAATGGAAATGGCGGCATTTCATTTGATCTGTAAGTTTGTGAAGTTTGTTCGTAAAGGGATTTAAGTTATTTACAACAATGTCAAGCACTTCATCAGATGATGAAAAAGGAGGAGAGCCTGATTTTTGTTTGCTTGAAGCAGAACAAATGATGCAAAACCTTTTGCCGGATAAGTCCAAAGTTACCTCGCAAGAATGATATAAAGTAGAATGCTTACCTCGGTTGCAAGTAGCTATTACACCCTCGAACTATATGCGAGCTGCGCTCGCACTGGCGCCAAATTGGATCTTGTTCTGTAATAGCTTACTTACGTCCCTTGTGTAACAATCTACTATTAAAAGACAAGTTTTTAACACCGTTACGACCAGTATGTGACTGCAGCACATTTCTAGAAATAAAGCATTAATTTTACAAAAAAACAAACTAATTGGATGTTTCCGAGCCCCCATCGTCAATTATACGTAGAGTTTTGTTCGTTAAAAAGGAATTACAGCGGCCGAGGATTTCGGTGAAAGTTGAAAAATGGATATTCACATTTCAAACGGAGAGCGATTTTGTGCGAATGTAATAAATGGGAATTGTTTGAACTTTTTCAGGATGTATTTGTTTGAGCGTACAAATACTAGTGTTACATTGATTTTGTTTTGCGTGATACTGGTGTCGATGCGGGCGGTATAAAGCTAAAACATTTTATTTTATTCGATAGCAATTACCTACCTATAGCCGGTGACAAAAGGGGCGATAACAGCGTAATCATGAAATAATAGTATGTAAAAAATACTTGTACCCAAAGAGGTAAGGCAACGACAGGGTGCTATGCCGGGAACCAGTAACATCGAAACCTATAAAAATGTTCATCACGCATGATTCAACGTTAACCCTGGCAATACACGTCCGATTTTGCTTCCGATTGTCTGATCAGGCAACCGGATCGTATTTACTCGATACACATCCGATTTTTCCGTCAGGCTTTTTCTGAACTCAGTCGTTCCCGAGCTATCATCCCGAGTGCTTGCGTTTGGAGCAAAGCAGAAGAAAAGAAGATGGATGACGAGTTAATAGAAATAGAAATATTTTTTATTCAAATAAACTTTTACAAGTACTTTTGAATCGTCAATGAATCTACCACTGGTTCGGAATGCCGTTCCTGCCGAGAAGAGCCAGCAATAAACTCGGCGGTCGCTCTTTTCAAAAAAATTTTTTTTTACAATAGGTAACAAAACTATGCTATGTTATATGTATACAGTGTTTCCACAATAAAGTTTCAAAAATGCAAAACAATCCAATGCATGTTAAGACAGGCAGGCAAAAAGCAGACCCATTCCCGTTGGTGGCACCCGTTCACGAGCATGACGCAGGATCCAGCCATTGCTTCGCTCAACCATATTTGAGGGAACGTAACAACCCGCAAAAAACGACACCACCACAGAAATTTTAAAGAGAGGAAAGAAAAAGAAGGAAAAACGTCGCTATTGGATTCATCCAATTAATTTGACAAGACTTACTAAGAGTCATTTCTATTTAAAACATACAAA
The DNA here is from genome assembly GCA_933228805.2 of Hipparchia semele. NCBI lineage: Eukaryota > Metazoa > Arthropoda > Insecta > Lepidoptera > Nymphalidae > Hipparchia > Hipparchia semele. The sequence continues at coordinate 15,966,327 of OW121711.1, read as the reverse complement.
ATAATTCATAATAATAATAATTTTATTATGAATATTTAGACCTTGCCCACGAGATTACCGCCACGTGGAATGTTGATTCAACGATTGTAGTGCCGATGGTCGTTTCGGTCAATGGTCTCATAGCGAAAAGTTTCGATCAACATCTTAAGAAACTTTCGCTTAATACTTGGATCAAGAGCAGGATACAGAAGGCGAGCAAGTGGGACCCATTTATTTTATTGTTTTTAATGATGTTTTTATATTTATATTTTTATAATGTATATTTGTAATCATTTTTAAAAATAATAAGATAAATGTGTTTAAAAATAAATGATAGACATAATTTTATTATTATGAATTATTTTATTTTATTATTATTTTTTTATTTTTTTTTCATAATTTTCGCCCATTATTCGAACCACAACGATGCGTCCACACAGTGTCAGCGCTAGATTTTTTGGGCCCTAAAAAATCCCAATAAGCAAAATTCCGCCCTAAATTTGGGGCTAAAAGCCCTAAGTTGGGAACCCTGACTGGCAAAATCGGAAGGAGTAACCGGATGTCTATTTTGTCTCATACTAGAAGTATGTAGACCGCGCCTTCAGACAATCGGACCGGCAGTAAAATCGGAAACGCCTCGCGCCCGTTTCCGACTCGGACGTCCGATCCGGCCACCGGATCGGACGTGTATTGACTGTTCATACAAAGTAATGGCTTCAACGCCTTCCGGTAGCCTGATCAGGCTACCGGATCAGACTATCGGATGAAAAAACCTGACGTGTATTGCCTGGCTAATGGGTATAGTACGTTTATCTCACGAAGTTACGGGCGCTTTACTTGTGGTTACGTCGTGTACATGCACATTGCGTAAGTGTGCGTGCCTGCAGGAGCCTAGTGGGAGCGGTCAGGCGGGAACGAGCTCTCGCTCATGCTTATATAGATACGACACACACACAACCATGAGCCACGAGTCCTCGTGACTTGAAAGAACTATAACACTGAATCATGGATGATGAAAATTTTTACAAGATAGTAGCTTATTAGTAAAAATTCTTTTTAAATAACCGGTCAAGTGCGAGTCATACTCGCGCACTGAGGGTTCCGAAACTCTTGACCATTGTATTAATTAGGTACCTACTAGATGACAGCTTAAGTGCGCAGTGTTATTGAAGTTCCTATAGACGCCTTCCGGTCTCATCATCAGACCCTGCATATCATCTAGGACTAGAGTACTTGTCAAGATGAATCAAACAAGCCCAAACTCAATGGGGTTGTGTAGTTTTCTCACAGTTCCCAATCTCCATGTTTCATCCCATTATTTGTCTCTTTGAGTTACTTCCATAATGCAATGTATAACTTGTAAAACTAAGTCTAAGCTGTCTTTAAAGCATTCGAGATAGTCAATCAAAAGATTCTCTATGTTTGACAGAATTTTCTTTGTGACCCTTTTCATGTCTGAACAAGCAAGTAATAATATCATATGTTCTAATAAATGTGGGAATAGCTCAAAGTAAAAACACTAAATATATATTAACTTCTTTTATTTAAACTACTTTTAGCACTCCTTAGCATGTCTTAACTCCGTATGCCATCTTGCCAATCTTTTTTATCTCCATATCTTCCCACTCTCTCTATCGCATACATCCATCCCTGTCATACACTTACATTCCGTTTCCCACATTCGGTCATCCTGCAACTATGTCTGTCCCCAGACATACCTTCTCCGTTCATACATCTTTACCATATTCATACTTCCGCGCATACTTCATACCTTCTCAACACTAACACACCTTAAGTTAAATAATACAGTTTTCATACATACTTAACAGTAATACATCTTAAGTTAACCAATATAGAATGACATCTTATGTATAAGGAATCTAAACACTAGTAAGTATACATGGTCACAAATTATTATAATTAATATTTCTTTTACAAAATAAAATAAAATTTGAATGATCTCGAATTTAAAAAACCATAGGTATACTTAAGTTGGTTTTTTTTTTTCCTACCATAAAGCACCATGTAACGGTGGCTTTATTTTATACTACCATCTAGTTATTCTAGCCTGTGGGCTAATAAGTAATATTACTTAAACTTAAACTTATTATTAATTTCTATATTATCTAATTTACAGTCCAATAACTGTCCTTAGTTTATTCTAACAAGTTCACTATAAGTTCACTTTGAGTTCACTGTGTGTTCTTAAGTTGGTAATAACAAAATCATGTACAAACATATTATCAGTGTAACACATAACCTAGTATATATACAATATACTTGGCGGTGCTGTTGACAAAGCTAACTACATACATCTACTTAACTATATTAATACACAAACATTCATTCAACACAGTCACCTTCATTATTACTTTACAGTACTATTTACCTACTATTACTATCTCTATCGACTATTTGACTCTGGTTTTTTTTCATAATATGGTCAGCTGGGCCATGCGTCTTATACATATTTCCAATTCTTCTTCTTCTTTAAAAAATGTCCATTGCTATGGTTTATTTCTTTTTCCAATTGCTTGGGTATGACCAACGATTGTCCTGGATACTTGCAGAGTACATCTCCATCCACTGAGTAATTATTCTCTCTTTTCTCTATCCTCTATAGTCCGCATACTCCTGGTTATCTCAAAGAACGTTTCACCTTTCTTGCTTCCATCGATCGTCCCATACTACTTCGCTCATGCCTAGACAACAAGCTCAAAGTTCCTCATAGAAATACTAATTTTTATGGCAAGTCATTCTCAGCATATGCTGTGGAGTTGTGGAACTCCCTGCCGAATAACGTCCGAAGCTCACCATCCTTAAATATTTTTAAAAATCGCCTGAAACAGGTATTAATATCCAGATGCCATGGTAATTAAACTATATATTTATCGCTATTTCGTATAGATATATATGTATATATATATATATATATAGGTATGTATGTATTATTTTATTTTATTTGTTCAAATAGATATTATAGTATTTGTTATGTTATTTGTTATGTAGTGTAAATATGTATATTGCTTAGATAATGTTGCACCATACTACCCTCACACATCATTTCACTCCTATCACCAATGGTTGCCTGGTAGAGATTGCTTTGTAGCAATAAGGCCACCTTTGCATGCGTAGTTTTAAGTTTTATTTATTTTTGTTTCTTTCTTGTGTGCAATAAAGTTTTTATCTATCTATCTATCTATCTATTCTTGTACTTCGACTGTTCTTTTATCTCCTTACTTGCTCCGATGCTATCTTTCTTTTTAACGAATGTATTGCCTTGCTTCAATAATTTCGGCCGCTGTGCTATGGACACTTCATCTTTTAACAAGCTCTTGAGCTGCTGAGGTGCCGCTTTAACTTGGACTGGATGGTAGTTATCTAGGCACTGGTCAACCTCCTGCTTAATTAATGGTTTGTCGACATGTTCCACCAAAGATTCCACTTCACTCTTGATGTTTCCCTTAGCTAACCACCTCTTCGCATCTTTAAATATAGACGTATCCTTCTCTCATTAACACTGTTACATCTTTCAAAAACTCATTTCCTAATTCCTATCGTTATATGAACATTCGAAATATTTTAACAATTCAATTCAAACATTATTTAATAAGACATGACAGTTTTTGACAACTGGGTTATAAGACTGCGTTGACCTCTATTTTTAATCTATGATTAACACTGGATTGTAAATGCCATAGCAGATTCTATTACATATCTACCTATTCTACAAAAAAATGAAGGTAAATTTATTAGGTACTAGACGATGCCCGCGACTTCGGCCACGTGGATCAAGATTTTTCAATTCCCATGGGAACTCTGTAATTTTTAGGGATAAAATGTTGCCTATGTTTTAATCCTGGGTATTAGCTATCTCCATTCCAAATTTCAGCCAAATCGGTTAATTCGTTGTGGCGTGAAGGAGTAATAAGAGTAATAAACATACACACACACATACATATACAAACATTCGGCTTTATAATATGAATTAGTGTGATATGTGATATAGTGTGATGTGAATACAAAATATGACGGCATAAATTAATTAAAGAGATAGGTAATAGATAAAAAATATTTTTCTTAATGTATATGCCATTGCAGATTCTATTACATACCTGGTCTATTCTACAAATCATAGAGTAATTATAGAGGTCAGTCTACAAAAGTTGTGACAGTTCTGTGATGTGACGCATTAAAAAGTTAGGCTTAGAACAAACGATCCGACGCGTCAACCGCGGCTGGATAGTGAATGTACATTGAATTGTGCACACAATCGGACGTAGTCGCGGACGTAACCTTGGGCCATTCTTGAGTCTTCGGACGTCCGATAGAAATCTGGGCCTGCTGATCTCAAACGACTGTGAAACCTTATCTGTCGCGGCTCTCAGTCGATGCATCTGATAGTGTGTTTTAGCTTCAGATACTTTACTCCAGTTACAGTACTTTAAAAGTCATAGTAAGTGGTAGGTTTTTATTTGGTTTTTAGCTGTTTAAGTTACTCTTACTATGTTTAGAGATATCAATATGTTCGTCATTTGTAAGACTTTAAAGCTGGTGTTTGTAAAATATAACGGCACTTACTATGAAACTAAGAATTAGGTATGGAAAAAAACGATTTTTGGAAGATGTCCCTTAATTTGTTTTAATAATGAGAAAGCCGTGGTTTTAAAGCTGTAACTTTTCACTGAGTTAAGCTATAAGCTTGATATTCTTAAAACACTACGAGACCATTGAACTTTATATTCAGTATAAATTTCGACTTCGGATCATAAGCCGTTTTCGAGAAAAACGGTGGTGACACACTGACAGACAGACGGACAACGAAGTGATCCTATAAGGGTTCCGAAGTTTTTTTCGGAACCCTAAAAACCGTCACACGTCACTATAAAGTATAAGTGCTTATAAAATTTGTAGACTTCCTTCGATTTCTCCAGGATCCCATCATCACATTCTGGCCTAATGACTGTGGGACTACCTGGGAAGTATACCCTTTCAAACAAAAAAATAATTTTCCAAATCAGTCTACGCGTCTTCGAGTAATCGGGGAACATAACATTTAAAAGATTCCGACGAATTGAGAACCTCCTCCTTTTTTGAAGTCGGTTAAAAAGTGGGGAAAATGTAAAAAATAAATAAATAAATAAATGTAGTAATCTACATTAACTAAACTCAGTAAGAACATCAATTCTTTACTACTTTACTGAAAAATTCCGAAAGATATTATTAGATTTAAAGTTAGGTATCTCCAAGTTCACGGATTCGATGAACTTAAGTGGAATGGACACACAAAGGGACAAGTTGAAGCATGTCGGAGTCAATATGCAATAAGCAGGAGATCCAATAGTCCGTGGACAATTCCGGTCCATTAAGTGGAAACATTCGAGCCCTTTCAAGTTGAAGCCCTAACGGACTGATTGGATTTCTCAAGACTAAGAGATCTAAGCTACTGCCTGCTTGTGTTCGATTAGAAACAGAACGATAGCTACTTGTAAGTGGCTATTATAGATCTTTTCCTTTTTTTTAACCGACTTCCAAAAAGGAGGAGGTTATCAATTCAGCCGATATCTATTTTTTTTTAATCAAAAAACTAAAAGATAATTTTGTATGGCCCCGTACTCGAGACTGTAGCATTATGAAGTATGCCAGCTGTTGTTACCTGTGTGGTGTAGGTAGTTTAATTAATCAGCATTCTGAATTGATTTTTAACCGATTTCAAAAAAGGAGGAGGTTCTCAATTTGTCGGAATCTTTATTTTTTTATTTTTTGTGTATGTTCTCCAATTACTCCAAGACTCTTGGACCAATTTGGAAAATTCTTATTTTGTATGAAAGGGTATACTTCCCAGGTGGTCCCATAGTCATCAGGTCAGGATCTGATGACGGGATCCTGGAGAAATCGAGGGAACTCTTCAAATTTTATAACGAAGTACCTTTTTATCTTAAAAAATAAAGGCGCCCGTCCATTCTATAATCGATGGAAACTAATTTCCCCCACAAAGAGCCGGTAATTCCCCTAACAATAGCGCCGCAGCGCCACAAAGAGTTTCGTACCGATTCCACGCCTTTTGGCCGAGCCCGTTATTCAAATTCCTGCCACAATAATAAAAAAAAAACTACTATTCATGCAACGAATAAAACTCAATGGAGTATCCTGGGCATCAATGTATGTGTTTGACAGTGTCGAAAAATTTACTTTTCGTGTATTTTGATAAAGTCGTGTTTTGATTTTCTTAACCGTTACACTAATTAGATAGATTCTATCATAACTGCCTCATTGGTCTTGTGATTATCAAGTTTGGCTGTAGATGACGAGGTCTCGGGTTCGATTCCGGGTCGGGCCATAGAATGTGGTTTAGGTATTGGGTTTTTCTGTCAAGAGATTCTCAGTAATACCCCGGAGTTAAGAAGTTGTCGGTGAGTCTTCTCCGTGCCTCGGAGAGCATGTAAAGCCGTCGGTCCAGCTCCTGATCTTTCTCCGGTCGTGTTGGATTTCCGTCCCATCGGACTATGAGAGGAAGGGAATAGAGAGTGCACCTGTATTTACGCACACACTTGTGCACGATAATATCTTCCGCGCAGATGGCTAATCTCTGTGAAGATTGGCCGCCGTGGCTGGATTCAGTCGGGAGGAGAAAGTGACTGAAAAGAGGAGAAAGTGAATGAGTGTGAGAAACTGAGGCAGTGGCCTTTCAGCTGTAGCACACATGCTTCTTTGTAATATATCTACCTAAGATCAGTATGTGTTTGGTCATGGAATTAGTGTTAGTCAATTTTGTATTTTTTTAGTCTTTATATTTATGTGTTAAGCTGAATAACTAGTGGTTCGCCCCGAACTGAGACCTCGCGATATCCCATAATTCCCAAAAGTTTTAATTATTTATTGTAATAATTAACTTTTAACATTAGACGCAATAAAAAAAATAATAGTTGACATAAAACTGTTTTACTGACACAGCGCCATCTATTAGCATTATTGTGAAGCTATTAGCATTTAAAATTAAATAAATTCGTTTCTTTATAACATTTATCTAATTTTAGTATTTGTTGTTCAAGTACAGGATATAACTGAATTTTCAACCAAGTTTCACGTTCTAATATTCAGTAATTCTGAAGTTATAGGGCTCTGACAGACATTTGGACGTACACACTTCTCTGTCTAGTAGGCAAGCGCATTAGTTGACTCAGAGAACTCGCTTCGCTCGTTCAATGATTATTTATTTTATTTCACTTAAATGCACATTATTCCTAAAAAGTCAGGGGAGCCCGGGATCGACCCAGTAGGTTTAATATAAGATTTTATTCCATTGATTGTATTCGTATTTGATGACATTAGCGTCAAAGTAAATTGAACCATAAGTGCGTTATGTAAGAGCTCAGTTTTAAACAGTTAAAAACCTTCATCCGCGGGCCGAAGTCGCGGGCATGATCTGGTAAATAAAAAGGAAACCACAAAGCTTTTATTAATAACTAACAATAGATGAAAATAAAATAGAATTTGTTTTATTCAAATACACTTTAACAATGTGCCTTTGAAAAGTTATACCTAAAAGTAAAATTTTACTTCATTTAAATTTATTACAAATAGTACAAAGCTGAGAGAACTATATTCGAACATTGATATTGGTCGCGCAAACACTAGACAATCGTGAAATTAATTAGAACCCAGTAAAATCGTCGCGTTGCCCTAAAAAATTATGATTTGCCCGAATGACTTTGTTGTTTTAGGTTTAAAAAATTTATTCTCAAAAGAAAAATTTGTTTACTTAAGGTGGTTTGATCCGGTCAGCTAAGCACATCAGCGCCAATAGATGGCGTAGATTTTGTAATTAGACTTATTTTATTTTTTTTATGAATGAAAATGTGAATATTTTTTTATAATAATATGGTTCCCGGTTGTAGCGGTATATTTGTAATATATCCAACTACGTTTCAGATGTATTTTAATTTTCAAAATACTTTCATTTGTACTGATAATCACGCGGTGGTAGCAGCACTGCTGCAGCAACAGTTTTTTTTTTTTTCGGTACGACAACGGGTACGGCAATAGTGCAACGAGAGGGGATCGAACCTGCGACCTTTAAGTTTTCAGGACACCTCCTAAACTGTCGGGCTATTAAGGCTATTATTTTCCACCATTTGAAAAACCACATCTAATTCAGCTCATTGGAGTGCTACGATGTACACTCACTTTTAAATTGAAAAGCGTTATAAAGTTGACGGCCTGAAGTCTGCACCGGTTGCAAAACAAACTTCTCGAGCAACTAATTAATCGACTCTATTTGAACAAAAGTCAAAATTAATTGCGGTTTTGTCTCATTAAGCACTAGCTATCAGGCACTCAGTTTGCACGATGAATTAATTTCATCGCCTGCAAAAATCATTATCACATTTTTACCATTCATTTCGTACATTTTGCAGTTATTACTGAATCTTTTTCCGTGCATTGAACACCGGCACTTGGCGGTGAAGTTCACTCAAAGTTAGAAAAGTACTACTGACATTAAGTGCTGTTAATTAAGTCGTGAAACGATCACGTTAGATAAGCAACGCTGACCTCGGTCGGTAACTGGATGGGTAACTTACGTTTTGTGTCCAAGTTAGACCTTTTCGCTCCCTCCTTACCTCAGAGAGCAGTAAAAGCACCGGTCCCAGTTATTATCACTAATATCTGTTATTACACACACACATACATACGCTCGCACGCACGCACTCACGCATGCACGCACGCACGCACCACGCAACACGAAAAAATATGTTTGGTAGATTTTTAAGCTCCAATTCCCTCTTTCGATAAAGAAAAGCTTTTAAAAACGTTAAGAGCCTGTTTATTTTACTTGACAGCGGAAAAAACAAGAACCTAATTAGTATATAATGAGTAAAGTTAATGCCTTAATAAGGGACAATGGTCTATTTTGCTGTTAATGAGAGGGTTTAGAAGATTATCATTAGTGCCGGTCTTTTGATATTCCGTTCATTTTGTTGATTTGTGACGAATGCTTACATTTTGTTTCATTTGTTTTTGTGACAATTTTGTTTGATACTCTGTTTTAGGTACCTATCTATAATCGTGAAGAACATTGTTGGATGGACCAAACTTAGTATGAAAAAAGTGTGAATTAAAAATTTAAACACCACCGACATGTGGATCTATGGCCGGACTATGTAGTATGTAATTACATTCATGTTGACATTGTATGACGTCTAAAAACAAAATTGAAATAAGTAATACTGCTTTAAGCGTTGGACTGGACCCCAACATCCATCGGTTCTTCGAACGTACGTGAAAATAAATAAAACTGACAAAAAAGGGTGTAAAACCATCCACAGAAGCAAAGCATTCTACCGAAGCAGAACAGTATTGTTTTATTTGAAATGATGTTCAGCGCAGTCTCTAACGGACGGCAGCTAATTGAAACCGCCGAGCACCTTTCCGCCTCAACAGCTGTCCTTGCTCTAAGTTACGAGCTTACACCGTTCAATGGCAGACGCCTACAGCGGAGATTTATTACGTTCTATCAGAAATTCTATCAGAAAAGTAAATGTCTGTTGAAGCACCTGCATGGTAGGTGTTTACTTTAGATAATAATGCGGATTCCCGGATCTTTCTGCAAGCCGACATAAACACATAAAAAGTATGAGGAGAGGATCGTACTGCAAGAAGAACATATTTGGGTAGCTCGAAAAAAAAAGTTTTGGTTGCTCCAGGAACAAGCGTACAAAGATCTGCTAGTTTTCGAAATAATCAAACGCTTAGTAGTGCAAGACAGGCTGACAAGCAGACAGGAGTGGCAGCATCTTATTTCTGAGGCGATATTCTGTTTGCCGGAACGTTGAGATCTGTGGATGTATCGAATCCCTGCTAAGGCAATTCCGAAAATTATGCAACAGGGAACTGGTCTGTTTAGAGTATGCAGTCTTGGCTAATTATGGTATAACAACCCGGAAAGAAATGAGCTGAAGACTAAAAGAGGAACGGAATAGGGAGTTATTAAATCGGAGGGACTGCCCAATCGTAGGAAAGTACGAGCTATATTGGGTTATACATCAAGATCAATAAAAATTGAAAGAATAAACGCTTCTTGTTTAAAGAGTTTCCTTCTGGTGATTTATATCTGCTGATATTACAGCCGTACAAAGAAATGGTGCCCAATCATTTAGAAAACAACTCATTACGAGGATTTATTCTTTTTTTTAATAAGCATTTGTTATAATTGGGTATGATAAAAGTGCAACGGGTTTCAGATCGCATTGTCGACCTTTCAATTTTCAATCCGTACCCATTACGTATCTACGTATCCGTATTCTGCTGAATGTTCAGAATAATGTATACAGCTCTGAAGAGTCAGAGATACGTTCCTGGGATGAACTTGGGCCTAACAAAAAATGAGGCCGAAACTATAACCATAAGACTATCGCTACCGCTGTACAATGTACACAGATACATGACGAGGGTATAAAAATAAAAAGAATAAGAAATTTACTCTCGAACACCCGAAACTTTTAAAGGATTTAAAATAATCCCTTTCGCAAAACAAAAGAATATTGTACCAAGCCCGTAGAGGAAAGGTTTACAGCTAATTCCCGAAACCCAATAAGCGTTTGACTTCGACGCCTCCACTGCACCTTCGATTCGCTCGCCACAATCGATATAAATTCAACTGCCTTATATTGCGCGAGATTTCTATCCTTGACTGGAGCTGTAAATCTAACGATTGCCTCATATTTATTTTTCAATCATATTTCTGCTATTTAACCAGAACACACTGCTAATACTACAGTTGTTGTGACAGATTACTTAGATTGGTTGTTCTTAATGTTTACATTGCATGCGACATTTATACTTCTTTTTTTACAGCAGATTTCACTAACGTACAATAAGTCTTATCCGAGCATAAATTTGATATTTTGATAGGTTTTGTATGAAAAAGAAAGTTTTACGTTCGTAAAATTAGGCCTTAATAAAATTCGAATAATAAATAATTAAATAACTGATCTCATTTATATAACTGGCCTTAATTAAAAGTAAAGTAAGATAATTAATTAAAAGAAAATTTTATATCAAGTTCGAAAGAAGTTTAATTGAAATTCTTTATACACTCGTAGGTATATGTCTGCCTGAGGAAGTATCGGTCGGAAACGAAGCAGCATCCAGGTCTTATAGTATTGTACCGATAATAATAGGATACCTTGTTAGTGAAGTAAAGGTATTGTGACCTAGATTTCCGTTGTGTTTCTGTTGATTTTAGATACTTCACTTGCGAAACGAATAGCCAGAAATATTTGGACTTCGGCTTTGGCAGTGGTTAGTTTCTACTCTACCAGTTAAGTGCTACTTTCACCATTAATTATTGTGATATCCATTTTTAGTGCATTATTTAGTCAGTAAATCAGGAAGTCTGAAGTACCAACGTCATTGACACAGCTCAGCCAGTCAAGAAGCCGAAGTGCATATAGTTTAAAGAACTGGTGATCTTTTGAGTCGTAAGGTGCTTAAGTGGTGACAAACCCCCATAGTGAGTTGGCAAACCCCTCATCAGATGGATCGATGATCTTAGATGAGTGGCAGCCGCTTAACACAGAGAGTGCAAGGCCGAGGCCTGTGGAAGTCCGTGCAAGACACCTTTGTCCAGCTGTGGACGTCTATCAGTTGTTAAAAAAGAAAAAGATATTGATTTAGTAAATAAGAAATACAAAATACAAATCGCGATTACACTGGACATTTTGAAGAAGGGGCAAGCGAAGGCGCGAAATCAGATAGGCGACTCATTTGGCAGCGTCAACTCTATTATGGAAGTTATTATGGGCCCTTTGTAGAGGAAATTACTTTCTTTCGATAAAGCTTCGGGTGACTGCGGCTTGAGGCTTTAGAGGAATTATTTGTATGATTTATTGCTTGTTGGTTTTATTAAGCACCAACACTGTAATGGGCTTTACTTTTTATCTTTGATAGGTTCGAACTCTTTCTACCTATGGTTTGTATTAGGTATAGTTTAATTGCCGAATGTACCCCAAAAACTATTTCTTATACAATCTCAACTTAATAAATCGTTGGGCTGTTAAACAATCTCCTGAACTGGCAGAAAATTGTAAAGTCAATTTTTTTTAAAGAATATCCTCCTATCCCTTCCAAATAAGCGGAAAGCTTGTGTTAGGATTGGGTACGACAATAGTGCAACGGGGGGGATTCAAACCTGTGACCTTACAGTTTTCAGTCCGCACCTTTAACCGTTGGGCTATTGAGGTTTTATACGTTATTATATTAATAGGGGCGGCAAAATTTGAACATCCTACTGGCGGCAAATGTGTCAATCCGTCACTGATGTTACTCCTCTCAAGACGTCATACTTAAAAGTTCTTACATAAAACAATTTGCCTGCAACTAAACCCACATTAATATTATGAACGGAGATCAGATAGTTATTTAAATTAAATTATTATTTTTTTACTGATGAATAATAATTTTATGTACAATACAAATCTAATAGTAACTCCTTTAAACATCACTTTAGAGTGACGGTTACAATCGACATTCTCATTTGCATAGTGTTGATTCCTGTAGTTGTGTATGAGTTTCAAACCCTTACCAATGTTTCGGTGTGAACATTTGAATAATTTTGAATATCGGCAGTTGAGGGAAATTAGTGAGGTTGACATGATTGTACTGGGTTAGGGAATACGTGAATCGAGATTGATTGAAAATTTTGTGGGAATTTGTACACAAGGTAAAAAATACAATTTCTTTGAGAGATAAAGTCCGAAACGAAGTTATTCGCCAAAGAAAAGCCTCAATAACCCAACGGGTAAAGGTGCGAATTGAAAACTGAAAGATCGCAGGTTCGAGCCCCACCCGTTGCCCTATTGTCGTACCCACTCCAAGCACAAGCTTTCCGCTTATTTGGAAGGCAGAGGAGAATATAAGTCAAGTTCAGCTTGGCTAATATTCCTTTTAAAAATAAATAAATTAATTAATTACTTAAATAAATAAAGAAGAACTAAAGAAACCGAGTCGCTCTCGAGGTTAGCACGTTGAAGTGGCAACTTTCTGGTCAAATAAGGTAAAAAATATATATATAAGAAAGAACTTTGAAGACTTCATCTGAGTAGACTTGTTTTTAAAAATTTCGTAAGTATGTACTTAATTTTTTGCAATTGGAATAAACTTATATTTATTGTATAAATACTACAAGAACAATAAGAGGAAGCTAAGGAAATGATCGTGGTATAGAAGCGAAGCGTCTCGTGTAAATCGGTGACCAGCAAACCAATATAGCCTTAATCAATACCATAATCTGGTTTTAGCGCTGATAACAATAGATCCACCCAACAGCTGTTAGTTATTTAAAAGATACAAATATATCTGCTAAAGTTGAATATACGAAAATGTATTTTCACTGCAGTGGTTTAAAATATTAGGCTCAAAATATCTTTTCTCTGTATTTTTTATCAACACGAAATCGTAGGCAAGATTATCTGAAGCATCCATTTTTATTTGATTACTTTATACTTGATGACGTAAAGGGCCGATTTCACAAACGTAAAATAAAATTTATCGTACGTATAAACGTAAAATTAAATTTGATACTTTGGTACAAAATAAAAAGAGGTGGATATGTTACAAGCGTGCGGTAAATGAAGTGCGTAATGGCAGATATTTGTCGTAATTTGTCATGTCATTTAAAAATAAAGTAGGTACTCTATTATATTCTTCGTCGTTCGGAACAATTTTTTCGCTTGTATTGTGAGTATATAACTCATCCCTGGTAGAATATAGTAGAATATCATAAATGGCAGTTTCCTTAATGTCTATTTTCAAAAATCACACTGAAAATTATAATAAATCCTCAAAATTAATTATAATTTGCATTTTCACATTCACAAGATTTCCTTTTAAGTCCATTCGGTACCCGGAATAAATTTAAATGATTTAAGTAATACGAGAACTGTAAGTCCAGCTGTTTCTTGGCCAAAACCGTCGGTTAATCGGTTCTGGTCATATTGGTAACTTTGGCCTTTGATATACAAAACCAAAGATATGCCATAGGTACATTTATTTATTTCTTTAATTTATATTATTCGTGTACAAAAAACAAAGGCCATACTACTTTTCTAAATTATTTTTTGATGACTTTTTAACTGCTTCTGTTTTCTTTTCACTTAATGTAAAGCACTACAATGAATAAATGAAACCTTTAACAACTTTGGCCATTTTATGTATTTATAAAAATATCAAAACACTTCCGAAGGCATTGCGAGGTGTTTCGATTTTTTACGTTCCCTCAAATATGGTTGAGCGAAGCAATGGCTGGATCATGCGTCATGCTCGTGAACGGGTGCCACCAACGGGAATGGGTCTGCTTTTGCCTGCCTGTGTTGACATGTATTGAATTGTATTTATTTGTATTTGTATTGTATTTATTTTTACTTGTATTGTACTCAGGAAAATTCATCGTGGAAGCACTGAATACATAGCATAGTTTCAATAACAATTGTAAAATTTTTATTTCTTTGAAAAGAGCAACCGCCGAGTTTCTTGCTGGCTCTTCTCGGCAGGAAAGGCATTCTGAACCAGTGGTAGATTCATTGACGATTCAAAAGTGCTTGTAAAAAGTTTATTTGAATAAAAAATATTTCTATTCTATTCTATTGATGAAACTCAATTTTATTTTAGGTCATAAATGATGTCGTGAAATGCGATTTATATTAAAATTCATAATTTTGCTAACAAAAGATTCAGAAAGACTTTTTTTTCGTTAAGCGAACAGAGACCATATACATGTAGTATTAGACATGTAAGTAGATACATGAATGCAAAATAAATGAATAAATAAATGAATAAATGAATGACCTTTTGTGAGTTGTCTCACTATTGATCTGGGGATGCGATATCATTGGCCACTAGTTGCGAATTCGATATCCTCTAACCGCGACGTTTGGAGATGTCTCCGATTGGGCGATGCGGAGAGGTTGCTTACGTCTCGTGAATATTGAACGAGCCAGCTCCAATTTTGTGTTACAGGGTGATTAGAAAATTGCTAACGCACGCTTTTTACCTAAATGTTGCAAAATTGAGTATTCTGATCATATTTGTATTTATGTTTTAATATGTACCCTAAGATTAATTTATGTACTTTATTGATATTTTTTAATTTTCAAAATTTTATTTTTTTCTAATATGTATCTATGAATTTTAATCTGTTTTATGAAGCATGATATCAAATTTGTAAAATATCAAAACTGAATCTTCGATCACGATGAGGTCCAGCAGCTAAAACACAAAATCTAACGATTTTAGCTTAGCTGTTGGCAAAATCCTTTTGTATATGTATGATATTTTGTATGAATAAATGATTTTGAATTTGAAAAAAAAAAAAATATTATGTCATTAATTTCTTTTTGAAAATTTATTTCATTAATTTAGTTTTTTTTTTATATTGAAAACCTGCCAAAATATCAAACTCATGTTCGGATAAGACTTATTTTTAGTAGATAAAATCGGCCTTTGGTTTAAAAATCTTTCGTTTCCTGCGAAATATTTCTTCAGCGAAATATTAAGAATGTACACTATCCCTACTGTTACTGCGCTAAAGTTTCTTTTTTATTTCAGAGCGAGCATAATTGAAGACCTGGAGTTTGAAATACTTTTATTAAGGAAAAACAAACAAAGCTAACTCATCGCGGACGAAGTTGCGGGAAAAAACTAGTTCTACTATTTATAGTCTCATTTTAAATAACAAGACCCTGTATAACTTATATGTACATCAAGGTGCGGTTTCTTTGAGCAGAAAATGTTGAACCCACGCTTGTCGTGTGTATGCTTGATATCTGCTCCCTTCAGATTCAGACAATTGAAAATCAGACGACGTTTCCATGACTTAAAATTTAGCAATGGCGTGAAAAATCTTTTAGTTTCTAAACGAAAACTTTTTAGTTTCTAAAGGTACGAGATGGTAGCCGACCGCAGACAGCAATTGCAGACGCATGTCGCCGCGATACTAATGGTTTCTATGTATTTCTATGAAATACCTTCCGTAGCTAGCGACAAGTCGCCTGCATAGAAATACATAGAAGCCAATAGTGTCGCGGCGACACGTCGTCTGCTGTTGCTGTCTGCGGTCGACTACCAACTCGCACCTTAAAGAAAAAGAAATCAAGTAAGGTAGGCAAACTTCGAAACTCAGTGCAGCAACGGCCTAACCCAGAAAAATATAGAGTTCTCATGGGAATTTTAAGAAACCTAAATCCACGAAGACTAAGTTTTGGGCCGTTCATGCATGGGATAGAACCCGGAGTGCCTTGGAAAGGAGACTGAAGGTTAGGCTACTACCACTAACTGCTAGCGTTTAATGCTAAGTGGGAGCTATTATTACAACCTATTCAAATTTATAAAGATACCTACAATGTATTTCTATCCTTAGGCATCGATTTGACGAAAGGCTTTGCGGTTATTTTTAAAACGTTCCCTGTTGACTGTGACTGACATAATCTTTGTATTATTAGTAATACCATCTAACATCTATTAGTAGATAATGCCAATTATTTATTAATAGAAAAATCCAGATGGATTTTTTCTGCTCCATAAGTTCAATCCATCACTAATTTTGAGGGACGATGAAGGGAATTGGCATGCAAAATATATCGTCTAATGGACCCCTAAGAATGAAACCCGAATATTCCTTCCAAGGTGCTGATATTAATATTCCAGCACAACGGAGGCTTTGTGTTGATAAGAATACATTTGCATATCCGACATCGGATTGCAACGGTTCCTACCATGTTCTACCGAATACCGCCTGAATGCTAAGTGGAATTTTGGTTATGTGGCAAATTACTACTTACTAGTTTGATATTGCCTCTTGCCTACTATATTGTTAGGACTGCTTAATATTCTTGGGACTAGTTAGGTTTACCAAATGGGTTTCTGAACTGCTACGCAATTTTGGGATATTGACCAAGAAATCATCTTATATACGTACTCCTAATGCATAATATAATTATACTTAAGGGTCTGCAGTGATATTAACCTAGTGATTAGGATTTTGGCGTCCTTTTCCTGTACTTATTCAAATCTCATGCCAGAATCTTTAATTTCTAAGAGCTATATGCGTTTGAAGCAATTAAATATCACTTGCTATAACATTGATGTACAAGTGTAAATTAAAAATTCAAAACACCCCCGGCATGTTACAACATCCTAATCGCTGGTAAGTAATCGTTAAAAAAAAATATGTAATCAGCCATTTTGTAGCGGCGGCCATCTTGGACCAGTTTTCATCAAACATAGCTAAGAACACTCCCGACTACCTCCTAAGCTACCATCTTAGACTGCATCGTCACTTACCATCGAGATCGGTGAGATCGCAGTCAAGGGCTATCTTGTCATCGGAAAAAAAAACTAATTCAACATTCAAATAAAAACCAAATCAAAATCGGTTCATCCGTTAGGCTGCTACGATACCACAGACAGACACATACACACACACAGACACGTCAAACTTATAACAACCCGTCGTTTTTGCGTCAAATTGCATGCCTGAGAGCTCTCAATAATGTCCTCTAAGGCGTGTTAAGTCAGCCAGTTTGCATTGGGCCAGCAGTGGACTAGTGGCCTCCTTATTGCTCTTCTCTGAGAAAAGACCTGAGATCAGTAGTGACCCGTAGGTAAATGAGTCGCTGATGATGTGTGATACAGATGATAGTTCACTTTGTGAGCATTTTATATTGAGTCGCCAACTATTAAACTTCACATACCAGAAATAAATTAGATTGAACTAAAATTGGAACTGCGATACAAGTAAACTCAATCCAAACGAGCTTACATATCAGCAAACCATTACATATGCACAAACAGATCGTCAACTTGGAAACTTCGTGAAGATCAAAAGGAAAGTTTTAATAAGTTTATAAGATAGTTTTAATAGCGTCTCGTAGTGAAAGTTCATATAACTTATACGTAAATAGGAGCTTGATACTTAATGTGATACTGGATGTTATGGAAACATGAGAATCTATCGTGCGTCCCTTAGTTTGCGTCCCTTAGTTGTCGAGCAATTTTAATGCTCGCTCTTTTTCGTCAGTTGCTAAAAATTGAATGAATAATTTCAACTTTTCATTCAAGTTCAACACTTCAGTATTTAGGTATTAAGTTGTATCAATACTATGAATTTTGATACTTAGTAGGTAAGTACTGATTTGCATTAAAATTACCAACTTTCCTTACTAACATTTTGAATGCAAAATTGTGATTTGTTTGTTTGTTCTTCAATCACACAGCAACGGAGCAACGGATCGATGTAATTTTTTGGATGAGTTTAGTTAAAGGCTTGGAGAGTGACATAGGCTATTTTTGACATAAAGAACACCTTTCGCATTTATAATATTAGTAAGAATGTACATAATCATACTGATGTTTAGTAGCTGGAACAATGTAAGTCTGCCTTAACAGCAGAAATGAAATTGAAAACCCAACAATTTCTAACAACAATAAACTGATGTCACACAAGCAATAAGTGGAGCTGTCACAACATAATAACCCTCGCCATGAACCTCGGGACATCTCATCAGGAAATCTATTTCCGATGTCGATAGAAATTCTATTGGATGTACAGCAAGAAATTAAACATATCATATAGAATTTTCTTTAAGAATTCCTTTCACCAAGGAATGTTTTTATCTTCTTTTCCATATTTCTATGGAAAAGGTAGATAACCTTTTTAAGTGTGACCAAAGTAACTAGGGATAGCGAAAAGCGTGAAATAAAAGCTTTATTCAAAAGAACACAATGAAAAGTACAAAAGAACAAATACTGAATTTTTCTTTTTTGATACAGAAAACTCTTCCTTTGTACTCATAACATTCAATATTTTCTATATTGTTTATTGCGTATGTACTAATTTAATTAATTAATAATATAGTTCTTTCAACTCGCGAAGGCGCGTGGCTCGTGGTTGTGTGCGTGTCGTATCTGTATAAGTGTGAGCGAGATATTGCTCGCGCCTGCTGCACCCACCTAGGCTCCGGACAGGCACGCACACTTACGCAATGTGCATGTACAAGACGTAACCACAAGCGAAGCGCCCGTAACTTCGTGAGATAAACGAACTATACCAAAATTAAAACTCAATAAAATCTAAAACGCCATCGAAGTTTTTATTCGTTTTTAGTGCGAAAAACTTCTATTTACTACAGATCTAACGCGGGCGAAGATGAGTTCAAATTCTAGTTTAAAAACTATTATTTAGTTCTATTAATACTCAATAGGTATTCAATTAAATTATAATTAACATCAATGTACGTTTGATCCCTGTATCAATGGACCTGGCAGAGCGGGGCTAAATGGAGTCACGCTACACGTATTTATATTCAATGTGTAATCATTAATCAATATGTAATTAATTTGACTCGAAGGTCCAACGCTCACAAGTAGAATAGAATAGAATAATTTTTTATTCAAATAGACTTTCACAAAGTGCTTTCGAATCCTCAAATGGATCTACCGCTGGTTCGGAATGCCGTTCGAAACGAGAAGAACCAGCAATAAACTCGGCGGTTGCTCTTTTAAAAATAAAATAATACGTAAGTGAAACCTAGCGCACCTTTTCTTTTTAGGGTTCCCAAAGCGTGCCAACGGGACCCTTTTTTGAATTTGAATTTGAATTAAGCCTCCGTTGTCCATCCGTCTGTCTGTCAACGGGCTGTATCCTGGCTGTATCTCATAAACCGTAATAGGTACATACTTGAAACTTTCACCGAATGTGTATATCTATTGTTGCTGTAACAACAAATAATAAAAAAATGGGGTGTCCCAAGGCAATACAAGAAACGTGATTTTTTCGGCGTTTTTTGCTCGACCTTGTTTGGAATATTGTCGGAACCAATACTAACACAAGCTTTACGCTTTTGGAATTCAGAATTCACTTCGTAATTCTAATAGTAGTTACGCTGTCTGCTAATGTCATCTGCAGTTGTTATACCCTCATTAATTAACTGATACCTAGGTTTTTTATAATATAAAGTAGGTACGTCTCGATGGCCACGTTTTTAATACTTTGAAGCATGAATCCGACAGTATTTTTCGAAGCTGGTCGTGTTTTTAATATTGCGCCCATTGTGAGTTATGGGAGTCGGGAGCCCGGAGCACGTCATTTTTCTTTCACCAGATATTTTTTTCTGATCTCGTGTGATATTACTCGCTTTTGTAATAATATAATGACTTTATTTTTTAAACTGAATTTAAAATGGTTAAGTATCACAACCAGTTGTTTTGGGTTTATTTTTTATTCACTGATATGAGTATATTGATGGGGTAGTGCGCTTGTTGTTAATTTATTTTATTTTTATTTTATTTCATTATGTTTTTATTTTAAAAGAAAACTTACAGCTTATTAGACGAAATTACTCAACAAATACAGAAGAAGAATAAAAGCTAATTACAAGTTTTCATAGATAGAATTTACATAATGAAAAAGAAAAATCATTTTTTTTTTAATTTTTGTTTGTTTGTTTATTGGTTGTTTGGGACCGGGTCGACGTGATTTTTTACAAGGATATTAGTTTTTTTTTTTTTTTATAATATATAGTTGAGAATCTGGAAGGTGACAAAGGCTTGGCTAGGCTTCTATCCCAGAAAAGAAAAGGGTTCCCGTGAGATTGTTAAAAAACCTAATTCCACGCGGACATTCGTTCATAGGAGTTAATAAATAATCTTTTAAGTGCCGATTTTCCCAACGGTGGGTGAATAAACCGAGTAATAAATTGGACGTTCTGACAATTTTTGTATTGAAAATCTGCCAAGATATCAACTTTACGCTCGGATTTAAGACTTATTTTAAGCTGGTGCAATCGGCCCTAAATTAATTTATACGGTTCATATTATGATTAATTATTTATTATTGAACGAGCGAAGCGAGTTCTCTGAGTCAACTAGGGCGCTTGCCCTATAATATATGTAAACTGATGGCTTTCAGCCGAACATTGTATAAAAAAATATAAAAAGCTTTATTTCAGGGGGGCTCTCATAGAAGCGTGTTTGAAGCAAAATTTTGATTGTTGCGTTACATAGACTTGCAATATATCTTTTTAAAGACGACTTTGATCAGAGTACAAAAATATTTTTTTTTTAATTTTTCCCTTAAAATTGACGAAATGGGGGGCTTTCAAAGTGAAGATTTTAATTTGAGCCATATGTCAAGAATTACTGAATATTAGAACGTGAAACTTGGTTGAAAATTCAGTTATACTGTACTTGAACAACAAATACTAAAATTAGATAAATGTTATAAAGAAACGAAATTATTTAATTTTAAATGCTAATAGCTTCACAATAATGCTAATAGATGGCGCTGTGTCAGTAAAATAGTTTTGTGTCAACTATTTTTTTTTTTTTGCGTCTAATGTTAAAAGTTAATTATTACAATATATAATTAAAACTTTTGGGAATTATGGGATATAGCGAGGTCTCAGTTCGGGGCGAACCACTAGTTATTATTATTTTAATTTTAATCCCTACAAGGTGGTTAAGTTTGGCGCGAGTGAGAACGGTAACTAAAGTTTGTAATGCCATCCACGTACTCCTACATACATTATAGTCAGAAGCACATATTACCAGCATCTTGTCGAGACACAAACTAAATTACCCACCGTGTCACTTTGATTTACGACACTTTGATGTAACGCTAAATTTAATTAATTATATACCTCAAATTTGGATATGTTATGTAATATTATGTTACGAATATGTAGTGTAAATAGGATATTCTATATTTATCTAGAGTAACATTTTTCTGCTAAAATATAATATATACTTATTATTATCTTTATTTATTTAGTAACATAAAACAAAACAAAAACATAAACTTTTAAAAGAAGTGCACAAGGGCAGCTTATCTCTAAAAAAATTAATAAAATCTAAAAAAATAATAAATTAATAAATCATTGGACGATCGGGCTGGGGATACAGATTGCTATAATGACGTAACATCCGCTAAGAAAGGATTTTTGAAAATTCAACCTCGAAGGGGGTAAAATAGAGGTATGAATAATCCACAGGAATAATCTAACTTAACGTGAGCGAAGCAGCGGGCAAAAGCTAGTATCTGACAAACTCCCATGAAATCACTTCATCAAACCTAGTTGGAAGTTCTCGTAACTTTCAATATTAAATCGAGCGTCGTGATTCTGTTCGCTGAAGGCTTCCATATCTGCGCAGACCCCCATTAAAACTCACGTTAACTTTATTTAAACTTTCCCCTTTGAAAGAGGGATCTTTTTGTGCATACGCGATGAGTCAAAGAATTTTTTCCCGTTTTGAGATAATAATGATTTGATAGTTTAACGTTGAAGTTTTATTGCATAAGAGTTTAGCTAAAGTAAAGTAGTCGTAAAGCTAAAACTGGACTGATTGGGACTGATTGGGAATTGGAAAAGAATTCATAGCATAGTTTCAATAACAATTGTAAAATTTTTATTTTTTTGAAAAGAGCAACCGCCGAGTTTCTTACTGGCTCTTCTCGGCAGGAAAGGCATTCCGAACCAGTGGTAGATTCATTGACGATTCAAAAGTGCTTGTAAAAGTTTATTTGAATAAAAAATATTTCTATTCTATTCTATTCTAATGGGGAATCGAACCTGGGGCGTTCCACTTATCAGACTACAGCACTAATGAGAGTTGTCACCCCCAATTACGGTTGTTAGTTTAATAAACATCCATACCCTTTTCAGATTGATGTCCTATCATTATTTCACTCACCATCAGGTGAACTCAAAGTCAAGCGTCAACTTGTCAGAAAAACGTAACGATGTCATTATAGTACTCATTAATAATGAAGAGAAATGTTCCGTGACATGGCTCCATTAGAATAAGTATGCGTAGGTAGTAGATAATACAGCTTCAAAGAAATTTCAGGAGTCAATTTACTGAAGAGTGTTTTCCGATCAACTTAATAATAACATTAGATGTTTTCTTTATAAAAGTTACTTTTAAAAAAAGTTCATTATGGCTGATCCGCATTATTCAAGTTGTAAACTAGTCCAGTTCTAGAGCTATAGGTACTAATATTATATTTAGTACTATACTCACACCTTATTCACTCCACTCACCGAAGATTGCCTGGTAGAGATTGCTCTGTTAGCAATAAGGCCGCCTTTGCATGCGCAGTTTTAAGTTGTATACTTAATATACTTTGTTTCTATTTTTTGAGTACAATAATGTTTCTGTCTATCTATGTATGTATCTACCTATCTATCAATATTTAGCGCTACTGTAATAATAGATTTTTTTTTATTTTCAGGACAGTATATTGATTCTGTGTATCTTGGCGAATACTGTTGTTACAAGTGGTTACTTCATTAATGACAACAAAGCCGGTCCTAAGTCAGAAAAAAGAATGTTTATCGTTCGGGTAATCCTCGAAATGGCTGAAAATAAAGTGGTAATTTATTTCGATATTAAAAAATATACCTTAAATACTGCGTGGGTTTGAACTGATAGAAGAAAACTTGAGAAGAATTATGAAACGAATAACTGAAACAAAACTATAGAGGAAAGCTGCTTCAATTTTTTCTACCACATTCGTAATGATTGCTTGATTTTATGAGTATCAGTGGTGAATTTGATTACTAGACGCACACGTCCACTGGATCTAGCGACTGGAATAATGTAAACTTGTTGTAGGTAGGTTGTTGTACGTACGTTATATTGAATAAACCATAAAATAAAAGAAAACATTTACGGATGTTTTGTAAGACGCTCCCGAGCCCCTATACAACGAGCAATAAAACTTCAAAGGAAGCAATGATTCAAATTGACGACTCAATTTACTGATGAGCATTTTACCGTAAGGCGCTCCGCCAACGGAGCCACTTTAGTTTGTTGTGTTTTTGATACTAGCAACCGACAACACTTTAACTTCATAATATGACTAGCTTTTGCCCCCGCGACTTCGTCCGCGTGGAATTAGGTATTGGGGTGGAATTTTCAAAAACTGTGACACACGTACTTCTTTATTTTTAACTGAAAGCTCACCAAATTTGATGGAAACAGCTTGAAAAATGACGGAGTTTCATATAAACTTCCATCCCCTATTTAAACCCCTTAGGGGTGGAATTTCCAATAATCCTTTCTTAGTGTGCGCCTACGTCATAAAAGGAACCAACTGTAAAAATTTCAAGTTTCTAACTTCAGTAGTTTAGGCTGTGCGTTGATATCTCAGTCAGTCAGTCAGTCAGTCAGTCAGTCAGTCAGTCAGTCAGTCAGTCAGTCAGTCAGTCAGGACTTTGAATTTTATATATATAGATTAGTAAGTGTTCATAAAAATATTGTCTACAATTTTATAATCCGTGTCATGCAAGGTGGCAACACTGTCACCACAACTTTTTTTCTCTCTCTCTTCTTGGCTTTGGATACCATACGTGTACGATCGTATTTTTGTGCTCTCTATAAAATTAAAATAAATATAATATATTGGAGTGATTAAAACGCTATTTTTTACATTTAATTAATTCCAACAGTAAGACCTCCTTAAGTCTTCTGCTGAGATCTATAGAACGTACTTTGACTCGGCTCAGACTCAAGATAGAAGTCAAAACGAGACACAAATATGTTGTGACATAAATCTGTCTCGTTTTAACTCTGTCATGAGTCTGAGCTGAGTGAGAGTGCAGTCTATAGATTTCAGCCTTAGCCTTAAGGAGATCTTACTAATCTGCCTCATCGATCTAGTGGTTACCATATTTGGCTGTGGATGACGAGGTTCCAGGTTCGATTCCCGGGCCAGGTTAATAAATGTATTGGTTTTTTCAATCGAGAAATTCTCATTTTGACTCAGAGTTAGAAAGTTTGCGGTGTGTCACCTCTGTGTCTCGGATAGAACGTAACGCCGTCGTTCCTGTACCTGATCTCTCTTCGGTCGTGTCAGATTTTTCATACCATCAGACTATACAGCTGAAATCTATAAGACCACACTCTCACTCTGCTAAGACTCAAGAGAGAGTTAAAACGAGACAGATTTATGTCAAAGTATATTTGCTCCTTTTAACTGTAATTTAAGACAGAGCTGAGTTAGAGCACATTCTATAGCATAAAAGTAAGGGAATAGAGAATGCACCTGTGTTTGTGTATACACTTGTGCATTATAATATCTCCGGCATAGATGGGTAATCTCTGAGGAGGTTGGCCGCCGTTGAAATCTGTCGGAAGGACATTATCTTAAAAGTGAAGAAAAAATGAGGAAACCCGCATGCTTAAGAGTTCTTTGGCTCGTACTTAAATGATTTTATCAGTCAATCCGCAATTAACCAGCGTGGTGGAATGTGCAACCTTCCTCAATATAAGATGAGATCCATGCCAATAGTAGGCTGAATATTAGTACTCGACATAAATCATTGTGGTTTCCACTTGGCGCCACTTGATACACCGATGGTCGATCAAAAACTGTTCGGCATGAGCTACTAAACTCTGAAAAGTTTTCAGTGGAGATAATAATTTCAATTAAAACTGTAGTGCGTTTCTTTATAGACCTCCAAAGTAATACTTCATGACTGTGAGCTGAATGACTCGAGCACTTTTACTAGTGTTTAGAAACACTGTTTCTGGAAAAGTTTGGCGTCCATGATTTTCTATGATAGAGACCGGTGGTCGTAAATAAAAATGGCTTAGTTTGCGCAGCGCCTATGATTCCTATGAAATAATCTATACTATTATAATAAAGAGAGAGCGCGAATTTTGTGAGTTTGTATGTATGTCCGGAGCAAACTTTGGAACCACTGCACCTATTACAATAATTCTTTTACCATTTCAAAGGTACATTATTCCAGATGGTTATGGGCTATAATTATGTTAATAAATTTATTATGGCTATGCAAATTTGTTAAAGAAGTCGGAATTTTTTTTGACTCTTAAACGTTTTCAAGGCGTGCGATGGGTCATATACTGTTATTGGATGAAAATGATGTATGGGTGAATTGTTCCTCTTAAAGAGTTCTAAAAAAAGTCCGCGATAGCATATGTCTATATTCTAAGGATAACTTACAGTAACCATTTCTATCTTTCAAATTTTGATTAAAAATAATGAATTATTTTCGAAGCTTCTTTAACCGATGTGATGTCAATCTATATCTAAATGAATATGTTTATTATCGTAAGTATTTAATTTAGAACATATTTGCCTTTTACACTATACAATTTAAATAAATATCTTAGGAGTTATCGGAAAATTAATATTCCCGCGCGACAAAATAATAAAATGGTGCCGGCTGGCGCGGCGGGGCACGGTGGCGGGTATCAGTGCGGGATATTCGTGTGGTTCCTGTGGTGATCTTATTGACAATCGTCTCCTATAAGAAGCTCACAAGAACAAATATTTAATTTTCAACCCGGACGAAGTCGGCGCGGGCTTCTAGTGTATTATATTTTTACGGCAGTTTACTTGATAGGTCTTATGTTATTCTTTTGTAATGTTATTTTGTATTTTCACCCGCCGATGACAAAGAAAAAGACGAATGAAATGCTACGTTATAGTATGTTGGTCTGTTTGCACATAATTTCCAAATAATTTTTGAAAATTGTATAGCAACTAAGTTATTTTTTGTATGTAAACTTAAATATTACAGATTGGTAATAAGCCTATAGCAACAGTTATTAAGTTCACCATCATCTCGCTACAATAATAATAAAATTTAAAATCGAAATCCTTTCGAAACGACTTAAATAGGATAATAGGTAAATTTATATTAGCTGTACTTTTATTGATTGATAGCTTTGACTTCAGTTTTTCATCATTTTCATCTTGGTAATTAACTTAAGTAAAGCATGCCCCTAAAAACCTCCATTCACCAAGTTGAAGTCGATGACAAAGAAAAGTTTTAATGTAATATTTTTTGTCAGCAGTCGGTGTAACTTACGGACTTAAAAGATCTGACGTCGCTTTCTTAGCAGAAAATACTTCCAGACTTTTCCAATAAACGAAACTTCTTTGAAATGACAGCGCAAATCTCGCTAGGGACCGGTAAGCTGGTCAGTTTTCAACGCCCTAGCTCTCCCTTCTCCTTGGGGGGTGACCCTGAGCTAATTGGTCACTGAACGCGTAACGCGGCCGTTTTGTCTTTACCCCTCTTGCTACAAAATAATACCTTTGATACCTTGATAAATAACATTACTTTGTCAATGTAACTGCAGTCGTCGTCACCAACTGAAAGACGACAACTCCAACTGAAGGACTCTTTGTAGGGATTTTTCCACACATCTCGGTCTTAAGCCATTTGAATCGAGCAGTTCCCTTCTACTCGTTTGATATTCTCCGTCTACCTGGTGGTTAGGTTGGCAGTTTGAGCTTGAGACCGTTAATAGGTCAGAGGTTGTGTCTACTCCCTAGTCTCTGATTAAGTTTAAACTGACTTTGTCTACAGCAGTTACGTGACATGTGGCAAGTGAAAACGCACACAGGCGTCGTTTACTGGTAGAGTGTACCTATCACAGCAAGCTTCTTTTTTTAAGGACTGCCATCCATGTTAAAGACTAATATTCACCTCTACCCTATGTTAGAAGTGGGTACGACGAAATATTGCAATGGGTTGGGATTGCACTGTCAACTTTTCAGTTTTCAATCCGCACCTTTAACCATTGAGCTTCTAATGTCTGAAGCTTTACTTGTGTTGGTTTATTTATGCATTTGCCTGAATACATCAGGTATAGGTATGTTTAACATGTCTTTACAGTTTAACCATCAAGCCTATAAAAACACCCAAACACCGGCGCACGGAGGCAGCTGAATTTAAAAGCCTCCCCAATCCCTTTAATGGCTAAGCAAATAGAAACTCGGCTGTTCTTATCCCATTGACTTAATATAAAAGGCAACGGTTTGGCAAAGGATTTACTTTGAAAAGTAAAACATCCTGAGCTGAGTGGCATTATTACTTTGTTTTCACCTGTTAAGCATTTGTGTTACTGTCTATAACGAATGAATGTTCTAAACATCTCTCAGGTAAATCCCTCATTATCTGAAGACCAAAGATTTCGAACATATTATGTACGTTAAGTACCTGTTGCCAGAGATGACTTATGGATCCTAAACATGGCCGCTAGTTATGTTTGTATGGGCCTCATAAGAAAGCTCAGGCATACTCAGCAAGCGATAGAGAAGTTCCGCCAAAAATTCAAGATTTTAACCTTGCCAAACAAACTTTTTTTTCTGTTTTCAGTTTAGCTAAACTTTAACCGTAGACAGAGAAGTACCATAGACTTAATGATATCTCCTTTTCACTCCCACATGAAAGAGAAGCAGTCAAACAAGATAGAATGAGACACGGCCATGTCTATATCCGTCCCTCACTGCGTGCCACGTTTTGAATTGTTGCTCACAATACATTGTGAGTGCGAAAATTTGACGTTTTGCCAATCTGTCAGAATGACAAAATTCGTCGGTTTCTATTTATGGATGATGAAATAAGCCCTCAGTCTCTTTTAAAACACAAAAGGATTAAGCTAATCGAAAAACAAGAGTACCCGAAAATACTATGCAAATTTTTTAGGATGTTTTCCTTCGCCCATCATACTCGTGTGGTGGGGTATATTGAAACAATAAGCCAAAAAATATACGAAGATAATAGGAATAAATTGCCTGGATGTTTATTTTTCCGAGATAAAATGTACCTAGACACTCTCCAAGTTCTCGACTATTCATATAAAAAATCACTTCGAGGTGCTTTGATCATTTCTACGTAATTGAAGGACAAACCAACAAATAAAACACTTTCGCATTTATATTTTTAGTAGATTAGACTGTTAATTAAGTACCTGCACGTAAAGAAATCATCATCAGTAATGCAGTCAGTCCTAACTACTATGCAATTACTGTTTCATGTTATAGCATGTTTCTAATAGGTACGTAATTATTAACTAGACATATTTTACTTTATTCATTCAACTTTACGTCCAAGATTTCCGATTAGAAAAAATTCATTTATTTATTTACTTTCCCATTCATTCATTTATTTCATTCATTCATTTATTCATTCATATTTTATTTGATGCTTGCGTCTTCATTCGCATGGATTAAGATTTTTTAATACCCGCAGGAACTCTCTTATTTTCCGAGATAAAAATTAGCCAATGTGTTATTTCAGGCTATAGTCTATCTCTGTGCAAAAATTCAGCCAAATCGGTTCAGTAGCTGCGGCGTGATTGAGTAAAAACATCCATCCATCCATCCATGTATCCAAACTTTCGCATTTATAATAGCCGGTTTTGAACAACCGAATAGAGCTACAGCATAGTCAATAATATGTAACTAGGTACAGATATCACAAAGGTACATTGTGTTAATCCACGAAACTCAGCTTCACAGACGTTTGAGTAAAGCGATTAATCATTCTCATAAATTATGAATTCCGTGTGTTCAGAACTCGGTGCGATGTGTGCGAGCGGCTTAAGTGTTTCAAGGTAGGCTGTTAATGGAATTTGATAAATTACAAACTTTGTGTTGAGTTATGTCGGTTTGAAATTCATGAACGAGTAATATACATCGATGTGTATGGATATGCTTGTCCCATATAATTGCGTCTACGAAAATGCATTTGAATATAACTTCAATGAACACCGCGCATTGGCCGGTTTTTTAAATAATCTCCCTTCGACAGTGTTCCCACTTAATTACAATATGGGGTTATTCAAGGAGCAAACCAATAAGTTCCTGAAAAGCCGGCAACGCATTGGTGGTGCCTCTGGTACTACAAGTGTTCATGGGCGGTGGTAGTCACTTTACATCAGGTGACCCACCAGCTCGTTTGCCCGCTATTCATATAAAAAAAAATACAAAATATTTGCCATGTTAAATACCTGAATTAATAATACGTGTAATTTAGCGTTCCGGTACGATGGCATGCAGAAAAAGAGTAGGGGTATGGGTTGATTGTACACCGCGGTACCCCTTCCAAGTTAGCCCGCTACCATCTTGGATTGCATCGTCACTTACCATCAGGTGAGATCGCAGTCAAGGACTATCTTGTCATCCAATAAAAAAAAACCTGCCCTCTAAATGAATAAGAAATCATTTATTTCAAGTAGCTAAGACTCGTGTACATTGTTCATTTACACCACTCAATTAATTTTCTTTTTGTGGTTGCTTATATATTTGTTTTATTTTACAAAAAGAAACTTATAACAATTCACAACTTAGATTATAATATATTGTAAAATAAACTCTAAATAATACCACATCGACGCCCCAGAAGGCTTGCAATTGCCTCTTTGGATACATATACTTTTTTTTAAAATTTATTTAAATAATTTATTATAGCCACATTACAAAAATTCAAAATAATTATTGCACACTCATAATTACAATATTACATCAAATTACAAATTAAAATAAAATTATTCATAAAACTAATTTATTCCGGCCCATTGCACGTTGATCGATTGAAGGTTGAACACCCTTTTTTGTGTAATTACTACGAATTAATATACGTATTAATTACATAAGAATGTTTTTCAATCATGTAGCAACGGACCTACGGAACGACGATAGATCGGTGACATAGTTTACCTTTTAGCCAGGAAAAACAAAGGTTTCCCCTGGTTTTTTCGAAAACCTTACTCCTCGTGGACGAAGTTGCGGGCAAAATCTTCTTCTTGTCCTTCCCTTTTTCCCGTTATTTGGGGTCGGGTCTCCTCACTGTTTTGCGCCAAGTCGTCCGATCTTGGGTTGTCGGTTCAGGCAATTGGACTTGCTTAAGGTCTCTCTTAATTTTAACTACCAGGTGTAGGTAAAAGCTAGTTCAATATAAATCTATTTTATGTATGTGTTAATACGTTTTGAAAAAATAAGTATGTTATGAAATTCCGGTCAATGTAACTTTTACATACAAAGCTGGTACAAAATTTGATAACCCGTCCGTGGAATCGCCAACAAAGGGGCTGGTTAAAAATTTTCGATATCAAAATGTTTTAACGTTATTGTCGTGACTTTACTAAAACTAGTGAAAATCTAGGGCGCCACTCTGCTTAACACTTCATTGAAGCTGCGCAATCTACTAGAAAGGTACGTTCAATATTCACACTGTGACGTCACTTTCGTAATTAAATTTTTTGGCGTCACAAAGACAAGTGGTAGTTTAGGAGCTAGTAGAAAACTTGCTTATAGTGTTTGCTTGCCTTCCAGGCATTACTACTTGGGTTTTTCGCATATTGCAACCATAGTAAAACTACCTTTTGAGCAATTGGATATCACTCGCTTTAACAGAGAAGGAAAATATCGTGAGGAAACCAGCACACCTGAAAGTTCTCCATAATGTTCTTAAAGGTGTTTGAAGCCCACACGAAAGAGAAGCAGTATAGCAATGTCAAACAAGATAGAATGAGACACAGCTATGTCTATATCCGTCCCTCACTGTGTGCCATGTTTTGCTCACAATGTATTGTGAGCAACAACTCAAAACGATTGTGAGACGAAAAAATTTGACGTTGAAAGTTCTCCATAATGTTCTTAAAGGTGTTTAAAGCCGTCAATCCGCACTTGGCCTGCGTGGTGGACTACGACCCAGAAATATGCATTCTTTTGTTCTGATATGGAGTAGTATTATTTTTGTACTTTTTCACAGTAGTAACTTTCTTTTGAAACACGATACCTGCTGTCAATTTTTTTTCCCTTGGTCTATGATTAATCTGTGAGAATATGTTGAGTCATTTTAATTTATTGTCACCAGTGTTAAGATACTATGTAAAAAGTTTTAGGTATAGTAATAAATTCATTTAATTATTTAAAAAAATTAGACGTGATGGGTGCAGCCTTAATAAATCGTTGACCATCAGCTCTTCTACTACAGAGCCCAGTCTGTATTAATATCCGGGCCAGAACAATATCGCACCACTTTTTGAAACAAAACCGGGCTCATGCAAATGTGTGTGGTGGGTTACGCGGGTGCTGTAAAATTGTGGAGTTACGAATAAATAGTTCTTTCTTTTAGAGTATGCGAGTTTCAATTTATCTCGGATTCTGCGTATATTATAATAATTAGCACGCATTGTGATCCCAGATAGTTTTGGATGAGATTTTTAGAAATAATTATGGACACGCGCTTTTTTGAAAAAAACAACTGGTGAGTTTCTGTTCTTGGGCAGTCGTAAAAACAAGCTTATCCACACAATAAGTACATTTTCACAAATAAGCAAATGTCAACACTGTACATGAACGCGAAAATAAATATAAGAAAATCAAAAGAACTATATAATGGTCTCGAGGTGAAACAATATTCCATATTTTCCACAAGTATATTAGCCACTAATGTTGTTCCATAATATACCTAGTTTTAGATTCAACATAATATTATTAATATTATGTTTGCTTAATCAAAACAATATTTCATAGTAATATAATAATATACAATGATGTTGAGTAAACTTTTGTAACCAATAACCTCGTTTTCGATTATAGATGATAATCGTGTAAGTAAAAAATAATTTGTATTTCGTAAAACTATTTTATTTTATTCTATACATATAAGGCCGATTTCACCAGGGTCGAGCGACGTTTAACCGGGGAATAAATTGCGTGTTTTGACAGTTTTTGTATTGAAAATCTGCCAAAATATTACGCTCGGAAAGACCTTTTGTACTATTAGTGAAATCGGCCTTTAATAGCTCGTAATTAGCCTTAACAGCTCAACGGTTAAAAGTGCGGATTGAAAACTGAAAGGTTTATGGTTCGATCCCCACTATTTGCACTATTGTCGTATCAACTTCTAATACAAGTTTTACGTTTATTTGGAGGGAAGAGGGGAATATTAGTCATGGTTGGGATGGGTAATATTCGTTTTTGAAATAGTTTAGGTTAAAGTGTGTAATTCCTATCATGCAAATAAATCCGCACTGACTACTTTTGGAACATAAAACATACTTTCTGAAATCAATTGTGACATTAATCTGCTAAAAGTGACAAGGGTCAGTGAGGGTAAGTATGTACAGTCGTTTATATTCGTACGTCCATCCTTTAATATATTATAATGCGAAAGTAACTCTGTGTCTGTTTGTTACGCTCTCACACCTACATCGCTGAATCAATTTTGATGTATTTTGATATAAACATAGATAGAGGTTTGGATAAAGACATTGGCTACTTTTTGTTGCAAAATAAAACTTGAAAGGGGTGAAATAGGAGATGATAGCTTTTGTCTTTTGTGGATTTGTCGACTGAGCAAAACATTTTGACGAGAAGATACAACATCTTGAAATTCACACGCACACGTAGGCGCCATAAGTTCCAGCCACCCCTTTACTGTTTTAACTTTGACTGGCCTTTCAGGACTAAGTTGTAAGCTATTCCAAAAACTAATGTTGAAGATTTCGCTGCTCTACTCTGCAAAACAACCAATAGCTAATGAGTAAGGTAAGGTGCAATGCTCTAGCCTCTATTTATTTTCTTCTTCAATTTACGTCTACAGCTGGTCTCTTATAGGGACTCCTACACAATTCGGTCTTGCGCCGCTAGAATCCAGCGGTTCTCTATGACACGCTTGATATCATCTAGCCATTAGGACCCCATCAGCTATCGGTTTTTTGAACAATAAGCTCTGCCCATTGTCACTTCAATTACGCGATTTGTTGAGCTAAGTGTTTACCCTGGTTCTTCTACAGCTGTGCGATTGTTTAAAATGATTGCGTCAGTGCTTTGATCCTTTCGCTATTGATTAAAATGCATTGATGTAGCAAGAACGCCATAAATTCAGCCAATAGGAAGTGTTTGCAATCGCCACACTGATGCAATAATTCTTAGAAAATCTCACAGCTTCTCCAGTTCTGTTTTGTTCACATAAAGAAACTCTCTCATAGCTCTCTCAATCGTCCGCTGATTGATTCTGAGTTATTTTTATTCATATAACGCGCACTGTTTGCAGTAAAGTTAAAAGTTAACTATGATTAAAAAAAACAATCAGAATGAAAATTTATATAATAGACAACGCTAGTAAAATATACAAATGGAAAAAAAAAACAGAAAATAATCCAGGCCGTAAACATGATCGTTTATTTGAGCCGATTTTTGTTTACACCACCGCCCGCTCATGTCAAAGGAAAACATGGGAGAATGATTGAATTACTTTCCACAGAAAGGCTTTTCGGTTTTCTGATTGGATTCGATTTATTTAAAAGTTTAAGTACAAATAACAAAAGTTGTTTCAATTTAAAAGCCATTTGTTTCTTTCACTTTATCAACACCGTAATTTTAACTGACGAATAACTTTGACCTTCTCACAAATTGGTGGTACAAAAACGGGCTAACTTGAAAGGGGTATGGCAATGTTTATTCACCGATACCCCTTCGAAGTCAGTCCGCTACCACCTTAGACTGCATCAGATGAGATCGCAGTCAAGGACTATCTTGCCACCGACCAAAGAAAAAGTAAGTTGATAAGCTATAAACGAGGCAGGCAATCCGAACAATGGAATTCTTGGCTTCCTACTTCGTAGTCTACGGGCTCAAATGAGTCACCATTGATTTTATTGGCTGCCACAATCTCTCTGTTGCATCCAGGCTTCCTACCTAAAGAAATGTCTAAAGAACAGAGAGAGCAAATCAGAAATGTTATATCCACTCGTAAGCATCAAACCATTACAACAGAGTACAGTCAACTTCGCTGGAGAATCGTTAGCTAATAGAATATTTCACGCGATCGCTTCAGCACTCGTAGCTGGTAAATAAGAAGCCGTACTTCATGCTCAGCACTATCTGCAGTTATTATCTAAATTGATGAGTGTTTACGAGTCGCGCGCTGTAAACAAATGTTGAGCCATTAGCTTTAACGATGTAATTTTCTGTTAGCGATCCGCTTTGGTGGTTAGTCCAAGTTACGGGAGTGAGGAGACATGATCGTGTCTCAAGGTTACAAGCGACTATATGAAACATTACTTGAAATACGGTCACCTCCTTTTTATTGCTCTAATCTATAGAGTAAAAGATTTCAAATGCATGAGTAGAACACCTGAAATTCAAATGTCCTTGGATGCATTTGAAATTTTTTACTCTATCGGTTGGAGCAATAAATGGTGGTGACTGTTTTTCAACTCATATTTCATAATATAGTACGACGTAGCATTCTACTCATCAAGTATGTTCAATTTTCCTGGACGCACTTGATTTGATTATTCTTTGTATGAATAACCATACTCGTATAAAGGTCCTCTAGATGCAGTCTGAGCCATACGTGCTACATTTAATTGTGGACACTTACCTTAAATTCTGATAAGTTGATTAGTTCACAAAATAGTCAAAATTTCGTCAAAAATGTTCACTAAAAACATTGCATTTAAGTTCTCAAAAAATAATTTTCGCTAGTTAATGAACTCGGATGCTTAAATAAGTATTTCAAATATTTTGTTAGTTTCTACAGTTCAGAATCGCTTGCGCTTGATCATTGGACCACGCAAAGAAAAAGAATACTGAGAGTATTTGGACGAGTGCGGATATTGTTAACCTTCAAGCATTTAAATATTTTTTTGCTTTTCTTTTTCCCTTTTGCAAATAAGAGAAAGAGAGAAGCAAAAACCGAAGATCTATTTTGAATGTGCTAAGTAATAGGAGCTAGATTTTTTCTATTCAGCGTGGTGAAGATTTTTGAAAATTAATTTCACTATTTTTTAACACCCTTCATGTCATATGACTATTTTTTTTCCTACCCGACCAATTGAGCATAAAGCTCAAGCTCAGCTCAATGAGACATCCTTTGGGCATTAGTAGATCGATTTTTTTTTCCAGGAACTTACCACTTTGAATGACAATTAACTTAGGTGTGATGATTGATATTGTTACATGATCAATATCTGGAACATTTTAACACCATCAATCTTTCATGACCCATAATTGATGAGATTAACTGATGCCCAAACAATCGTGGATAGTCCCCGTCAGCTATTTATTCATGGGTTGAAAAATAACACGTACAAAATATACTTTTAAATTTATTTTATTAAAGTTTTTAGTCTGCATTAACTTATTTATCTGTTAAGTCTCTGTACAGACCGTCAAATTTTTTAATGTTACTGAGATATATAATTGAAACAATAATTAAATACATGCTAATTAAAAAAAATTAAAATAGTTTATTTAACAGCTGTTTTTGCAAATAATTAAATACTCGTAATTAAGCACCTCAAACGTAGATCAATAAGATAAGTATTGAAGATCGTACTAAAACCTGATACTTTACAAAATTCAAAATGTAAACTTAACTAAAATACCAACATCAATGCAGATTACATGAATAGACATTAAAAACGTTTTGAAACAATTTTCAAGTTAAAAATAAATAAACATGACGTTGAAATAAATAAATAAAATTAAAAAATAAACCGAGACTTTTATTACAAAATGTCCTAAATTATGTAGAAGGAATTAGTACAATAATTTTTATTTTGAAGCTATGTTCTTTGTTTGATAAATCATGCGAAAAAGTAAAAGAGTTTCTAGATGTAATTACGTTCGACATATTATCAAAGAGAGAAGCAAATTTTCCAACGAAATTGCAAAAAAAAAATATATTTACGAATCAACCAGTTGATATAATTTATATTCTCGAACAAAAGTCTACGCAAAAGATAAAATACCTATCTTTCGCTTCTTAACTTTAAATGTCAAGGCTCTCTAATAATGAAAATGAAAATTATTGTTATTACGCTTATAAAAAGTAAACTAAATTAAGTGCAATCGTAACATTAACTGAATACCTACTGCAAAAGGACTAATCAAATTAAATAATTCGGAACTATTCTATTAACACTTGAAGATTTAATCAGTCAATGATTAGTCATTGTTAGTTGAACAAGGATTAATGTATCATTACAACCTGTTATACCGTTAGCTAAAATTATTTACATATTTACAAAAACTATTGGTCCATCTATGTTAAAAACTAAAATCAAATCAAAAGAATGTAATGTAAAACTTTGTAGTTTTAATGAATTCATAAAACGTTACATTTCTTTTTAAAACCTAAAAAGAATATCTACATAATTATGTTAAAATTAAATTTCTTATAAAAACTTCTAAAACGATTTTGAATTTAGACAATTGCTTGCTTTTTATTAATTTTAAAAAGAAAAAAATAAGCAATTATCTTTTTGGCTCAAAAATTGGAATTCATTTTGGTATTAGAATATATATACATATTTGGGATTAGAATATCCTTAGTATAAAATTCCTTTATTTTTTTTTAAATAATCAATCATAATAAATATTACTTTAAAGGACAATTTTTATGCACCACGCATAACTTCAAAACTAAAATACAATTAATTCATCAACTCATTCATTTCATTATTATTAGTATCCTAATGATTTTAATTGCAGCTGAGACGGTTATTACACCATTTTAATCACCTGATCTTTAGTATCATAATATTATCATTTTCAGAATGAATATGCGGCTGCGCCTCATTATCGTATGGTACGACTATGTACAGACATTTACGTTAATTACAATACGTATATACAAAGATTTACATCGACGACCCTAAAAACGTCCCATATATCGTTAAACACTCCAATTTATTTAAAATCTATATCTTCAAGTTTTTTTTATGGATATGGTAATAATATTATTTTTAAAACAATTACTGTTCCTTATCATCACATTCACTAATAAATTCATTGAGTTTTAAAATGTTTCACTATTAACGCCTTCTTATTAGCGCGTTGAAAGTCAAATGTAATCTGTAACGCACTTGAGAAGGTCCGGCGGGAGTCACACGATCTCGTCGTGGTGCACCACGTCACTGCAACTGCCGGCTCGCTGCAGTCAGGCACGCTGGCGTCACACCCTCAACTCTTCCATAGTCACATTCGACTTCGCATTCAATTGCGTGTTCTTCTTTGTCAATGTGCTTGTATTAATCATTTGCATTTGATGGGAGAGCAAAGGCTGATTTTCTTGCAACTGGCCGCTTGCTAGCGTATTTATGTTACTTTTGCCTATTTTAGGAGGTGGAGGAGCTCGAGGCAAAGTAGCCATACCTGCTACGTTATTACTTGGTAAATCAGCAAACTCTGGGGGAGGTAGTTGATGGTGTGAGTGTGTATGGTGATGACTCAAAATTGTTGCTGGATCATTTTTTAAACTAGTTTGAAACGATAAAGCTCCTTCTAAATCGCCACAAATATTGTTTGGCATCTGGCCATTTTCTACTCGCTTCTTCAAATGTGAGCCATTTGTGTGACCATCTTGGCCATTCATTCTTGTTTTATCTCTCTGGTAGTATACACCAGCAAATATAAGTACATTTAATATGAGCAAAGAGCAACCTATAGCTATCGTAACACTAAGAGCAGTCGAGTAGGCTGCGAATCCATCTTCTGGAGGAGCAGCAGTAGAACCTTCAGATTTATGAACCTCTGATGTTCTAACTGTACTTGGGGTCATAGAGTTAAGTCCAACTATATTAAAATTTAACGATGATGTAACATTAAGAACTGTCAACAAAGGAACTTTGGTTGCTAAACCAGTATCTGTTAGTACCATTTCTGTAGTCTTCTTAAATGGTGGTGTAAAACTTTTAAGTGTAGGCTGTAAAGATGTATCATCATGTTCTAGCTGGTGATGCGATTGAGGAACATCTTCCCCACCCGGCCGGTGGAGATCTGGCACTAGATTTAACCAGAAAGATAATCTGTTGACAAGGAAATAAACGTAAGTAATGTAACCATTAAATAAAATGTCGTAACAATTTCAGTCTACTGACCTATGAGCTCGATAATGGTTCTTTAGTTTTGACTTGATGTCAATATTCAAATACTTTTTGTGAACAGCTTCATATGCAGTCCATTCAATGTTCTTCATTCTGACTCTTTCTTGTCTTCCCGCCCTGATGGGATCACTTTCTTGAGCTTCGTTCGGGTTTCTGTTACAAAAATTTATTATTATGATCATAATAAATACATTACGAGTTAATACATAGAAACTGAGATTTATAGTTTTTCTTATTGTCATAACTCTCAAATGCGTTTGGTTTACCAATACATGAAAAATATCGAAAAAGTATGTTAAAATTGTGTTTTCAAACGACTTTTCCATCAGTTGATATCTTGCCAACATTAAGTACGAAATGGTGACCTAATATCTTTCAATACCATACAAAGAATTTCCAACAAAAATATAGTATTCTATAACTAATAGATTTGCATTTTGTCTAGAAAAATATTTTTGATATTGAAACAACGGATATTTTTTTTTTGGTAAAAATCGCTTACCCAGTCTTGGCAAAGTTCCCCCAATACAGCATAACTGATTCCGACAGCGCTACTTCGGATTTTGTGTAGTTCCGCGGGAAGTGTGCCAACCCTCCGACGAGGGGTGCTCCGAAAATGTACGGCAGTTCCTCCCCATGGATGCAACCTTGTCTCTGTTAAAGAAATGAAGATAGTAAAACTTGGAGCGATACTGATAAAGTAATTAGTTTAAATGTGTAGGTTGAGAAGTACCACTGTGAGGTGTTTCTAGTATTCGAAACAGAAATTCCACTTATTTCATACCTAGATATTCAAAGTCAAGTCAAGTAAATTAACTTTTGTACAAAGGTTTAATTTCAAGGGAATGAAATTATTGCAAGAGTTTCATTAATTATTTATTACTATAGAACGAGTTTTAGTTCACTTTGAAAATTGGATCGTTATTACTCATGACGAAAAGACATAATCAGTACTAGATCTTATTTTAATAACAAACTAAGGTGATGGTGGGTTTAATTGATTACAAGAATAATTCATTCAAGCAATACCATACAGTTCTCCGGGCTTCTAGTGAAATAATGAGGACAACGTTTTAATTCCCGTACACGTAATAGTGGTGTGAATCTATTGAGGTATAAAGGTCCTAACGAGCTGTAAATGTCTGGAATAAGTTTAAGACGCTGTCCATTCTAATCTAGTACTTATCGCCCTTTAACTTTGATTTCACCTGGAGGTAGATGATAATGAAGCTTTAGAACTTATAAGGGTACATCTGGTGAGAGTCTTTGGCCAGAGTTAGTGACTTACATTCATTATTACAGTCTTACTACTGGTAGTAACACGGGTAAATATTTTGCAAGTGTTACTGTGATCGATCATAATGAAGCTTTAGAAGCGGACTAACCTATGAGGGTTTGTCTGGTGAGAGTCTTTGGCCGTGGTTAGTTACCAGCATTTGCTATCCGCGCTGCTACCAGATTTACTAACATTAGTACCTACCACGGGTAAATTTTCACGGGTAAAAAATATCGGGTTTCTATCAATGAAACAAGAAGTTTAACTTTATAAATTATCCCCAGGCGGAAAACAGTCCACACGAAAGCCTCTAGAGAACTCTTATCGATTAATGACAAAGTGGTGCAGAAAGACGCCGGACGTTCGGAAACTCGCTCGTTATGCACTGCCTAGACCCTTTCAAATTAGTCCACTACTATTATTGACTGCATCGTCACTTACCATCTGGTGTAATCGCAGTCAAGGGCTAAAGTAAAGTGTGCGAAGTCATTGTAGTAAAAAAGGAATATCGCAGTTTTATTAAACCCAAACCCCTCATCGGTTTTCACTCGCCATCGTACCACAATGCAATAAATTGGTTTTCGATCAGCACCGTAGTAGAATGCTAAATTGAAAGAAAGAAGAAAGAAAGAAAATACGTTTGTTTGCAAAATACATGCACATGGATACAAAAAATTCCCCACCTAACATCTGCCGATAATTAATCAAGATCTCTGCGCTAGTGTGCTCGTCAAAACTGTAATAAAGAAACTCTTTCCATTTCAGTCTAATACTGGACTGACCGGAGTCTTAACTTACTGGATAATAATAACAATCCAGACATAACAAAGATGTTGGCAATCACAATACAAGTAGGTACATGAGTCACAAGTTTTCTGAAACAGAAGTTAATTTTGAAAGACAACATTAAAATTCGAGACGACATTTTCAATGTACAAATACAGCTACGCCCGACATGACTCTAGAAGTGATTTCTTTTTAAACTTTGAACATTTTCCGATCAAATGTTGCTTTCATATCTTTTGAAACTCAGTGCTACATTGAAAGTCGTAGTAACATTGAAGGTTATACAAAGGTTATTGTAAAGAACATTCTTGATTTATGTTTTGTATTGTAATCCATTTTAGTTCTATTAGACATTTGTAAAATTAATACTAGTTATTATGGTACTTATTACTCTTATACTGGATGATATTTTAACCTCAAAATAATTATTATGTTACGTAAATGGAATAGAAGCTTATGGAATCCTTACTTATGTTTACTTATTAGTAACATAAATTAATTACTAGTTGACAGCCGCGACTTTTTAAGTGGTTTTTTGATTTGCGCGGGAACTTATTCTACACTATAATCTACGAGTATTTTTGTGCCAAACAGCTAAACCGGTTCAGTTGTTGCGGCGTGATTGATTAACAAATATCCATCCATCCATAAATACATCCATCCAAACTTTCGCATTCATAATATTAGTAGGATTATTATCATTATATCAGTAGCTAGCAGAAAAATATTTTTTTCATATTAAATATTATATTATATTTATTCATTGTGCTATTAAAAAGAAACTAAAAACAAACAAAAAAATTAAACTTAACGTTATGTGTGACATGCTTTTTGCTCTATCATCTTAATAACCTGTCCCGCAAAGAAGTAAAAAATTACAAAACATAATAATATTCATTGAGGCTCCCAAATTACAGATTGTATGACTTCTTCATCACATTTAAATTTATATAAACTTTCATACAATTTTATGTTCATAGCTTTAACGTCACGAAAGGCTCTGAAATTACGTCTGAATGATAAACATAAAACGAGTCTGAATGCTACAAGGCTCAATATTGAACTTTTGGGAATAAGCTCTGATTTTCAAAGGCGGTATTAAAATGTGGGGTAACATTTTCATTTCATATCACTATTGAAATAAAAGGCGGGACGATTTCGCAGAAAATATGATATTTTCCTTTTGAATCTTTTAGAATTTCGAATACGACTTTGTTTTTGTCTTTCTCAAATTTTATTAAATTTCAAAAATTTACAACATGGGACAAAATATCAACATGGGAAAAATTTACATCTTCTCGGCAGAATCTGAATTCCGAACCGTAGCAAAAGTAGGAATCCATAATAAAACTGGGTTAGATAAATAAATAATCAGACCCCAGTATACAGCGCGAAATACCAAAATTCACGGGTGAAGATACAACTTTGCGCTTATCAGCATTTTCTATCTAAAGAGGAAATCGGCATGGCGTTAGAGATTTATGTTTTGTGACTAATAGCGCGATCGATTTGCGAAAGCTACGCTGGGAAAACAACATTTTAGTACTAAAATATTGCTACCAGGCCATTTGTCAAGCGGCTAGTCCGTGTTTGCCGGGGAATATCTTGATTCAAAGTAACGATTTGAACTCCGAACCCAGTCGGGAAACGTTTCTTGAATTTAAATCACTCCCTCGCACAGGCTTGGTAAAATTATTTCGCAGTTCGATCATCTTCTTAATCATGAGTATATTAGATTGACTTTAGAAAGAAAAGCAAACCAAAGTCTGCATCAATATTGAGTTAAAACAAGCTTGGGTAACCATGTATCTACATAAAGTTTATACAAAATTATACGGTTAAGAATTATAGGATCATTATACAGGGCGTCCCACGGCTATGCCACATGGAGGGGAAGTACCTTAAATATTGTAGATGGAACATTTTACTGAAAGAAGACTTCATTTTAATTTAAAAAACAATTTAAACTGCATTCATAGATTTTTAAATAATTGCCTGGTTGAACCGGGACTCGAACCCGCTATACGAGAAAAAAAATTAACCTACATCTTTATCATACCGATCGGAAGGCTTCATCATAAGGATTATTTTTTGTTAAATAACATAGCATGAGATATAAAAGGAAGACCATGAATTTTAGCCTTTGATGTAAAATTTTGTTCAGAAAAATGAAAAGCTGACATTGGCGTATCGACATACAACTGACTATTACTAATGAGTACCCACTTGAGAAGTACGCATCATTTCCCGATCCTTACTATCCTTACTAATCCTTACTTATATTACCTATAAATGCGAAAATGTGTTTGTTTGTTGATTTATTGGTTTGTCCTTCAATCCCGCTGCAACAGTTTGCATTGAAGGACATGTCGATACGCCAATGTCAGCTTTTCATTTTTCTGAACAAAATTTTACATCAAAGGCTAAAATTCATGGTCTTCCTTTTATTTCTCATGCTATGTTATTTAACAAAAAATAATCCTTATGATGAAGCCTTCCGATCGGTATGATAAAGATACAGGTTAATTTTTTTTCTCGTATAGCGGGTTCGAGTCCCGGTTCAACCAGGCAATTATTTAAAAATCTATGAATGCAGTTTAAATTGTTTTTTAAATTAAAATGAAGTCTTCTTTCAGTAAAATGTTCCATCTACAATATTTAAGGTACTTCCCCTCCATGTGGCATCGCCGTGGGACACCCTGTATATTCAACCATAATAGGTGATAGGTAATCGAATCCGTTAATTTAGGAACGCCGTTAAGATCTAAAATACCATGCAAATCACTGTTTAAATTACTTTATGTTCAAAATTTTTTCGATATTCAACAACAACAACAAGATAAACAGAACAAAATACTCGTATGAAACTCTCGATGAAGCATCAATGCGACTTATAGTCTTGTTAGTGTAATGTTCAAAGTAAACTCAAGTTAGCTTCGTTTTGAAAATTTAAGTCGTTGCAACTGATTTGCTCTTGTATCTAGTATCTAGTTACCAATGCCTAACAAACTAGCTAACTTGAAACT
This sequence comes from Hipparchia semele, assembly GCA_933228805.2. Lineage (NCBI taxonomy): Eukaryota > Metazoa > Arthropoda > Insecta > Lepidoptera > Nymphalidae > Hipparchia > Hipparchia semele. The sequence continues at coordinate 15,922,539 of OW121711.1, read as the reverse complement.
TGGTATTAATAGCTTGTTCTAACTAACTGATTCATAAAGACTTGCTCATCATTGAAATTTAACTTTGTGTAACTTACCTATCACGAGTATCAAGTCTCAGTCTCCACTAAAATACACGTTTAGCAAATCAAGTTCTGAATAATTAAATAGCTAAAAGGCATCTTCCCAGAAGTTTGTTTCAAGAAATGAGATTTTTGCTTAATTCGCAACGAAAACCTAATTTTTCGTTCTCTCGAAAAGTAAATGTAGACCTAGGTACCTGCTTAGCTTAGACGTTGCATAGTTAGGCGCTGCCTTATTCGTGGTTAGTGAAAACGGCAGAATCTTTAAATAATTGCCAAATATTCCAAATAATTTTAAACATGAATCTAACAGAGCATAGCAAAGCATAGTTTAGAGCGGCATTTAAAATATTTTGGCATATGAACGGGCCTGAACGGATCAAACAGTGATGAAGGAATGTAGGATGATGAAGGAATATTAATAACGAAGTATAGGGAATCGATGAATTATCCTTGTTTGGTTTGTTATTAAAATAAATTGTAACTAGAGAGTATCACGTTTCAACTACATCTCAAGGCCGCAGACCGTAACAGAACAAACAATATGAGATGTAAAGTCCTCACTCTAATAAATAGAACTTCTCTTTGACGATGATAACTTAACAAACTTTAATGAAATGGAAACGTTGGAGATTAAACTGTGTGCCAACAGATTAATTGTTTAACATCTAACATTAATATGAAAAGCAATTTTAAATACCTTTAAAATGATAATATTCAGCTTCACCCTCATAAAATTAATATTGGTTTTAAAATTGGCATCAATATAATATTACTATCAAGTGAAGCACAAAGTAACAATTTAGATTTGTTATTAAATGAGGATGACAAAGGAGGAACTTAATTAGTGGCACTTATTACCGGGCAAAGTGGGCAAAAGCATGCCGGAAAGCGGACCCCACCTAGTGGGACAACGCTTAGTTGAAGGAGATTAGGAAACGTTTTTTCACAGTAGACATCCACAGGGTTTCTAAGTGCCACAGGAGGTAGAAACTATTGAATGAAGAATTTTATACCTTTATTTCGTTTATGGCCTTACCTCACGAATGTTTTAGCGACTTGCACTGGCTCCAGTGTGGAATAGACTTTCCAACCACTCCAGTTATTAGCTTTGTACGAGCGATCATGTAACTTTGGTGGCAAGTTGGGAAGTTTTAATTTGCTTTTAGTGGCTACTTGATGGTGGCATGGGCACTAACTACTGCTTTGTTAATAGATTTTTAACTACCATTGAGTTGGAAAGGTGACTTTTGAAACCGCGTTGTATCTCCACTTTTGTGTGCTTTTGTATATGGCGGATCCTTATGTACCCATAGTAGATCCGCCACATGTACATCATTATTAGATACTTATTGCTAAATAGTAATTAAAGCCTCAATAGTGCAATGTTTATGCGTGGACGATTCAAACCTACTCCGATATTCGTCGTGTGTAATTGGAGGAGAATATTATTCATGTTTAGCATGGCAGATATTCATTTTGATAAAGGACAGTACACTTCAATATTTTTCGAGATATCTACATGATTTAAAGTAAAAGGAGAATAAATAATAATACAATTATTCTAATTCATTATTTTTTTTCATCAGAATCAAAGATATCAGAAATAAATAAATAAATAGAATACAAAGAAAAAAGATGGTCCAGAATATATAACATATTATAAATTATTCTTAAAGTAAGAAGTTTGTATCACTGAATATTCTGGCAACCTTTGATGAAAGTTTTATCACTTGAGTTACATTATGAATAGACAACAAAGAAATTTAGCAGATTATGCTTCTTGGCAAACTCAACAAGGGAATTATGTTAACGGGCCAAGTTCTGTCACAAATTTTGCAAAAGACATCTCAGATATGCTACGTTAGGCCTCCATCACGGACGGTATTGAATTTGGCAAGTCCTCATTTTTCTATAGAAACCTTGTCGCATTTAATGAGACTTTTAAAAAAGTTGCACGTAACAATGACAGTCTGCTGGAAATTTTGCTTCCTTTTGGCGAGACTTTCTTTTTGTGAGACGATTACTTTATAGGTATTGTGGACAAAGAAAATTGATTTTCTGTCTTTGAAGCTGATGCTGATCATTTGAGTTTTTTCCAGACAAAGTACTGGAAGTATTGATGATTTAACAAAAGCTGGAATTTCTTTTTTTCATTCGATGACAAGCTAGTTCTTGACTGCGATCTTTCCTGGTATGTCCATTCAAGTGCAAAGTCTCTCATCAAACGCGGCTTGCCTTTTTGTAACCATTATCAGTTCTAGTTACTCAGTTATTGAATATTATATATAAATAATTTTCCTATTGGTCACTGTGTTTCTTCCTGAAGATCCTCCTGGTAGATTGGAAGAGAACTCTGATGATTGAAAAGATTTCTATTGACAAGTTACCTGGGGATAATCGCCGTACTTGGTCTGGTAGTCGAACACGTAGAGGTAAGAGTTTCTTCTCAAGGCAGAATGAGTATCTGCCGTCAAAACCGTTGGTGCTACTACCTGCGCGTCGCTTAGTGCTTCTAGAGTTTCGTCCCTGCAGAAAAGAGTCTGGTCAATACAAAAACAGTCTTTAAATCCTGTAAACCGAGGCAAGATTAAATTCAATCTAGATTTATGTCAAGTAAGGAGTCTAGAAACTGTACAAGTTCTTTAATCTTGTTGGAAAGCTGAATAAAGCAGATTCTGTGAAGAGATGATAATATATGATAATAGTGGTACTATAATTCTACGTACTTATTGCGATCCCCCGTCTTTCAATTCATTAATTCAAGTTCATCTGTACAGGTTGCCTGGCAGATGCCTGGCTGAGATCACTCTCAGTGATAAGGTCACCTTTTGTTTTACTTAATTCATGTACCACATTAATACTCTATGTATATGCAACAAAGTTGTTTAAATAGATAAATAAAGATGAGATGTTTATCATAGTAATGTTGGTAGACTACCTTCTGTTGAAATATGGCGGACAGATACGTCGGTATTATATCATAAAATTCTTAGTACAGTTCTTGTCGAGAAAAATAAACGTAGTGTAATAAAGTTAAGTTAAATCAGGTCTAGGCAACATTATTACAATTTCTCAGAATTAATCTATAGATTATGAATATTAAAGACAGTTGTTCTAAGAAAAAATAATTCGAATTCATGTAGGTGAAGTAAGGAGGAGGACAAATGCAATGGATCCATGAAGAATCTGGTAAGTAGTTAATGAAAATATTATTATTTATTTTTAAATTCACCTAATATTGATAGGATGCTGGACGGGTCTCTCCCAGTCTGTGTACTCGTTGATGATAGTAGCCAGGATTTCTGACAAGTGATAGCTGTACGTGTTCCGCACGAACGACTTGAGGATCTTCGACCTTCTGTCCGCTTCGATGCCGTACTGGACGTCGTCACCACTAAAAGCGAAGTAGGCTTCCGCTTTTGTTACGCCTAGCATTAGATCGTACCTGATTTGAAACAACAGTTTAGATTAATTACTAGTGTTATTTTCCCGGTCCTCTGAAAGACATAGTTACGCAAAAAGGACCACAAAACATTTTGTGTGATCACACTAATCACACTAATATTACTCTTTCGCGCAAAAACTTCTTGACAGATTTTCCTGAAATTTAAAATTCAGATAGATTACATCCTGGATTAACACATAAGCTACTTTTTATCCTGAAAAATTAAACAGTTCCCGTGGGAATTTAAAAACTTTAATCCGTGCGGACGATGTCGCAGGCATCATGTAGTTAAATAACTAATATTATTAAGACTATTTATTAATAAAACATAGCACGCCTAATATAATACTGTACAATATCTACTGTACTAATAATGTTTGGCCAATGCCTATTCACACTTGTCTTTAAGGTACTCAAATTATACGTGGCCGGAAACACAGACGCTGGAAGTGCGTTCCAAACCTTAGCAGTTCGTTTCAGAAACGTTAATTATAAACAAAAAGTTATTATTGAACTTATAACAATAAGTAATGCTTGTTTCACGTAGAATACAAATACTTCGAGGTAGTAAACTGCTTTGAGTTACAACTATAACACTATAAGTACCAAACAAAACTTAACTTACTTGGTAAGCTGTGCAACTGCGCTTTTCCTCATGAGCACAGCGTTTATGATGTTCACGGCAGTGGCTCCCTTGCCCAGCGGAGCACGGGCTACTTGCCACTCGTAGCCAGGCTCCGGGTTGATGAGCATGTCTCCAGTGTCTAGACAATAAGAAAAAAATCTTTATATCAGAATTGCTTGTGTTGATTAGAGGCGACCTCCCTGGCGCAGTGGTGAGCGCTGTGGTCTTATAACTGGAAGGTCTCGGGTTCGATTCCCGGCGGGGGCAATTTGGGAATTTATAATTTCTAAATTGTCTCTGGCCTAGTCTGATGGAAGGCTTTTGCCGTAGCCAGTTACCACCCTACCGTCAAAGACGTGCCTCCAAACGATTAAGCGTTCCGGCACGATGGCATGTAGAAACTGATTTTAAGGGTACGAGTACACTTTCATACCCCTTCCAAGTTAGCCCGCTACCATCTTAGACCACATGTCACCTACCATCAGGTGAGATCGCAGTCAAGGACTATCTTGTCATCGAATAAAAAAAAGAGGCGATGCTATATAATATTTCTTGCATACTGCGTCATAAGCATAGTAAACGTGTGGAATATGGTAGCTAAGCGATAATATTGTTATACTATATGATTTTGCAATATGCTATAAGTATATATGGACCCTTTGTCCGCTTTACATTTTTCGCATCTTACTTCCAAAGCCTCTTTTATATAAAAACCAAAACTTTAAATGAAAAAAATAATAATAATGAACGTAAAATTTAACTGATTTCCCCATTTTTGAAATTCAAACAATGATTCATTTCATGTAAGCTTCTAGGCTTTTATTTAAGACTGCACCACTGGTTCGTTTTTAATATTTCATACCAAAAAAGGTTCAAAAGAGCTTTTTAACTTTCTTACGATGAATAAATTACGAATACGCAAATAATTTAAGTTTTCAACAGAATCTAATAAAAAACGAACCCAGAACATCAGGAACAAAAAGTCTAGTAGAAAACGGAATTCATATCAAGACTTTCCAAGAAAATAATTGCCTTGGAAGGCAAAAAGGACAAAGTAGAAAATCAAAAGAATTCCCCGCCGAGATCAGGTACAATAACGACGATAAAAAGGAACGAGATGAAAAAACTTCTGAAGACATCTTAATAAATTATCCTGGCTGTCGGTTAATTCACTGATCGGGAATCAATATTACACAAAATGTGGTCAAATTCTAAAATAATGACTACTTTTAAGGTGTCGCTATGTTGTAGTTGATATTCCTACTATTTATTAACTACTGGCCCGCTGCTCAAGTGGATATATTAATTCATTCTATTTTTTTATAAACTAGATGATGCCCGCGTCGTCGTCCGCGTTTTGATACCCGCGGGAACTTTTTAATTTTCCGGGATAAAAAATAGGCTGTGTTAATCCTGTTAACGACAGATGTCAACATAATATTAAACAATAATATAGCATTTCCTTAAGGAAATTCAAATCAAAGGCTTAATTATTACTAATACTTTTTTAAATTAGAATTTTTGGCATCCTCAAGAAAAATAATACAACCATCAGCACAACAACACAGAACTTACGTTTAACAAAGCTACTTTTCTGTATTAAAAACACGAAATGATTTGGTTTTTAAATTAATTCTCTGAACAAAGCCGCAATAGTGTATAAGTCAACTTGAGCTTAGCTAATATTAAAAAAAAAAATTGGGTCCCAATTATTTATACTTTACTTATAGTGCAGTTTATCCTTTAAAAAAAAGACACCGAGATACATAAAAATTTTGATACAAAAATGCCAATTTAGAACTCGTATACTACTTTGGAGGGCGTAATTGTCTTCGACAAAGTAAAAGAAGTAGGAGCGTATGTATACACGAGTAAAATCAAAAGGATTCCTCACAGAGATCGTAGACATTATTGAGGACACGGGGGAATGAGATGAGAAAACTTTGCGGGATAATTTAATAACAGAACTCGGACGGAAGGTCTGTCAAACGAGAAATTCCAGAATCACAATTGAAGAGTTGCCGGAAGTTAAAAGTTTCAAACAAAAAGTACAAGTTTCAGCCTCAGACTTAAATAAAGATCAAGTCATGTGGATGTATTAAGCCGTGCCTATGTAAGGACATGGACGTCTATCGGTTGATAAGAAAGTAGTAAACAACTTTGACAAGTACTTATGTGGGACGAGGTACCTATATGTACTACCTAATCCGTTCTTATTTGCTTGAGAGGCATTTGTGTTTATTATTCATTTCACTTAGCGCCTAACATCGAAGCGCTCACGTTCAGGTAAATCTAGTTCAATACCAGATAATTCCTCGGCATTTACAACAAACTCGGTGTAAGGAAACTCAATAGAATTATCTTGTATTTCGCAGTAACCGTATTCCCGTCACGCTCCGTCTGCTCGTGCAAGTTGCGAATTTGCTCCAACTAGTTTCACTGTTTGTCCTTCAGCCACGGTTTGCTTACTGGACATTCACACTCCAAACTGTATAGTTGTACTTCCTTTATATTGTCAAACATTTTGTCGCTTGAATTTAACATGAATGTGGAGTTGTAGGGCTACTTTGTGATTTAGAAACGTTTGCGTGTTTGTGAATTTATTATTCAATGACTAGCTTTTGCTGTGACTTGATTCGCCTGGAGGAAGGTTTTCAAAATTCTAGGGGAACTTTCTGTTTTTCCAGAACAAGGTAGCTCATATTACTCTCCAAGTCCTCAACTTTACTCTTGCAAAAAACACATCAATTCAGAAGTGCCAGATGGCTCTTTAGTCAGACAAGAAAACTGAAAGCAGCTGGAATATTCCACCTTCTCTAGATTATTTTAATCATCTATCTATTGTTGTTCTTACTTTACTTTCTAAACATTATTTTTCTACATACCAATAACAACTCCGTCGACACTGGGACCAAATGCGTAAGAAAAGTCTGGAGCTTGGACTGGCGCTGATAGAAGGGCTTCTAATGGTCGCTCTCTTAGACACCGAAGTAATGCTGGAGGAGTGAGGTCTGTAGACAAAGAAATAAATAAATAAACGTTAATATCAAGTTGCTTGGATCAACTTGAAATTTGTATTGATGTACTTTGAAGTGGTGTTTGAAGTCGGTTTTGTAAAAAGAATTTTTACGTTTATAAGTGGACAACTACAGAACTCCACATTGCGCCTGGCTTAACTCGCATTTGGATGCTTGTTTTTATTAAAAGCTGCAAAGAAGCACCGCAGTCGTGGATTTTTTTTATTTTTCACATTTAAATGATTTCTTGTGAGCAAGGGTATTTGAGAATTAAGCTTCTACAAACCAGGTGAACAGTTAGCATGAGTGGCGACCAATTCCGCGTATTTGTTGGGATCTGCTACCAGCGACCACGGGCTCAAACCTGACCCTGACATCAGGATCGCTCTGTGGAAGAGTAGACCTGTAAAAGAATCAAGATTCAATCAATCATCTTCTTGATCTTCTAAATATTATTATTATTTATATGCAATAGGTGATAGACTGACTGATCTATAAACGCACAGCTCAAATCACTGGATCTGGATCGGGCTGGGCATACAGATAATTATTATGACGTAGACATCTGCAGGGGTTTTTGGAAATTCAACTCCTGAGTACTACTTTTTATTAAAGTACTACTTTTTATTAATCAGCCGACTTTCCTGAAAGTCGACAGTAAATTTACTCAATAATGCACCATGGTATCTAACGAACCTGCATCTTTTATAGGTTTTATAAAAAGTTCAGGATGTTTCAAATACTATTTGTTAAATGTTACTGTTGATTACAAATCTTATTAATTTTGTAAATTCGTTTAAAATTTATTTCAAAATCAATATGTTGCTCGCAATTAATGTTGCTAGTTAAAATAAACCTATACATACAAGTAATAAAATTAAGTGAATTTAATGAATACCTACATTAAAAATGAAAAGCTCAAACAATACAACTCATAACGTAACGTTGCTTGAATAACTAATGTAAAATTATTGAATAGAATATTGAAAACAAAGAGAGAAGTTTGTAGGCAAACAAAGAATGAGCAAAAGCAAAATATAAAAAAAAAAAATGTATTTTGTATTATTAAAGATTCATGAAAGACATTTTGTGTGCACAAAAAAAAAAGAATTTCCACCGAAGTGCTATACTATTCTCGGATATCTAAACAATCTTCGAGTTTCATGAATAATTATGGTGGAAAAATTTAATAAAATCCTTCTCTCTTTGGGCTTTATTTTTTATCAGCCGATATCTTTTCGGGAGCTAAATTTAATCAACTGGTTCGTCTTTTGGTAGGCTATAAACCGAGTAATTCATTTATAAGGAACATTGATACAATATATTTGAACAATACTATTACAGTTTTTTGTGAAAGAAAAAATACGAGATTGTTCAGTTTTAATAAAACCAAAACAATGATAATAATAATAGTTTTTGTAAAAAAATGGACAAAATCGCTAATGTTTTGTAAACTCGATCAATAGACGAGCAAAATTAGATTCAAAGTAAAATAAATTGTATATTGAGCTATCTACAAAAACAGCCAAAACCACAAGAGTGTAGGCAGGTATTTACTTTTTTCGATATCGCGCTCTGAAATTTTTAATTTTATTAAAATTATTATTAATAGACGAATCTTTATCAGCAAGAAAATATTAGAGTTATTTTGCTATAATCCGCCAACAGAAAAAATTTGTATGGTCTGTATTGTCATTTAACTTACAATGCTGTATTGTCTAGTGACTAGACAATACAGCATCGTAAAGTCGATATCTCCTGAGGATATTCCTGTGTCAGGGCGAAACGTGCGTCGAGAGTAGTATAAAAGTCTTGTGTGGTGGTGCATGTGAGCGGTGGTGGCATTGCTTGCTTGGGAACTTGGCTTTTTTGCATGGTCGGGAAGGTAAGCGGTGCTTAGATTTTAACTGCATGTTTGACCATACAGATTTTTTCTGTTGGCGGATTATAGCAAAATAACTCTAACCTTTTCTTGCTAATCATGAACTTCCGCAAAGTAACGCCTGATTCTATCAAATATTTAGAATCGTTATCAGTTGAACCAGACGAATAGGTATCGGTAACACTCTGACCATAAGCTTCAAACGTAATTTCGTGTAATAAATATTATCAAACTGATTTATGAAACCGCTGCAAATGGGCGAAATTTCCTGCTGAATTTCATTCATTAATACTGCACACGGGCAGCGGTATGAAATTGAACCAAAACCGTTTATCCTCTCCGTTTACCGTTATACCGTTAACCGTTTATACTCTCTCGAGGTGCTTTACTTACGTTTGTTTGGTCGTCATAGCTCAAATTCAAACTCAAAATTTATTTATTTCATAAAGGCTAACTTGCAACTCTTATGACACGTCATAAATCTACCACCGGTTCGGAATGCAGATTCTGCTGAGAAGAGCCGGCAAGAAACTCAGCAGTTACTCTTTTCAAAAAAAAAAATTTTTTACAGTAGGTGACAAAACTATGCTATGAATACAGTGCTTCCACAATGAAGCTTTAAAAATTGCAAAAATTGCATACGTAGGTACACAATCCAACGCATGTCAACACGGGTGGACAAAGCAGACCCATTCCCGTTGGTGGCACCCGTTCACGAGCATGATGCGTCATGCTCGTGAACGGGTGCCACCAGATCCAGCCGTTGCTTAGCTCAACCGTATTTGCTCAGTCAGCTGAGTCTTAACGCCTCAATAGCCCAACAGTTAAACGTACAGACTGCAGACTTAACGCATGGGGATCGACGCTTCGATCCCCACGCGTTGGACTATTATCGTACCCACTCCTAAACACAAGCTTCCCACTTATTTGGACAGGACAGGTTTTCCTCCAAATAAGCCAATTTTAGATTGGCTAATATTCTTTTTTAAATAAAAGAATACTTCCCTTTTCAGGTTATAACTTCGTTAACCAACATTTGCCAAATACGATTTTTTAATGCTATCGAACTTAAAAACAAAATCTCTATCGATCCATTTAATCGGTATACTCTTTACTTCTGTATAGTTTTAGATATAGCAATATGAAAAGGTCGTTTATAAGCCTTATAAGTTATCAAGTGGCATCATTTCTTTATTAATTCCCGCTTTTTGGATTCCCGCGTTTTGGGAGCTAACGACATTTTAACTGGACGGCAGCATACTTTACTGAAATTGTGTTTTTTTGGAATGGCGGTTCATCCCAGTTTCACAGGGGTAGTCTAATAGGAACCTTGTCATCGTCTCAACTTTGTGCTTACATCGCCTGTATCCAGCGACCAGTTCAACTAGTGGGGGAGTCTACCAACACTGGGCTTTCCGGTGCTAGGTCTTTATATTGTCTACATGGAATTAGGAAGTACTTTCTTCTTAGATACGTCTCTATTTAGTAGCGCGTCTGCTGACATTACATTTGTAGTGCGGAGTTATCTCTCATTAGAACCTCGCCTCCTTGTTCTTGATAGTTGCTATTAAGGCTTGTAGAAAAGTTAAGATGGTGTTACTTTTATATGGCATATTTTTGGTATTTTTAGTATTTACACTGATCTTATACACTTGTTGATTAATTAACTTTTCAGTAATAGATGGGTAGAGTAGTCATCTACATATTTAGCGCCCAAACTAATAGTTAGATTAACCATTCGCTTTGTCAAACGCCAGCCAGCCTTCCCAGCCAATATGTATTCTGTCTCAACTGGAGTGCATTATCATTATTTATCTGGCCAAATGCAAAGGCCATATTTTTAGTAGCCATACAGGCTAAAGTTGGACTTTCGGATTTTGTTGGTTTTTACTGGACTATGGCAAAGGCAAATGAAGTGTTAAGATTTTAGCAGTCTACGTAAGTCTATGTAAAATACTGAAATGATTTTGATGAATGAGGTGTCAGTCGGTTCGATATTTTGGTCTGGATGACATAGGCTATATTTTATACGAAAACAATCAATATGACGGACGTTACATCCAATTTTCAGTTTTAATTTTTTTTTATCATACAATTAATATCTCTAATGGAATCTGCAAAAGGCTTTATACATTGGGTGTTATTCGCCCAACGCATTTTTAGTGTACGACAATAGTGTAACGGGTGGGATTCGAACCTGCGACCTATCAGTTCTGAGTCTGCACCTTTAACCGTTGGGCTATTGAGGCATTAGACCAAACTAGAGCCATAAAAGTAAACATAAGAATTTTGGCAACTAATCACGTTTACGATCTTTTTACTTTGTCGCATTTTGTTTGTGTAATTTGTAAAATTAAAAATGCAAAGCAAAGATCGACGCCAGCATGCATTTTTGCTCACATATTTCTAAAACATGTCTGATCCTACTGACGATAATCTATTTATACCGAAATCAATTACTGTTCGTTAGTCTGGCTAAAACTCAAAAACAGCTTGACCGATTTGAATTTTTTTTTCTTTTGTTTGTGTTTGTGTGGTTTAAACCCAAAATAACAGAAATAAAAAAAATCTAAAAAATCTAAATTGGTAAATATTGTACACAGGAATCCCCACATTGGATAACTTTCAATAGACGGCGAGAGCGAAGCTGCGGTTAAAAGCTTGTTTCATTCAAAAATGTGATATCACGTTAAACAAAATGGGAATCGGAAAATGTCACATTATACAAACTATAAATGACACGGCAATTTGAGGTTTTATTAAAATAAACGATTTTTCGGTACAATTATTTGAATGAATAAAATCCACACATCTCATATTTTAGCCAGATGCAGTGGTTTAATAAATCAACTTAATAAATGTATTTTGTTTTGGGCGAAATAAATTTTATGGAGCATATAATTAATTTAATTACTGACTAGAGGAAATGGAAGGGTGGTAGGGTGGTAGGGTGGATATTTCCGATCCCAGCCCTCAGTTTAAGGGGACATAAATTCCGGACTATCTTTTATTCGCGACTTTGTGAACGTAAAGTTATGTTGTTTTATTTCGCCGTATGTCTAATTACTCATCCTCCATACTCATCCTCCATGGTTATGTAACCATGGAGGAATCAAATTTTTTGTTGTTAAATACTTCAACTACATAACTCTTTAATAAGCTTTCCATGCTAACTGTTACATACTTTTTTAAAAGTTTCTTCAAAAGACTTTATCCTCGCAATATTCCAAGACAGCGCTCAAATTCATTTATGTAAGTATATCAATAAAAAACTTCTATTTTTAATTTTCTTTTTTCATTTATTGTTTTATGCCGACAAAAATGGAAATACAATTTGGCTGCGACGTAACCAAATCTTAATCAAATCCATAGTATTACAAAGAAAAACTCAGTTTTTACAAATAAATAAATATGCAAATAGATTTGGTTGTTCATAGATTAAGACCCTTCTACATTTATTCTGTGTAGACAAGATTAAAGAGGTACTTCACAGTTTATACTTGAGCCATCAAATCACTTAACTCAAGTTGAATTAGTTTAAGACTTTGTTAGCCAAAATACCTATAAATGTAATGGAAAATTTAAGTCACGAACTTCGTTAGCAAAATCAATTCAGTATCAACATTTTATAATATAATACTAGCTCAGATATTTGTAAAGGTACAAAATGAGCTTTGAGAATCTTACTGGGCGCTTTATTGGAAATGTTCGAATATTACTTTCTACAGACTTGTTTGTTGTTCGCAAGTTAGGGTTTGGTAATAATTCATTTTAGTTAGGTAAGAAAGTTATTCGGGGTATCCTTTGACCTTTATCTCCCTTCACCGATTTGCTTCGGACTACGATATTATGTTTAATGAGTCGTCATTGTTTCAACCACTAGACGTCCACTGCTAGACAAAGATTTTTTGGATCAATATATAGTGCTAATCTTACTAATATGGTAAAGGTGGAAGTGTGTTGGTTTGTCCTTCAAACACGCAGCAACGGAGTATAATTAAGAACCTGAAGGCTACAAAATACAATCGCAGAATCTATTTAAAAGATTGAGTAAGTAACCAGACTCAGTAAAGCCGTTTATTCCCATCAAATTACCATCAAATTTAATTAAACCCAACACGATAACTGACTAACCCATATCAAAATTAAATCTACATTAAGATTTATGAATAAATTATTCAATAGAACAATTCCATAATTAAAGCGAAATTAGTTGACGAAAATGAAAACGTGTAAGCTTTGTAAACTATGTCCGCGGGTCAACAAAAGGATCGTATAATCTCGAGGCTGACGGCTAAACTAAGTTTTAATTAAAATGTTTCATGCTTATTTAGACTTCCAAAGACTATGACGTCAGACTTAATATTATGTGCGTCCCAGGGTTCCGCTGAAAAGCTGAATACCATCCAATTGCAACTGCGCGGAGCACGCAAACTTTGAGCTTTCTCAGTAAGAATGGCTGGGTTCTTTGAATATAATATGACATATTATTCCGTGTACACTGAGTTTAAATTGCCTCACGTAATATAAACTCCTGCTGGGCTCGTCGCAGAGTTGTTTTAGATTGTAGTTTACAAAGGAGCGTTGCAAAAGTCCCTGGGTAAGGGAGGCTAAAATTATTTTTGAATCACTGATCCAGTGAAGTGCTCTAAACGACATAAATTTTTACATGTAGAGTCTCAAAAGAGACAGCTAGCTAGCCTTGATTTCGTAAAGTGTCGTCTCTGTCACTTATCCTACCTATACTATGACTTTTGTTGCTTGCTGAAATGACACTGCACAACCAAAGCCTTCTTAAAGCTCGATATGTTACTTTTACTGATGGATAATATCTTCTCGACCGATTCCATCTATCTGCGCGGGAGATATTACAGTTCACAAGTGTTTGCACAAACACAGAAACGAAATTAGCAGTAGGACCGACGGTTTTACGTGCTCTCCGGAAAACAGGGGTTCCACACCACCTAACTTCCGGGAGTCGAACCCAGGACCTCGTCATCAGTAGTCCAACATGCTAACCACCAGACCATTGAAGTAGTTACTGTGAGTAAGGAATGATAAAGGAGGATGGGCAATTTGGGTCCCTAGTCCAATAGCAATCTATGTAGTGTCGATGAATAGGTCTTAACACCAGGAAAAATATTTATTAAGGTGACTTGTCTCAAATCGTTGTACTTTTTCCGTGAGACCGCAGGAAACTTCCCCCTATTCAAATCTATATTTAAGGTGAAATCATGTCGAAAATAAAACTACATTAAGTATTTTAAGTTTTTAACCTTCAATTATCAATTTGTTATCTTCTTATCAAAAACAACCTAATAGAAAACAAACCTAAAAAAAAATATTCATCAATATTCACGTCAATAATAATAATATCAATAGCACGTGTCTCACAGGACGACGTACAGTTGGCACTTGTGCACATGTCGTATCTATCGTGTGGTACCTAGGATACAGCAGACATGAAGGGTTTACTGCCCCTGCATGGTCACTAAATGACGTGATTATAGACAGTAATATATTTTAGTGTTAATAATAAAGAATACTTATAATCAAAAATAAATGACATTGAGTTAAAATATGTTTTCTTTACAATCAGCAATAGTATCCCATGCCCATATCATAATATATATTTATATACGTATTTATTATTAGGTAATTATTATTTTTTTTGATTCAAAATAATGTTTTTGGTTTATTTTCTCTGCAATAGTGATATTATATTAGGTCTACATGTTATTTTTAATGACAAAAATCAACTGACTTATAGTATATATTATAAATATTAAACACCACATAACTCGGTTGGTACAGCGATTGGAGACAAGCGACCTGGTAATAATTGCTCTTTATAAAAAGACCTTTCCAATGATACATAAATGATGTCTATTGGAGCGGGACCCAACTTCCATACATTTTTGCCCATCCTCCTTTGTTTGGTATCGTATGATAATATAACTTGTTTGTAAAGGTTTCTTTGATACATATTTAAGTACGCAAAGCAGTAGTAAGCAAAGCTTCTTCATTAAGGCAGTAGGTACGAGTATATTATTCAGAGCTCAAGATAAAAAATAAGAAAATCTGAAATAGCGCTCCTCCGGTGGCGTATTTCTTTTATATCTGAAAGTCTTAAGTATTCATAACAGCTAAACTAGGTTTAAAGAGCGCACAGATATCTTGAGGATAGTGGGGCATTCAGAATAAAATATTCGAATAGGGAAGTAATGAGAAATTGTGTTTTCCGAGTTTTGTAATTTTGCTTTCAAAATACATAAACTGGACAGGTGTAAAATGATTGAAAATGAATGATATTGGGGATGATGTTTCTACTTGCAAACTGTGCACAATACAATATATAATTATATAAAAAAATAAATTCTTCTCCAAATACCCTTACTGCAAAAAAAAGGTATATTGTGTTCTATATTTGGTTATTAAATTCATGATCTTTTGCTTTGTCAGGAAGGTCACGTAAATAAGATTCCCTGAAATATTCAAAAAATCCTTTCTTAGTGGATGCTTATTGCTTACGTCATAGCTACAATTATGTCTTTCAGCCCGATCCGTCCAGTAATTTGAGCTGTGCGTTGATAATCAGTCAGTCACCTTTTCCTTTTATATATCTAGATTAGACTAATTGATGCCCGCGACTTCGTACGCGTGGATTGAAGTTTTTTAATTCTCGCGGGAACTCTCTTATTTTCCCTTGTTATTGCAGACTATTCAATCGTTGCGGCGTGATTGAGTAACTAACATATTAGTATGGTAGTAAGATACCTGCGAAAAGTATAACAATGTCAAATCGGTATTTGTCTTGAAGCTTTTCAAAATGAAATCTTTTCTTGGCAAAGCCGAAATAATAATATTATAATACTGTTAGCAAGTCTACTTTTATCGTATGTATTACATTTTGGTATAAACCAACAGGCCTATGTAAACTGGCTTCACGATATTAGCTTACTGGAGTTGTTGATGTTTGTGTATGGCACAATTTCTCCTAAACGCTTATAGCGATCCCTTTGTTTGGTATCTCATAGAGTTACGATATTCCCCCTATCTAATAATTAATGTGTTGTTACAAAGTTAATGGTAGGTTCTAGGTTATTATAAGCAGGCTTTACTTTAATGGGTCATAAAATCATGAAATATACCTAATGGAATATGTTGGATACCGTTAGAGAGATTGGAAAATTAAAATAACTGCGGTACACATTGTTTAGCGTTTATTGAACGAGCGAAGCGAGTTCTCTGAGTCAACTAGGGCGCTTGCCTACTAGACAGAGAAGTGTGTCCGTCTAAATGTTTGTCAGAGCCCTATAACTTCTGAATTACTGAATATTAGAACGTGAAACTTGGTTGAAAATTCAGTTATATCCTGTACTTGAACAACAAATACTAAAATTAGATAAATGTTATAAAGAAACGAAAATATTTAATTTTAATGCGCCATCTATTAGCATTATTGTGAAGCTAATAGCTTCACTATAATGCTAATAGATGGCGCTGTGTCAGTAAAACAGTTTTATGTCAACTATTATTTTTTTTATTGCGTCTAATGTTAAAAGTTAATTATTAATATATATATAGCTACTCGTGCTGATTCACTGATTGACTGACTGACTCACTGACTCACTGACTCATTGATCACCTCTCCTGTAAAATTTTGTATGGAAATTTTTTTTTTCACTCATGGTTTCGTATAGAGGACAAAAATTCATTCGGAACAAAAATATGGAGAGAGCTGATGATTGAGGATTTCGGAGACGGGTGAGGAGCACCGGCCAGGGTATCGAAGTTAGGTGGGGGGTGTTCAACCAAATGTCACTCGAAACCTCATCCAATTGGCAGAGAGCCGAAAAAAAACTCCAAAATGGCGGATTCAAGATGGCGGCCATACAAATTTTGTTTCTGCCTATCTCGGAGACTATAAAAGATGGAAGAGTGGTTTCTTGGTAAAGGATGATCAGGACTTGAAGGTCCACTTGATGAATAGAAAAAAAAACAAGATGGCGGAATTTATTTTTTTCCATACAAAATATATGCAAGACTTTAATAGGTTCCTTTTCAAAATTTCTGATGGTTTCGTATAGAGGACAAAAATTCATTTGGAGGAAAAATATGGAGAGAGCTGATGGTTGAGGATTTCGGAGACTGGTGAGGAGCACGGCCAGGGTATCGAAGATAGGTGGGGAGTGTTCGAACAAAAGTCACTCGAAACCTCATCCAACTGGCAGTGAGCTGAAAAAAAATACCAAAATGGCGGATTCAAGATGGCGGCCATACAAATTTCGTCGGTATCTATCTCAGAGAGTATAAAAGATAGAAAAATGGTTTCTTGGAAAAAGGTGATCAGAACCCGAAGGTCTACTTGATGAATAGAAAATAATTCAAGATGGTGGAATTTTTTTCATATAAAATGTGTGATGGTTTCGTATAGAGGACAAAAATTCATTTGGATGAAAAATATGGAGGGAGCTGATGATTGAGGATTTCGGAGACGGGTGAGGAGCACGGTCAGGATATTGAAGATAGGTTGAGGGTGCCCAAACAAAAATCACTCGAAACCTCATCCAATTGGCAATGAGCTGAAAAAAAATAACCAAAATGGCGGATTCAAGGTGGCGGTCATACAAATTTCGTCGATGTATATCTCAGAGACTATGAAAGATAGAAGAGTAATTCCTTGGAAAAAGATGATCAAGACCCGAAGGTCTACTTGGTGGTCAGAAAAACCGCGGTTCGCTTTAGCGAGCCGCGCACCCACGCGCCCTACTAGTTACTATATATATAGCTACTCGTGCTGATTCACTGATTCACTGACTGACTCATTGATCACCTCTCCTGTAAAATTTTGTATGGAAAAAATTTTTTTCACCCACCGTTTCGTATAGAGGAGAAAAATTCATTCGGAACAAAAATATGGAGAGAGCTGATGATTGAGGATTTCGGAGACGGGTGAGGAGCACCGGCCAGGGTATAGAAGATAGGTGGGGGGTGTTCAACCAAATGTCACTCGAAACTTCATCCAATTGGCAAAGAGCCGAAAAAAAACTCCAAAATGGCGAATTCAAGATGGCGGCCATACAAATTTTGTTTGTTTCTATCTCGGAGAGTATAAGAGATGGAAGAGTGGTTTCTTGACATAAGATGATCAGGAGTCGAAGGTCCACTTGATGAACAGAAAAAAAATTCAAGATGGCGGAATTTATTTTTTTCAATACAAAATATATGCAAGACTATATGCGGCTCTTTTTCAAAATTTCTGATGGTTTCGTATAGAGGACAAAAATTCATTTGGAGGAAAAATATGGAGAGAGCTGATGGTTGAGGATTTCGGAGACTGGTGAGGAGCACGGCCAGGGTATCGAAGATAGGTGGGGAGTGTTCGAACAAAAGTCACTCGAAACCTCATCCAACTGGCAGTGAGCTGAAAAAAAATACCAAAATGGCGGATTCAAGATGGCGGCCATACAAATTTCGTCGGTATCTATCTCAGAGAGTATAAAAGATAGAAAAATGGTTTCTTGGAAAAAGGTGATCAGAACCCGAAGGTCTACTTGATGAATAGAAAATAATTCAAGATGGCGGATTTTTTTTATTTCATACAAAATAAAAGCAAGACTTTGATACGGATTTTCAAAATTTCTGATGGTTTCGACAGAGGACCAAACTTCATTTGGAGGAAAAATATGTAGACAGCTGATGATTGAGGATTTCAGAGACGGGCGAGGAGCATGGTCAGGGTGTTGAAGATAGGTGGGAGGTGCTCGAACAAAAATCAATCGAAACCTTATTCAGTTGGCAGAGAGCCAAAAAACCTCCAAAATGGCGCATTCAAGATGGCGGCCATACAAATTTCGTCGGTGTCTATCTTAGAAAGTATACAAGATGGAATAGTGGTTTTTGGAAAAAGATGATCAAGACCCAAAGGTCTACTTGGTGGGCAAAAAAACCGCGGTTCGCTTTAGCGAGCCGCGCACCCACGCGCCCTACTAGTTACAATATATAATTAAAACTTTTGGGAATTATGGGATATCGCGAGGTCTCAGTTCGGGGCGAACCACTAGTATAGCCTAGTGTTTAAGGTTTCACAGTCCTTTTCAAGGGCCCGGAGTTCGATCCCATCAGGCATGCATCTCGGACTTTTCGGCAATATTGTGAAAGAATTGGCATGCCTGAGCGTTCTTTATAATGTTCTTAAAGATTTGTGAAGTCTGTACTTAGCCAGTTTGGTGAACTATAAGCCTAAACCCTTCACATTTCAAAGGAGATCTGCGTCTAGTAGCAGCTCAGCGATGATTTGACACAATATTCATCTCAAATTAACCTTGGTCAAGGAAAATATATCGTGAGGAAAGCTGCATGCCTGAAAGTTCTCTATAATATTCTCCGCACTAGATGGCGATAAGCAGTTTTGGACCTGGTATGCACTTATCCAAAAACAACAAACGATTCAGATGCAGTATTTGATTTTACAGCAGTAGATCAAGTTTTAACCATTCAAAAAAAAAAACAGGCAAAACTAACATCATATTTCCAAAGGACGATACTGAGTAAAACATAAAATAATGAAAATTCGACAAAAAAAATCGCAAAGTTAAATCTAATTTTCAACCAATTTGCATTTATTTCCAATGTGTTACATATTAAAGAGCCAATTTTACACTATACTTACATATTACTAAGAGACGGTACAGCCATTAAAAATAAAATGAAATCTTACGAGTTATTAGAATACATGATGTATTTTTAGCGCTTTTTATACTCCTACACAGCCACGCTAGCATCTGTCGCGTTTTACACGAGGTTTCGGGGATGTTTTATTGCATCTATCGCGGGGATTTTTTTCTGGCCTTCTGCGCACTGTTAGCTATTTACCTTCTGGTACTGCGAGGGAAGTAAGCAGGAAATGCACGCAAGCGGCCCCAGTTCCGTGCCCCATCAGCGTCACATTGGTGGGGTCCCCGCCGAACACTGCGACGTTTTCCTTGATCCAATGCAGTGCAGCTATCTGGTCCATCAGACCGTAGTTGGCTGGAGATCGAGGGAAGTCATCTGACCGAGGGTTGAGGAAGCCTGTGGACAAAGTCGATAAATAATAATTTTTTAAGAAAAATTTCCGTAGTTGAATGTTGAGTTAGTAATGCTGGCTTTACAATAGTGATATAATATATCTACCGATTGGATTTAGGATTTTTTTAAAAAGAATATTAGCCAAGCTGATGTTGAGCAATATCCCCTGGAATATACCTAATCGGAAAGCTTGTGCTAGGAGTAGGTACGGCAATAGTGCAACGGGTGGGGTTCGAAACCTTTCAATATTCCGTCTATCCCTTTAACCGTTGGGCTATTGGGGCTTTAAAGGAATTGAACCTATGTCTATAGTCTCTTGAAGTCAGCTAATACCAGAAAAAAGTGCCAATCCATGTTAGAAAATGTTCTTATCCTATTGCTTTACCCGTAAGTGATTCATGTCGATCCTTTTGTCACGACACTATTTTTTCGGAAAAACTGGCCACCCGGGAAATGGCAGTTTACTTTAACTGATTAAAAATACGGCTTACTCAGTTTTTTTTGCGAAGAACATTTTTAGCCAGTAGCCAATTTTCTAATGTAATAGCAATTTCTTCTATGGCATTTTTTTATTTGATCATCGATCAATGTAAACTTTATAATTTACTAGCTGATACCCTCGACTTCGTTTGCGTGGATTAAGGTTTTTTATTCCCGCGGGAACTCTCTTATTTCCCGGGATAAAAAGTAGCTTATGTTCTATTCCAGACTATAATCTATCTCTGTGCAGCCAAATGAGTTTAGTCTTTGCGACATGATTGAGTAACAAACATACAAACTTTTGCATTTATAAAACTAGACTAAATGATACCCGCGACTTCGTTCGCGTGAATTAAGGTTTTTATTTCCGCGGGAACATTAGATAAAAAGTATCCTATGTGCTTTCCAGACAATAATCTATCTCTGTGCCAAGTTTCAGCCAAATCGGTTCAGTCGTTGCGACGTGATTGAGTAACAAACATACAAACTTTTGCATTTATAATATTAATAGGATAATAGGATATTTTAGTTCAAACCCGAGAACTATTTTTCAATTTTTAGTTCATCTGGAAGTTACACAACCGTTTATAAATTAGAAACGAGTTAAGACTATAATAAAGCTCTCTTGGCCTCCACCCCGCAGCTGAGTTACGGAGTAAATTAGAGGTTCAGAGCCCTCTCATTAACAAAACGGCCCCCGCCCTGCTATTACAGTAAAGGTAAGTAGAATAATTAAATTGTACTCCTTAGATCCCTAATTATTCATTTAATGTTTGTTAGGCTATTATCAATGTACTGGAGTAGGGAAGCCTGTGTAACAGGTAACTCTGTAATGATAGGTAACTAGATGTACTAAGCATTCATAATACCTAATATCTTGCTACCTCATCGTTGTGACGTCACAATAAAGTTCAGAACGTATGAATATCGCTACCAAGCATGAAACTTCTAAGCATAAAATATTCGGTTAAGTGCACTTTTCACCAACGTCGAATGACGTTAACCGAGGAATAAACTTGGCGTTCTAATACTTTTTGTATTGAAAATACTACCAAACCTAAAGTATAGTTAAATACATTTACTTTCTCAAAAGAATACAAAAGTGAAACCAAAGTCTAGATATCTCTTACTGTTAGTCGTATATGCGGAATGATCTGAAAGCCTAGCGAGGTTATAAGAAAACCCTTACACTTATGAGTATTAGTTATTGCTCGCGACTTAGACGGGTAGAATTAGGTTTTTAAAAATCCCGCGGGAATTCTTTGTTTTTCCGGGATAAAAAGTAGCTTATATCACTCTCAAAGTCTTGAAGTATACCCATGTAATGCAAAAATCACGTCACGTCTGTTGCTCCGTGATTAAAGGACGACAAACTAACAAGCATTTATAATATAGTAAGGGGCTCCCTGCTCTGGCCTCATTTAATCAATCCCGGTTACACGTCTGCCGCCGACATTTAACGAGGGTTTATAATTCAATCTTTTAAGTGATTGCTTTATCTCATTGTTAATCCTCGAATTACTCGTAGTATAATATTTACAAGCACTTAAAGGTTTTTACCAATTCAAAGTGCTTTCTGTGATCCCTCCAAACACTATTTTAATTTTTGCGAGAAACTCAATCTCCTTAAACGTTTGGTTTTAACTGTTATTTTTTATACCCTAAGCTAATATTAAGCTACTTTACAATTTTCTTTCTATTTTTAACAGATTTAAAAAAAGAAGAAAGTTCTCAATTCAACGCATATTTTTTTTTGGCGATGTTTTAAGCCATAACTTCGTCAAATCTGAATCGAATTCAATACTTTTTTGTTTGAAAGGACGTCAAAGTCAGATTGGTTGGTGATAAAACTGGCTTTATACACACTAGAATAAGTTTGACAATGCCAATATGTTTTAGGCTCGAATGTCGCCCTGGGGGATAAAGACTCGACCGTTTTGATCCAATGAGATATGGATGGATCTATTATAAGCGTTGGTTAGCTTAGGTTTCACAGGCTATAATGGTATTCTATCCGCTTTCAATTTGAGGTTTCCAGTCATGAATATGACTTTATATTTTATTTTATCCGACTGCGGAAAAGCCAAACGGAAGTAGCGCCTAAACTACTGAGTCAATTTTGATAAATCAGGTGTCGATCGATTCGTTATCAGATTCTGAGTGACATAGATTTATGTTATACGAACAAAACCAATAAAACGCATACAGTCGCGTTACAGTTTTTATAACTTTTTTGAAGAGAACCAAATATAGACTACATTAGTAGCGTAGCCTTGCAGGGAAGGGAGAAAGAGAGCAGGAACAAGCTGCACTAAAAACTTAAAATAAAAATTCTTTTAAAGAAACCGACTTCTTACGCTACTACAAACTATAAAATAATTTTAGTTTGTACACGTTTGTTGAAGACGGGCGGCATTAAATAGAAACGATGAAATCGATGCGCGAAGCTCGCCTTCTGATGGCGCATGAGAGACACGTTTGTTAAAGTCGGGCGAGCTTCCCGTATCGGTTTCATCGTTTCTTTTTAAGCCCGCCCGACTTCAACAAACGTGTACAAACTAAAATTATTTTTATACTTTGTAGTGGCGTAAGAAGTCGGTTTTTGAAAAGAATTTTTATTTGAAGTCAGTTATTTAAAGGAAAGCAAAAAATACGGCACTTATACAATAATTCGAGTAGGTACACATGAAGGTATAAGTTCAGAAGCATAATACGAAAATGGAATTATTTTCTTGTAACGTTCATCAATCATAATATTACAACCCAGCCACGGTTTTAATTCAAGGTGAACAGAATAATAACACGGTCTTGCTTTTTGCGTGCGTATTGTTTTCATACGCTATTCAAAAGCTGAATATCATATTATTTCAAGGCAAAATAATATTAAGTAAAGGAGAATTTTTAAAAAAAGTAGTATAAGTAGGTATGCATATTGCAAAAAATACGTTGATCCATTTCTCTATTGCGGCGTGATTGAGGCACAAACCAACAAAAACACTTTCTTTTTCTTCTTCTTCTGTGTCAACCGATAGACGTCCACTGTTGGACAAAAATCTTCCACAATCCTTGCTCTTTCACCGCCTGCATCCAGCTGCTCCCTGCGACTCGTTTGATGTCGTCGGTCAACCTCGTGGGGGGTCTGCCAACACTGCGTTACCCGGTGCAGGTTCGCCACTCCAGTACCTTAGAATTCCAACGACCATTAAGCTCTGAACTCTGCGCCCCGCCTATTTCCACTTCAGTTCCGCGACACTATGAGCTTTGTCGGTGACTTTGACGGATCTACGGATCTTCTAATTTCCCAAGTAGCACAGATAGCTGCGTAAGTATTCACTTTTAGACCTATTTGAACCTCTAAGCGTATTAAGACTCTTTTAAGAGTACACTGGTGATCCTACAGCTGCATAATAGCTGTCAGTGATATTTAAACAGCTTAGGCTGATTAAGAGTGCTATAAAGGTATATTTTTTACGACTCTATTCAGCCTTTAACATTTTTTAATGCCTTAACCGCTATAAAGGCTGTTTAGTGGATAAAATTAGCCAAATGCTGTATAAGAAGGTATTTGTGAACTCCTATTACACTGACTTATTAAGGGGGCACGTGTGAACTATTAGACAACCTTTGGCAGAATATCAGAGTTTTAACTATTCACGTAGCTGTTTAATAGTTAGGGAGCTGGCGAGCAAAATTTCTATATGATCAGCACACATGGCAGACGTTATTAATAGTGATAATTATACCCTAAGAAACATCAAGAACCTCGTCTACCACCATGATAGATTACGAACTGTTATTGTATGTATCAAGCATAGACTACATCAAGGAGAACTAGGTCCTGGCTCCTCAATCCTGATGCTGCTGGGTAGTGCCTACCTAAACTGTCAGTTTCGAATTGATATTGTATGTATCAAGCATAGACTACATCATGGAGCTCTAGGTTCAAGCTCCTGAACCCTGATATTGCTCACATAAATTGCGGGGATTTTGGAATTGTGGATTGTTAATAAGTAGGTACCACAGGTACCAAGTATAGACTACATTAGTAGCGTTTTGGAGGGAAGAGAGAAAGAGAGCAGGGACAAGTTAAGAAGTAGGTTTTTTCAAAAGATTTTTTATGAAGTTAAGTAAAATGATCATAAAAAGCCAAAAAGATACCTTTTTTTAATCTTTATTATCCAAACATAAAGGAGAAATTGTTACAAGGTTCTTGTGAAAGCCTCCACATAAACCACGCAGGGTTTTTGCGCAGACATAGTATACTTTTACATTTTAATTACATAAAAAAACACAAATAAATTAATTCTAGCAAATAATATCTTTAAATATATAATATTATGTTCTAATTATGTAATATAATATGTATATATAAATTATTTTCAAAATCACCCTTATTTAATCATAAAGTTTGTGATAGTTCTTTTTATTTTGTATCTTATTGTATAAATAAATAATAAATCAGCTGGCAGTTCATTGAGCAGTAAAGGAAGCATGTATTCCCAAGTCATTTTTCCAGAGGTACTGCTGTAATTGGCAAGTTTTTAAGTTGTCTTAAGTATACCCATCTACTGTATTTTGTTAGTGAGCTCACATGCTCACATCACACACCGCTTCATACATGACTGACAGTTTAATTTTATTATCTACACTGGCTGAATCGCAACCAACTCATAATTAACTTAGACAAAACGAACTTAATGACTTTTAAGCTCAGAGAAAATGCATCATTTGCTTTAGATGTAAATTATGAATGGAAAACTATCAATGAAGTCAATGTAACAAAATTCTTAGGTCTGAATATTAATTCTACTCTAAATTGGAAAGAACACTTGAGTCATATTTGCACAAAGTTAAATCAATTCTCCTACACACTTTATATGTTGGGGAAAACAGTAAATGTGTCAGCGTTACTGACTGTTTACCATGGCTATGTTGACTCGCTGTTGAGATATTGTATTTTATTCTGGGGTAATTCCACTTAAAAAGAGGCTGTACTAAAGGTACAAAGAAAAATGCTTAAGGGCAATATTTAAATTAAAATCGACTGATAGTTGTAAACCCTATTTTAAACAATATAATATTCTTACAATGCCATGTCTGTATGTATATGAAACTGTCATATTTGTCAAAAGTAACTTGAATTTATTTCAAAATCGTCACAGCAAAAGGCATGTACCTAATTGAACTGCGTCCACCACCCAGTTGTTGTGCACATTTTTCTAAGAGTTTCTTCTGCACTGGGCCCCTTTTATATAACCATTTAGAAACACAAGAAATACCACTTTTTAAAAAAAGGCTTAAATTTTTGATTGACAGGACATACTATAAAACCAGTGATTACCTCATGGAAAAATTTTAATTATGAACTTTTGACATTTTAATAAGAAATTTTATATTAGACATTTAAATAATATTGCAATGTAAACACAAAGCTTCTAACTTAAATAAATTAATAATAATGTATTGTAATAAATTAATAGTAATGTAATGAAATAGATTTTAAGCTAATTTTTAATGTTGCAAACTGGTAAAATAGTGGTTTGCTATAGGATTGTTTATAACTGCTGTTTGTATACATAAGCTATGTTGGCTGGGATTGTCAACACATCGTATGAATATGTGATCAATACAACTTTTAGTTATCCTATCCCCTTTTAGGTTCTATCCGTGTATACTGCCTTATACTACAGTCAATACCTACTTCACTCATAGAATTTAAGTATAAATTTACACTGGGATCGTTTAACATTATGTTTATATTCATATCACCACTAATTACAAGATTACTTTTACCTGAAAATTGAGAGATTATTTGTTTAAGTTCCTGTATGAAACATACTTGGTTAGTATTTAGAGGTCAGTACAATGCACAAACACTTAATTTATACTTAATTGAAACTTGTGACAATTTCACCAATAACTGATTCAGAGTAGCTTGTATTCACTGTTAACCTGTAGAACAATACACTTTTATGCACATAGAGGATTACAATGGGATTACACCATCACTTCATCGGTGATTCAGTAGCTGCGAAAACATCTTGTAGTTATCTTTGAAACAATTTTGAGTTTGTGACCCTTATGTTAGCTTCAGTAACAACGACAATATGAATTTGGTTCGAGCTGTTCTTTATTATGTATTCCAGGCCCACGTCTGCTATTGCAATTAAAGTTCTTGAGACTTATGTTTACATCCAGAGTACACAAGTTGTTTGTTACTTCTCCGAAGGGTTTGTTACTTCTCCGTTGTCCACGAAATCATTCCATTTAGTGCATTATGAGGGTTGTCGATTGTTAGTAAATATAACCTAACTTCATTTAGTGGTGGCTAGATTCACCAATCTCTATATCCTTGCTAGATCGTATATGATGTATTTTGTCGGTTTCATCTTTACGTACTAATATTACGCAGTTCTTACACCAGACAAACTTATAAAGATCCGTTTTTATTTACTTTTTTTCGGACGAACACTCTTTTTTTATATAGGCCTTTATTCTAAGCTATAGGCTTTTAAAATCATATCACCAGCTCTCTAACTATAACATGATATCCACCATTTTATTGTATAACCTCACATAAATATACTGATTCATTTTTCAACTTTTATGTTTTGTGTATGAATTAGGAATGGATTGCATTAGTTTTTACTTCCGTATATCATAATAATAACTTTTTATCTTATAATTCTTTTCAAAGCACTAAAAATTGTTTATTCAAGTTTTCATCACGGCTTATTTATATCACGAAACTAATTAAAAACCGAATATTTTCGTGGCGCACTTAAATTTTCTTAGGTAATATATATGTATAATGTCAGTAAAATTACATTCCCAATCATTTTTCTTACTAATCAGGGAACTTTGAATATATAGCCACGTATTCAATTCACTCCACGAAATTGTGTTTAAGCTACAAGGTTATAATTTGCTAGATTAAAGTTTGCTACTTCACTTTTACGTCATGTGTCACATGACGTAATTTTAACTGAATAAAGAGTAACTTGTTATCTTTTACTCAGTCGTTATTCAGCGCATAGTACTGTCGTTACCCTTTATAACACTGTTATTTTGCTGCTATACAGCTCTTAAGCAGCTATTTGAACTTAAGGCTGTATAATTTGTGCCCATTTAAGAGGTATAAGAGCTGTATACGGCCGTATACAGCCCTTATGCAGCTTTTTTATACAGCTTTAAGCGTGACGGGAATTTGTTATTCAGCTGCTAAGCAGCCTCCGTGTGCTACTTGGGTTCTGATATGATCTCGCAGGTATATTCTAAACATAAGTCACCATCGCCCGCTGAGTGACCCTGTGCCTTCTTATGAGGTCCAGTTATCTTCCATAAGTCACAATTGGCAACACTCACTATTTGAAGAGTTTTTTTTATTCGATGACAGTTAGTCCTTGACTGCGATCTCACCGGATGGTAAGTGACGATGCTAGCGGGCTAACTTGGAAGGGGTATGGCAGTGTACATTCAACCCAGACCCCTAATGTTTCTGCATACCATCGTGCTAAATCGCTTGGCGGCACGTCTTTGACTGTAGGGTGATAACTAGCAACGGCCAAAGCCCACCAGAAAAAAACCTTTCGCAGCTATAATATTAGTAAAGTTTATAACATTTAGTAACGCTTATAATAATATTAGGTATACGTAACTTGCACACATATAACGCCTATACAGCTAAAGTGAAATATTTCACATTGTTCACAGCCCGTGCGGCTTGCCGTTAAACGAAATTTTGATATAACTTTCGTTGTTTCTGTCATCAAAAGGATGCCGGGGGAAGAACCGAATTGTTTTAAAACCGCGTTTGGTTATTTATTAAACTATTCTTATATAACTTTACTAAATATTTTTACTTAATTGGATAGAAGCAGACGTAACTTTGTGGAGTTCCACGATAGTACCTACTAATAAAAGAAATAGAAGAAAGACAAGAAAAACTTCGCCAACACCTAGCGCCATACAAACTCCTTCCAAACATACTGGACGTACATTTCGCTACGACATCGGGGCATCATCAGGAGATATTAACTCCACAATGCATAATTGCAAAGCAATTGTAAGAATATTTTTACACAATACATGTCGACTTAGTTCAGCGAGTTACGAAAGTGAAGTGGAATTGGGCGGGATACATAGTTCGAAGAGTTGATTTCGTTGGAGTTCCAAGTTGTTGAAATTGGGCAAGCGTCACGCATCGGTTTCATCGTTAGGCCCGCCCGACTTCAACACATGGCGTTTGGAGACGGTTTTTTGAAAAGTATTTTTATGATACTAGATTTTGCCCTCGACTTTGTCCGAGTGTTCTTAGGTTGTAATCAATAATCTTACTTCCTCCCCAAGTTTTCAACAACATCCTTAAAGAAATAACGTCAATCCATTGTTTCATAGCTGCGTGATTGAAGAACAATCCAACAAACAAATACAATTTCCCATATTTCATAATGATATTATTATAGTAAAGAATGATGAAGTTTTTAACCAATTTAAAAACTCTTTCTAGTCTAAGCTCGCTGACAATCAATAAGGGATATTTAAAAAAATATAGGCGATGAATTGACAACCTCCTTTTTTCTTCGTCGGTTAAAAATTATTATAATAAAGTTACAAAAAATTGCCTAGTGGAAACATTCAATTAATCGCTAGAAATAATAAATACGAAATTTGTCCGGAAATTGTTTCGGCAACTTTCCGAAAATTATAACAGGATACGCAGTAAATATTCATCGCTTTCAGGAAAGCATTTTCACTTTTTTAGGCTAAGAGCTAGTGAACAAATTCTTCGAAATTTTTCCACAGTATGAATAAACTAAAAAATAAAAAGATACGCTTTATTCAAACAGGATGTGTAGCTTATTAATTTATTGTAACCAAGCTAGACCAAAGTGGTGATTTTTAACAGGTCCAAACAACAGACACGATAGTTAAACAATAACCATGCTCACATATGATTCATGGGACAGGGAAAGGGTTAAAAGACTTGAAAAAAGGGAGAGGTTCTCAATTCGTCGGGATCATTTATTTTTACGTATGTTTCCCGATTACTCGAAGACAGCTGGACCGATTTGGAATTTTTTTTTATATTAAAAACTAGCTTTAACCCGCGGCTTCGCTCACGTTAGGTTCGATTTTTAACCCCCTATTTAACCCTCTTGGGGTTGAAATTTTCCAAAATCCTTTCTTAGCGGATGTCTACGTCCTAACAGCTACCTGTATGCCAAATTTCAGCTCGATCGGTCCAGTGGTTAGAGCTGTGCGTCGATAGATCAGTCAGTCAGTCAGTCAGTCAATCAGTCAGTCAGTCACCTTTGCCTTTTATATATTTAGATAAAACAAAAATTCTTTTTAAAAAACTGATTTACCATACCTTGAAGTTGGACGAATCTAAATAGAAACAATGAAATCGATGCGCGACGCTTAGCGAGACTTCAACATACCTTCAACTCACGTTAGGTTCGATTTTTAACCCCCTATTTAACCCTCTTGGGGTTGAAATTTTCCAAAATCCTTTCTTAGCGGATGTCTACGTCCTAACAGCTACCTGTATGCCAAATTTCAGCTCGATCGGTCCAGTGGTTAGAGCTGTGCGTCGATAGATCAGTCAGTCAGTCAGTCAGTCAATCAGTCAGTCAGTCACCTTTGCCTTTTATATATTTAGATAAAACAAAAATTCTTTTTAAAAAACTGATTTACCATACCTTGAAGTTGGACGAATCTAAATAGAAACAATGAAATCGATGCGCGACGCTTAGCGAGACTTCAACATACGATTACAAACTACAATTATTTATTTTATACTTTGCAGTGGCGTTTGAAGTCGGTTTTTTAAAGTCTTTTTATATTATTAGTATTTTTTTACAGACACATTTTTATAATTCACAGAAATATTAAAAAAATAACTTAAATAAATAATTATTATAAGAGCAAGTTAGAAGCTTTTATATCTACGAGCAAAATAAGCTTTTTTTAAAGGTTCACGGTTCAAGTTTTATTTTTAGTTTATTTGGAAACTGTAGCATTTTATTGCAAATGTTTAGCAGTTTGCACGCGTGCCCCGCTCACTTTTCCATTCTCTCTAGAATAGACTATTATATTTATGTGGGTTGTCAGTCTCTATGTACCTATTTTTATATATGTTTTTATTTCTATATTATATGTATTTACAAATAGCACCAATCGATTACTAGCTCTCGGTGTTAATGAAAATAGAAAGCCAATTTGTAATTTGTAACTTGACGCGTAAAGTCTAAACAGTTTTGTAAGTTTCAAACGAAATTACCGATTATATTTTAGCTTGGAATGTTGTAATTGATTTCATAATTCAATATTTGCTGAAAATTGCCTCTTCCTTTGAAGTTTCTCTCGTTATTATTATTACTAATTTTAATAATTGTTACAATTGTTTTATCAATAAATTAAATCTTCAAATAAAGTTACACGATATCGATTGATCTTTACTTGTGAAGTGCGTTTGATGAAAATATTATAAAGGCGAAACTTTGTATGTGTGTGTGTTCGTTACTCCTTCACGCCACAGCGAATGAATCTATTTGGCAGATGAAGTCGCGGGCATCATCTAGTATTTATATAAAACAAGTTCAGATAATATTTCAAAACAAATTAAGGTGTGATGCCTATGAAATGCAAAAGCTTTACCACCGGTTTGGAAAGCAGATTCTGCTGAAAATGCCGGCAAGAAACTCAGAAGTTGCACTTTTCAAAGCTTTTTCTTTGCGGTGTGCCTTTTTTCCATTTTTACACTGAGAAAACAAAGTTCTGGGAATTTTCAAAGCAAAGGATTTCAAAAATCGAAATCGAAACACAGACCGTATCTACTTAGATCCAAAGTGCCGTTTTCTTTAGAAACCTAAACAAATAAAATTGAATAGGGAATTGAATTGAAAATATCCGTAAGAAACGGCGTGAAAATAACGTAGACACACGTACAAACTCATTTATTCAAATTAATATTCCTGTTACGGGGGGACGTGTTGGAATCCTGTATTATTTATTCGTCAATCCAAATTCCGAACACAACCTAACCCGTCATAACACGCTGTTCACATCTTAATCACGGGATTGCATGTTTCATATCGATAAGTCTATTGGTTTTGGCATTATTAGGGTTAACGTACTTTTCCTGTTACAAGCAATCAATTCAAAAAGCAATTTGTGGGAATTCTGGTGATTGATATGAATTGCCTTCGAGGATTAGAGGTGTCTTTCATTCAAAAGGTTTAACTAGACTTGTCAAACCTTCAAGGGAAATCAAGTAGGGATAGTAAACTACGCTTACTTGTGTCATATATGTATTAGGGATGTTATCATTAAGATCTCATTAAGATCATCTTTTTTTTCATTCGATGACAAGATAGTCCTTGACTACGATCTCACCTGATGGTAAGTGATGATGCAGTCTAAGATGGTAGCGGACTAACTTGGAACAATCATCCCATACACTCCTAATCGGTTTTTACACGCCTACTACGGTAACTAGCCACGGCCAAAGCCACCAGACTAGGGCAAAGACAATTCAGGAATTACAAATTTCCAATTACCCCCATCGGGAATAGAACTTATTAATAATCTTATTAAGAATATATTTTCTTATTTTTTTAACTTCGAAGAAGTTTAAAATATCTGTTAAAATTCCAAACACTTAATAGTAGATTGTTACACAAGGGACGTAAGTAAGCTATTACAGAACAAGATCCAATTTGGCGCCAGTGCGAGCGCAGCTCGCATAGGGCGCTAATGGATCGCGTGCACCCGAGATATTTAGTCACACGAGCGAGCGCAGCGAGCGAGGGTGAATATAGTTCGAGGGTGTAATAGCTACTTGCAACCGAGGTAAGCATTCTACTTTATATCATTCTTGCGAGGTAACTTTGGACTTATCCGGCAAAAGGTTCTGCTTCAAGCAAACAAAAATCAGGCTCTCCTCCTTTTTCATCATCTGATGAAGTGCTTGACATTGTTGTAAATAACTTAAATCCCTTTACGAACAAACTTCACAAACTTTCAGATCAAATGAAATGCCGCCATTTCCATTTTTTTTTCGTAAATAGTTTTCCATTTTTTTTTACGGCTCTGAGTTCCAAGGAGTTTTGCATAGTTTGAAATGTATGGAAATTAAATGCCGCCATGTTCAGTGTTTTTTTTTTTTCAGTAAAAAGTTTTCTTACCATTTTATAAGAAAAGAGATTGTTTACCAAGGAGTTTTGCATAGCTTGAACTGTAATGTGAACATTACAATTAAAGCATAGTGCGACGTAATGTTGCCTTGAATTGCAAACACCAACTTACAAAGAGACTTTCCACCATAGTAATCCCTAGTTATAGACTACTGGCCCGGTCCAAAAATGGATGGGTCATCTGAACCACCAGGTGATCTATATAGGACGATATAAGAGCATAAAATAATACGATTCAGCACTATGCCGTCACTTGTAAGCTGTCCAACTGAGTGCTGGTGAGAATTGAAAAGTGCAGGTAGAGGGAGTACATTTTGGTCATATATTTTTGTACGGCATTTTTACCATCGATAGATCCATGAAAAATAATAAGAAAGCGCGCAGTGCCGTACAAAAATGTGGATCCACAAAGTCGGTAAGCTTTTTTGATTTTCTGAAAATTTCCAGGGTAAATTTGGTCATTTGATTCTGTACGGCATCAGCTTCATACTGTTTCAATACAGCTTCTAATCCATTATTCCGCAACGCCGTACAAAAATCATGCGACAAGGGAAAAAAATCGAGGGTTGCAACCCCCTCTCTTTTCGTGGTCCAGGGGGTGATTTGATACAACATAAAATTAATTTATTTTGAAAGTATTTTATGCATAGATAATATTTTTTTACATGCCGTACATTTTCGTTGGTCCAAAGTTTTGTAGGGGAAAAAAAACTCAAGGACCTCAACCCCTACAAAACTTTGGACCAACGAAAATGTACGGCATGTAAAAAAATATTATCTGTGCATAAAATACTTTCAAAATAAATTAATTTTATGTTGTATCAAATCACCCCCTGGACCACGAAAAGAGAGGGGGTTGCAACCCTCGATTTTTTTCCCTTGTCGCACGATTTTTGTACGGCGTTGCGGAATAATGGATTAGAAGCTGTATTGAAACAGTATGAAGCTGATGCCGTACAGAATCAAATGACCAAATTTACCCTGGAAATTTTCAGAAAATCAAAAAAGCTTACCGACTTTGTGGATCCACATTTTTGTACGGCACTGCGCGCTTTCTTATTATTTTTCATGGATCTATCGATGGTAAAAATGCCGTACAAAAATATATGACCAAAATGTACTCCCTCTACCTGCACTTTTCAATTCTCACCAGCACTCAGTTGGACAGCTTACAAGTGACGGCATAGTGCTGAATCGTATTATTTTATGCTCTTATATCGTCCTATATAGGTCACCTGGTGGATGACCCATCCATTTTTGGACCGGGCCAGTAGTCTATTACTGAGCAAGTATGATATAAAGTATATTTCAATAAGTAGGTAGTTAACAGTCACACAATGTGCCCTGTTTCTGACTCGACACAGTTTATTACGACAATCACGATGAGATGAATCTTCTACGCAATGTTTATGGCAGACATGTCATAAAATTTATTGGCCTTGTGACGAGCTCAATCTTCGCATAATGGCTAATAATATTTACTCCCATAACATTCCCATGGGCATATTCAAAACACTGACTTAGTGATGGGAATTTTACCATATTATACGCTATGGTTACCATGACAGATTTCCTATCGATACCCGTACCCTACCACCCACTTGATTGATCGAGCTTACAATTAAGATCTTAGGCCTCTGATAGGGTGAGTAATAAATAATTTACGAGTAGACGTTCTTGATCCGATTATCTGTCTGTGTGTAAATTTTGAAATAATTTACACTGTTAAGGCTTATATGCGTTACTACAAAGGTATTTCATGTTAATAGAAAAGC
Source organism: Hipparchia semele (assembly GCA_933228805.2). NCBI lineage: Eukaryota > Metazoa > Arthropoda > Insecta > Lepidoptera > Nymphalidae > Hipparchia > Hipparchia semele. Next base: position 15,887,977 of record OW121711.1, on the reverse strand, counting down.
TGACGACGACGTATAAAATATTTTTCATCATACCTATTGAAAAACGAATATTGGCTTCAGAGGATAGCGGGAGCAAAATTTAATTTTTAGTGCCATGGAAGTTTTCATTTCTCTCTTTTGATTGGTCCGCGTTTGTGATTTAGTACCTGCTAGCTTTTGCCCGCAACTTCGTCCGCGTAACTTAGGTTACTGTTTTTCCGGGGTAAAAGGTCACTTTCTTTGCCATCAAAAAACCCGTTCAATACAAAATGTACGAGAAAATGAAATTTTTTCATAACTTTTTCTTCGTGATTTTATCCGGTATTTTAAAAGTTATTCTGCTATTTGGTTCTAGAGCTATAAGTGTTGAAACAACCCAGAGTTTGTTTTATAGTGTACGGAATAAAATATATTCTATGTCCGTCTCCTGGTTTTAAGCCGTCATGTATTAAGCCGTAATGGTCCATCTCATCGTTTCTATTTAAGCCGCCCGACTTCAACAAATGTGTACCTACAAAAAAAAATTATTTTTATACTTTGTAGTGGCGTTTGAAGTCGGTTTTTTGAAAATATTTTTTATATATAGATAGGTATGTTTATTACTACTGCGTTCGTTGCAGCAACCTGTCGATCGCTAATTCCGTTCGAAATTCAAAAATGTTTGAGAAGCTATCGATAAGTCACGTGATCAATTTATCGATCGGATATACGCCCATACATTTATTTCATAATAATTTCTGGAAAAGATATTTTCAGTTCTATTTTCATAAACAAACAGCTCAGCGCTTATTGGCCATAGCGTCATAATTTAATGCTAAAGCAGAGTCCACCAACCTAATATCCCCAGTCGATAGTTGATGGTGACCACCACGAGGCCCGCGTGGGACGCCAGCACGGCGCCGTCGTAGGGGTTGCCGGAGCTCCACTCGTAGCTCTCTCCGTGCACGAACACCAGCACCGGGTACCGCGCCACTGCGTCTCGTACACCTGCTGGAGGAAGACATTCATTTATATGGGCATTTTTTGGCGTAGTTCCCTGGTAGACATCACATATCTATACATACTACAAATAAATAAAATTGAAGTGTCTGTTTGTAATATCAAAAGAACAGCTTTTTACTAACTGCATACCAAAGTAAATACGGTACTTATAACAAGAAAACAATTTTTAAAATTTTTGTCTGTCTGTCTGTCTGTCTGTCTGTCTGTCTGTCTGTCTGTCTGTCTGTTTGTTGCCGCTAATCTCGGGAACGGCTGGACCGATTTTGACGGGACTTTCACTGGTAGATAGCTGATATTATCGGGAAAAATATAGGCTACTTTTTAACCGACTTTCGAAAAAGAAGAAGGAGTTGGGTCTTTCTACCTCTGTATATCGATATCTTCTTGATTTCTTAACCGATTTGCGTGAATCTTTTTTTAATCGACATAAAAACTTTGCGAGATGGTCCCATAAAAACTTGAGTTTCCAACTCCTCAATCCTGATGCTGCAGGGTTACTGCTCCCATAAACTCTGGGGATTTAGGAACTGTTGATTATGAATAGTTATTGTAGGGACCAAATAAAGACTACATCGTTAAATTCCAGGATCCAACTCCTAAATCCTGATGCTGAAGGGGTTCTACCAACCTAAACTGTGGTGATTTAGGAACGCGGACGAAGTCGCGGGCGTCCGCTAGTATACTTATATATATATCTTTTGTTGCTGAGACGTTACTTGGGTCTCAGCTGAAAATCAGCGTTGTGTATCATAGTCGTTTATAATGCACGGCATATGCTGAGCTGAACACCCATTCTGAGTAGTGTAACAGACAGACATTACTATTACTTAATATTAGTATTAAATGTACTGTTTGTAACACTTAACAAGAATAAATGTATTTTCTTTCTTTCTTTCTTTCACTTCCAAGAGATAAGGGAGAGGGCATCGACTTCTTTTTGCGGCAGCGATCGGCATTTTTGCGTATAAAGGACTCCGAAACGCTGACCTACTAGTCTTTTAGCTGCGTTTCGAACGCTTTTGAGTCACAAAACGCGATTCAAACGCACAAATGCCGATAGCCGCTGCTAAAAGACGCTAGTTTGTTCCACCTAAAGGTCACCAATTTATGCCTGAATATTTTTATGGTTTCGAGAAAAAATAGAAATCTTATAGGTTCGCTTTGTTGTTGTTTGTGTGTCAAGATCCATTTTCTCAGAAACGGCTTGAGGTACTACTAAGGTTAAGGTTGGCTTTAAAATCCACCTGCATGAATTTGGGATACTTGAGGTATGGATTTAGAAACCCTAATCATGGATTAAAAACTGTGCACAATTGAAATTACTTTATGTGTGCAGTGATTCGTGCTATAGAGTAACGTGGGGTAACAGTGTTCCTAGTGCGAGATTTTTTACCCATTCGGTCGTGAAAGCGTTAACTCCGATTTGTATGGAATTGAAACAGCGCCATCTAGTGACAACAAAGTGAAACAAAATTTGTGAGTTCAAGTTTTTTACTCTCTCGTAACCGACTATCGACTATCGACAAGCATTCGGAATCGAGAGCGTTAGCGCACGTGATTGGTTGTTTCAATGACCTTGTGAATGCGTTGCGAGTGCGAGTTTACAATTATGACATTTGAGACGTAAATTGAGTAAACGCTATCACTAACGTGATCGACAAGTTCTCACGAAGATTTTTAGGGTGAAAATTGAGTGAAAGTTGTATAAGACATAGTTTAGATTTAAATTTTGTAGATAAATTATCTTGGGTTTACGCTGTAATTAAATAAAATCATGAGCATATAATTAAAACTTTAATTTTAATGAAATAATATGAAAATAACTCTTAACAGCAACTTACATTCTACATCTATTACCATTTGTATAGGCTGTGATTGAGGTGGCTGGACGTTAAGACTAGCCTGTAAGAGAATACAATTTATGAAAAACAAGTCAAGTCGGTTAAATAACAAACAGTTGGTGTTTTATTTATAATAATTATCTTATAAAGTTAATATGTAAGTAAGTAATTAAGGTAAAACCTGTGTCAACCCAGCTTCTTCCACTGCCAAGCCTGTTGCCACTTGCATACCAACTAAGCGAAGCAGTAGTTGCTCTTAGTCCGACAACTTCGCTAAATTGGCCGGTCCACCACCAGTGCCAACCACAGCCCTATGCAGGCGAGCAGCCTTTTTTTTCGTATTATTTTTAAAGTCGCTCCACACCTTAAATCATGCACAAAGCAAAGATTTTATGCAGTAAACCTTGAGTAAACCATAACCAGTATAATTTCACAACCCACAACCAAGTAATAATAGAAATAGGTTGTCTTAAGTAGGTAGGTACCTTCTTCCATTTTTCCAATGTTTTGGAATCGCCAGCGCATGGACTAGTTCTTCCCAATTCTTTAAATTATTTAGTCGGTCCCTTGCATTAGAGCATGGTTTGCTTAGATTTCCATGTCTAAAAAGTAAAAACAATAAACTTAGTAGGTACATTGGTAATTACAAGTTCACAGGCAGTTCAATTCATAAACACCATATAACTTTAATCCACTTACTGCTCCATGTAGGTCACAATCATCTCGAATTGCATTGAACTAGTCGTCATTTTTAACTTTTTCCTTAATAAACTAATTCAAAAATATTACCTATCTACGACAAACAAAACGTAAACAAACAAAGATGTCGTTACAATCCCCATAACTTTGATAGACCCCTGCTTTCATTAAAATCACATAGTAAAAATGTCATTCTAAATTTGGTTGGTTTATTACACGACGCGAGCGTGATTCGATACTCACCGTGAGCTAACTTGAATCAAGTGGTTAGCGCAATGTTATCCTACACTCACTTGTTTTCGATTAATCGATGCGTGTGGCGTTTATTCGGTTAACGCGGTGATAAAGTTATTCGAATAACCTTAGGCAACTCCCACTAGGCACACAGTACGCGGCGAGTAACTATACGCAGTGAAGTTTGCACGAGACTCGTGGTCATAGGCTGACCGCAATGTAGTGAATTTAGTTCGCACTTGAGAGCCAAGTGAGGGTGTCGCGTCATGCACCCCTTGTGCGGCGTGCTGGAAAGTTATAAAGTCATTTAATTTTTGCATCGATTTCTTATTTTTTTTATTCAAATACATGAGCGTGTTGTAGAAACACGGCTGGACTAACTACAATTATACGATGTTTGTCAATAGGGAAAATTAATAAATATTTTATGTGAATTCAGTGATTTCATCTAAGTCGACTTAAACTTACATTTTTGACAAATATGAATTTTTTTTACTAAATGGGTAAAGTATACGCGGGAAAGTGTACGCACGCGAACACTTGCCCGATCAAAGAAAATCCTTTTGAAGAAGTTATTGGTTACAAACTCTACAACTTGAAATTGAACCCCCAGAATCTACTAAGTTTTTGTCAGTGCACTTACAACACTTAGTAGATGAACTTCCTGAATTTTCAGGAAGAACGCAGTTCTTCTCTCTTCGTTCTTGAATACATTTCAAAATGCCTCATATTCCATTAACTACTATTGTTCCAAAGGCTTATTACACTGAGCCAATTACCATATAAGAAGAATAAGATAAAAATCAGGTTTTACTGTCCTTTGTGCAAAGGGAGGAATGAGCATTACCCCCACCGAAGACTAGATACAGTGCAATATCTGCAAGTCTTGGTGGCACAAGGTAAGCATAAGCTATGCTAAGCTATATGAAACAGTGGAATTTAAATGTGATTTATGCATAATACATTGGGAGCGTACACTTACCCTATGTGCGTACACTTATCCGAAAGCTTGCGGATACTTTCCCTCCCGTGCGGGTAAGTATCCGCATTTCCCGAGTTCATTAAAATATCCAATAATTATTACAATTCTCAATAGAGTTCAAATTTTATGTTTCGTTATTGTTTAGGAATGTCTAATTAAAGAGAATAACGGTTAATTTGTTACAAATTATAAAACTATTTCATTTTAGAAGAGATTTACCAAAAACTGCGTACAGATACCCCACGTTACTCTACGTACCGTGCAGCATACGTACTTAATCTTGGTGCAAATATAAGAGAACTCGACGTTGGGAATTGTGAGAACTCAATGATTGTGGTAGAACAACGGTCTCCTATTTGCGAGCTTGATTCCCTTCTGACTTCTCAGAGTTATGTGCGTTTATGCAATTAAATATCATGATAATATCATCTTTTAATGATGATGTCGATGAACCCATAATATAAGCCCTAAACTACACATGGCAATGTGTGGCAAAAACTAGTATGTAATTGCAAACTATTGTATTGTCTAGCGAGAAAAGGAATACCAAAGTTATATAACGGCATTAGTATTGCGGGCCGGCCCTTACGGCCAATAAAACCGTGTTACGACGCCATGATAAGAAAATTATATTTTTCCTACTTGCACTTACAGTTTTGTAAGAATATTATAAAAGTTAATGTCGCCACATTGTGGGTGAATTGCCGGCCGTTTGGGTAGCTTTAGGACAACCACAGACAGTCGACACACACACACATGTGTATGTGCGTGCGCAATGCAGTATGTTTAAATTATAATAAACTCTTTTTTATAAATGGGAGCTCTTAGGAGAGATCCTCCTCAGTGGCTGGAATGATGACCCCGCACTCGAAGGAACAGCATTAGTAGACCCTCCACTAGATGAACAGGTAATCTCAGGCGAGATACTGGCAGGCGTTGGATGTAGGCGGCACAGGATCATGTTCTGCGATCGTTTCAAGAACCTGGAAAGATCCTGGAAAGGACGTCTACTAGTTGAGATGACAATGTTGATGGAGAATAAACGCCATCTTTGCACTCTTAACGTTTAATTTAATTATACTCTACAAATAACATAATTATTATGGTATAAAAATTCATAATTATCTATTATTACTGACGCGCGGCCAGTCCTTAACTACAGGGGAAAGTGCGACGATCGCGTCGCAATATTGCGCGATAGTCGCATCTTCCCCTGTAGTTCCCCTAGGCGATGCTTAAGGCATGAACACATAGAGCGTGCGACGCACTATCCGTTTCTTAACAAGCGCTCACACGTTTCTTAGACAACCCTAAATTTATATCCGCAGTGACTGCCCGAAGCAGCCGGTCGTTTGGCTAGATTAAGTATTAAAGCGCTGAAAGACATAAACGTAGATAAAGTATAAAAAGTGTGACCGCGCGAGCGATGGCCACGACCCCGTTTTATTAAAGCCTCCATTTAACGAAATGGCGTCATACGCCCGCCATTTTCTTTTTATATTGTCGGACATTGGCTTAGTGATTTAAGTATATTACCTACTTTTGAAATGTGATCCTTTTGATCTTTCAGGGACGATTATGTCCTTTAGTGAAACTGCCTCGGAGGTCTAACTTAAAAATATCCTGGAATCAAATCTTCGATCGGGCTAAAATTAATTACGCTGTAAAGAACATTACCGTATTATTACTGTCGTTGATCTCTGTCGATCATGTTGGATTGTTGTCCCATTGGACTATGCTCACCCTAATTTTTATTTACTTATTTTTAAGTTATTGCATATCTTCTATCGTGGGCCTTGAGCGTGGAGACCGAATCCAGAAATTCCGTAATGAAAATAACCTGACACGGGACTCCTCTCACCGCTAGATAAAAAATATAATAATATAATTGATAAAAAATGCTATGAAATAGCTTTACCGCGGCAGTCCCCGAGTGCCACACGTCTTTTTTTATGTTTATTTATTTTATGGGACTTTTATACAAAAAATATATGACAGCCCCATCGTACTTTCATCATATACTTTCAAATCGACATCTATTGTAGTATCTGCACTTAATAATGATACAAAAAAATAGCTAACCAATGGAACTAACAAAAACAATTTATGGGCAACAAAACTCGCAACAACACTCTAACTAATATGTGGACACAGTATTGGAAAAGTCGTAACTCTGAAGTATTGGGAATTCGGACAAAATATTAGATACATAACGTGCTGAATAATTAATACTGGACAAGTTACATAAATATTTTGGGGTCCAATTTGGTACAATTCTAACGAGTTATTGAATTGTAAATCGTCGAAGACAATTTGATTACGTCGGGATTAAATCTCAACAGTTTATACATTTTTTTTTATAAACTAAGGGTTTATAAAACAACATAGTGAGTCTATTAGGGTTCCGATGTTTTTTCGGAACCCTAAAAACCGGCCAAGTGCAAGTCATACTCGCGCACTGCGGGTTCCATACCTTGTGAAGATTACATTAATTACTAGATGACCAGCTTAGTGACGAAATTTTGTAAAATTATTTTACTGGAGATGTGACGTCACTGGAACTTTTGTACGAAAATACCTTGAAAACACGCTTTGAAAACCTTAAATTTTTACTCAGTTGAACTAGAAACTTTAAATTTTTACAGCAGTAAGAGACTATTAACATTTGTATTTAATATAAATTTCAATTTAGTAGTACCTCAGGCCGTTTTTGAGAAAAGAGCCTTGACACACAGATAGACGGACTACAAAGTGATCCTATAAACGTTCCAGTTTTTTTAGAACCCTTAAAAGTGCAGTGGATGTACCTACTTGACATTTTAAAAGTTCATTTGCATAAAAAACTTTCTATTCTATTATGTTATGAGGTTGCGGTCCAAAAGTTACACAAGTTACACAACTTGTGTAACAAAGAAACATGACGAATCATTTTCAAAATCGACAAAGTTCTTTCACAAAGCAAGCCAAGCCTCCGAAATAATATTTACAGGCGCAAACTGTGCCAAGTAATATCGATATATTATTTTTATGAGTCTTTCGCAACCAATAATGGAGGCAAACGGTCACTTGATGAGTCTTTGAGAGGCTTATCTGATATATGAAATTAGGCGCACGAGGTCAGCTGTCCCATGAAGATACGGAGCGCAATATTGCCTGTGGTTTGTACACATATTGTTATACTTGGAACTAATTAAATCGCTGGCCTGATGTAGTTTATGTGGATGTCAGTTCTAAGACGAGTTGTTTTCTTGTGTGCCTCGTAACTAGAGTTGCCAGATTTTTTTTCAGCCTATAAGGGACAAATGGTTAAATGGGAAAAAAATACGGGATTTCAGTTTTTTACCCGGGAAAAATAAAATTTACAAATTGTTTATTATAATTGACAAATTATTTTTTATGTTTTACCGAGGATCGAGTCAGTTTTAACATTGTCATTCTAACACTAACACTGTCATTGGTCTAGTGCGAGTGCAAGTTAGTAGCGAGACGAGTAGGTTCGTTTTACGAATGTTGCGTGTGTGAATACTTAGATCGATTTCATAATGAAAAACGACGTACGATTCAAATACGGTGCAGAGTCAGTCCCGCCGGGACATTTTGAACTATGCCTAAAATACGGGATGTCCCGTGAAATACGGGACGTTTGGCAACCCTACTCGTAACCTCGTACAAACGACGTATGATTCTTATTTGAATTCGTATGGGAGATTTACTATGGCTAGTTTTTTTATTAAATGACAAGATAGTCCTTGACTGCGATCTCACCGGATGGTAAGTGACCGGAGTCTAAGATGGTAGCGGGCTAACTTGGAAAGGGTATGGCAGTGTACATTCAACCCATACCCCTAATCAGTTTCTACACGCCAGCTTGGTGGCACGGCTTTGGCGGTAGGGTGGTAACTAGCCACGGCCAAAGCCTCCCACCAGTTTTTTTCTGAGAATATCTGCCAAGCTGCCGCCCTAGCCATATTACAAACGATTTATTCCATGATTGTTAAAGCAGGGGCTCCCAATGTTTTTTTACACGTCCTATCCTTTCAGCAGGGTAAGCATGGGCAGGGGGACATATTATCCATGGGGAAAGGATAAAATGTTTATCCCTTCGCTTAGTTGTATCCACCCGTCGAGTATGGGCAAAACGGTGGAAATAATATCCACAGTGGATATAATTTTATAGTAATATTCGAGTACTTTCCTTTCCCCAGTCGTCATGCTTTAGCATAGGCAGAAGATAATTTTATTTCTAAAGATTTACAAGCAAATGTTTGTGACTTCTAAGCAAAGTATTCAATAGGCACATTACATGTTTACCGAGTAGCTTCATAACACTATTCACTAAAGAGCAGAGCCTTACGTACAATGTACGTATTTTAAAGAAAAATCTAAAATCTTTTAAAGGAAAGTATTTTCGAAACTTTAAAAGTTATTTAGGGAAGGCAAAGATTATTCAAAAACAATATCAAAGCACTTTCAAGCTGTTTTCCGCATTCACTTGTAGGTCAAGGCCAGCACACTTCACTGGATCGATTTTCCACTAGTCTTTTTTGTTGTTCGAGCGGACTTAGCTGTGAGATACTTGCAGAATCTTAAGACTATATTTATTAGTATTTTCGTAATAACTAGTGACGCAGTCGGGTTTTTGATTTTTTAAATTAAATATTTTTGTTTTACACTTTTAGTTAACAACTTTAAATTGTCCTACATCGTAAACGCTCAAATTCAAACTGAAAAATTATAAGATAAACGTTACAATGATTTTCAAATAGCTATTTAATGATACCTCACTTCACATAGTTCATCGACTTTAAGTTTTTCTTTTTCACAATATGGCGACTGGTGGACGCCATATTGAATTTTGATTACTGTCATGTTAGAGACACCTGGTGAGTGTCTGGTGAATTTTCATATTTATAATAGGGGTTAAGGTGATATTGATCGTAATAATTAAATTGGGCCAGAGAATTTCAGTTTTCCAACTGGATCCAACTGGATAAAACAAACTAGCTGCTAGGTATTTGGGCACCATTAATCAAACTAGGTATAATAGCGCGTGCCAAACGGGTCAGTCCGTAGTTAAGTCAATACAAAGTATACAGAGCGGAACACTGGCTGCCTGCGGTAATAGATGGTTGCGGTTTACATTTTATTCGAAACTAGTTGATGCCCGCAGCTTCACTCGCGTTTGGAATTTCAAACCCGGCTTCGCTCACGTACTATTTTTCAAACCCCTATTTTACCCCCTTAGGGTTTTAATTTTCAAAAATTCTTTCTTAACGGTTGCCTACGTCATAATAGCTTTCTGTATGCCAAACAGCCCGATCCGTCCAGCGGTTAGAGCTGTACGTTAATATATCAGTCAGTCAGTCAATCAGTCAGTCACCTTTTCCTTTAATATATTTAGAAGACTAGCTCGTACCGCGGCTTCGCTCTTGCCATCCTTACTAATCCTTACTAATATGCTTACCAATGTTATAAATGCGAAAGTGTGTTTGTTTGTAGGTTTGTTGGCTTGCCTCTCAATCACGCCACAACAAAGCAACAAATCGACGAGATTTTTTGAATGGGTTGTTTTAAGGACCGGGAGAGTGAGATAGGCTACTTTTCATCCCGGAAAATTAAAGAGATCCTGCGGGATTTTTAAAATCTAAATCCACGCGAGCGAAGCCGCGGGCATCAACTATTATAAGTAATAAGTGGTGATTCCTAAACAAAATTAACAATTTTGATTTTTCAGCTGTCCTTTGGGATTTTCCCTATATATTTTTTGTTTCAAACCACTGAACTTATTGGACTGAGCAAAACATAAAAAAAATATTCAAATCCGTCATGCTGTTTTTAAGTTTTAGACAGTCGAGCGAACGACAATTGGTTTTTGTATAATCCGAAGTGGTGATTTCAGTACAAAACTAGCAATTTAGATTTTTTAGATTTTTCAGCTGTTCTTTCGAGTTTTCTGTTTTATTTTGAAGCCACTAAACTTATTAGATCGAACAAAAAATTCAAATCGGTCAAGCCGTTTTTGAGTTTTATCCAGACTAATAAACAGCAATTGGTTTTTTTATATATTATACAGATAATATCCATCCCTGTAGCATAACATAACTATAGAATTAGGTATTAAATTCCTGAAAAGCTGGCAACGCATGGTGGTGCCTCTGGTACTACAAGTGTTCACGGGCGGCGGTAATCACTTAACATCAGGTGACCCGCCTGCTCGTTTGCTCGCTATTCATATATTAAAAAAAATCATATAAACAAATAATGTGCCAAGAAGTCTCGAGGAAACAATAAATAATATTATATTAATGAAATAAATCAATCCCTCATGTTTGTTTTCCCCTCACGTCCTAGAAGAGTTTTACTTTTCCGTTAGTCCCAATCATCGAGTATTTCGTGACTGTCAGAACTAATAAATAACGACAAATAAAAGTAACGAGAAAACAATGTAAGTAACGAAACTTGAAACACCACTCGAAGTAATAGGGGATTCTCAATACATATGCCTTTGTGGAAATCAAAAGTTTTGGATCGCCAGTGTTAAGTACTTGTTGTTCAGGTACTTTTATTTTGACGACCTCCCTGGTATAGTGGTGAGCACTTATAACTAGTGTTCTCGGGTTGGATTTCCGACGCAGCTTGGGAATTTATAATTTCTAAATTTTGTCTCTGGTCTGGTCTGGTGGGAGGCTTTGGCCGTGGCTAGTTACCACCCTACCATTAAAGACGTGCCGCCAAGCGATTTATATCGCAGGTAGTGATTTTTAATTTCTTATTTTTCTCCTCTTCAAAGAAAGTCATTAATAATAATTAATGTAATAAATACTCTGCGCTATGCAAAACAACTTTTTTGTATCTCCTCGTAAACGGCATGCGAACAACAGTAGCCAAACAAAAATAAATAACTAATTAAATCATAACAAAAACATTTGACACGTAACAATAACAAAAGGGCAATCTTGAAGTAAACAGGTGTAACCCACGCTACTTCCAGCGTCCGTGGAGGGACAAAGACAAGTTTGAGTGGGTGCAAGCCCCACATAACCTCTCCGTTTCCCCTGACGGAGGTTTCCTGTCTATAAAAAAAAGGGGAAGTACCTAGTTACCAACTTACCAACGCCAAGATGGTTAGTTACCTACATGCCGACACGACCTTCGGAAATAAAGTGTGCGACCAAGAAGAAGTTATACCTAACGCGAAGGATACTTTAGAATTAACAAGGCTGGTCTTATCACAGCCATGATGAATCGAGGGCTATTAATCAAGTTCGCGAAGTAAGAACGTTTTAAAAGAAACGGATCGGAGACCATCCATTTTGCTAAACTTAAAAACTTTTTAAGTACACTTCTTAAGAACTTTTGGACATATTTTCCGGAATCAGCCCACGAAATTTTATACTTTGTTAAAAAAGTTAGTAATTACACCTAAGTTTAGTCACATTAATCACCGTTAACCTTGTTTAAATGAAACCTAATTAATAGTGATGTAGCAGCTGGAAATTCAAAATTAATAATAAATAATTGACCTTTACCCATTAGTGCTTTATAGTCCGCGCGTAACTTCGCCGCGCCTTTGGTGAGGGTTGAGGCGAGAGGGGGAAGTGGAGGCTTAAGGGTTTCAATACAATAATCTTTTTTGCTCGTCCTTTATAATAGCCGGTGTTAAATTTTGTACGATGGTACAGAACCCTTCGTGTACGGGTTTGACTCGCACTTGGGCGATTTTTATATTGTGGTGCAAGTATAAGAAAATGATTAGGTATATACAGAAAATATAATGTAGGTAGAAGGTACATTGAACCTGTTATGTGCGAAACCAAAATTGGGTTAAATCCGCTATTTACATTTACCTGTTACGGAATTTACTATCGGTAGTATTAATCAAAACAAAACAAAAGTAGTGAGTTACTTTATTACAGCAGTATAGGTGCAATCATAAATTACTACAGGAATAGAAACAAAACTAACGATTGGTTAGAATCCACTGGGGACAAATTGTAAACAACGTTTGTGCATAACTGTTACCACAGTTTGCTTATCAGTCTACAGTTGGCTAACGCATTGGATGTTATCGTAGATTACCGCAAAAGCATCCGCCTAATAAATTAATCTTTTGGTTCTTTTCAAATCTTGCAAGCGGCACAAATGCCATTGGAGCTACGAATATGAGGTACCTATTTTATTATCCGAAAGTGCAAAATATATTGTAAACTGTAACAGACATATAATAAATTAACTAATAATTATAATAATTTTCATCCTGTGCTGCATTCAACGTGTACTACAAACATCACTGTATTTTTTAGGTATGACTTGTTTGTTTTTATATCATACAAAACTGCTTGTTCTTAGAGTTCAGGGAATTAACTATGAATCTATCTCTTTCACACGCGAATTTAGTGATTTAGTCAGGCACCAATATTTAACCTCCACTGAAAAATAAGTAAAGCAAGACCAAACGCTAACGCAACGATGTAATAAACATCTGAGTAAGTAACAAATGTGAGAAAGAGACATGTATGTCTCATGGTCGAGTCGAAACGAAACTGCACTATACTAAATTCTTATTAAAGCATATTATCGGCATGTAATATACCGATAATTTGCTTCACATAGATAATAATAGGTATTTAGTCAATAGCACCTCATTAGTTCAAACGTTTCAAAAAATCCTCAAATAAACACATTTAATTTTAAATAGGACTTGTTTTTTTACTTTTAATTGATCCAAATAGGCACATGTACGTTCGAGTGTATTTGTTGAGTACCTAACTGTGTAATTACTAAACTGAGTTACTATGGATAATATTTTTTCACCGTGTGTATCGATGCTTTCAGCTGTTAATGTTTGTTGATTGATTTTGATTGATTCGCCGATATGACATGAAAGTCAATAGGTTGTTTTGACCTATTTCCGTGATTGTAATTTTAGCAACTGTATTAATTAACTCCAACGTTTGACCTGATCAATAGTTACCTGTGACTGGGAATAAAGTTTATTGATGAAACGCCTATTCACGTTACAAAAGCTTTCACGAAGTATTTAATTACTTGTCGTTTCATTAATTTTGAATTTAAGCAGTTTGAAGTAAAACTTCAACAGCGTAGCTGAACACTTAAACAAGTAATAACTTGATTCATTATGCGTGTAAGAGGAGTGGATAATGAGTTGACGAATGATAGAAGCGAATGGAAGAAAAATACATGTTGTGCCGACCCCACATAGCGTGGGAAAAGGACAAGAACAAGAAGATCTATTCAAAAGATTGTGAATGATTGATTGTTATTAAGAACAGACAACAGTGTTACTATATTGAAGGTTTAAAAGCGAGAGAGCGAGCGATCAACATGGAGCCAGTACTAAATAGTCCGGCTCTACCCAGTGAGTGCCCATAAGAATTTACCGTACTGAATAAATAATAAGCTAAGGATTCTAACGATACCTATATATTACATGGGTAGAAAATGTTAGTGGTATAACATGAAAGATTAGACTATAAAAAAACAATAAATAAATAGGATAATAATCATACACGCGAAACATAAGTAAAAATCTTGCAGCCAAGATCTCAGTCTACTGTCGGAGGGATTTAGAATTAAAAAGAAAAAACGATACCTATAAGCTTCACCTATGTCTACTTCTTCTAATATAATATGTTGTCTTGTAATTCCTTATATGCACATAAAAATAAAAATAAAATAAATAATCAAAATCAGGGGTATGGAAGTTATGAACCCTGAAACAATGTACTCCTTTTTTCAGGCAGTCATATAAAAAGAGAGTAAAATTGAAGACCTTCTATTTAAAAAAAAAGTTTGAGAATTTATAGGTCTCTAAAGCAAATCACGCTCAAGTTCAGAAATCGTACACACACAATTTATGTAGCCGTTTGTCTAAAACTCATACCATTCGAATACCGTTTTTTATTTCAAATGCATCTGCTGTCATCAATCATAGCATTTCAATCAAGCGTATGAATTTAAAGCGGAATATTTGGACTGGCTTTGAGTTCAAACATTACCGTTTTCAATTTAAATCCTGTGGCGTTATACCTATACGGAATTAAATTGGCTGACACGTTGGATCGGATCAAAGTGGCTGGAAATTTTCTGTCCGAGTAGATGAATATAAAACGTCAGTTTCAGGATCGCTTTGTTGTCCGTCTGTCTGAGTGTCAACACCTTCTTTTTCAGAAATAATTTGAGCTACTAAGTTGATACTGAATACAAAAGTTAATGGGCTCTTAATTCTGTAAAAAATTGAAGTTTCTAATTGAATTCAATATTTATAGCTTTTCAAAGCGTATTTTCATAAAAAACTTGCTGAAACTTGTAAAAGGTTTTCAACCGTCATACATATAAAATATATTATACCATCATAAATATTCTGACATTTTTCCGTTATCTACGGAAATTGTAGGAAATCTCAAGTATTCAAATGAATTTAGTCTGAAACGAAAGGACGGGAAAAATGTCATTTCGTTTCAGACTAAATGACAGATGTACGCGCAGTTAACGTAAACTTGAAAAGTTCTTCTACAGGCTTTTATAACAAAACTTGTTTGTGTAAATCTTTGGATTTATGTTCAGACGTGACTTATGTCTGTTGGCGTATACTTTCCCTAAACGGAGCATTAAATCATGACGGCTTAGGTTTTAACTTAGAGTTTAACAGAGTTTTTTCTAATAAAAATAATCAAATAAGTTTAATGTTTCATTATTATATACCTATTTAAATAATCCCCGATATGTGAAATCAATGGCCGGTCTATGTAGACACTGCTATTATAATATTGGGTAATAATTTGAAAATCTCAGTAACCACCCATATTTGGTACATCCCCACGCCTCGGAGTGCAAAAGTGATAATAATCTTGTTATTGATCTCTCTTCATGCCCACCCAATCGCATTATGAGAGTGAGGTAATAGAGAGTGCAAAAACTTGTGAAATAGAGAAGATACTTCTCCGTCATTTCGAATAGAATAGAATATAAGAAATAGGTACACTTAAGACTTACACATTACAATTTCTTAAAATATAACTCAACTAGTACGTATCTACTATGTATCATGCTAATGAAAGGGTCCTAGTCTTCGGCGTAATTGTCTGCCGTGTCCTTAATTCAAGCATTAATCAAATTCCACTTCAATATCAAACTGCTCATTGTTATCTATTTCAAGCGAAAAATACTCTCGAATATTTGAAATCTTGAATATATTCAAATTCGTACGATAAAGAAAAAGAATAGGCTTTTGTATTTGAAAAGAGGCTTAGAATAGGCACGACCCGGGGACCTTATCTCTGCCATAGGTCTCACAGAAGGGGTGAATGAATTTATACGCTGAAGCTTTCCAAATATAATGTGGGTCGATTTTTCTTCAATTTATGATGGTCTTCAATATCGTTCCTTTACTAGGATAAAGATATGTAACCTCTACATTTATGAATTTGTGGTAAGTACACTTTGCTGAGGGTGAGGTCAGGTCAGGGACTTTTTTTTTGAATCACACATAAGAGTAGGAATGCGGTGTGTTTACGGATCCTACCACATCCGACTTAGCTAAGAGAACATAAGATTTAAATTCTAAAGTTTTATGTTAATAATACTAGACGATGACTTCGTCCGCGAGGATAAAGGTTTTTAATTCCCGTGGGAACTATTTGATTTTCCGGTATAAATTGTAGTCTACGTGTTAATCCTGGGTATAAGTTATGTTCATTACAAATATCAGTCAAATCGGTTCATACGTTGCGGCGTGGTTTAATTAATGCTTTTTTTCAAGCGGAAAAATATAAGAAACTAGCTTTAACCCGCGGCTTCGCTCACGTTAGGTTCGATTTTTTAACCCCCTATTTAACCCTCTCGGGGTTCAAATTTTCCAAAATCCTTTCTTAGCGGATGTCTACGTCCTAACAGCTACCTGTATACCAAATTTCAGCTCGATCGGTCCAGTTAGAGCTGTGCGTTGATAGATCAGTCAGTCAGTCAGTCAGTCACCTTTGCCTTTTATATATTTAGATTAATAATTACGCCTTTAGATTTTCAAGATGTCATTGCCAGAGAAGAAAACTTCCGTCACAGTTGTGGTTACAGTAAAAAAGAACAATTATTATTTTCTTGTTAACAGTACGGTATGACGTCATCTTATAACAGTCGAAGACGGCTAACTTGAGATGGAAGGGTAATACATGTTTATAAAGTGCGATTAAGTCAGCCGGACATTCGAGGGCATTTCGGGGAAGTTAAATACGAATTGCTGTGAAGATGTGGTTTCTCACGATCCGTGGACAGCTAATTACATGTCGTGACAAACGATAGGCACGTATTACTATCGTGGGAAATTCATAGGTGTTGTGACGCTTTTTTAACCGACTGCGCAACGCAAAGGAAGGTAATATGTTTCTCAGTCTATGTATGTATGTATGTACATATGAATGTATGTTTGTTTGTGGCGATCTGGAGACCAAACGGTGGGCCGCCTTTGATCATTCTTACGTCAGTCAATTCGTGTTAATCTTGGCAGTGACACTATAGACATGACAGTAATCAAAATTCAATATGGCGACCAAAAGACGCCATATTGTGAAAACGAAAAAAATGGCAGTTGATAAACTATGTTAAATTGGGTATCATTGGATAAGTATTTGAAAATCAATGTTAGGTTTCTTTGATCATTTTTCTCAAATCTCAAAGAGCAAACAATCTCATATTTTTTTTTATTTACTACCTCAATGAAACCATAAGATTGTGTTTACCGTCTTATAATCCTAACCCAATTGCGTATAAATTGAATTTTAACAAAAAACTGAAAGGGAAAAAACAAGTCCTACTTAAACAATCATTAAACCCATTAAAGATCTAGATCGGGTCAAATCTTTCCAATAATAATTAATGGGTCCCGAATGTTTAAGTAGGACTTTTTTCCCTTTCAGTTTTTATTTAAAATTCAATTTATATGCAGTCGGGTTTTTGTTTTTTTAATATATTTTTTAATAATTTTGTCAGTTGCAATTTTTTAAAGTTACATGTGTGCGTAAACGTTTTAATTAGTTTGGACGTTGCTATTTTCAAAGTAACCTTGCGAGATCGAATCACAAATGAGAAGATCCGCCATGGGAAGAAAATTCTTGAAATTTTAAATAACAAACATTTTGTCTCGTGACAATAAAAATTGTTCGTCTAGACACATTGTAGAGTTACAAAACGTCTATTTTTGTCTAACAAGCCCCTAAAATTTCACAAAATTTTTTTTGAATCGACGTAAGTGATACACGAAACGCGGATTAAACATTGGATTTAAACTTTTAATATGTATAAGACAGAGTCAATAATAATAATTTAATTCTTAGTTACGGAACAATTGGCAAACTTTAGCAAGATTTAGTAACTTCTAAGCTTCATTAAAACGGTAGCTTATGTTTGAAATTGGTTAATACAAATAGAAAGAGTATATTGTAATTTATACACCCGATTTACAAATAAAATCTGTCTCAAGACCGAACCCAGAGAAGGTTTTTTACAGAGAGAGCCAAGCAAAACTTGGCTAATATTCTGCTCTCTGCTCCAAGTCCAAGGGGAAAGCTGTTAGAAATAAGTACATACTACAATAATTCAATGGTGGGAATCAAAATCTTTAACTGTTGGATAATTTAAGCTTAAAAAAAGGTGATGATGGTTACAGAATACCTATCTATACTTAGTTTTAATGCACGATCCAAAATAAGAGTGTAATTGAAATATACTTTAACAGGGTGTGTGTGACTGGAGCAACGTAGCTTTAAAATAGAGGAACCCTAGCTTGTCTCGCATTTACCGCCATTAATCTATTTCTTGCACCAAACCCAAAAAAAGAAAACAGCAAAACGTGCATCGTAACCCGCTGTAACAAAAGCCAACAAAAACCGGGCAAAATGAAAAAAAAAAAATCCCTTTTCGTGGCATTTTGTAATATCGATGCAGAGAGGTACACAGGTAAGACAACATTTTTTTGGCACTCTTTGTTACCTTTATGACTGTTCAACCCTCTGTTTAGCATATATACAGTTCAAAAATCGTCGTATTTCGTTGATGTAGAACAATCTCGAAATTCAAAGAGGGGGAAATCTCTGACGTCCTCTTATCATCTGTATTTTGTGACGTTAACTGGACAGATATTTTAAAACCAGTTATTACCTGCTAATATTGTGAGGTTGATTCCTAACTGTATATTTTTTAATCCGTGGTTCAAACAAAAGTTCAGTTAGCAGAGTTCGATGTGAATGTGCCTTTGATATTCGTTATCGTGATTGAAGTTTGGATCTCGTGGAATCCGGCTCAAAAGATGATCTTTATCAAAGGGACAGGGAATTTGGCTACTATTCAGTTCAGAATTCTATTTCATATCCAATTTTCTAAAATTCAAGTCACTAGGAGATACCTTATGTATAATTCTATTTCTATCTTATTATTAAGAATGATACATCTTGGAGACTTTTCTGTGGTCTTTTGAGTGGGGAGGTTTTGCAATTCAATTGGTTTGGTTTGGTGCAGCTTTCCGTCAAAGTTTTAGTGATTTATTCCAAGTCATTCCAATAAAATACAGCGCAGCACAACAGCTGAGCAAGTTATTTCTGATTTTATATTAAGTTTTTTGTACGATCAAACTTGATTAAACAAAAAGAATTACGCGATTGTCACGTGTAAACAATGCGGTCTAGTAGAGTTAGGATGCGATTTAATTCGATTGATCGAATTCGTATTGATTGATATGACATTAGCGTCAAAATAAAATGAACCTTAAGTGATGTCAAAATAAAATGAACCTTAACCTTAAAATTTAGTCACAAAAGTACAACTGATTTAATTTGGAGCGTATCAGTATTCTAGTACATGCACGAAAATGAGATCTTGTTGAGAATATTGTTATCCAATGTACTTTGACGCGAATACAATTAATATCAATCTAATTAAATCTTATATTAACCCTATAGTATTGTGATTTATAAGTATTGACGACAGTCACTTGATCAATAAAAAGCCTCGTTAAGTGCGAATAAAAGAAAAATATTTAAAGTATTTAAAATGGCTATGGTTTAGTTACCTACCTTGAGCAGGCGCGTAGATATTCAAATACAGGCAATCCTCCGATTGATTCGTCAGAAAAGGCAATATCCTTTTCAAATATTCCAACCTTCCCTTCGAAATCCTCTTCAGAACTGCCGTCTCATTCCTTATATCGGGCAAAACTTGTGGACACACCGGACTGAATTCCTCAGCTATTTTGACCCCTGACCACTGTGCCCCGGACACTGGCGGCATAAACCTTAGAGATCCAACTGGAGGGGACGCGTAGGGAATACCTCGGAAGACCTCTACAGGTTCTAAGAATCTTGATTCTGGTGTAACTATGAAACCTCTGATGTCACCGTACTTAGTCCTGACCACTCTTGAGCTGATTAACGGTATATTCTTGTCTTCCATTATGTTTTCTCCTCTCACGGTTCTGGAAGTTAGAGCGGGAAGCGTTATGAAATGGAGGATGATCAGCATTAACATTTTTCCACTTCCGGCGCCAGCGGTCGAGGGGTATGTTATGGAGGGCACTCGATGCTATAAGTCGACCATTTTGTTTTTTAAAACGTCTCCGTCGGACCATTTACCGGGTTATCTGAAACAAAATGGAAACTTAAGTGTCTTTGAATTAATGGGATTGAGATTGGGTTTTGGACTTTTTAACCCCCCACGGTAAAAGAAGGGTGTTATAAGTTTGACATGTGTATCTGTTTATCTGTGTGTCTGTCTGTTCCTTCGTAGCTCCCTGACGAACAGATCATTTTTGTCACGGGGTTTCTGTTTGAAAGGTAAAGCGATGAAGATGGATCTATGTTAATTTATGAAGATATTAAGCCTTTAAAGATTATCAGCTCATTTCCTAGTGTTTTACAAACTTTCACTGATGCAAATTGTTCGTGCTTAGGCTACTGAGCATATTCTGGCGTTAGAATTAACCATGCGATTGTTGTTTAGAGTTCGTTAGTAGTTGTATTAATTTTTTTTCTACTAGCTTTTGCCCGCGGCTTTGCTCACGTTGAGTGTGATTTTTCAAACCCTTATTAAACTCTTAGGAGTTGAATTTTCAAAAATCCTTTCTTACCAGATGCCTACGTCCTAACAGCTATCTGTATGCCAAATTTCAACCCGATCCGTCCAGTGGTTTGAATTGTGCGTTGATAGATCTTTCAGTCAGCCAATCAGTCAGTCAGCCAGTCACCTTTTCATTTTATATATTCAGAATTTTTTTTTGTAATTTTTTACTAGTTTGTATAGGAAATATTTTATGTTTATTTTGGTCTTAAAATTGTTAAGCGCTGAATAAGTCAAAAGTGTAATTAGGTATTTTAAACCGCACAATTTTAAGCTTAAAATCTCCAACTTTTCATAGACTGACCTGAAACCGTAGTTCGAAAACAGAAAGGTAAACCCCCAAAAAAGGTATTAAAAATGCTTTAGCCTTATATTATTCATCTCTTTTGCATTTCTGAAACGTTTCACCCATTACGTTTGACCCATTTCCGTGACAAAATGCTTTGGCCACCTATTCCCACGTATGTTAGTAAAAGAGTTGGTGAAAAATGTAAATCTGGAAATTGCTTCTATTTTCCCTTTTTACCCATATAATAGATAAAAAAGTAAAATAGATAGATAGATAAAAAAATATTTTATTACTAGATGATGCACGCGACTTCGTCCGCATGGATTAAAGTTTTCAATTCCATCAGGAACTCTAACTTTCCGTTAAACTATGTGTTAATCCATCCTGGGTAGGAGCTATCTCTAATCCAAATCAGTTTATTCATTGTGGCGTGAATGAGTAACAAACACACACACATATACAGAGGGAGAGAGACAGAGAGAGAGAGAGAGAGAGAGAATTTTCTGATAACACACTTCTTCCATCCTCTCTAAGCATAAGCCTATGCATAAAAAAGATCGATTTCAGAAAAAAGACTAACAAAGCTATTGCGAGCCAGTGAAGTGAGTAAGAAAGTACTCCTTTTTTCTTGATTCTAGTAATCCAGGTTCATACTGGATTCATGATTATTAACTTTTAGGCTTTGCCGTACTTCAGACGGCATGCCGTACTTCAGGATATAAAGTAACCTATATCACTTTTCAGGTTCCTTATTATACTCATGCGAAACATCGCGTCGAGCTGTTTCTTTATTGCTGCGTGTTTAAAAAACAAACCGATAGACTAACAAACAACCATACTTTTGCATTAATTTATAATATTCAATAGAAATAGTAAGAAATTGTTGTAATTTAGTTGCCACTAAATTACAACATGGGGTTATACAAGGGGCGGACCAACAAATTCCTAAAAAGCCGGTAACGCATTGGTGGTGCCTCGCGTGCTACAAATGTTCATGGGCGGTGGTAATCACTTAACATCAGGTGACCCGCCTGCTCGTTTGCTCGCTAAAAATATTTAAAAAAAAATTATGTTAGTGTATGTATATGATGTAGCTTTTGAATATTACTTCTCGAAACTTCCCACCAGTTCTTAAACAGGCGTATGTAAGGTTTACTTCCGGGTCGCGATCCCGAAATTTAAACGTGGAATTCGAAATTACATAAAACTGTCGAGAGAAGATCGCGACGAGCAATGCGAACGTTTTGGGTTAAACGTTACAGGCATATTTGTTTGATGTTTAGGATGCTTTATTTGGCTTAATGCCGCTGTTTGAATTTTGAAACGTAAACAAAACATGAAAACACTTTCGACTGTAACTTTTTAGGAACGAGAACAGTTTTATTTACTCTACAAAAATAAATTAGAGTTACGGTTAAATTATTTGTTTTAACAAACGTTTAATTTATGTCTGAAAATAATTGAATCACGGGAAATGAAAATGGTTACTCCTATTTATTTTTATCAATTACAATTTAAAAACACAATAAAAGAAATTCGATAAACGTAACTTTGTACATACTAAAGCAACATTAGTTTTCCCAGCAGGATTTTATTATTTTGTAAAAAATATAAATCAAGTTGTTATTTTTCATGACAAAAAATTCTGTTGAGATAATAAAATATTGTCGGTCTATCGAAAATAGCTTTGTATATTTCGAGATGAATTTTATTTTAGAAGCAAAATATAAGCTCAAACAATTTTCCAGCGAATGAGATTATGCATTATCCAGGTCACGCCGGGGCTATGTATAATTCACACTCGGTTGCCCGCGTCTCCTGTTGCGGTAAATATATGCACTGTTTATCATCGGTAACGTAATACCGTGAGAGATGGCTGAGCGTTTTTGGCTCCCGAAATCGAGAGGTGAATTTTAAAAGCACCTGCTGCGGTGTTTGAGCTTGTCGTCAAAGCCTGTGATTTTTAGGGGAGAAAAATATTTGGACGGTTGTTTTATTATTTTTCGATTAGAAGTTCCACGAGCGCGGGTCACACAACTTCAACTTTTTGGCACGTGTCAATTGTAAATGTGCTCAAATTGCCAACGTCAGAGAAATCACACGCAGTGACGCATGCAGACGTCCACATCGTTATAATATCCTACTAATCCTACTAATGCTGCTAAAATTATAAATGGAAATATTAATGAGGATGGATGTATGGATGGATGGATGGAGGTTTGTTACTCTTTCACACTACAACGAATGAATCGATTTGGCTGTTTGGAATGGAGATAGCTTATACCTAGAATACATAAACTACATTTAATCCCGAAAAATTAAAGAATTCCGGCGGGAATCAAAAAACCTTAATATACATGGATAAAAGAAGTCATGGGCATCATATAGTAATAATATAAAGAAAAGCTTTTCTATTTAAGACCACGATTAAATATCCAAAAACCATAATTATTATAAATAATTCAACAATTGCTTTACTTTTCGATTTAAACCTAATATTATGTAAGCCGTTTAAACTATTAACTAAATAATATGAAAGTTTTGGCCGTTACAGTTTTAATGGTACAGCGTGCCGAAATGACATAAATTCTCTAAGTTACATCTCTTATGAGATCCCCATCCCTTCTGCAATCTAGAAATCAAACTTGAGAAATCTAGATTAAGGTAAGTAATAAACGAAATAGTATTACGTCATATAACTAGTCGTTCCTGATGCAAGTTATTTAAAGCGGGAATATAATCGAATTCAAGCGAAGTCGGTCAGCTGTGACGTCACACCGGATATCACAGGATAATATAATTCTGTATCCACGTCATACTAGACCTTAGGATCATAGTTTCTCGGAACGTTTAAAAAATCTGAAACATCTTTGCGTATTCTATCGGCCATATAACTGGGAGTGTTTTGAAGAGCTGTTTGACCTTATTCCACCGTCTTTCTTCTACAACCGCACCGCTCGTCGCCGAACACAATATCACCCTCACCACCTGGGTGCCTGGAGCACTTCGACCATCCGATGTGCCAGATCTTTTTTTCTACGTACTTTGAAACTGCGGAACCGACTTCCTGCGACGGTGTTCCCACTAAATTACAACATGGGGTTATTCAAGGGGCGGACCAACAAATTCTTAAAAAGCCGGCAACGCATTGGTGGTGCCTCAGGTGCTACAAATATTCATGGGCGGCAGTAATCACTTAACATCAGGTGACCCGCCTGCTCGTTTGCTTACTTAAAATATTAAAAAAAAAAACAGTCCACATGACTTTAGGTGTATAGGCAAGGGAAACTTGGAAATTTATTTCTGAATTCTCTGGTCAAAACTAAAATAAGGAGGGCTCCTAACAGAACCTGGTCTAAGAAGAACGCACCGAAAACCTCTTATTTGTTTCCCCAAAGCGAGTCCCCGATCAATATGCTATCTCCGACTTTATGTCATACATTCGGAATTTCGGATACAAAAGTCTTTTGTCACGACGTTTTACGACAGTGTATGTTTATCTCAAGTAAATTTATTGCGCCAATAATCCGAGACGGTATGGGCTAGTATACTTGGTAAGTATATTTGTAGGGATATCACGGAGTGTAATGGGAATTCGTGAGACAATCTAAGCATATTATTTCTGTTTTCTCTGAAAACAAACATTTATTTCGTCGACTTCAAGTTATGGTCAGGCACGGCTGAGTTTTCTTTGTCTGGAGGCTTATAGACCGCACTCTCACTCAGCTCAGAATCAAGACAGAGTTAGAGCGAGACAGATTTATGTCAAAGCATATTTGTGTCTCGTTTTAACCTCTACCATGAGTCTGAGCTGAGTTTGAGCACGCTCTATAGATCATTGGGCTAAGCATACTGGTCTCCACCCGAATGAGATGCGTTTTGGCCATAGTGGCCAAGTAAAGATTTGAAAACTTCGCACACCTTTTAGAACATTATGGAAACCTCTTTGGCATCTAGAAGAGTTGCACGCCAGGGATAAACCTCGGACCCCGAAAAGGAGGCAAAATTCTTAACCATAATTAATTATCACCGCTTCGATGTATTAAAACTTTTTTCTATCGAATTAGGCTTAAGTATTTGTTAAGATAGATTTAAGTGAGTTCAAATAAATTAATTAAATATTTTAGACTTGATTCGTGGTTTTATGACATAATTGCTCATAATTGTTATAAAATATTACGAGTACATACCACGGTAATTATTTTAATTGGGATTGTTGATATACTACGCTCCGTGCAATTGGATCGAAATATTCCAACTAAAAAAAATACCGTGGTACGTTCTCGTAATGTTTTATAACAATTAAATAAATAAATGTTTTTAATTCGCTTAGTTTATGTGCAATGTATGGGTAAGCCTTATGAACTAGGTTACGTTAGAAATCCGTAGAGTTATTCAAAACATCTGCATGTGCTCATATCATAGCGATAGCTTGCAATAATGCGTACCTATTGACCTCGTTCATTGCAGGATTGCATTGAAATATTTTCAATTAGCGTTGCCAAGCCAAGCTGAATGGAATTTTGACGATCTATTTATTGCAGATATACGATTATGTGAAAGTATGCGTGTTGATGATTGAACCCAAAACAGTGGCCCTAACTATGAGGCTCGTAAGAATGCAAACTCTAACTCTTTATTTCATGTAGGCCAACTTGTGGCTCTTCTGAAATGTCGAAACCTTTGATTATAAACTCTCGTCGAAACTCTACCACCGAAATGCTGATTCTGCTGAGAAGAGCCGGCAAGAAACTCAGCAGTTGCTCTTTGTTACAATTGTAGCTTATCTGTCTTGTGGACAGCTGAAGTAAAGCAGATTGGTTCCAAGCAACTTTGTCATTAAGGAATTAAAGTAAATTCAAAGTATACTGAGTTTATAAATTGATCGGATGCTCAGGGTCACTCACAAAGAGAATCGTTCTTGGAGTATCTATGCGTGATCAAATCGGAATGAGGAAAATCTTAGGAGAACTAGATCTATTGATATATTATATACTTGTAACAATGATCATGGGCACATAAATTGACGAACCAATAGACCTTTCTTGGCCGATGTTCAAGGGGCGACCCCGCAGCGGGGAACAAATTCATATGGATACGTACTAATATAATGTCCTCCCGACCAAATCCGGCCACGGCGGCCATTCTCCACGGGAATGAGCCATCTGCGGGAGATAATATAGTACACAAGTGTGTGCGCAAACACAGATGCACTCTCTATCCCCTCACCCTCAAAGTCCGGTGGAACGGAAAATCCGACATGACCAGAGTGAGATCAGGCGCAGGACCGACGGCTTTACGTGATCTCCGAGACACAGGGGTGACTCATCGCCAACTTCGTAACTCCGGGCTAGCACTGAGAATTTTTTGACAAAAACCCAATATATTTTTTAGCCCCGACCCGGAAATCGAACCCATGACCTCGTCGTCTTTTTACTTCACCTTCGTGATTTTTCGATGAATTTAAAGTTTACCGACTGACTCGATATGAATGCCCTTTGATGAATATGTACATGTGCGAAAGGATTTTATTGTTGCAATAATATATAGGGAAACGTCATAAAAATGCTCGAAGACCACCACGTTTTCCGATATTAATATCACGTAATTAATTTCAAATCCATCCAGAAAGCCTATTAAATTTTCATCGTCCAGCGGTAGGGCTGAAATACATACATTATTAATGAGATATACGAACAGAAATCGTAAAAACGTTTCGACGGCGGCCCGGGCTTAATAATAAATTTTGTGGAATCCTTTTTTGCGGAAGCTATGTATTAAGGCGTTTTTTGGAGGAAATTGGAAACTCCACCAAGTTTAGTACAGCTTTTTCTTATAACAGCATGTGCCCGAGTTTTATGAGAAGCGATTGGCATCTATAGCGGTGATGGCTCCTTTTCCGACTTTAACCTCCTTTTTAGGGAGTTTGGGGTATGTGTGTTGATAAATTAAAAAATCTAAATATATAAAAGGCAAAGGTGACTGACTGACTGACTGACTGACTGACTGATCTATCAACGCACAGCTCTAACCACTGGACCGATCGAGCTGAAAATTGGCATACAGGTAGCTATGATGATGTAGTCATCCGCTAAGAAAGGATTTTTCTAAATTCAGCCCCGAAGGAGGTAAAATACGAGTTTAAAAAATTTAACCTAACGTGAGCGAAGTCGCGGGTTAAAGCTAGTACTTTTATAAACAGATGTATTGTAAAGAGCGAATACAAGAGGATGCTTCGTAATTCTAACGTTCACAAGAGTTAAAGGTAACCTGGTTAAAAATTAACAAATGTCAGCACAATGTCAGTGTCAATGCTTAAGTATATAATTATAATATAATTCTTTTCCCGATAACAAAAGGGTTCCAAGGGGATAACCTAGTTACGAGGGCACCAAATCACTCGCAAATGCTAATTTACAATTTTCAGTAGTAAATTGCTTCACCCATTGTTCTCATAATATTTTACTAATCACTTATCACGGTGGAGCTTCCCTTTGTACTTGGTAAAGAAGCGAAAGTCTTAATTAACTTACCTAACTCTGTACTGTCTTGAGAAAACTCTGACAGAAAGAATAATTAAATAGCTTTATTAATTATTTTCTTTGTAAGCAACTGCTTTCATCTGAGTGAATTAATTTTTCTTAGTAGCTATTCTTACTTATCATCACTACAATCAGCTTTCTGCGTTTATTTAAAAACTCTCACTCTATGTTGTATTTATTATGGCCGAGAATTCTGAAGTTTTTCCTTTAGTACCTAGTATAAAGTGGACTTTTTTTTAAGTTCGTTTGTAGATAGTTCAGTTATAGATAGCTAAAGTAATATAAGTACAACTACAATGTAGAATTTCGGTGCGCAACCGGATCAGAGTCCTGGCTGAAAATCAGTGCTGTATGCTCTTGTGCAGGTACAAAGTATACATCATTTTGCTGAGTTGGGACCTTTGACGCCTTTTGTCTTTAATGCTCAAGTGGTGGAGGCGCCGGGACAACCTAATCTAGGTATACCTATTGGGTGATGTGTGGCACAATTTATAAAATAAACGTTTCTTTTTTTCTTAATCATATTGTAATGTTCGGCTCTGAAATGACAATAGCAGCGTCATAGTATAAGTACCTCTGCGATGACTTAAAGGTCATGCTGAAGCATAGGAATGAAATTCGTTTCAAAAAGTGCTTCTTTAGTTTCTTTGTCTGGGCTAATCCTCGAAATGACTGAACCGATTTAAGTACTTCTTGCAACATTTTCGCAATTTTATGCGAGGAGGGATCTAGGCTACTTTTAATCTCACGGCATCAAAAAATCTGGAAACTAAAAACCGTCACACTCATAGCAGATAATACTACAGTGTTAATAAAATTTACATGTCAGTGACGCGAACCTATAAGATTTTCCCCACCAAAAATAGCTCAATTTGCCTAAAAAAAGTTTTCAGTTCAAAATAAACAAAAGTTAGTTTAAAAACAAATATTTACCAACCGTATACGTAAGCCAATATCCATTTACCCGTATTCGCTTAGTAATGACGGCATCGATTCTGAATCGAATACGCTTTGATTAACGACGTATTCGTTAATCGAGCCCCGGTAATGACTCGATACTGAGTAATGGAGTCGGGATCAAATCGCGTGCGAATGGCCGCTGATAACGATTGCGGGGATGATTCTGAAAGGGATGCAGAGCAATGAAATCTTTTGTTCCCTGAAATATACCACTTCTTTAACCAAAACTTTTTGTGCTATTTTATAACATCGAACCGCAAAGCATCGCATAGATCTGCACCGCTACGTGGTTGAAATTCTACGATCTCGCATTAAGCGCTTTGCCTCGTTCCTAAAATTTGGAATACCGTTTTTCCATCTGGTCACATCTAGAATCAAGGTTTATGTGGAGGAGAGAGAAGAAAACTAATCAAGTTCGGCTTGGCTAACATTTTTTTATATAAAAAAAAAAAGTAAATTATACTACTATCTAATCTTCTAGACAAGTGCGCAGTGTCCTAGTCCTACCTTAAGACCCAAAAGCCAACAAATGGTGAGTCAGATTTTAGTCCATCTCATTAAATACTCTATAAGTGTGGTATTTCAAAACAGGCTGCAACTTATGACCAGATCGTGAATTAGTTTGGTCAATAATGTCCTCCCGACCGAATCCGGCCATGGCGGCCAATTTCCACAGAGATAAGCCGTCTGCGCGGGAGATATTATAGGGCACATGTGTGTGTGCAAACACAGGTGGATTCTCTATTACCTTACTCTCATAGTCCGATGGAACAGAAATCCAACATGACCGGAGAGAGATCAGGCGCAGGACCCATAGCTTTACGTGCTATTCTGAGGCACGTGGGGGACTCACCGCCAACTGCCTAACTCCGGGCTAGTACTGGGAATTCCTTGACATTCTTTTTTGACTCAACCCGGGATTTGAACCCGGGCCCTCGTCATCTGCAATATAACTTGCCAACCACTAGCAAAACATTGTCGCTAAATAGTGGAACGGTAAAAAGTGGAACCGTGGAAAAACGGTAAGGCAAGGGATTCAATTAAAAAAACTCTCACTTGAATTTGAAATAGGTAGCTTCGCGTATAATATGAGCTCTTGAGAATTTCATGTCCCACGATATTAAATATTATATTCCCGTTATGAAATGTTCATATGAGGCAATGGGTTTAATATATTTTCTGTTTTATTTAAACATGGTTTATTATAATTCACCTAATTTAGGAACGACTTTTTTAAGACGTTTGGTATTAACAGTGACTTCGGTACTCTATACAGCTAGGTACAACATAATACAACTAAAACGAATATTTTTAAGGATTAAGTAACCTAATTGAAAAATTATCATTATTTTCCGCACACAGAGATATTTTTTAAATAGTAGGTATTTAAAAGCACGTGTAATCTTAAATCTTTAGATGCAGATTTGATTTTTACAGCAGATCAAGTTTTAATTATCCAGAAAAAAAAAACAGACAAAAATTACATGATCATAGTTAGAGAAGAATGTGTGAAATTTGCTAATCATTTTTTACTCACTAAATGAATTTTTCGAATATACTCCTAGGCTTTTTAGATGGTTTTAAATATGTAATGATTTTGTAGAAAGTAAATTTTTTTCTTTAGTTTTTAAGTAGCTCTTATGTTATTTTTGTATGTTAGATACGGGGAGGCTAGTTAGATATCCTCTGACTGAACATGCTTGTTTAAAAAGATCTTATGTTATAGTTCTTTTAATTCACGAGGGCGCGTGGCTCATGGTTGTGTGTGTGTGTGTGTGTGTGTCGTATCTATATAAGTGGGAGCGAGAGCATGCTCTCGCCTGACTACTCCTACCTAGGCTCCTGACAGGCACGCACACTTACGCAATGTGCACGTACACGACGTAACCACAAGTAAAGCTCACGCACCCTCGTGAATTGAATAATAAGAATAATAATAATCATTTATTTAGCAAAAAGTAAAATTAAACACACTTATAACTAGAGACCGGATTATATGCAACATAAAAAGCTTGTTATATGCATCCAAATATGCATGAAAAATGCTTGAAATATGCACGAAAACTGGCAGAATATGCGAAATTAAATGATAAATTTTAGGAATCCCTAAAAAATTGAAAAGTAAGTATTCATTTTTTTTTATTTCAAAATCAGCATACAATTAGTAAATTATTTTTTGATAGGCGATAATAGGTGCAGTAAGTAACATTATATGATATTAAAATTATTTAGAATTTGTGTAAACGTAAACAATCAAATATTTTTCTAAATTTTCAGTGGTAAGATTGTGTCTACGATCATTTAGAATATTTTTGTAAGTAGAAAAGGTTCGCTCCATATCCATTGAGGTAACTGGGCAGAATTTGAACTTGGGTGCTATGGCACTTATAGTTTCCGGCAAAATTTCTGCCGTCCCATTAATGGAACTATCAATTTGACACAAGCTTTGAAAACCTGGGTTATTGCTCAATATGTTTTCAAACTTTTCTTTAAGTTTATGGGGCAATGCGGCGGCGGCAGAACGCAGAGTGAGTGAAAAATATTGTAAATGTACCGATAATATGCATCATAACTAGATCTTAGATAAAATATGCTATTACCGCTGAGAATGGCTAAAATATGCAAATGCATATGCGAATATGCAAATGCATATAATCCGGTCTCTACTTATAACTAACAATTTTATATGGGCGGGGCATCCCTTTAATTTAATGTTTAATTTACACATAAATATAGCTTCTGAAGCTAAACTAGGTAGCCCTGTGCTTCAGCTTCAGTGTCGAACTCCCCTGAACATTTATATATAAAGAAAAAGCATGATAAGAACAAAATTATTATGATTTATGTCAATTATTAATTGCAAGAACTATACCCATATTCTTGCATATGAAATATTTATTATATTTCATTTCATAATATAATGATGATGATGAGTTGAGATGATGGTCGAAGAGAACAGCGCAGAGAAAGAGAGTGAATTGCATTATTTCATTTCCATTTACCTCAGTATTGGGTTAACCATCAATACGACGTAAAAATCACGCTTTCAAATCAGAATGCAACAATATTTTAGTATTCCTATTCTAGCGAAGTCATTACATTGTATCAGAAAGCCGCAATGACCTAGATCCATAACTCATGCGATGCAGAAACTAAGTTTGCATTTTCATTTTCCTCTTTTTTTCTTCTTTTTTAAAATACACGGAAAGTTTGTTTTTTAGTTTTTAGAGCGTTAATAATTTATCTGTGGTGTATCCTTTGTATGCTTTTTAGTCGTGAAAATCTGTTTTAGGCAGGTGTAGAGAAATCCTAATAGTTAGAACTTCGGTTTTTTGCGGTTTGCGGTATTCCTATTGGGTCACAGTTTCGATCCCGAGCTAACACCTCGTGAATTTTCGAAGTTACGTGTGCGTTTAACCCTTTCCCTGTCCCATGAATCACATGTGAGCATGGTTATTGTTTAGCTATTGTGTCTGTTGTCTGGACAGGGAACCTGTTAAGCAAATATCACATGCTTCAACGGTAAAGGAAAATATCGCGAGGAAACCTGCACGTCTGAGAGTTCTCACACACATTTTTACACATTTTTCTTGCATTTCATAAATCAACCATAATACACTAGATGTGGGCCGATGCGCAACGCATTGGCAGATTCATTAAATTCTATAACTTAGTCATTAGTTAGTTCTCTTTATAAAAATTCAGTCGGTCAGTAGTACTTGTTCCGACGCAATTGAGGGAAAAATGAATAAACAAACAAAGGTACACTATCGCATTTATAATATCAGTAGGGTGTATTTGACGTAAATGCTATTTGCTACATAGTAACAGACGTTACTATGTAGCAAATAATAATATTATTGTCTGACATTTTTCGTTTTGAAATATTTTTGTTAAGCAGGTGCCTATTATAAAATAATGTAAAACAAACATCTTTATGTTTTTTATAATCCTGCAATCATTGTTTTTTTTTTTTAATAAACGTGGATTATTTATTAACAGATAAATGAATAAATCTACGGTAAACACCACAAACCATAGTTTAAATTTTATCAAAAAGTAAACAAAAAATCCTTACTCTTTAAATTACTATTAGTTCGTAGTTTATGTAAAAGTAGTAACAAAAAATTTATTTTAAAATAACTCGTACATTTATGAATAAAGTTTATAATTTTGCCACAATTTAGTAGGTTTTGCTACTGACTGTATGAACTGTGGTTGCAATTTCCTGGAAGGCCCGAAGCAGTTCCTTTTGGAATGGACAATAAGTCGCCGTTTTAATTTAAAAGCAACTGGGTAGGGGCCAACTTTGAGAGCGGTGGCTATAAAAAGCCATTTGGGATAAACTTTTGTGAACTTTTTTCTGCTGACCTCAAATAATACGTTCACAAATTGACCCACTTCACTGTATGCTTACAAAAAAAAAAAGATCTTTCGTCTTCTTTTCAACTGAACCGATTTGGCTGAAATTTAGCACAGAAATAGATTATAGTCAGGAATAAGACATAAGCTACTTTTTATCCCGGAAAATAAAAGAGTTTCCGTTGGAAAAAAAAAACCT
Organism: Hipparchia semele; assembly: GCA_933228805.2. Classification (NCBI taxonomy): domain Eukaryota; kingdom Metazoa; phylum Arthropoda; class Insecta; order Lepidoptera; family Nymphalidae; genus Hipparchia; species Hipparchia semele. The sequence goes on along the minus strand of OW121711.1, from coordinate 15,854,766 downwards.
CAATCCAAGCGTACGAAGTCGCGGGCATCAGCAATTTTTAAAATAAAGAATTTTGTAACCAGTCTAATCTTAATTTCAACGCTTTCTAACCCTGACTATAGTAATACTTCTATTTCCCCGAAGAAAATGCTCTCGCACTCAAGTCTGGGAAAGTTTTTCAGCATTACTGCTAATAAACAGTCGAGCTATTCCATTAACCCACAGCGGGGCGCAGAAAAACGTCTAAAATGCTTTATTCGTGCCAATTATGGAACGCCGCGAGGATTTTTTTACATTTTCTTTAACGACTGGAAAGTATAGTGGTCGTTTTTTATCATTAAACTGATATTACTCTCATGAATATACAGGCGTAGCTGATTCCCGCGATTTTGATTTATTTTTTAAAATGCCGCGCGAACTTTTTGATTTTCCGGGATAATTTTTTATCACAATATAGTCACAATCTCACTCTCAAGGTCTTCATCTATACCAGTGTAAAACATCACGTCGATTCGAAATGCGTTGGTACTTACAAATAAATAATAAGTAGTTGGAACCCTCTTTGATAAAAACTTTTTGCATTATAAATAACAAAATAACATATACGATTATTGTATATGTTATTTTGTTATTGATTATTTATTGTTGATATTCAAAAGTTGAAATGAAAATGAAATTAATTATTAGATAGAAACATATAAAGTAAAATTAACTCAAAACAAATTATATAAATGCACAAAGAGAGCACAAATGGCGGCCTTATCGCTAAAAAGCGATCTCTTCCAGGCAACCATAATGCATGGTGGACATAACGATAGGATTGAAATTGAGGTGCACGCATTATTTATCTGGAGAAAAATAATAATAATTCGATACTCACACAAAACTGAATAAATAAACCTAATGATTAACACACATACCTACACATATGTAAATACAGACATATATACACACACATACATACATGTACAATACACACATATATATGTACCTACATATACGTACATAGAATAAAATAAATAAGTTATATTTAGTGAAGAATTTTGACTTTCGACTTTATGATTTTGTTGAGACTTTATTTGTGATTGGAATTGAGTTTATTATTCATCGTTCGTCTCAAGTAGAGGTTTATTGCCACAGCATTTTTACTGTTTTTCCCCTCGCGTCCATCACGCGCTGTTTTTATTACTGAATATTTTATACGAAACGTTAAAGGAATTGTATTGGTATTGGTATTCGTTCATAAAGTTTTGTTTACTTGCGATTTCGTATGGGCATTTGATTTACATACATTTTTGCGACTAGACATATAAAAAAAATATGAAATTAATGATAGATGGAACTTTTCCTTTATATTTTAGTGTTTTAAACTGAACACCTATTTTGGCTATCTTGTGGAATCACTGAAATACATTTTATTGAGTACTAGCGGACGCCCGCGACTTCGTCCGCGTCAATTTCTATTATTATGATCGCGATTAAGAAGTTTTTAAAAGATTTTAAATATGGATAATTTTCCCCGTTTTTGCGACATTTTTCACCGATGCTTCGCTTTTTGTTTGACTGATGTAATGACGTGGAAACTGATGCATTTTATCTCGCGTGCCGAAACTAATACAAAAGAAACGCGAGTTTCGGAACGCGACATTAAACTCCTCCAACTATGTATTCTGTGCTCCAACGCACACACGCACATTGTTTTGATAGATATGATCTTTGACGTTAGGAACACACCTACATTGCTTAGACAACAGTGAGTGCTTGTAATTTAATATGAACTTTATACCATAGCAATAAAGCTCAAATTGACTACGTTTTAGTTTCAAATCATTTGTATGGGAAAAAGAAAAGGGCTATTTTTAGGGTTTTTCAAGCAATAATTCTAATTTTTCTCGCCGTAAAAACCATCCTTGAACTTCAACGAACATTTTAAAAAAAGATTTGGCCAAATTGGTCCAGGCGTTGTTGAGTTATGCGCTTACCAACACATTTTGCGATTCATTTTTATATTATAGATATTTAATGACATGTAAATACGTTTGTAAAGTCCCTCGGGATTTTTTTGTTTTGCCGCGATAAAAGTAGCCTAGGTATGTCACCAGATAGAATAGTGACTTGGAAGGATTGCCACAGAGCACAATTTTACATTGCTTTTTTATCCATTTGTTCTTCACTATGACTCATTTTGGAACTCTTATTAGGTTCGGTTTAAAATTTTCGTAAATTATTTTCACAAATAACATCCTTTGTATACCTACAATAAAATATGAAATTATATGAAAAAAATTAATATTTTCGAAATATTATAACGTATACTTAGTTCGAAATTATTATTTTTTGCTCTGATAGCTAAGGGTTTATACAAACAGTCTGAGTTCTGTAAACTGTAATCCATCTGCAAAATTGCAGTTTGAATATAGTTTCAGTGCGGTTGAAATAACTTTATTTCTACCTTAATACAATCAACAATAATAATATTGTATTTCATTTTAATAACAGTAATGTAAATCGTGAATACCTTCACTGAATACAGCATGAGACTGCAATTTCCTGCCAGACGTTCGTTGTTCAGTCTGGTTCAGTGCTACAGTCCCGCGATTTACATTTTACGATTAATCGGTACGATTTTGACGCTTCCTGCGACATTACAGGACTGAAGAATGAAGACTGTTTTTGATTTTGCTTTGATTGTATATTTTCAAAAGAGTCGAAATCGGACTTGTTAAGATAGTCGAGATTATTCAGATTCCTGAGGAAATTTTTGGATTTGTCGGAACCCTGTATATTGTAGAGTTGATTTCAAAAATGATTTTATGTTTTTGAAAGTGGGAGATGAAAACTGTATCATAATTTTAGTAGAATTTAATATTGGAAATGATAAATATTATTATTTCGAATGATGCAAATATTTATTTATTTATTTAAAGATTAAAGGAATTATCTAATTCCTTACATAATTACAGAGTTAGAGGGAATATTTTAAAATAGTTGAAGAGAATCCAGATTAGGTTAAATTTCATCTACGAAGAATGTACAAATTATAATATTGTTCAGAATTAATAGTTCATTCAATTCATTTATTTCACAAAGTCATGAATAGAATTTCCAATTTAGAACTTTTCCGATATCATCATCACATCATCATCTCAGGCGTACAGGTTTCCTCATGATGTTTTCCTTCCATCCGTATTTTTTCTCAAAAAAAATAATGGTAAAGTCGTGAAGTTGGCTGTACCATGTCGTTATCCTAGGGTCTAAAACCGCAACCTCATTGAATGCGACTGACAAATGACGTCTACTACTCTGAGTGCTTTATTGCATACACACGGGACGGCATTTGAATTGCAGTTATTCGCGCACAATGCCATTGTTGAACCATCTTCCCGTTATATTATGAAATTAAAATTAAATTATTACTAATGGTTCGCCCCGAACTGAGACCTCGCGATATCCCATAATTCCCAAAAGTTTTAATTATATATTGTAATAATTAACTTTTAACATTAGACACAATAAAAAAAATAATAGTTGACATAAAACTGTTTTACTAACACAGCGCCATCTATTAGCATTATAGTGAAGCTATTAGCTTCACAATAATGCTAACAGATGGCGCATTAAAATTAAATAATTTCGTTTCTTTATAACATTTATCTAATTTTAGTATTTGTTGTTCAAGTACAGGATATAACTGAATTTTCAACCAAGTTTCACGTTCTAATATTCAGTAATTCAGAAGTTATAGGGCTCTGACAGACATTTAGACGGACACACTTCTCTGTCTAGTAGGCAAGCGCCCTAGTTGACTCAGAGAACTCGCTTCGCTCGTTCAATTATACAGGGTAGTATAATCCCTCATCCCCATCCAAACGATGAAGCCCGAACTCCGAAGACAAGATTCATTATACCTAACCTATTAGAAAATATCTCATGTATTTTCCGCGATTTTTCGTGGTTTCGAATTATGATTTTTTTTGTGTTTCAATTTTTTTTAACTATTGAATTTAAAAATTGAAGGTTCTACACGTAAGTTATTTTGCTTTATTTAAAACTTTAAAGTGAATAGTTTTGTAGATCAAAACAAAAAAACAACAAAAAAAATTGTAACTCGAAAACTACGAATAAATCACGGAACCTACCGTACTACGTAATAGGTCTACGTACGAGAAATCTAAATGTTATCTTTGGACGTCATTGTTTGGACCACCTGTATTCTGTGCTTTTTATGCACAAGTTCATTAAGTTCTACAATCTGAGTTTGGCACTTTGAAAGTCAAAATCACGTAATCCATCTAGCCAGTAGCTGCATCTAGGTTTAGCTGGATTCGAGTTTCACCGAAACACAAATCCCTGAGCACAATAATAAGCCACGCACCACTCGTACCGAATTAGCTGCGGTACACGGTACGGTGTACCATATACCTACTGCGAATGGTACGCTAGTTTTGCGCTTAATTTCCAGTTGTGATGCAAATGACTGATGTGATGTCAAACAGAGGGTGATTTGATGAGCTTAAGCGATATCTAAACGATTTTTTTTTAATTTTTATTTCATGACAAGATAGTCATTGACTGCGATCTCACCTGATGATAAGTGACGATGCAGTCTAAGATGGTAGCGGGCTGACTTGAAAGGGGTATGGCAGTGTACATTCAACCCGTAGCCCTTATCGTTTGATAATAAATACAATGTATTCTGTGGACCTGTCACACGTCACCTGTGATCTGTGATCTGTCACTTGTTTGTCTCAAGCGCTCCATCTTGTTGCCTTATGTTAATTATAGTTTTACTTACTTTTATATTAAATAATATCAAAATATTAAATATTGCGGGTTTGGTTTTATTCATTCCACAGTTTCGCTACACAACGCTCGGCAACGCTAAATCGCTTGGCGGCATTTGACGGTAGGGTGGTAACTAGCCACGGCCAAAGCCTCCCACCAGAAAAACGAACGAGTTACGAAGGTTAAATGGCACAGCACATACGAGTAGTTTGAAAAACGGATCGACATCCAGGAAGTTCTGATCTCCAATGCAAAGGGACATAATCCACCTCGTTGATCAAGTGTGGATTACCTTCACATACCTTTGAGAACATTGTGGAGAACTCTCAGGCATGCAGTTAATACGACGTTTCTCTTAAAGTAAGTGTTAGTTGTTTAAAATGCACATAGCTCCAAAAATTCAGAAATGAATGCTTCTGATCAAAATCTAGATTCTCCGGAAAGGAGAAAGAAGGAGGAAGAAAAAGAGATCTTTAACCATTAGTTGTTTATCAATGAGGCAAAAACTAAACCGACTCAGTAGGTGGTGGACTCAGGTAATATTTTGTTAAAAAAACCAAATGGAGTGACGTAGTCTTTATGGACCGAACTCCTGAAATAAAGATTTAAAATAAAATTGTAATATTTTGTTATGAAAAGAGCAACTGCCGAGTTTCTTGCCGGCTCTTCTCAGCAGAATTTGCATTCCAAACCTGTAGTAGAATCATGACGTGTCATAAAAGCTACAAGTTGGCCTACATGAAATAAATAATTTTGAGTTAAATTTGAGTTTGGTATGCCGCCAAATGATTTACATTTCTAGTTATCACAAAACTTCAAACCACTAATGAATAAATTAGCAGTAACAAGCTTATTAATGATTCAAAAGAGCTTGCCAATATTAAATAAAGCGTTATGTTCGAGCTTGAAGAAATACTGATCACAAAATTACACCATGCGCGGAGTTACACAAAAGCAATGCAAATGACATAATCACGGCTGAGCTGCGCTGAAGCGTGATTATGCATTGGGCTTATCGTTCACTCTGTTTGCAGTGAACTGTATGTTAAATATTATATTTTAACGTATAGAAGTTAATTATTGCAAAATGCTTCTTTTACTAACATGTCCGGTTTTAGAATTCAGTAGGAAAACAAAAGTATTCCTTATAGTTTATTCAAGGTCGTCCATCAGAACTTATTATGCATAGCATATTATATAAAGGCAACATAGAATGTGCAACGGTGGTTAGGACGTCATGGACAATTTCGGCTTTTAGGTCGAAATAGTCAGTCAGGAAATTTTACGCTCACTAAAAGACATTGTTTGGAGCATCCGGGATGTTCAAAACAAAGTTCACTGACAGATAATTTCAGCTAATACATAACTGCCAGACTTAGCTGATCGTCGATTTACGCTTTAATAAATAGTTTTGTTCCTAATGAGATACGTAAAGCTTGAGTTAATTAAGCGTAAATAAACTTAATGAAGTACTTTGTATAATTTTCCGCTTTCAATTCGACCGCAACCGCCCGTAATAAGGCCCAAACAGAAACATCTAATTGGAAACGTTGTGTACTAATTAGCCGTGGAAACAGCGCCAATCTAGATGTCTGTGTATCTCGAATATTATTATCTAACTTAGATTTTGTATATTTCTCATTGTTTATTTGCCAAGAATTTATATGAAACTAACTTAAAAGATTTTAAACTAGCCTAAAATATTTCGTACTTTGTAACAATATGTTAAGGGTGTCGAAGTAAAACAAGTTACCTACGGACATAGCTTACCGTGAAGTTAAAGTGAAAATGGTCAGAGAAGTCGTATATGTCTATGGAAATCTATACAATAAACCCTTATCCTAGAAGTGCATGTTTGAAAAGAAGAAGTACCTAAAAGAAGCAGCTCTTAGCTTCACATCCTTTCATTTCTCTCATTTCTGAATAACGTGTAGGTAACGTATAAAAAATGAATGTGATTAAATCTTCTTCTATTTATCTAAAAATACAAAAGGAAACAATGATTGACTGATATCAACGCACAGCTCAAATGATTGGATGAATCGGGCTGAAAGTCATACAGATAGCTATTATTACGTAAGCATCCGCTAAGTAAAGATTTATGAAAATTCAACCTCTAAGAAGGTAAACAAGGGGTTTGAAAAATCGAACTCAATGTGAGCGAGGCTGCGCAAAAACTAATTAATTTATAAAAATCTATCATTGTCATAAAAATTTGGATTTTTCTACAAAAACCTATTCCATTCTAACAAGCACGATACTCTAATTCCACTTAAATGTTCTAAACGAGGCCACTACTTTTCAGCCATCTGTACTGCAACGATTGAATTCAATGTATACGATGTTTTCAACTATTTCAGCCCGTTTAGAACAGGCGGTTTAATTAAACGGAGTTTAGTAGCGTGCCGGAGAGAAGTCGGTGATTAGGAAATTCTAGTTTTAGGTGAAACATTCGACGATAGCACTTTATAAGCTGCGGTGGTGACAAGAGTTGAGATGCAAGAGCTACACTTTTAGTTCACTTGAGAACTTAAGCTCTAGCTCGTTCCATACAAACGAAGTTTAATTCGTATTTGAAACTAGATGATGTCCGCGGCTTCGTTCGCTTAGATTCAGGTTTTTAAGTTCCCTTTGCGTATATATTAAGTCTTTGCAACATCATTGAGTGTTCTGAAGAGCGGTTTGACCTTATTCCACAGTCTTTCTTTTACAACCGCACCGCTCGTCACCGAACACAATTTTACCCCTACTACCTGGGTGCTTGGAACACTTCGACCATCCGATGTGCCAGATCTTTTTTCCACGTATTTTACACGTAAACTGTGGAACCAACTTCCTGCGACGGTGTTCCCACTAAACTAGAACATGGGGTTATTCAAGGGGCAGACCAACAATTCCTAAAAAGCCGGCAACGCACTGGTGGTGCCTCTGGTGCTACAAATGTGCATGGGCGGCGGTAATCACTTAACATCATCTGATGTTAAGTGATTACTGCCTGCTCGTTTGCTCGCTAATAAGATAATAGGAAGTATGATAGTAAATAGGATATATAATATTATAATAAATAATAATAGGATTGCTTTCCAAGCAAAATATAATATTTATTCAGTATTAAAACTGACTTCCAGTGGAGTAACTACGGCTATTCAATGCTGAGAATAAAACTTAAAATTATGTTTTCAAAGCCATTTGCTAGCAAAAAAGGAAAAGCAGCGAAATGATGCAACAGCACGCAACAAAGTTTGATATCCGAGGTCGGGATAGTAATAGTGGAAACAAATTGGATTTCCTCGCCTAGTTGGGGAAGAAGTTAACTGCAATTTCTGGACTACGCAGCTGTGCATTTGCAATGTTTTCCAATCATTCATAACTAATAGATTTATAAATACATAACTGAGCCCAAAACAATTTTTTGAACTTTTTGTCTGTCTATCTGTCTGTGCGCGCATCACGTGAAAACTACTGAACGGATTTAAATGAAATTTGGTATAGTGGTAGCTGATACTCTGAGTCAATATATAAAATACATTTTATCCTGATAAATAATAAGTTTTATCCGGGATAGGGGATGAAAGTTTTTGTTGATTTTGCTCCATAACTTCGTCAAATCTAAACCGAATTTGATAATTCTTTGTTTATTATAAATTGTGTACTATTAAAAATATTTTCTATAATTTTGGTGAAGAGGTACTTAATATTAATGGAGATAGAGGACATAATTTCTCGCGGATAGTAGCAAGTCACTCTAAACTTATTCCACACGAACGAAGTCGCGGGAATCGGCTAGTAAATAAATAAAAGGTTCATACAGAAATTGGCTCGCGCGGCAAAAAGAACAGTTTGCCTCGCGCGAACACGGGGCCCGGTTCTGAGGCGGGTAATCGATACACAGCTTTATTAACGAGCACTCGTAAAATATCATCTCTCGTTCTCCCATCCCTGATTACCGCTGGGAGATAGATGAGGGCCATTACCCAGATATCCGCTGACTACGGCCCGATATTAAAAAGGGAATTAACCCTTACGGCCGAGAAGCCAGGAACATTTTGAAGATGGGTCAAGTTAAAGATTTTATTATACGGAAGGTGGCTGTTGACCTGAGGGCCACTATGCAAATTTACTTATCTAGTTATATCCTTAAATATGCATTTGTTTATTTTATTTTATATTTATTTATTTTTAAGCGTCTATTTTAGAAATTGAGAAACTGTAGGTACCGTTTGGTACAATCACATTACATCACATAATTAATATTATAAAGGCGAAAGTTTGTGTGTGTGTGTGAGTGTGTATTAGTTATTCCTTCACGCTACAGTGAACCCAGGATTAACACGCAGGCTACCTTTTATCCCGGAAAAATAAAGAGTTTCCGCGTTACCCTGCACGCGGATGAAGTTGTGGGCATCAAACTCAAACTCAAAATTATTTATTTCATATAGGCCAACTTGTGGCTCTTATGACAAGTCGAGAATTCACCACCGGTTCGGAATGCTGATTCTGCTGATAAGAACCGGCAAGAAACTCAGCAGTTGCTCTTTTCAAAACAAAAAAAAAATGTTACAATATGTAGCTTATCTATCTTGTGGACAGCTGAAGCAAAGCAGATTGGTTCCAAGCAACTTTGTCATCATCTAGCTAATACTAAACCAATGAGACGGAGTAGGCATGTACTGATGTAGTTGATATATAGTTGATAGATAGAGATGAAGTTTGTCCATGGTACACAGATGATACACTTATGTTTGTTCACGGTACACTATTACGTAAGATCGCCACAATGCACGGCCTGCCAACACTCAACGCTTGATTAAAAACAATCATCATAATCGAAATTGAATCTGCCAGTTGTATCTGGGTCAGTGCTCATTGTACTGCCGTTATAACTTGACGTGACGTCACTGTGAATCATTAATGCCGGTTTCAATCAGAATAATCCTTTTCCGATGAATTTTTATGCTGTGCCTCATTAATACGGTTTTAAAAGTACCCTCAATTTCTATTTGTATCTCATTATCAACTCGTCGTTATCTCATTTCACTAACAACCTTTGACTAATAACTTTGCTGCTCTTGCAAGAAACACGATCTTATGAAGTGTTAATAGAGATAAGTGGCTATACCCCTTTCAAGTCAGACCACTTCTTACTCTACATGGTCACTTACCACTAGGCGAGATCGTAGTCAAAAGATAACGTCTTGTAATCGTATAAAGAATGGTTCGCCGAGTTCATAAACTAATTTATCTAAAACTTCACCCTCAGGTCTGATTCAGATCACACACAATTCTGCAGCCTTCGTCCTTTTCACCTCGAAGAATATTTTATGCTTTAGTTTAGTTTCTCTATGTCTACCGACTGATTTTTGTGGATTTTGAATAAGATCTAAAAATTACGCTAGTAAAACAGAATATGTTTTTTTATTAACTTAATTATTTTGTTTGCTGTATTAAGAAGTGCAACTTATTGAGTTTTTTTTAGAAATCATTAATAAATAGTATAACATTTTAGTGTCGTTCATTTACCAATTCATATAATAAAATGTCAAATGAATCAATGAACAATTTTTATAAAGAACCAAATAACAGATTTTTTACAGATATATCTAAGCATCAGTTAAACAAATAAGCAAGTATCACTCTTTGTAAAATTTATTCAAATAATACAAAATGGACGTCACCTTTTATACCTCAAGGAATATTTTGAGCCCCGCCGTAGAAGCATCATCTGCACAAATTCCCGAGGATTATTTTTAAGTGAGGGCTGTCAAGTAAAATTACCTCGAGCTAATTTTGTACCCATTATAAATGCGGTCGTACTAAAAATAATGTTTTATTCTATATTAATGTCACTTCGGTCGGTAATTTACTTCGATAAAAGAATTATGGAAATGTAATTAAAAAAACTTAGATTTATGATTTGATTTTCTTCAATTTTATATAGTTGTCATTAACATCTGAACATTTCTCTCTTTTCCGCTATAGTAGGGCAACTTTGGAATTTTTATGTTATTTTAATGATTGAGGATATTTGTATGGACTAGTTCTGCTTGAATCCATGTAACACCAGATAACGAAACGATAACATCAGATATTTATTTTTGTCGAAACAAAATGGAAACAGCTGATATAGTTTCCAAATTGTAACTCTTAACAACTTTTAACAACTCTTTTATCATATCCTACCGACTGCGCTATGTCATCAAAACTACAATAAAACCACAGCCTAGACTTGTGCAATCCCATCAAACTTCAAACTAGAGAGGAAACGTGTAGTAAATGCGATAGCCAGTATGGCTATCGGATTTGATGTCAAATGAAAATATGGTGATTAACTCAGATAATAAATATATTATCTGAGTTAAAGTTCGAAGTACCTAAATTATAATTTATCCGGTATCTGGCCAGATTCTTGCTTATTATCCAGAATCCGACCGGTAAGTAAATAAAAACCGGATACCGGCTGGTTACCAGATATCCGTCTCATTTCTACTTCAAACCCTATCTGTAGTCATATGTCATACCTACCTACTTAGTTTGACGCTTAGTTTGAGGGGATAAGGAAATATGTGAGACCTTGAGAGATGATTAAAATATGTATCCCAAACTAATATCTCTATTTTGAAAAAAATAATCGAGTCATGAACATCCCCGGTCAAGGAACTCGTCTGATATAAACTAAGTCTTAGATCTGATTCAACTCACGCAAGGTGAGGCCTTTATCCTTTTCACCTCGAGAAATATTTTATGCTCCACAGTAGGGAGACCATCTGCACCAATTCCCGAGGATTTACCTCAAAGTGGGAGGTTTTAAACAAAATTGCGTTCGAAGCCGCAATAATTATGTAGTTATGTACACATTTTTTATTAGACAAACAATAGGCTTTATTCTAAACATTTTTTAGAGTAATTTACACAGCCAAAGTAAGCTCTCTTTGCGTGTTCTTTTTTTTTAATAAATAATATCAGCCAAGCTGAACTTGACTTATATTCTCCTCTCTCCTCTAAATAAGCGAAAAGCCAGTGTTAGGAGTGGGTACGACAATAGTGCAACGGGTGGGGCTCGAACCTGCGACCTTTCAGTTTTCAGCCTACACCTTTAACCGTTGGACTATTGAGGCTATTGAGTATTGACTATATAAAAGGGAGTGTTCTGAAGAGCTATTTGACCTTATATTCCACCCTCTGTCTTCCACCGCACCGCATGTCACCGAATGCAATTTCACCCTCACCACCTGGATACCTGAAGCACTCCACTTCAGTTTCAGATGTTTTTTTTCACGCACTACCAAACTGTGGAACCAACTCCCTTCGAAGGTGTTCCCACTTAATTAAAACATGGAGCTCCGTTGTGAGTCGGTGCCTGAAGTTTTGCGAGGGTTTCGCCTCGAAAAACATGCGCCTGACTTAAAACATTTAAGTTTTTGACCTTTGTTTAATTTTTGAGATTACTTTTGTGATATGTCTGTTTTTAATTGTTTTAATTAGTGTAATTGGGGGTTTCCGTACTAATTAAATAAATAAAATGGGGTTAGTCACGAGGCGGACAAACGAATTCCTGAAAAACCGGCAAGGCACTGGCGGTGCCTCTGGTGCTACAAGTGTTCATGGGCAGCAGCGACCACTTAATATCGGGTGAGGCCTGCTCGTTTGATCGCTATTCATATAAGTATTTTTAAAAAGCAAAAATATTTCTTCTCCTTTATCAAGCAATAGTCCTCCACTGCTGGACAAAGTTCTCTTACATGAACTTCCAATTTTTCGGATATAGTTTTGACAGTGAAATCCTTAACACCTTAACTAATTTAAAAAAAAATAACGTTTATAAAAACATGTGAAGCGAAGTAAAAACAAGGTTAAAATTATAATTAGCTAATGGTAGTTGATTTAACAGACTTACTTAACCAAAACTAGCACATACAAGGGTAAACCACTAAATTGGTGTTAGAAATCTCCTCACGCAGCCACAGAGTAATAAAACGAGAGTGCCCGACCGAAAAGGTTTTGTACCCACCTAAAATAAGAATCTTGTAATTTGATATAAACTATAGCTTACTCACCCCCGGTTTCACACGGCGAAGTATACAACGCTATCTTCTTCTTCTTTCTTTATTTACCGACTAGCTGTTACCCGCGACTTCGTACGCGTGGGTTGAGGTTTTAAATTCTCGCGGGAACTCTCTTATTTTTCCAGCTAATAAGTAGTCCATGTGTTATTCCAGACTATAGTCTATCTCTGTGTTTTTCAGCCAAATCGGTTCAGTCGTTGTGACGTGATTGAGTAACTAACAAACATGCATCCATCCATCCGGTCCACTTAGCGGGAGGTCTGCCAACACTGCGCTTGCCAGAGTGAGTTCGCCACTCCAACACTTTGGGACCCCAGCGACCGTCTTGTCTTCGGACTATGTGCCCCGCCCATTTCCACTTCAGCTTTGCAACTCACTGAGCTATGTTGGTAACTTTGGTTCTCCAGATCTCCTGATTTCTGATTTGATCTCGCAGGGATACTCTCTTCATCGCCCGCGGAGTGATCCTGAGCCTTATACAATACAGTAAACCTAAAATGCAAACGGCGGGCTAATTACTGTATTTGGCGAAAAAGTTTTAGAGCGAAGCTCAAGGTTTCAAAGGTCAATTTTTATTTCTTATCCTAGAACTTTGATGAAATTTGGAACAGTGGAATATTTGGGGCCAATTTCATTAACGCGACCTAAGTTTTATTCAAGCGTTTTGAAATTTTGGCAGATTTTCAACGCAAAACCTTTCAGAACGCCCAATTTATTCCTCCATTATACGTGAAATCGGCACTTAGTCAATTAACTCATATATAATCCGTAGAATAATAGGTACCTGATGGATGGCTAAAGTCTAAAATGAAGTGGGCTAGATAGTTTCAAAGAAATATGGAAAACATGTTACTAGATTAGGCACGTGTTACCTACTTTTTAAGAATTTTTTGTACCGAAATATTCTTTTTACTGATATTAAAGTATCAAGGGAAATTGTATTAAGAGCGGCATAGTATGTGACCTATATTTTGTGTCACAAGAGAAATTTTAAGATGTGAGCGAAAAATCCATCTAAAACGTTACAACGTTAATAACAAGTGACCTTGTAGCTTGAGTTTTAAGATTAGCTCTCTTCAACAACGATGCTGTCTTGTGGTTCTGTTAATAGAAAAACTGAAAAATGCATTAAATATTATCATACAAAAAAAATATGTTTAATTTTATTCAAAATTGACTAAGTCATTGTTAAGATTTTTGAAAAATCATAAAAGTAGGGTCTTAAAATTTTTGTTAATCTATTTAGAATAAACTATTTTTTCCCCTTTCTCATTAACTAGTCATCCTTTTGGTTCCCTTTACCCTAAAAACTTTATAAATATACAAAAGTACAAAGTAATAACTTAAATATAAAGGGGTTAAGCTGTACATCCTTTTATTCTTCCGAAATAAAGAATAACATGGACAATTAGATAGTATTTACTTCCGTAGCTCAGTCGCCGGTTGTTCCCGAGCACGCCAGGGATTGTTCATCTCATCTCGAGATAAAGTCTCGAGACAAGAGTGCAAGCAAATTTCGACTTTATCATACAACAAGCGAATACAGCTTTTGTTATATATCTACACAACTATTTATAGTTACAGCCTTGATGGGTAGTTAAGACTTTTTTCGATGACAAGAGAGTCCTTGGCAAATATGGCAAAATAAAAAATGATTGATTGATTCTTAACTTTTCGTAGTTGTGAGAGTGTGAGACCGAGTACCTATTTTTCTGGGTATTATAATATTGTCATAATCTTATGTCTGAACACAATATAATATTATAATAACACATGAGTTAAAAACTAACCTTTTAGATGACATGCATGTACATTGCACATACTCAGAATTAGTACCGCAATAGATTTGTACTGCCGTTGTCGCTATGGGAAACTAAAGGGCTTCGTCTAAGGAATTTACCAATCTACCCAGAAGAGTACACGGTAAATACTAATTAGACACTCAAGTTTGTTCGTTAAGGATTTGAACTTTGTGTCGGTGCTACGTGCTTAAACCAAGCAATTACGACTTCTCGAGACGTACCCTTTTACGCCTCGTAATGGCTGCCTATTTGGCACTGGCCCTGCTAATGTGGGGCAAATAAGGTTTATTAAATCCTCGAGGCCTTTAAAGTATCTCCTATGCTACCGTAGCAGCTGCTCCTAACCAATGCTACAAGTATTATCATTATAATATGACTGAACTGAACAAATGAAACTGCCTATTCCAAAAAAAACTTTTCAGCCTGCACAATAGTTCTATTTAATTGGGATATGCTTCATTATCTTCAAGTATATTTTAACCGAAGAATATAATAATAATAATTAATAACGTAATGTGTGTAGATATTTTCATATTGCTGAATTGTTTTGATAGAGAACTACCTCAGGCAAAGGCGCTGTGCTCTCCTTCAATGTGATATTGGCGAAATATTTGTGCTCCATGCACGTACCATTCACTCACAAAGTGAAGTGAAATAAAGACAAAAAAGTGGCCAAGTGCGAGTCGGACTCGCCCATGAAGGGTTCCGTAGCAGCAATTGCGGTTTACGATTTATGACGTATTAAAAAAAAACTACTCACTAGATCTCGTTCAAACCAGTTTTCGGTGGAAGTTTGCATGGTAATGTACATTATATATTTTTTTTAGTTTTATCATTCTCTTATTTTAGAAGTTAGAGGGAGGGGACACACATTTTACCACTTTGGAAGTGTCTCTCGCGCAAACTATTCAGTTTAGAAAAAAATGATATTAAAAACCTCAATATCATTTTTGAAGACCTATCCAAAGATACCCCACACGAATGGGTTTGATGAAAAAAAAATTTTTGAGTTTCAGTTCTAAGTATGGGGAACTCCAAAATTTATTGTTATTTTTCTATTCTTGTGTGAAAATCTTAATGCGGTTCACAGAATACATCTACTTACCAAGTTTCAACAGTATAGTCCTTATAGTTTCGGAAAAAAAGTGTCTGTGACATACGGACGGACAGACAGACAGACATGACGAATCTATAAGGGTTCC
Organism: Hipparchia semele; assembly: GCA_933228805.2. Lineage (NCBI taxonomy): Eukaryota > Metazoa > Arthropoda > Insecta > Lepidoptera > Nymphalidae > Hipparchia > Hipparchia semele. The sequence goes on along the minus strand of OW121711.1, from coordinate 15,838,935 downwards.
GTTTTTTGCCATTTGGCAACGGAACCCTAAAAACTATCAAAACGTCAACTTTATTCGTCGTTTAATTTCACTGCAAAGGTATGGAAGTCCTTGTCACTTAATAATAACTTAGTAGGTACCTATTCAAGGCAAGTTTGAACGGCATCTTCTAAGCTAGTTTTAACTTCCATCCAACATGATTGTGTTCAAGCACATTAAAAAAACTAGTAGAAGAAGACATGCCTCTTGAAAAAAGAAGAGTGGAAAACACTAAGGAATTCACTAACATTATTATGAAAAGTATAAGAACATTTTGTTCACTTGAGTTAAGTCACGGCCGATATCTTGCCTCATGAAATATTTAGGGCCTCAAAAGACTTTCCAAGTGTATTATACGGAGCCTAATAAGTTTTGGGTACGATCTACTAAAAGGAAAGACGTTTTTGTGTAGGTATTAAAACATGAATAATATAGAGCAACATAAATATGTATATGACACGGCAGGACTGGATTGACGCAATCTTGAGAGCTTTTCGTCTTCCGGCTGTCGCATCAACAAAAAATCAGTCATCTTATTACCTCCTGACGGAATAAAATATTAGATTTAAAATACCAAAATCCCGACTGCGTAAATAAGAACTGAAAAGGAAAAAACCAAGTCTAGTAACCTAGAATTCTCTTAAATAATATTGACTTAAATAGTCGGGACCCATTAATGGGAAGATTTGAACCTATCTAGATTTTTTATAGTTGTACCAAACTTACGGGTATTTAAATTTTTTGAAAAAAATAATCTAATTGGCAGTTAAGGATTAGTCAGGGCATCAATGAATCTACTATAAAAGATACAATTATGTTGATGTGACACACACATTCACGCACAATAATATTATGTTGTCCAGTTTTCTTGGTTAGAAAGAAGAGTTGTAATCTGTACTAGACAAATTCATTATTCTTTCATGAGATGTTTTATTCTCTGTGTTGGTATAAAAATGATACATTAATTCCCGTCCCTTTGTGACCAACAAAGCCCTTTGTTGTATTGTTGTTGGTGTTAAAATGGTTTGCTTTCACATTATTGCTTAGTGGTTTATTGAGCTCTCAACAATAGGCTTTAGATGGGATCGAACTGATTTCTTTAATTGATTGATTTTTGACTTTACACCTTCTTTATTTGCTAGCTGTTGGATTTAGGTTTATTAAAAATGTCGTGGAAACTTGATTCTTCGCGGTAAAAAGCCTGTATAAATAGTCTAAATAATAACCTGTCCAATCTTCTAACTTTTTAAAGAATTAGTTTAGCTGCTCCGAAGACAAGCCTGAAATATACAAACAAATAAACAGCAGTGGTAGTCTAGCGGATAATACATTGGTCTCCATTTTGGGGGGTCCAAGACAATCCCAGGCACGTATAATATCCTATTCTGGGTGATTGAAGGAAAAACCAAAAAATAAACACACTTTCTCATTTATATAATATTTGATGACAAATAGATGACCCGAGAAAGGGAACTAGCGTACAAGTAGGTAGCATAATATCTGACTAACTCCTGTACCTGTAATTACCGAGCTCTCAGGAGCTCAGCTATCTTAATAGGTCGTTTGGTGTTATCATGCATAACATCGCCGTGTTGAGACGTATTAAGTTCGTCGTTCACTTGGCAACTCGCAACCGACCAGCACCACCTTTTCGTTTAGCGTCCCTCGTTGTCAATGGGTGGCTCTAGTTGTGATGTCACGTTGCCAGCGAGTGAGCTCCCGGTGGTTAACGGGTGGACGCCGCGTGGTCAACCCATCGTCTCCTAGTCGAGTCACAAAATCAATCGAGCGAAAAACGTGCGCCGCGCCGTCCACACGGGACCTGCGCATGGGCAGCCAGCTGATGGTCACCGAGTTGTTCACTTGAGTTGTTCACGTGAGGCTACTGGATAAGTGAATATGAAAGTCCGTATACGAAAATACTCAACTACAAGCGAAGCGGTGCAGCCGAGGTGATAAGTGAGCGTCGACGTTTATTTATAGCTATTAGGAGTGAGAGCAGATAAATTTACTGATATTGTTATAATTTATAGACCTGCAATATCAAAGCAGGTAATATTTACCTAAAGTTTGAAAATAAATTTCATAGTGGTTAATGATGATATTATAAAATAGAATTAAACATTAGAGTTAGACATTTAAGTATTTGACCACGCGGAAAGGTTGTGGAGTTTATACATTATGCATTCTTACGAGTATTAGAATACATTATGTATTTGGCGCTTATTACACTTCTGTTCCGCGCAATACGCTAGCACCTTTCGCGTTTCGCACGAGGTTTTGGACATGTTCTACTTCATCGCTAAGTCATGATCGCGCGGGTGAAATCTGATTTTTTTCTGGAATTCTGCGCAGTCTTAACAAGGTTTCATTCCATAGACAAATCTGTATAAAATGATCTACTCCTACTACATCGATTAGCTGCAGACTGTAAATCCAGTAATTACTTAGTTTCAGCTATCTAACGGAACGATTAATGCTATCGTGCATATTATCTTCGAGCTTAGCTAGTTTACTATCGTACATGTAATATCTTCGCTATTAGAAGTAATAACTGCGTTTAGGTAGATAGCGTTTAGCAATATGAGATTTACGGACCGAGCTTAATTAATGTGTAGACATGCTTAATTGCCAATATTAGAATATTATTATGTCGTTGTGAAAATTTATACCTATATAACTAAACCTTGAACCAAAAAAAATATAATTTACATGGCTTACATTGATTACACGGCTTTCTTTTTCCATTTATTTCAAAATTAGGAATGTTAAAAATAATAATTTTAAATACAATATTATAATTGTTCTTACACATCTTATAATAGTTGTACTTTTGAAAAGTTTAAGCAACAATAAATCCATCGGGAATAAACAGTTGAAAGATGCAATGAATAAATCAATGTAACGCATGTTACATTTAATTTTCCATAGTTGGGTTTACAGTATTTAAACTTTTATCGTCTTATTAAAAGTAAAACGCCAACTGAAATCATAATTTAATCAATACGAACGATGAACGAACAAATAAAAATAAATCCGCTTAGCAGCAACACAAACTTGCCAAGTTACTGAACACCTATTACTTTTTGTTGCACTCGGAGTTCAGATTTTGCTCCAAAGTTCCGCAGATGCGAGTAATTAAGCCAACTTCTTCTAAGCGTCTTTATAAACTTTTTCTTTTTATTAATTCCACAAAGCAACTGTGAGCTCACTTACCTAGCCTAGAATTTTTTATGACTACCCACCGGAGTCTCATTCCGACGAACAATTATATGGAAATGAGGCTGTGGAAACTTCGCTGGCACATTTCGACTCCACAGAAAAGTTTTAAAGTCAAATAGCCTTCTTACACATTGCTTGAGACCGGCATTTTCCTTTGGCTTTGTCTGCCACAGTCTTTATTATTAGTTTTCGCTGAGTGCACCGGCGTTTGTTCCCTCCTTGTATTTTTCTTAGTTTGCACTTTTTGCTCCACTATTTTTTCTGTATAAGTAGCTTCTTTCATTTAACCTATCTTCTGTTGGATACAAGATTGTTTAAGTACACAGCTTAAACTCTACCTAATTATTTCTACGGACTTTCTCTTAATCCTAAAAAGGCCTTTGAATTTAGTAAAAACAAATTCTATTTGAGAACAGATAAAGCTTTTAGACCTTTTCTAATGAGTTTGAATTTCCGTTTTATTTTTATCAAACTTAGTCGGTATAAAGGACTTTTTTGCACTTTTTGACTTCTGAGGGTTTCTCTGGGATTTCCAAAAACCCAACTTCACGCTGACAAAGTTACGGGCAAAAGCTAGAATTTTCACAAAACTTATTTTTTCCTTCACTATTTTTACAATCTTCAACCACCATAATTCTTAGATAACAATATCTTGTCTCCATAAAATTGCTCATTTTTAACCCGCAATACTCCACTCCCGAAACAACATCATGTATTCGTATCATGGCTCGAGAGAGCACAGTCACGAAATAAGGAAGAATTTTCCTTTGTTACCCAGTAACACAACATATTCACGTGGAAACATCTTACTCAGGTGAAAATGTAACGAAGGCCGTTTATAACTCTATCTTTTTCGAGATCACTCGAAATCACTGCCTGCGCGAGTGCTTTGCGAGTTCTTCACGATTTTTACCACTTAATAAAAGTCTCGGAAGGACGGGGGAAATTTATATTGTGTTCAGTCTGTAGCCGTTGTCAGGAACTCCAATTTTTACTTATTAGTTAAAAGTGTGATGGTATATATGTGCTTTTGTAGGATTTTTTTAAGGGTGTAAACTTAATGAACATACTAAATAGGGTGTAAGCTTCATGAAGGCAGGAAAGCTCAGTTGGATTAGAGAAAAAATTTTAAATAGCATACTTTCATGGCAAATAGTTATCTACTCCACAAGCGCGCTTGAAACTAAACCTCATCACAGCTTTCGTCGTCAAGTTAGAAGAGTAAATAATGATTGAGTGCTAGAACTGCTGTATCTAAGCATTTAAGATTAGTAGTCACTGTGCTCCTAGCGTCTACAAATACGAAATCTATGTTTTAAGGATATACTTCCTAGTTTCATACTAGAAATACATCATTCATTGTTCCTAGAAATACATTCAACATAGACATTTGACAACTTGTGATATGAAAGGGCCGATAACGACCTGTCTGTATACGTGCAATGGCCGGAAAAAGGTCGTATTATCAAGTAACAGGTTGTTACAGGAATGTTTGTTTCCAATTTTCCTTTTTTCACTAACGATGTTGGTCTATTTACTTCTTGCGCATGGCCTGTCCACTTTTTTGTATAACGATAACAAATATAAATGATAGTCTAGTAGTTAGCACTGCGGTTTCTTATTTGGGGGTTCGCGGCTTTGATCCCGGGCCAGCATCTGCTTATAACATATGCATATGCATGCATGTTTATGACTTACTAGATGATGCCCGCAACTTCATCCGCGTGGATTAAGATTTTTTTATTTCCGCAGGAACTCCTTAATTTTCCGGGATAACATGCAGCCTATGTGCTAATCCTGGGTACGAGCTGTCTCCATTCCAAATTTTAGCCTAATCAGTTCACTGTTTGTAGCGTGAAAGAGCTACAAATACACACACACACACAAACTTTCGCCTTTATAATATTAGTGTGATGGGGCTTTTGTCCGTTAAAGCGATTAAATATCACATGCTTCGGTGAAGGAAAACATAGTGAGAAAACCTGCATTTTTCAAAAAAAAGAAAATATTTTGATTGATTTTCAATTACAGATAATTTTCACAAAACCAATTTTAGTTCCTAATAATTCAGAAGCTCTGAACATTTTCAGAAAACATCGCCTATTTAAGTATTTAACACTTTCGTACACAAAGAGGTGAAGCCCTTTGTGTAGTTCGTTTCCCATTAGATTTTCGCCGTCACCACCGTTCCCGGGACAAAATACTATTAACCCGGTTTGTGAACGGATCCGGGAAAGGGGACACTTAGTGTCGCTAATGGAGGCGCGCGGATGTATCGCTTTTAACGCAAATACAGACTTCAATTTATAGTTTCTAAACACCGTATGTAGTGACTGGCTAAGATTTTAAAATACTTTTGACTAGGAGGATATAACCAACACTTTTGAGCAATAATTTGGACTTGAGAATTGTTTTCGTATTCAATCTTACGTACCTTACCTAAAACCTTTGATTAAGTTTTACTTAGGCAATCGTAATAAGGTCTTCACGACACAGGTTTTCCTAGTGTGAAGAGCAACTGAAAAAAACAAATATACAATTTTTTTTCTATTTGATAATAAAGATATGTTTGTTTTTTATTTCATTTTTATAACTTCTGTGGAGTAGTAGAGGTAAGTACTGTGAATTATAACTATGATTGGGAGTCCCACTGCCCGAGTTTGATACGCGGTCAAGCAATCTATCTGCTACCAACGCTCACAGCGTTCAATATTATTTTGATATGTCATATGACAACCTTAAAGTACTCACTTTAAAGTTGTCATTGTATATTACACTAGTAACTGTCAGCTCATTCCCGCGACTTCATCCTCGTGGAATTAGGTTTGTTTAAGGCCCTCGGGAACTCTTCGCGTTTCCGGGACAAAATGAAGTCTATGTTACTTTCCAGGTCCGCAACTATACCGTTGCTGGGTGATTGTAGGACAAACCAACACACAAACAAACACACTTTTTCAATTCAACTCAGTTCAATTTATTTGCACAAAACATGTGAGATACAGGTTATAACCTGTAACAACAACAACAATAGTGTAGTGTGTAGTGTGTAGTGGCAACAATGTTTTGCATTTATAATATTAGGTAGTAGATAAGGAAATATTAGTAAGAATTTTAATCCATTGCAGTTACGAGGGGTCTAGAGCAGGACGGGAGGCGACATTAACTACCACTAATGGAAGACAGGCCCATAGCTTTTATGCAAACTTCACGGCACATTTACTGCTACGGAAAGGGCGTGCACTTATGGGTTGAGCCTTTTATTCACTTTTATAGCACAATTAGCCATATAAAGGAACTTTATAACACTATTGTCTGTATAAAGTGATATTATTTCACCATAAAGGAGAGCAAGCTTATTGCCCACTCTATGTATGGTTATGGTACAGTCGTAACTATAATGCGGGCTATACACGTAACGGCAAATGCAGGTTGACCCGTAGCACGTACGAGTACAAAAGGTACTTTATTGAACGAGCGAAGCGAGTTCTCTGAGTCAACTAGGGCGCTTGCCTACTAGACAGAGAAGTGTCCGTCTAAATGTCTGTCAGAGCCCTATAACTTCTGAATTACTGAATATTAGAACGTGAAACTTGGTTGAAAATTCAGTTATATCCTGTACTTGAACAACAAATACTAAAATTAGATAAATGTTATAAAGAAACGAAATTATTTAATTTTAATGCGCCATCTATTAGCATTATTGTGAAGCTATGTAATAGCTTCACTATAATGCTAATAGATGGCGCTGTGTCAGTAAAACAGTTTTGTCAACTATTATTTTTTTATTGCGTCTAATGTTAAAAGTTAATTATTACAATATATAATTAAAACTTTTGGGAATTATGGGATATCGCGAGGTCTCAGTTCGGGGCGAACCACTAGTTATTTTGATATGAGCAAGGTAAGTATGCGGTTAGTTGAATTGGTTTACAATAACATTGTTTTCCATACTAGAAGCAATGATTTGATAATATACAAGGGAGATCCAATAGCAGCTTCGATATTCATAAGAAGTATTTGGTAATTAAATCTGCTTCTAGCTTTTCAAAGGTGTTACAAATTTTGAAAGAAAAAAAAAAGCATAGTATGCAAACATTTAATGTTGAAAAAAGGATTTTTATAAAGTTGTAAACCATATAAATTGCAATATATGAAAAAATATATATTTATACAAATGTGTGATAGGAGCCTATTGACCTATGTGTGACCTAAGCTATGAAGTTATGATTATTATATTAGTTATGATGATTTTCTTTTAATTTTCGATTTTGGGCCCAAACTGTATTCGTTTTGAAAGCTTCTTCATTAAAGATAACAAAGCAATGCAAGTTAATTTTCGGCCTATTTCTGATTTTTCACAAGATTTTAATAATTTTAAAATTTTCCAAATTAAATTTTTAGCAAGACTTTAATAATTTTAAAATACAAGTTTTAAGATATTTGAGCCAAAGTTGAAATACTTAAAAATTCAAGCCATTCACAAAATAAAAGACAAGACATCTTGGCCTACCCGACTAGAAAGTCCTATTTCAGATAGAGAAGCATTGTCGAAATGTAAGCACATGATCCATATAGGCTGCATAGAAAGCTATCTTTTATGCTAAAAGAAACTGGAGCAACCTCCTGTGCTACTTAGTCTGCCTAAAAATGCAAGAAAATACCTGCTTTGCTTCTTGTAGTAGGCACATTTTTCACAGTTATAGTGATTTCAAGATTTTGCTATGCTATTTAAGAACCTACATACGAAAAAAGAGAGATGTTAAATTTTGCTCAAATTTTTTTGACCATGTTATTTATGAACTAAACAAAAAATAGTTAACCGAATTAAAAAAAATCTTTCTGAAATACATATATATTCCACAGTTTAAAAAAAAAACGAATTGTGGACGCATAAAAGCTAGTAAACTATAAACTCGACTATGATAAAATTATTGATAAAAGTTGCATTTTATTTTATTTTATTTATTTAATCTAATGACGGACACTTACAAGACATACACTTAAAATAGAACATTCTAAAATTAAACCTTGCCAACTGTCACTGCAGTTGGCAAGGTTTAATTTTAGAATGTTTCCCTTTAAGTGGTCACTACCACTTAAAGGTAAACACAACATTCACTTGACAAATGACAATACTATTGTCATTTATCAAGTGTTATAGTTATAATAAATATCATCTCTATTTAACTTTGTTGGACATGTTGAAGTTTTGTTAAATCGAGTTGCCAGCTTTGTACCTACATCAAAGCAACATATTAACAAGTTCGTCAGGACTCCCTCACAACGGTAACTTTGTTAGCAATATAATCACTTAATATATTATTGTATAGAGTGCTTTATTTTTTTGTGTTTCATCAAAATTCTTTGAGTACATATTTATTTTTCATTAATAGGAACTCTAAATTCAAAATTGCAATGATATCACTTAATACATTAGTCTTTAACTCGGAAAGTGGAACCTTATTGGCTTTTTCTCAGTAGCAATATTATAACACGTAGAATAGACCTTCTGACATGAGGAGATTTTTAATAAGCTCATACTCCAGACATACACATTCTTTGACTAATTTCTTTTAGTTCTTGTAATGTTTTTCTAAATACTGTTTATGATTTCCTTTTTTTTTTAAATTAAATCCTTCTTGAATGTAATTAATTTAAGTACTTATTTAAGTTGTAGAATAGATAACCTATCATTGCATGCATGCAGTGTTTACTTGTAATTAGTTTAATATTTTACCTAAGTATTGTCTTTTAGAAATGTGTACAAGCTGTGGTAAACTAAATTAATTAATTTTAAAAGATGATGATCAAATCCATCGTTTGGCAGAACGTAGGAGAATAAAGATGAAATAATTGATGTGTGTTTGGTTCCTAAAGAGCTCTAAATTACAACCCTATACCCGATGAAGTTACGATCAAAGACGCTAAAAAAGGTAAACATAAGAAATCAAGCATACAGAGCACCTGGACGTATTATCCTGTGTATTGTAGAAATATCTACAAAAGAATCAGTGGACCTAAATCAGTTGATACAACAAAACCAAAGGACGGGTAAAACAAAACGGATCGATACGATGCGATTTTTGCCTTTAAAAACTCGGTTTAAAATTAAATTCTAAAATCAAACTGAAGTGCACTAAAAAACGATGAAAATAGACGTTTTAATTGGCGAGTGATCTTCCCGACCTAGTTTCTACCTCCAAATGTAGAACTTCAAGACAAAAATATTGAATTGAATTGAATTTACGAAAATTTTCAAAATTGAAAAGTTGCCAAGCAGTCAAAGAAAGATATTTTATTGAAAATTATAGAGATTTCAAAGTAAACGTGATAGTTTACATCTATAATATACCACGAAAACTTTGTATATGAATGTATTTTCGATTCGGGTTCAAAGACGAAAACAATATAATAATTATGTGTATATTATTTTATGTGTGTATATCAGTTCTTTCAATGAAAAACGAATGACTAATGATGCAGAAAATGTTCTAGATAAACTCTTGTATAAGAACAGAAAGAAAAGAAATGGTTTTGTAAACATCAATCATCGCAACGCTGGGTTATCTCTCAGTCGTACCAGTGACTGTGATAAAACCATAAATGTAGTAATATTCACTACAACCTTTATGGGTAAAATTGATAAGAAAACTGACATTCAATGGATGCCCTGCACTCAAGGTTCAGATAGAGAGATTTTTTTTTGTACAAATTCATAATTATTATTTAATTTATTGGGATTATTCCTTAAACGAGCCCAATTCCTAATTACATATCTTCAAAGTGAAACTGACGAGTACACTTGTAGTATATCTTCTATACATATAATAAAATTGTAGAAAAGTGGTGTCTGTACAATGGAAATATATAAAAAAAAAGTAGCAGGGGTTGTTATTATATCAATGCCGAACCCGAAATTGTAATAATTTTTTTTTCGTCTGTTTGTCTGTTTGTCTGTGTGTTTGTGCACGCTAATATCAGAAACGGCTTATTCGATTTAGATACGGTTTTCACTAATATATTATAGTAAGCTTCACTTAACATTTAGTGTTTATTTCATGTCAATCGGTTCATAAATAAAAAAGTTATGTCAATTTAAAGAATCACGGCGAACATTTTTAACGTACAGAGTACGTACTCGCCTCGCGCCTGAGCGTCGACGGTATATATGTAATTCAAAATATGCTGCCCGAAAAGTCACTATTCCACGCGAACGAAGTCGCAGGCACAGCTAGTTCTCTAATAAAAATATAAAAAAATATTTTTAGAAACCGACTTCAAATGCCACTTAAAAGTATAAAATAATTTTAGTTTGTACACGTATGTTGAAGTTCGACGAGCCTAAATAAAAAGATGAAACCGATGCGTGACGCTGGCAGATTGAGATTGGCAGACTGGCTGGTTCAGATTTGACGAAGTTATGGAGTAAGACAAAAAAATACGTGTCGAATTGAGAACCTCCTCTTTTTTTAAGTCGGTTAAAAATGATTGCATCAGTGTAATGATCGCACTGACCTCTGATTGGCTGAAGTTATGGCATTCTTGCTGCGTCAATGCTTTTTAACCAATAGATGGTGAGCAATAACCAATCAGAGGTCATTGAGATCATCACACTGATGCAATTAATTTTAGAGAATACCACTGGTAATTCGACCTATACGTAGAATAGAGTTATATATGATTATGGCACAAAAATTTTTTATTGCATTTTTAAGCCTAAAAAGATCTCTAATATTTACTAGTGAAATCAAAATTTTAAAAAGTTATGTAGATCCAAAGATACCAGTCGAATAAAGGTACATTTAATTTATTTCTCCAAAGAAGAAGGGCCCGACAGCACAAGTGTCAGTATTCACTGTCCAGATCAGCGCGATCGGAGGGTCCCATCTGCAGTTGTATTCATGTTCTCCGAAATGATAGTGTGCACACGCTCACACTTTTATCTGCTATTTTCGTGTTAATTTTGTTATTATTTTTTACTATATGTGCTCAAACTTAAAAATACACACTCAAAACATATGATCTTCCCTTCGTTAAAGCCAAAAAAAATTGAATATAGTAATACGACAAATGCCGTGGAGATAAAAAAAATGGAAAAATGAATGTTCCAGGTAAGTGAATGGAATTTTCTTTCTTCAGCTTTGTAATTATATTACATAGATTGCTCTTAGATAGTTGTATATAATAATTTTTACAGATATATATTTTTAAAGCTAAATAATTAAGTTAAACGGTTCCACATTCATATAGAACATTATACCTCGGAATGTTAGATTTTACTACAAAAAACAATCAAAAAAAAAATATCAATTCATTACACCTATTAAACATTAATTCATACATTTTAATAAGTAATCAATAATATTAATTATTTTACCATACTACTTTATTATTCGGAAATCATGTAAAAAATATCGGGACAATGTGCACAAGTTACTTTGTTCGAGGGAAATTATTTTGAAATTATGAGGTATATGTGTATATATTCATTTATTCTTGGTTTGACATTGAGATATATATCCTTATTCAACTGAAAACTACCATAAAAGCCTAAAATTAATAATTTTTTTTATGTTAAGTATTTATAAAAAAACTACATAAAACTATTTAGACCTGTTTTCTGTAGTTAATTGCTTTAACGTTTTAATGATGTTAATTTTTGTTTTCAGAAAATGGCAGTGTCAGTAGTGGAGCTTTTACAATAACAGCACTACCACAGGGAGCTGAAAAAATTAGGCAAGAGGTCCCTGATATATGGGAAGATTGATATTTCAGATGGAACTGTAAGAGAAGTCGATTATCTATACTGCAGCCGGCATATAATGATAAATACCAGTTTTTGCTACTGACAAAACTAGCCATAAGGCTGCACCATGTTGCTGAAAATTCTATAAAAGATAATAAATAATGTCTACCGTCGCCTGCAATTGCAACAACTAGACCTAACACTTTTAACTCGGTCCAACTTTGAAAATTCCCCTGCTGTTAGCTTTGGGAATTTGTCTTGAATATCATCACCAAAATGTGTACCGACTCCCATGCCTTCTCCGTTAAATACGCATAAATTGTCGTGATGCCTTTATTCTAACCATATGATGATCACTGGACGCAATCACCATCTACAACTAACTCTTACAGTGCACCTAACGACTCTAGAGATGATGATGTGCCGCATCTTCTTTACAAATTCATTATTTTGATTAATTTAAAATTTTCATTTTGCGCGGTACCCAGTGGATCTCTGCCACCACAATATTATTTTCTTCGTGATTTAAAATATCTATTCAATTAAAATATTAATAATATAGACATAAATAACTTAGATATGTTACACGTTGCGATCGGCAACGCAACGATCACATCCTCGGCAGGCTCAGTGTCCGTGACATCGGAGATAAGCTGCAAGAAGCCCGTCTAAGATGGTATGGTCATGTAGCACGGAAACCACAAAGCTACGTCGGTAATAGATGTCTTAACATCGCCGTCCCTGGAACTAAATCTCGCGGCCGTCCAAGAAAGCGCTGGCTGGACCTCGTAGGCGCCGATATGAGAGCCAATAAATTAAGAAAATTGGATGCACAAGACCGGGCAAAGTGGGCAAAAGCATGTCGGAAAGCGGACCCCACCTAGTGGGATAACGCTCAGTCGAAGAAGAACTTAGATATGATTGATTTCTTATTGATTGCCAATAATAAATCGCACAGAAAAATTGTGGAAAATAGAGAAAATATTTTTAAACTTTTTGTTTGCCAATATTCGGTTGTACTATTTTTAAAACTCCTGAAAGAACTTATATATTGTCCTTGTAGCAATTTTATTTTGTTGGTTTTATTCGAGTTTTCTATAATAGGATTATTATTAATGTAAATAATAGTTCCTAATACGTTATTTATGTTTATGTTTTATATTATTTATTTATTAGTTTCATTTTGAGGTTTCTATAGTAGGATTATTAATACATTCTACTTACATATTTACACAATAGTTCCTAAATTTAATTTCCTAAATATATAAAAGGATAAGGTGACTAATTGACTGACTGACTCATCATCATCACATTGCTCAAAACACTGGATAGATCGGGCTGAAAGACATACAGATAGCTATTATGACGTAGGCATCCGCTAAGAAAGAATTTTTGAAAATTCAACCCCTAAGGGGGTAAAATAGGGGATTGAAAAATCGAACTTAATGTGAGCAAAGTTGCGGGCAAAAGCTAGTATTACCTATATAAAATACAAAGTACTTTCAGTTATTTTATTATTAATTTTTACATTTTTTTGTAAGACAATTTTATAGTAGGTACATGCTTAGTAATTAAAAAAATTAGTCAAATTATGTTGAATTTTTTTTACTAATAAATGTGTTATTATGAAATAAGAAACACTGTTTATTTTGTATTTATATTTCATCCTTTACAGCAAATAAGACCGTTTGAAGATTAGTATTTCCATAAAAAAAAGTTATATATAGACATGGTACGAACACTTTTCCCAAGTATAAGGTTACATATACATATAGAACATGGAGACATCCGCAAAAAATCGTCACATATGCATATAGAAACACCTAAATTCCAAATTATGGGTTTTGCATTGAGTTTATTGATAGTAATCAATGCATAATAATGTTCCAAAAGTATACTATGAGAATCAATTCTCTAGAAAAATAACGAAAAAAGTTACAGGCAAGACAAACTTCAAATCGCTCTCCTGTAAAGTAGGGATTTTGCAGAAGTAACTCTATTCTGCGTATAGGTCGAATTGTTAGTTAATCTGAAACTTGTCCCTACTAATTCCTACTTCCCTACTTATATTATGAATGCAAAAGTATGTTTGTTTGTTGGTTTGTCCTTCTATCACGTGGTATAGAGCAACGGGTCAAATGGTATTTGCATGGACCTGGAGTTTTGATTTTAAAACTTAGGACGAAGTCGCGGGAAAAAAGTGTTTAAAAATAGTTAAATGCGTTGCATCCACAAAACAAATAAAAAGAACAAACGTAATTATTTCCGTTCACCAATTTTTGATAACTGTTATTTTAAATCTACTTTTTTGTTCACAAAACAGGCGAAAGCCAATCATTTGTATTCAAACAAGGTATTAATTTTTTGTAAGCTTATACAGTTCAGGTTTGAACGTTAATCAATTTGTCTGGTGTGAAACGTATGTGATGGGCAAAATCCCGTAGTGGCGGCCAAATGTATGCCAGAGTGTATGGCTTTCCATTATTTACTCGATCCCTAATACAGACTTTTGCATAAAACATTATTGATCCGTGCAGAGTGTGATTGGGAATTCATTGAACATATTGTGGTTAGTTAAATGGTGGTGCAAAGTTTAGATTTGTGGTCATACTGCTGTTTTATAACAATGATTTGCGAAAAGGTATAGCATAGAGTCTATGCATAGATTAATGATCGGTAGTCGCTTCGCCCCTGCAACTACCAATCTTAAGTCTATGAATCTATGTTATATTATACCTCATCGTGAACTATTGTTATGTACGACCTTCTTCTTTTGAAGACACAAGCAGAGTACTGAGTGTGCTTATATGCACTCCAAAACGATGATAAGGGTATGCCTAATGCTTGTGTTTCTCTTGGATCAAATGCTTTCCTTACAGCAAAGGTAATCTAAACTTGTCATACCTTGATATAGAAATAGTTTGCTGTATTGCAAATGTTGAAACTTCAAATCGCCCACCCTCTCTGCAGGGTGCTTTCTAAACTCCTATTTTCCTCTCGTAAATAGTCACGTACAACGACTAAGTAAAATTAAAATTTAAAATTTGTATTGTTCGGTACAATCCAATCCCTAAGCCTTTAGGGCGTTATAATAAGAAAATGCTTGGGTCTTTATTGAGCAAAATTGAGGTAAGCACTCCTGAGGTTTATAAAAGCGAGAGAAGCCTCCCGTTTAAGTGCTCAGACCCTTTCTAATAAGAGGTCTCTAAGACAGATACCTGTACTAAAATAGTAGTCCATTATCCTAACTTATTTATTAAGTGTCTCGATGTAATAGAGTTGAAGGTTGCGAAATTGAATATCAAGCAAAGGACGATTCTAGCTGAAAAATGCGAAAATTCCGTTACAACGTGGCATTATTGAAGGAAAATTGACGACTAACCAAAATTCCGCGCGTGGTTTACCGCACGTGGAATTCCACTTGATTTGTTTGTCAAATGTCCTCTTACAAGCTGTTAGCTAACCAGTTTGGAGAGTTTTAAGCTGTCCATTGTTATAGTCTGACAGATTAAATGAATAGGATGTAGCTAATTACCACTACCCCGTCAATTTGCGGTCAAACGATTTAGCGTTCTTTTACGATGCTGCATAGACACCGATGAGAAGTATTAAACCTGCCTTATCCACTCTTGCTTAGCCCACTTTCATCTTAGACTACATTGTCACTTACCACCGCTAAGTTAAACTAAAAATATATACCCGACTGTCGAATCAGCTTATGTTTTTCGAGCGTATGCATGTCTAGAAGCAGATTGATGGATTTTAACATAAAATTAGGTATTATTTCTATTTATTATTTCTATTCATGTATATCAATCCATAGCCGGCAAACTATCTATACTGAGCACAAGATTTGAGATAAGATCTCAAATATGAAGAAGCTTAGCTTTTTTATTTGATTCATCTTAGGCTTGAAGGATATCCTCCTAGATCTTAGGCAAGTTGACGGCGACTTTTTGAGTTGATATTTTTTAACGCAGTCATTTCTTTTTACAATAATATGCTGGTAAATATACTTACAACTAGTTGAAGTCCACCCCATAGTTGAAGTACCGAGTAATAACTAGTTATTCATAGGCACAAGTTGGTACCTATGTATATACTGCGTAGTCAACCCCCTCGTCAACCCTGCAGGGATTTCACCCCCTAACATTCGCGCACCGGTGAACTTATTTCCGGAAAATTTGCTTTTTAAAGGTATTTTTCTATAAAGAATATTAGACACGTTTAACATGACTTATATTCCCTTTTCCCTACAAATAAGCGTTAAGCTTGTGCTAGGAATAGGCCGGATAATAGAACCTGTGGAATTTAAACCGAACACTTTTGGTCCGCTTTTTAGGAATAGGCAGTATAATAAAGCAACGTGTGGAATTTGAACCATCAACTTTTAGTCCGCTTTTTAGGAATAGGCAGGATAATAGGCACTACTATTTTTTTTATATTATTTATTATGTTAACTATTTGCTACATAGTACTATTTATCGTGACTAACAGTCATCCGAAACCTTTGGATCCACGGAAGACCAGCGCTATGCCTGTGCTTTTCCCACAGAGATAGCATATGCTGAGTGGAGTCCATTTTGGGGCCACACATATTTATTTATTTATTTTTTGTTTTGTATCTCTTTCTGTTATTAACTGTGCTGTGTGTCTCAAATAAATGCTTTTTCTTTCTTTCTTTTCTTTCTTTATAATAGAGCAATGTGCGGAATTCGAACCGTCGACTGCCACTTTTTTGGAATAGGCAGGATAATAAAGCAACGTATGGAATTTGAACCGTCGTCTTTCGCTTTTTAGGAATAGGCATGATAATAAAGCAACGTGTGGAATTTGAACCGTCGACTTTTAGTCCGCTTTTTTCAGTCCGCGCCCTGACTGTATTGCGCTCTCGAGGCTGCGATTATTTATTATTGTTAAAGGATTTTAATTTTACTTTTCCTTGGCTAGGAGACTGCCTTTGTCGTCGTATCTTTCTTCTTCACCTAAATACTTTATGGGTAGAGGCGATCAGATTGCGGGGAGTCGGGGTGTTTGGTTTTCGTTTAAAGGTTATATGCTTATTTAACCTGTACTACCTTTAGTTCTGAAATGAACTGCTAAGGTATGGATCGCACTTCCAGTGTCTGTGTTTCTGACCACGTATGATTTGAGTATCTATCTCAGACAGGAAGAGTGAATCCAACCTAGACCTCATCAATGCTTTCCATTTTTGATTGTAGTCAAGCGGAAACCTTATACAATAATAAAAAAAAAACTAAAAACCCGACTTTTAAAAAATTTACTTTAACCTATTCCAAATTACTATTATTTCTACTAAAACTGGATTTAGGCAGTACCTGTATACCTATATAATATGTTCAAAAAAAATCAGCGCATGTTGTGTGCGTTTTAACGGTGAAGTTTACGTTTAACGGTTTTGCTTTAACGGTGAAGAAAAACATTGTAAGGAATTACATACCTGAGAGTTGTCCATAGTGTTTGTGAAAAAAAAATCTTAAATAGATGTGTAAAGTCTGGCAAACCGCACCGCGTTAGCCCGTGTGGTGGATATGGCTTCAACCCTTTTCATTTTGAGAGGAAACCAGTGCAAAGAAGCGAGCCGTTGATAGGTTGAACGATAATGTAATATACAAAATAATATTATAATAATGACACGGCCTTGACGATAACCCTGCTATTGGGATACTATATATACTAGGGATAATATATAGATTCTATATTAATAAAGTGTTCGGATATCTTAAACTCAGTATTACATACGAGACGTCCGTCGCGCTTAAATTATACATACATACATCTACAGATACGTATAGCGTATATTAGAGTATACACACATCAACTCACCATTACGAAACCGAACTCTGCTCCAAAAGTCTAGCACACACAAAATACGAATACTCCATTGCACTGCACACACAGATACACACACACCGTGTCACATCACCACTCACTGTATTCAATTTATTTTATGTATTCGATCCCGAGAATGTATTCGTCGGGGTGGCCCGGGCGCGGTCGGGATACAACACGTCAGTTCACCCTACTGGTACCGTTTGAGGGATAGGCTCTTCTGCGCATGTCTTGCCGCGCAACCTCTCCCTAAGAACAATGAAGGTTTTAGATGGAGCGTTAGGTATTGTTTATTTATTTATTCATTTCAAACTAGCATTGGACGAACGACGTAAAATAAGGTTGTATAGAAGCAGGCGTTGCTTTGCAGTGCTTTCAAATCTGTGGCGTGAAGGAGTAACAAACATACACACACATTCACACACACAAACACACACACAATAGGATTCCTGTGGAATTTTTAAAAATCTAACTAAACGCAATTACTAGTGGTAGATAAACTTGACGATCAAAAAGCACTTTGCAAAAGTTTATTTAAATAAAAGACTATTCTATTCTATTAGTAACTATGTAAATTAGTCGTACAGTGCAGACAGCGCTTTGTAGCGTTTTACGATACGATTTTGCAAATATAATGTCCGTGCGAGAAAAATAATATCAGAGGCTCTGTCTACGACATACATTGGTCTGCGAATACGCCGAGATGGCCGAGTTCGGTCGACGATCGCCGAATGGTGACGAATGGCAGGGCTCGTTAACGGTTCGACCAAACGTCGCGTGATAATAAATCGGTGCTAATTCTGTTATTGTTAACAGTTATTATAAGATCATTCTCGAGTCGAACGCTGCCTGCTATTCATTCATTATTCATTAACTTGTAAATAATTAGAGATCATTTGCTAAGATTTTTGGCCGCTATGAATTTTCAAAGGTGCCATTATTAATGTCTTTTTGAAACTAGTGAATTTTACTTTAAATATCTTACAAGATCATACATTCCTTATTCATTAACTTGTAAATAATTAGAGATCATTTGCTAAGATTTTTGGCCGCTATGTATTGTCAAAGGTGCCATTATTAATGTATTTTTGAAACTAGTGAATTTGACTTTAAATATCTCACAAGATTATACATTCGTTATTCATTAACTTGTAAATAATTAGAGAACTTTTGCTAAGATTTTTGGCCGCTATGAATTTTCAAATGTGCCTAATTTGTAATGTCTTTCTGAAACTAGTGAATTTGACTCTTAAATTCTTACAAAAACTTTTTAAGATCTAAACTGTTAGCTCAATCTTAATAAAAACAAATTATTTAGGTAGGAAACGGTCATCGAAATCTATTAGTTCTGGTTAAAACTAGCTCTTTGCTGCTATCTCTTCCGCGTAAAAGTAAGTTTGTGAAATTTTCGTAGGAATTAGTTTTCCCAGTATACACTTTTAAAATAATATTACTAGCTGATGACTGAAACATCGTCTGGGATTTATCTTTTCTAAAAATCCTATGGTGAAAATGATAAAAAGTATCTCATATTCCATCGTTCCTATTTTCATCCAGAAGTTTGGGGGTGAATAGGTAACAGACAGACAGAAGTACTGCTGTATTTATTTAACTGCTAGCTGATGCCCGTGACTTCAACCACATGGATTTAGTTTTTAAAATCCTGTGGGAACTCTTTGATTTTCTGAGATAAAATGTAGCCTATGACACTCTCTAGGTCCTCCAATATACCCATGCAAAATATCTGTAGCTCTGCTGTGACGTGATTGAAGGACAAACCAATTGAGATAATTTTTCACACTTTCCCATTTATAACATTAGTAAGGAAGTAAGGATTTCAAACATGTAATAATATCGAAAATTTCGTTCACAGAGTAATAAATACTAACAAAAATGAATCTGATATCTAAGAAATTATTTGATAGAGAAAATATTTCAAGTAGATATTCAAATGAAACACGAGCTATTGAACTGTCAAAGATACGCTTTGCTTTGATTTCAAGTATTCAATTTCGCTGTCGTCGCTCGTCCCAACGACGATGTGGTCGACCTCAGCCGCGCGTGCCTCTCGCTCCTCGGTTCTGGTCAACAAGTAATTTTGGATATTGCTGTAGCTCGCTAGGATCTAATCTACTTGTAATACTAAAGGTGCTCTCATACAGCAGTTATACAACGTTATAAAATGTTGCTGCAACATGTTAAGAACGTTACTAGTTATACGTTACTAGTTGATGAACGCGACTTCGTTCGCGTGGATGAAGGTTTTGTAAGTCTCAATCAATCAATCAATCAATCAATCAATTTCTTTATTGCGAATTTGGGTAATATACAGGTGTTACAAATAAAATAACAATGGACAACCAGACTCTGCTTAAATACAGCATGCAACATTAAAAGTTAGCTTAAAATCTATTTCATTACATTACTATTAATTTATTACATATACATTATATATTTCATTACATTACTATTAATTTATTACAATACATTATTATTAAATTATTTAAGTTATAGAAGCTTTGTGTTTACATTGCAATATTATTTAAATGTCTAATATAAAATTTCTTATTTAATGTCAGAAGTTCATAAGGTAATCACTGGTTTTATAGTATGTCTTGTCTATCAAAAAATTTTTTAGCCTTTTTTTTAAAAGTGGTATTTCCTGTGTTTCTATAATATGTCTAGGCAAATGGTTATATGAAAAGGGCCCAGTGCAGAAGAAACTCTTAGAAAAATGTGCACAGCGACTGGGTGGCGGACGCAGTTCAATTACATGCCTTTTGCTGTTACGATTTTGAAATAAATTCAAATTCTCGTGAGTACTCTCTTATTTTCTGAAATAAAAAGAAACCTATGTGTTATTCCAGACTATAATCTATCTCTGTGCCAAATTTCAGCCAAATCGGTTCAGTCGTTAAGGCGTGATTGAATAATAAACATCCATCCATCCATACATACATCCAAACTTTCATATATTTATAATATTAATAGGATAATAGGAAATGTAAATTAATTGGATAAAGGCTCCCAAACAGGTCAACTTGTTGTATAACATCGTATAAAATTTTGCAACCAATTTGGGACCCGCGCTCTTTCGCTGCCGCTCGGATGTTGTTATAAAACAAAAGTTATATTTTGTCATAACATGTTGTAATTAGTTCAATAACATTTTGTTGAATGAAGTGTTGTATCACTAACAATTTATAACTTTTGTTACAATTTGTAAAAAAAAATTAGACAGCAAATGTTGCAACATTCTCTAACGTTATATAACTGCTGTATGTGACCACCATTTTCATACAAAACGCATTCTGCCAGCAGGGCTCGCCGACAGGACGAAAACCAGTCCTTCGGGAACAGCTTCCAGCAGGACTCATCATCGGGCAATTTATCATTAAAAAGCTTCAGAAGAAACTTCTTGATCTTTCAGTGTCACACAAAAAAAATGTCGCTTTCCTAGTATGTAAGTACGATTTACGACAATAGTCCAACGAAATTGTATTTAAACCGACGACTTATATTATAATAATTTTAACGTAACTAGTTATATTAGCATTCCTTTATAAAAAGTTACTCAATAAATCTATCACGCCAGTAAACAGTCACAAACCAAAAAAGATGAATTGAAATCGGGAAAAATAAAAACTTTTTCTATTCATACGAGAAGATTAACATGCAAGCGCTGTATTTTTGTTCAAAAGGGGTCTTGCGACTCGATAAATAAGTTCTCAACCTCTGATCTCCACTATAAGCATTCTATAAGGGAACGCCGTTGATTATACACAAACGTTTCGGATATTTTCGGCCAACTTCGGTCATAATCGTGTGACTACAAACGAAGCCCAATTTTTACGACCACAGTTTTGTACCACTGAAAGAATGTTGTCACCCAAAATTCAACCTTAATTTGCATAACACTACAGTTGAATTTGGTATGGAGGATAATTAGTTTCCAGTTGTGTGTTTGCAAAGAATCGGCCCGTGATAGCCTTTTCGGCATTTTTTCCGGCCATCTTTCTTTGAGTAAAGAAATAACCATGTGTGTACATTTTTATTCTATGGCACGAAATTATTTGGACGGTGTGATTGAAGTTTGGATTTATTTAGGAAAACATCGAATATACCTGTTTCTTTTTACATGCCTTCATACATATAATATATCCTGGTAGGTAATTTGCTCACTAATAAAATATAAGCGAGCAGTGGCCCGCAACTTTGTTTGCATTGAATTTGTGAGGAAATGAGCTGATGATCTTCAAACGCCTGATCTTCAATAATTATAACTAAGATCCGTTTCGATCACGTTAGCTTTCAAATAGAAAAAACCGCATCAAAATCAGTCCTTTCGTTAGGGAACTAAGAGGGAACAGAGGGACACATACATTTCTTCTCTTACCATGGGTTGCCTGGAGAGATCGCTTTCTAGCGATAAGGCCGCCTATTGTAGATACTCTGTTTTGTTTTCTTTTGTGCTATGTAAGTTTTTATGTGGTAATATTAATATACAACGTGTATTGAAACTCCGAAATAATATTGAAGGAGGTGAATGTGCTCATAAAACTGAACAACTTTCCCCAAGGAACATAAGTCGAAATGTGAAAAAAAAATTTGGACCTCCCATACAAAATTGACGATCAGCTGATTGATTTACTATGGAAGGTAAAATTTTATTTTCATATTTCGACCTATGTTCCTCGGGGAAAGTTGTTCAGTTCTATGAGCACATTCACCTCCTTCAGTATTATTTCGGAGTTTCAATACACGTTGTATATTAATATGTCATTCATTCATTCACATAGATACAAAAAGATACATAGAGATACACAGAGATACACAGATACAGATGTCAAACATACTACACCCCCCCTTTTTCCGCCGGGGGTTAAAAAGGAACGAGGAATCATGGGCAACTTTGCATGAAAATTCTTTCAAAGCTTTTTCTGGAGAAATATTTTGACTTTAATCTACTGTCTCATAACCCGGTATAAAATTAATTTTCTTTTAATTATTATATTATTTAATACGCTGTCGGACAATGAGGAACGTTTTAAAGAACTTTGCAAGAATGAAAACTTCTTGGTCCGTTAGACAATTCCAAAGAAAATTAATTATTAGTTCAGAAACAAGACATTTGTTTTATTAAATAGGCACGGATAATTATGAAATATGTTTCCGTAATTTATTAATTATCCTTTGGCTCAAAGTTTCTAAGTAGGTATACCTTTCTACTGTCCAATTAAAAAAAGTTTTTTAAGCAGGTTAATGTTTATAAAAATAAATTTTAATCATAACTGTCGGGCGATGTGTTTATTAGGAGTGCGTACGACAATAGTACTACGCGTGGGAATCGAACCTGCGACCTTTCAGTTTTCAGTCCGCCCCTTTGACCATTAGGCTACTGATAAAAAAGAAGTATATACAAATAAAGTAAAATAAAAAATAAATGGGGGTGAAGAAACGTGATTATTTCGGCGTTTTTTTGCGCGACCTTAACAATCACGGTTAAGATGGTACGGAACTCTTCGTGTGTGATTCCAACTCACACTTGGACTGTTTTTATTGAACGAGCGAAGCGAGTTCTCTGAGTCAACTAGGGCGCTTGCCTACTAGACAGAGAAGTGTGTGTCCAAATGTCTGTCAGAGCCCTATAACTTCTGAATTACTGAATATTAGAACGTGAAACTTGATTGAATATTCAGTTATATCCTGTAGTTGAACAACAAATACTAAAATTAGATAAATGTTATAAAGAAACGAAATTATTTAATTTTAAATGCTAATAGCTTCACAATAATGCTAATAGATGGCGCTGTGCCAGTAAAACAGTTTTATGTCAACCATTATTTTTTTTATTGCGTCTAATGTCAAAAGTTAATTATTACAATATATAATTAAAACTTTTGGGAATTATGGGATATCGCGAGGTCTCAGTTCGGGGCGAACCACTAGTTTATACATACAGCATAATATCATGTACAGCCGGAGTTATCGGTATAGTGAAAACAAACGGAAAATATTTGGCCAGTGAAATGTGCGTTGCGCCTACATCGTCATGAAAGATAACTTAATATATTTTATCTTTTGTCTCATGCGCTAAATCATGAATCCCATAAGCGTCAAATAAACTTAAGGGCCGCTAAGACTCCCACAGGGTAGGTTCCGCGTCCCATTCCGGTGAAATATGTTCTTCTACAATGGGCGTTCACAAAAACATGGGTATTTTGTGTATGGAAACGTAACTGGGTCATGGAGGCTTAATGTCACGATTCTCCGAATAGAATATGACCGAAATTATTTCTGAGCGATGTTTTATCTACTTTAAGATTCGCTTACACTTGAGTTATACTTTCTTTGAGTTGTATGTTGTTTCGCTTGTGTGTAAGATATTGTATAATATTAACCTCGTCGTCTAGACAGCACGTACTACTAGCGGAATAATCAGAGACTTGATTTCCGATCGGTAAATATTTTACAAAATGATACTTAAGTAAATTAAATTGAAATTGTGTATCTACCAGCTGGTGTTGGGTTTTTAAAATCCCTCGGGTGGCGTGCGATCAAAAGTAGCCTATGTCACTCTCCAGCCCCCCGATTCAGACCCTTCCGATAACTTATTTATCTATCGATTCGGTTTGTTACCGTACGATAACATATATTTTCAATTCGTAAATGCTTTTGTAATCGAATGTATCTTGTCGATGTCGATAACGTAGTCGATACCGAATCGTATCCTCAAACCAAACGCTCTGAATCACACGACAAAATTTTTTTATACGAGATCGATATCTAACCGTATCGACACGGTATGTTATCGAACAGGTCTGAATCGCCTCCCTGATTCTCAACTTTACCCATGCGAAAAATTACATCAGTCCGTTGCTTCGTTCCTGCGTGATTGAAGGACAAACCTACAACTCAACAAACAAACACATTTTCGCATTTATAATATTAGGATAGTAAGGAAGTAAGGATTATTATTCACTTAAGACATTATCATCATTATCATCTAACCAATAGACGTCGTCTGCTGGACATCAGTCTCTTGATAATATCGCCACAGAACACGCTATTGTGCCGCCTGTATCCAGCAGCTGCCAGCGACTCGCCTGTAGTCGTCCATCTAACTCGAGTAGGGTGTACTAACGCTGGCGTTTCCCGGTATGTGGTCGCCAGTCCAACACCTTGGGACCCCAACTTTCATTGATTCATCAAGCATTTGGCTCCGCCCGCCATCACTTCAGCTTTGCCACTCGATGAGCTACATCGGTAACTCCGAAATTCTTTCAGAGCTCTCGAGAACCCGGAATTCAAGCAAAGGTTATTCCTAAAATGGATCTCTCCACCGCCCGCTGAGTGATACCTTCTGATGAAGTTTATTAATCTGAATAGTCGTGTTAACAATTCAACTCAACTGAAGGAGATCCTTGTAACTCGCAATAGATCACATTCACACAGCGCTTACTGCACTAAAACAAGCTCACAATCCCGAGTTAGATCAAAGCCATCGTCTAAGTGGTCATTACATTGCATTCAGAGTGTTTCCGTGTAATTCTCGCCTGCAATTAGGTACCGTTCTGGCGGAGCACATGCTAAATATTTGTATGAAGACGTAGATCGTTAATTACTATCTGTGAACACTTGTTAGCTATACCTAATTTGTTCTATTCATATAAAGAAAGAAAGAAAGAAAGAAAAAGCATTTATTTGAAAAACACGCATGACAATAGTTAAAGAGAGACGATGTTAGACGAAACTAAAAGTATGTATATGGCCCCAAAATGGGGGCTCCACTCAGCATATGCTATCCATGTGGAGAAAGCACAGGCATAGCGCTGGTCTTCCGTGGATCCAGAGATTTTGGATGACTGTTAGTCACGATAAATAGTAGTACGTGAAAAATAGTTACTATAATAAATAATAAAAATAGTAATATTAGTACGTAGAAAATAGTCTAATGTCAATCTAATTTCTCTAATAAGCTGTAAGTTATGCTTGAAAAAAAAATATAGCTGTTGTGGATATTTCTTTGTAGTTGTATTGTAGCTACCTAAACCCCCTATCCTAAGCAAATAAACTCATACCTCTCAAATCTTACCTTTTTTAAGAGGAAATTCAAAAAATTGCTACCCGATTTTCACGAAAAGATATTGATTTGCATGGTACTTTTATTTTTGAATAGCGATTGTGACCACATTTTATGAAAGCTCAGGGTTACCATGTATTAATTTATTTTACTAAGAGTATAATTAAAAATTTTAATGTTATTCACTTTAAATATGGCTATACTAGTAGGTAGATTATTAAGGAACGTGTGGCCTAGTTGTGACAGCGCATGTCAAAGAATTTCGCTGGTTAAGCTATTTTGACCCCGGTTGGTAACCGGATGGGTGACTAAGGTCGAATGTCTAATTTTGACTTTTTCGTTCCCTACGCATTTCGGAGAGGATTTTAAGAAATATTAGAAACCCGTTCTTTAAGTATATAAAAAAAATTTAAATACCCAATGAGAAACCTACCTCCTGCATCTAGACCTACCTCTCTAGGCTCCCTCGAAGAGCACATGCAAAATGTTTGCATGGAGACGTAAATCGTTAATTCTTCGTGACCCTCGACCCAATTTCTTCGCAGCGTTTGAATTTTCATGCGCCGCATGGTCCATGATTTACTTTGTGAAAATGTACCGCCATTGTTTTGTTAGTTTCAAAAGAATATACAAATATCTAAAGTGCTGTTTCATTTTGCGAGAGGGCTTGGTCTTTTGACTTATTGACTTTTCACCCATGACTTCAAGAGGTGAATGACCTCCCTAGCGCGGTGGTGAGCGCTGTGGTCTTATTACTGGGAGGTTTTGGGTTCTATTTCCGGCGGGAGGAATTTAAGAATTTATAATTTCTATTAAAGGAAATCTGAAAGGTCGCAGGTTCGAGCCCAAGCCGTTGCATTATTGTCATGCCCACTCCTAGCTTAAGCTTTACGCATATGTGGAGGGGATAGGAGGATATAAGTCAACTTTAGCATGACTAATATTCTTTAAAAAAAATAATTAAATGAAACTTACTCGTAATTGTAAAAGGAAGTATACAATCATATTTTCTTCGAATTAAACGCCTCTCAGACGGTCTCCGAGGACAAAAGGCGATTAATTGCTTGAGACCTCGCGGGAGTACTCGAGTGCTTAGTACCTACTGGACGCGCTGGGTGTAACAATTATTGTAATTCAGATTTAAAACTTGCAGACAAACTGTGAAAATTGCTGGCAACTTCTCTTCGTAGAGTTCATATTCGGGCCCATATAATTCGAAGAACTGATTGTTGGTTTTTTTTAAATATAAATAGTGGGCAAACGAGCAAACGGGTCACCTGATGTTAAGTGATTACCGCCGCTCATGGACACTTGTAGTACCAGAGGTACCACCAATGCGTTGCCGGCTTTTCAGGAATTTATTGGTCCGACCCTTGAATAAACCCATATTGTAATTAAGTGGGAACATTATCGAATGGTATTGGTATGAAGATTTCAAATAATAAAAATAATTGTTTCAAGTATTAAAATGTACTAACATTACGAGGAAAACAAACGGCAACTTTCTGGCTTAAAATATTGTTAAGCATACTTCGTTGAAAACAATATAGAAATTTTCTCCGAAAAATACATTTTTTTTCAGATAATTTTAATTTAAGTAAGTATAATATACATATTGTAATAAAATAGCAATTAAAAGTTAAGTAAGTCGTAGTTTTGTTCATTCTCTTCGTTGGGGAAGTAGGTAATAAATGCAGAAGAAAATAAAATAGCCGCAACTTCATCTAGAAATTATCAATAATCTAGCCCGTTTGTGTTAACGATCGTCTGAAGAAGCGAGGCGTTTAAAGAATTAATCCTTTTAACTGTAACTTACCTAGGGTATATAACTGAGCATAAAATTTCTTTAGAAGTATTTTGAACTCGGTATAAACTTGAGGATTTAAATCCAAGCGTTTATATTATTCAGATATTCTTTTTCTTCTTTCGAAAATGCTTTATCAATCAGAAGAGTCCTTATAAATGTGATCATATTATTATGTATCGCATAGAAATGTCCTAGGTAAAAATAGTCAGAATACGAAGTAGATAAATCAAAGGCAGAGTCAGTAAATAAAGTCTTCTAACAAAAAATGCCTTGATACCCATTATAAATGATTGTAGTTTACGAAATAAAGTTACTTATATTTCTTATTAATTTTAATAACGTACACCGTGAAGAAGAAACAGAAATCACTGATTTTATGTAAATAGTTGATGTTAGTTTTAGTTTAGCCCATACTGAGGTTAGTAACTGACCCTAATCTAAATCCATCTGTGCCTCCAAAAGGTGTTTTAACAGGTAGTTTCACAATTATTAGTGAAGCTTCAACGGTTTAAATATCTCTATATTTGTTTTATTAAGACGGTCTGCTAGAGGCTTCAAGGTAAGAAACATGTTTACTTAACATTTTCGAAGTTCCTTGGACACAAAACCTCGGCACATTAATTTTAGCCACTAGCGTACAGGCTGCTTGCAAAATCTTCGCGGCGAGTCATTTAGTGTTTTTTCCTGGACATATGTGACAATGACGGATAGACCGCAAGCTTTGTGAGAGCGTTTTATAAAGTAACGTATGAACATTGTGTGTGGTGAAAATGAGCGAGGCACATTTGTACTATGTGCCCCGCTCACCGACACAGTCACTGACATAGCTTGGCGGGTCACGAAGCTGGAGTGGAAATAGGCCTATAATTCGAAGAGCGTTTTTGGAGTCTCTAGGTGTTGAAGTGGCGATACGTACACCAAAACGCACAAGTCACACGGAGCCCCTGGATGCAGATGGTACAAGACTGAGTCCTGTAAAAATCCATGCAAGAGAAGTTTTTGTCCAGCAGTGGAAGTTTATCGAAAGAAGAAATGATTTAGATTGTAAATAATAATATGATTTGACGAGTGAGGTTTCATTGCCACGATCGCTGCCACTTGTGAGAAATGTACCTATACCTACTAAACATGGGACAGACGGCCAAAACTACCATTCTCAAAGATGATGGATACTAAATACGCGGGACATAATATTATAGTGCATATAGTGTATGAAAACATAAATGCTGTTTATACTCTCATAGTCGAATTTTACTACGATAATGCGTTGGGCATTCAAATTCAAATTCAAAAGCAAATTCGACCGACAGTTTTACATGCTTTCCAAGGCACGGGGGTATAATACCACCAACTTCCCAACTCTGGGCTGCTACAAAGAGTTTCTTGACCCAAACCAAATAACGTTTTGGTGCTTTAATTGTACTTGAGATTCGAACCCAAGACATCGAGATTCACAGCCGAACAAGACAAATAAGACAGTCCGTTATGTATTCGTATAGAGCCATAATGGATTTTTTATTGATATAAAATAAACTTCTAAAAACTTTTCTACATCTACAACAAAAAGTAGCAACACTATATTCTAGTCTTAAATTCACGAGGTAAAGAATATAGAAACAGAAGTGTAAGAATACGTAAGCTCCTTTATTCAAGCCGTGAGGATACAAGCTACTTAGAAAAACTTCTCGCCGAGTCATTAACTAGTTTTTCCTGAACGTCCGTGACAATGACGGATGGCGTCCGACCGTGAAACGCGGAGCGAAAGCTTTTTATTATGCCCCTTGTATAGTTTGGCCCAACGTGAACGCACTCATTTGGCGAACTAGTAGAGGGTTACTCGGCGTATTCTATTTGCCAAATTGGCTACATTCTGTCAGTTTTGTTGTACCTACACTTAAATTTTTAAAGGTAATTTACTTTTTTCTATATATACTACTGAGAGTTTTTCTTAACGATCTTAAAAGAATGTGGAGTCCGCCAAATCTTGCCTTGTGGTGAATTTTGGCCTAAACTTTTCTCATTTGAAAAGAAACCTGCGCCCAGTAATGGGCTGGAAAAACGTTGGGACGATTGAATAAATGAAATATTTGACTACTTAGTAATGCTTGACTGATAATCAGATGTGACAAACACCAGATCTGAAAACAGCTGTGACTATATTATTTTGGGACTTTGAAGCAGAAAACCTGCGGTTTCTGAGTCACGGTGGCTAAAAACAAGATCAATCCAGTTTATACCTTCTTTACCTTCTTTGTTAGTACCTTCTTTCCATCAGTGGGGATTTAAAGTATCAGGGTGCAAATCATAAATATTGTTCACAATAATAATATGGCCAGCACGCGCCAAACGCGTTGAACTAACGTGAAATGGGGGCTTTAGACACCATCTGTTTATGTGGTAGAGAAAGTTTTTGCATGTTGCATTTGGCATAAGAAGTTTGACCAACTTCAAACATGGTCACACATTGCACCACACTAGTATATTGGCCAAAGCTCTCCGTTTTTGTATGTTGAAGTTGACAGAATTCAAATTAAGTTTCCTGAATTTTATATCCAGCTATCGATGGTTCGGAGCATTTCAGTGTCATCTTTGATTTAACTAGTTACAAAAGCTAAAAGGCGACTTGATTCGATGATTTTGATGACCCTTACTAATTGGTGATAGCCTAGTAGACGTCGCTTAAGCCGGTCACAGGGTTATGTTTGTTTTAAGCAACAATAACATAATGCTTTAACGGTAAAGTAAAACATACTGAGAAGATCTGCATTTGGAGAGTTCTCCATAATGTTTTTAAAGGTGTGTGAAGTCTAGCAACCTATACTTGCCAGCGTGGTGGACTATGGCCTAAACCAATTTCTTTCGAAAACTGCGCCTAGTCGTGAGCCGATGATAAATAATTTGATGATGAAAATGCATGAGCATTAGGTTAAGAGATAGCATACTCGTATTACAATTGGATAGTTATACAATCAGACAAAATCACTCCATTTAGTCGCTCCAACCCGCCGAGGCATCGTTCTAAGATAGCAAAGTTTTAATAAAATGGTTGAAATTCTCTCGAATAGTTCTAACTCAATATGAATAAAACATATGATCACACCGTTTAAGTTGTAAATATTCAATGAGATACAATTTATATTGTTTCCAACTCTTCTAATTTTCGCAACAGCGAAATTGTTATGCAGAGAGGCACTTGGTACGTCAAATAAATTGTGCAAATTCAAACGCGGATCGGAACCCGTATAACGAACCATTTCGAGGGCTATTTCGTATTATTTTTTCCTCTGAAGCCTTTTATTTTGTCCCTTTCGGCAGCAATTCGGCGTTCGGAATGATGAACAAGTTTCAAGTGGTGATTTGTCAGTTGATTTTATTAGTATTTCAAGTTATCGCGAAGTTCTGTGTCACAGAGACGTCATCATCGTGTTGTTTTCGTTAATCAATACAATATGTCTGCGGCTAGATATCGGTAATTGAACGAGCGAAGCGAAGTTCTCTGAGTCAACTAGGGCGCTTGCCTACTAGACAGAGAAGTGTGTTCGTCTAAATGTCTGTCAGAGCCCTATAACTTCTGAATTACTGAACGTAATTACTTCAAATTTAAATATAATATGTAAACTGATGGCCTTCAGCCGAACATTGTATAAAAAAATATAAAAAGCTTTATTTCAGGGGGGCTCTCATAGAAGCGTATTTGAAGTAAAATCTTGTTTGTTGCTCTACATAGACTTGCGATATATCTTTTTAAAGACGACTTTGAACAGAGTACAAAAATATATTTTTTTTAATTTTTCCCTAAAAATTGACCAAATGGGGGGGTTTCAAAGTGGAGATTTTAATTTGAGCCATATGTCAAGAATTACTGAATATTAGAACGTGAAACTTGGTTGAAAATTCAGTTATATCCTGTACTTGAACAACAAATACTAAAATTAGATAAATGTTATAAAGAAACGAAATTATTTAATTTTAATGCGCCATCTATTAGCATTATTGTGAAGCTAATAGCTTCACTATAATGCTTCACTATAGATGGCGCTGTGTCAGTAAAACAGTTTTATGTCAACTATTATTTTTTTTATTGCGTCTAATGTTAAAAGTTAATTATTACAATATATAATTAAAACTTTTGGGAATTATGGGATATCGCGAGGTCTCAGTTCGGGGCGAACCACTAGTATATTTAAGGTACTTCCATACCCCAACTGTCGTCATCATCCTGGGAATTGTCCCCGCAAGTAAGCCATAACCGCCCACTTTGCGAGATTCCACCAGTACGTCTCTTCTAGATCACTTTAACCCTCCAGCACGTTGGCGAGGACTTCAGGAATTATCTTTGTCGTTGGTCGGATACACTCTGCATTTAAGCAGTACGTGTTCCAGTGTCTGGTCGCCCTCTATGCATGCTTTGTATAGAAGGTTATCGGTAATACCTACCTAAAATTAAAAGGTGTTTGTTGAGCGAACAGTGTCCTACAATTGTACCTACAACTGCCTTTAACTTGGTTGGGTTCAATTGCAGTAGTTTCGCCGTAAGGCGTTGATTGAGGCAAGGAAAAGCCTCCTTTATTTGCCTGCAATCTGTAGTTCCTACGCATATTCATACTGTGTACTTATTGTGTTTGGTTTTGCAACCAAGTTTTGTATTCACAGAAATTGCAAATTTTGTATTTATATTCATAGTTTTGTTCACCTGTTTTCAGCCTCTCCCTGCGAATCGTGTGATATCGTCCGTCCAATTGATGGTTTTTTTGTAGTTGATTACGATATTAACCGCTAGAACAACGATACAGTTATATTTTTAGTAGAGTAGGTACCTATGAATGTAGACGTAAACTGGATGAAAAACCTTTTCTTTATTGCCGCTATTCCCTAAAATATTCCGTCCTGTGAAATCCAATAGACGCATATTCAATACAGCAATGTGTTGTGATTTTGGACACTTTCAATCTTGTCCGTGTAAGCGAAACATAAAACTGTAATAGGACCAATAATTTGTAGACGTATATAATTGGCCAACTAAAAGGTTTTACGTTGAAAACCCAATGTGTCCAGGCATTTGCTAAGCTACCTACGACAGTCCAGTGAGTGGAAAGGTAGGGTACGACCTTAAAAAGAGGCAGTCACTATGAAATTAAAGGTAGATGCTAATTTTTATTTATTTTTATAGATTAGCTCGATACCTCATGTCACTTTAAAAAAAAAGAGCCTACGCGCAGACAGATAGACAACTCTCTAATATCTCTTGAAAGAGGCATGTATTTTATTATGTATACCTAGTTAAAACATGACTTATTGCAGAGTGCGTCGTGCGTGTCGACGCAAAATAGGTCTCCATAATTTATAATTAGCTGCTTTAGAGAGCGCTACAATACTTGACGTCCTTTTTGGATGCCTATTCACTCCTGATTTAAAATTTAAAGGTACCTTCATTGTAGTTACTCGGAAAAGCGGAGGCTGAAAGTGCATTCTAAATTTTAAAGCAAAAAATGGGGTGAAAAGCCTCTTCAATCTTTACCAGTTATTTGATAGAGTTATTTGATAGAGAATATACAATTGACGAAATATAATACACTAGCTGTTGCGCGCGACTTCGTCCGCGTCAATTTCTGTTATTATGATCGCGATTAAGAAGTTTATAAAAGAATATATTTTAAATATGGATAATTTCTCCCGTTTTTGCAATATTTTTCTCTGATGCTTCGCTCGTATTGGTCACAGCGTGATGTTATATAGCCTAAAACCTTTCTCAATAAATGGACTATCCAACACAAAAATAATTTTTCAATTCGAACCAGTAGTTCCTGAGATTAGCGCGTTCAAACAAACAAACTCTTCAGCTTTATATATTAGTAAGTATAGATATATATTATTGGTATATTGGCGTACTATTAGAGGTTTGAAAAAATTAAGAATTATTCATTTATAAATACTTACATAGACACAGTATATATTTTTTCAAAAATTTGTTGACATTTATGTCAGTGTGGCCCTTAATTTTTTTTTTCTAGTTTTGTATTGTTTGTAATTTGTTATTGTTTTGTTGTATGATATTGTGAA
The DNA here is from genome assembly GCA_933228805.2 of Hipparchia semele. NCBI lineage: Eukaryota > Metazoa > Arthropoda > Insecta > Lepidoptera > Nymphalidae > Hipparchia > Hipparchia semele. The sequence goes on along the minus strand of OW121711.1, from coordinate 15,805,146 downwards.
ACGAACAAAAATTACGAATAAAAGTATTGTTCTTGCAAATACGCGCATATAGTCCTAACTGGTAGCGAGATAGTTAAAACTTTTAGCGGTTCTCATAATAAGATTTTCTGGTTCTATTGAAAGTGGTCATTATCCTATTTATTTTTTTTGGTAGTTTCGTTTTGGTAGTTCATACCACATTGTGATCCATTTTATGAAAAAAAAAACGATTTTTGAAGTTCTTGTAGATACGTTCATCTGGCTTACACTGCAATTTGACCTCAAATAAAAATCGGGATTTTTGAGATAACTGTGTCGCAGCAAATGACTGTCGTATTCATGTCACACAATCGCTATACAACGCTTTTGTATAAACCGTATCCTATTACCTCCGAATGACGTCACGTCGGTGTACAAGTGGCTAGGGCAACTAAATCCGCTGAGCTATGGGCGACCTTGCCTCGCTATCTCGCGCCGTTAATTGGCCGCGATGATTGGACGTGATATCTCTCTAGCCGTATCTCTCGAGCATCATATCATCGACTTGGATCAGCTTACATGAGCTTTTGAAATGGTTGAGTACTTCTGTGTAAATAAGAGGCCTCTTTAACTGGCTTCTTTATATAGCTAAAAATGACATAGTAGGTATACATATTATGATAGGTATATCGTGGCTAGATGAGATTAAAATAATTGTTAGATTTGCCTTTCCCTATGTTCAGTTGAGCGTCTAATACTAACTAATCACACTAATATTATAAAAGTGAAAGTTTGTGTGTGTATGTGTTTGTTACTCTTTCACGCAAAAACTACTAGACGGATTTGGTTGAAATTTGCATTGGAGATAGATAATATCCTGGATTAACACATAGAATACTTTTTATCTCGGAAAATTAAAGAGTTCCCGCGGGAATCAAAAAACCTTAATCCACGCCTACGAAGTCGCGGGCATCATCTAGTAGAGTACTATAAAAATATGGTTCAAATATGCTGAACTCTTCTAACACTCCCCTCTCCCCTCCAAATAAGTGTACCTAAAGCTTTTTTTAGGAGTGGATGTAACAATATTACAACGGGTGGGGATTAAACCGACAACCTTTTAGTTTTCCTTCTGCACTTTTAACCGTTGAGCTGTAGAGGCTATAAACTAGAATTGCTAGACTTCACGACAGACTAGAGTCAACTAGAGTCGACAGTTCCCGTGACTGTCCATAATTTTTTAAGGGTTTTAATTAAATTCCTGTAGTGTACACTTAATAGCTAAAATATGCTAGTCAACTGTTCAAAAATCGGCAAAGGATGTAAAAAATGAGGACAAACATATTGAGGTGTGCCAGACACCTTGAGTGCTTGTTATGAGGCTAATATAGGCGGCCATTTTGCGACGTCACGCATGGCCTACCTCTTTGCTATAGCTATCCTAGTAGCACGTTCCTGTTATTTTTACAAGGTAACAAAAGCCACTTACACTTATTATTTTTAATGAATATGACGCACATATGTATTTGACCTTTTATATGTATTTAAACTACCTTTTACGCGCGACTTCCTCCGCATCGAATTAGATTTTGAAAATCGAGCGGGAACCCTCTGTTTTTTCGGGATAAAGGTAGCCTATGTCACTCTCCTTGTCCTCATCTATACAAAAAATCACGTCAATCCTAACTAGTTAACAACATAAGTATGAATATTAGCATGTTCTTACCGGTTCTCTTTAAAGTCGGTTAAAAGGATCTCTCAGTGGAATAAAGGCAAGGTAAAACAAAGTCATAGATTTAAGTTATATTGAGTGCAATTTACAAAGATTTCAACAGCAATAAAAACGAATGGTTCCACGGAAGCTAATTTACTGAACAGCTTTAGGGAAGTTTTGATTTGTTTAGGGGCAGTTGTTTTGATACGAAGGTTTAAATTATATTGAACTAGAAAGGGCCCGCAGCACCGTTCATTATTCCCAATAATTTAACTTTAATATCATAAATTCAATTCACCAAGCGATTTAGCGTTGCGGTACGATGACGTGTGAATATTCTGCTTTTACCCCACTCAGTAAGTACTTACTCTATATCTACGACTATTGAGATCTTATTTTTAGTGATATTTGAATATCAAGAAATTTAAGAAGAGTGATGATCAAAATTTGAATTTGTGTGGTACAAGAATGCCTTTTGAATCCTCCCTTATGTCTGGCCTGCATTTTTGAGAGGAGATCACATTCCGGTGCCTCAGGTGCTACAAATGTTCATGGGCGACGGTAATCACTTAACATCAGGTGATACTGCTCGTTTGCTCGCTAAAAAAATGTATAAAAATGTCAATCAAGAAATGATTCAATCATTTCTTAGACTTATTTGCAACCAATGCCAATTTCAATAATTTTTCACGTTGAGTTACGTCTGTTATTCTCTGTACCTCTCTCCTACAGATCTCTTTACTGCTGCTTTAATCACATAAAGATACTCGGGAGTATCGTTTTTTGTTAAGTTACGTGTAAAATTCGTAACAGATTCATTGCTAGCCAATGATTTCTACTAGGGAGGAGTTATATACTCACAAAACAAGCGAAAAAATTGTGCCAAACGACGAAGAGTATAATAAAATACTTCATTGTCAAATGATGCTAGCGCTCATATTCTCTAGCTTATCAATGTCAGAAGCACACTTTCAATAAATAATTAAAGTTATGTAAACCTTACCTTGGTATTATTTTGCAAAGTAAATCCAAGCAAGCGGCGCATGAAATTAGGCTTCGTCGCGCAGAAATTGGGTCGAGGGTTGCAAATAACATCCCCTAAAAGAGTTCGTCTCCGAACGAACGTGCGAGCGTAAGTACATATTTGATTCTTTGAATTCCTTATGCGTTTTGACGGATCCATTTTATTTATTTATCTCAACCTATTGCTGGTCCAAATGACAGGATGGTGTTACTAGTTCATGACGGTGCCTAGTTAATACATTATGTGTTTGTTTATAAAGATGATTATTTTGTTTCACAAAGACTACGTTATTATAAATGTACTGTGAAGCTACCGTAAATATACCAATATCTTTCAACTTTTCGCGAAGGGACTGATGCGATCCGAGCTTATAAATTACCCGGATGGCTCTTTTCTGCAATACAAAAATAGTTTCAATATCAGCAGCTCCGCCCCACAGTAATATTCCGTACGACATTACACTGTGGAAGTATGCATAGACGAGCCTAGCTGTTTATTATAGCCTAGCTGTATATATATATTTTTTAATCGAAATAGGCTTGCACTTGATGACAATCAATGCTGATGAGGTCTAGGTTGGAGCGCGCTTGCCTAGAAGATGCTTATTCACTCTTGCCTTGAAGGTACTCAAATTATAAGTGGCAGGAAACACGGGTGCTGGAAGATCATCCTCCCAGGCAGGCCTCTACTGTCACGTGGAAGAGGTCACTGCTATCAGTAGGGAGGAATACAACGCAGAGAGAGTAAAGTTGCTGTTCTTGATAAATAAGTGTCGATCGCTGTTAAGCCGCCATCAATCGAGCTTACACAAATCCTTCTTCAACTATTCCGCTGCTAAGCTACCACTTAAACCTGCATTTGTCACCGTGTCACAAGGCGCTGTTTGACCATGGCTGTCTATCATACAGTTTGGAAACCGACTGTATGATTGATGCAATAGTTTTCTTCTAAACCAGGCGGTGAAATTCAAATGTGTTGAATTTTTTTAAAGAATATTAGCCAAGTTGAACTTTACTTATATTTTTCTCTCCCCTCCAAATAAGCAGAAAGATTTTGTTAGGAGTGGGTACGACAATAATGCAATGGGTGGGGATCGAACCTGCGACCTATCAGTTTTCAGTTCGCACCTCCAACCGTTAGGCTATTGAGGCTTAATTAATTTTCAAGATGATTACTGTATAATTGACATGCAGATGTCTGTGCCAACGGACTCTGTTACTAAGGGCTGAATATTACACAGAATGTATATATTTCTATTGTCGTTATAACAAAATAATAATAAAAAAGTTAAAAATTAAAGATTGCCTCTCGAATAAACTTTTGTTTTTGCACGATCTTAATTATATAACAGCTGGCGTTTTTTGTACTTATAAAATGTACAGAACCCTTCGTGTGTGGATCCGATTCGCGCTTGACCAGTTTTTCTTTTTGTCTCAAAATTTCTATATCTACCTGCAGTAAACATTGCATACATGTGAATTTTATGAAAATTTTTACTGTAAGTATTTAACAAATTTTCCACCTTTAGAGGAAACTGCTTAAAATAAGTTCGGTCTAAGTTACTCTCTCGTATACAAAATTTTACACCATACTAGCGCATTAATCTGACGTCATCTTTACCGGGTGCTAAGTTAGCATGGCCCGCCCTGCGTGGGTGACGAAAAGCTGCTGCTATTTTTCTGCCAGAACCTCTTTCAGAACTGTACGTGATTGTTGCACTAAGGCCTACCTTGTGTATAGATTACTCAAGGCCTATCTATGATTTGCGAAATAATGGTCCAAATTAAACTGAAGAGGAAAAAGAACAGGTAAAAATTACAGTTTTTATAAGTAACTAATTGATGCCCACGGCTTCGCTCGCGTGTATTTAGTTTTGATTACCCGGGATAAAAGTAGCCTATGTCACTCTCCCAGTCCTCAACTGTACCCATACAAAATATCACGTCAATCCGTTGCTTTGTCGCGGCGTTATTGAAGGACAAACCAACAAACAAACACACTTTCGTATTTATAACATTAGTAATGATAGGTAAGCATAAAATGTGAATTTATTCGCAGTAAAATAGTAAAATTGTATTTTCAAAGCAATAAAATTAGGTACAACAGAAGTCACTCTCGAGCATTCCCGAACGCTTTATTTATTATTCCCGAAAGCTTTATTTATTATTTTAATATTACCCAACTAAAGTAGACTTTGAACTCTAGAAAGTTTCAAAGTTACAAGGGATCAAAGATTTGTATGTAAATGAGCCTGTGTAACTTTGAAAATACATAATATTTAAATGAAAATATGGGGTTATTCAAGGGTCGGACCAACAAATTCCTAAAAAGCCGGCAACGCATTGGTTGTGCTTCAGGTGCTACAAATGTTCATGGGCGGCGGTAATCACTTAATATCAGGTGACCAGCCTGCTCGTTTGCTCGCCAAAAATATAAGAAAAAGTCAGACAAACTACAGACACAAATTATTAATTCACAGCTTGATTAGTCAGATAAGATCAGTAGTGCAACGGGTGGGGATTGAACCGATGAATTTTCGGTTTACACCTAACCTTTGGGCGACTGAGGTTCTGAACGGATTAGCCAGAACGGGTCAGTGACTGATCATACACCAGCAGGAAAATTGAAATCCAAATGTATTAATCGAAAATGGTTTTTTCTTTTTTTAACGGAAAGTGTCAACGGAAGGTCACAAGTCATTACTTACCCGTAATCTCTTATTTCTAAATTAAAGCCGCAAAGAGAAAGGAAAAGTCGATTATCGTTTGTATAGTACGGTCCAAGCAGTGGTAGGAAATTTTGAGGAAGTACTTCAAAAAACAGGAGTTATTAAGGTATATGATATTACATTTTTTAATTGGTACTCGATAATGTGTACCTATTCATTTCGTTTTTCATTTCATTTGATTTCAAGAATTACAGAATAGAGAGAGAGAGTAACTGACAAAAGTTGAAACCTACACTTAAATAATCACATGTTGAATTTCGACTAGTCCATCGCTTTACCTGTCCGTCTGTCTCACATTTTATTTAGACATTATTTTAACACCACAACCATTTTATTTAGACATTATTTCAACTTCAAAGTTGAAAGGCACAATCAGAATGCTCTTAATAGATAAAAATTTCATTTTTACCGCCTTCTGGCTTCTTGTGCGAAGTGCGAGTTGTTCAAATGCGAGTGACATTTACAGTTTAAGAAAAGAAATCATAGCCATTTCTTCAATTAATCCGAAACGGCAAGGATACAGCCGAACATACCGGCTATCACCAAATGCAATTTTAGAATTGAAAACATGCAAGAATATTGCTAACTTCCACACAAGTCATTAACAATTTTTTCAATCAAAGTTTTTAATGAAGCTTAAAGATTATTCAGTGCTACTTTTTTGTGACGATTCAACATTCTGACGAGGTCCTAACTTTATTTTTGTCAATGTGGACTTAAATAAGTACAGAATAGAATAGAATAAGTTTTTATATCCAAATAAACTTTTAGAATTTTTAGAAAGTATTTTCGAATCGTCAAATGAATCTACCACCTAAGTACCTCTGGAAAAGTAACCACCAGTTTTTCGGCTAACATTTCCAGACCCGCTCATTTTCCTCGGCAATAAAACTTCTGACGGGGACGCGGATCCGCCCATCTCTCATTATATTATAAAATCTACTTAGGGCTCTCGCACAGTGAGCTCATATAGTATGCTAGTTTATCCTCGGCTAGGATTAGCGGGCATGTAGAATAGACTAGGTCAAAGCTTCCCAAACTTAGACAATTATTTCAGCAGCAGACCCGTTAACCGACTACAGCAAAGCCAAAAAGAAGGGTTATGATTTTATCAGTTTTTATATTATGTGTTTTTCTATTTATACATTATTATTATACTAATATTATAAAAGCGAAAGTTTGTATGTGAGAGTGTGCAATTGTTTCTCTTGTACGCAATAACTATTGGACAGATTTGGCTGAAATCTGGAACGGTGATAGATTATAGTATCCTAAATTAACATATAGGCTACTTTTTATTCCGGAAACTTAAAGAGTTGCCGCGGGAATCAAAAAACCTTAATCAAATCAAACCAAATTAAAAAAGGATAAAACGCGGACGAAGTGTTTTAAATTTTTAATTTACACTTTAGATACACATTTATTTCTTTAAAAGTGTGGTGTACAAATAAAGAGCTGTTCTTATGTATCTATTAATTTAGTTATCTAATAGCAAATTCAATTAAAGAACTTACTTAGGTCGATCACAGGTAGGTATGTAGTTGCAGCATGGGCCGAAAGAGTATCCAACGTAATTTTTTGGTTCATGGTGATACGACTATTTGTTTGGGAAACGCTGGTCTAGTTAATTTCTTATAACCACCGCTTAACGTTATAAACCGCAGTTTTATTAGCTATTTTGTTAAAGTTTGAACCTGGCAGTTAACAAATTTTGGAATTAGGTTTTGAGCAAATTTAACGAAACCGCACGTTTTGTGTTGCTGCTAAAACTGTGGCGTTGAGCCTTTGCCTAGAGATCAAGGGATCAAGTTCAAAGCTTTCGAGTCGGGCCGGGGTAGAACGTATTTTTTAGGGTTCCGTACCCAAAGCGTAGGGGAGACCGGGGATAGTTGACTATAGGGGTAGGTAGACTAACTGCCAAAAACTCGTCGACGGTGTACGAATTGAATCATCCGAATACAGCCGAGTATTACACTCTGCGTCCCGCTCAGGTGTCTGGAGCGCCGCAACGCATTCGTGCGCCGTTTTTGAGCAGCGATAGGTTTTTAATTTTTTAACCACGTAAGTAATATTTTCATTTATTACACTTTTTGATCTGGTGTCTACAAGTTTTATGTGAACCATTTTTATGTTAGTCCTAACGTTTGATGGGTGCATATTTATCATATTTCGTATCTTACTTTTCAAGTCACTGTTAGTGTTTAGGCTAGCCATGCGATCAAACTAAAAAATAGCAGTTGGGGCTGGTAGACTAATTTTTTCCGGGGCTGGTTGACTAATCAGTCAACCAATCAAAAATGGTTGTTTTGGTTGGTTTAGTTAACCTTTTATTGGACTTTTAAATATTTATAGCAATTTTGTTGTTGCAGAACAATGAAGACCTATAAAAACTACTGAACGACATAGATAAATTATATGTATAACTGAACGAGCGATAGATGTTTTAGAAAGAGCTTGTCATACTGTATTTTTTGACGAAAAAAGCATTAATGCCACATTAAAACAGTACAACACGCCTGATAAATAAAAATATAACATCGTTACGTGGTCAAATCAAAAGAAAAATCAAAACGTCACCAAAATTAACCCTGGACACAATTGCATATATTATGAAATAGGCAAATTTTTACTAATATAGAAGAGGAAGCTTTAGCCAATTATATAAAGAAGGCAACTCATATTTATTACGGAATGACGCCATATGAAACTGGAAAATTAGCATATAAGTTCGAAAAAAAAAAAAACAAAACTATGCCTGATTCTTGGAGGACAATTGTTAGCTGGTGAAGATTGGTTGGACTCCTTTATGAAACGTCATCCTTCTCTATCAATCCAACCTCAGCAACAAGCCTGTCGAGAGCTACATCATTACGTTACAAACTACGTTAGTTTATATTTGATACAACAAGTAGAACTACATTGTTATTAAGTTCCGACAAAAACCTGTAATTTATTGTTATAGAAATTATGTCTGACTATGATTTACAATAGGTATTAAAAGAAAAGAGTTAAATTAAAAAAAATTAAAAATAAGACTATTTTTTTGATAATTTTTTTAAAGACATTTTAAGAAATGGATGAATAGCTGACTTAAGTTTTTTTTAATAAAAGACTCAATTATATTTTAAAAAATGTTTAATTATTTGCTCCTTCCCATGATTTTACTCTTATTGATACATAAGTCAACCTACCCCTGGTGTATGGTCTACCTACCCCGGACCAGGGGTAGGTTGACTAAGATTTCTTGTTTTAGAAAATGCATTAAATTATCACTATTTTACTAAATTAGGATCTAGATATTACGTATTTTTATTAGGTTAATAGATTTCCTATCAATTAACATGGTTTTCTTTTCTATAAATATTAAAACAAAAAATATAATATGTACCATTTAGTAAAAACCTAGTCAACCATCCCCGGTCTCCCCTACCAACAGGACCCTATTACTAAGTCTCCGCTGTCGGTCCACCCATCCGTCTGTCTTTTATATGGACTGTAATAGGTAAATACTTGAAATTTTCGCAGAATGAGTATTTCTATGGCCTCTACAACAACAAATAATTATTAAGAAGAAGTTAAAAATTAAAGAGTATGTAGACCCCATACAATAAAGTTTTGTATTGGTCAATCTTATAATAGCTGGTGTATGTAGCTCCAAGATGCGCACTATATAGAAATAATGTATGTTATATGGCTATTTATATATTCAATAAACTTCCACAAAATATTAGACAGCTAAATTACAATACCTTCAAGCAAAAAGTGTTAAAAATTCTTAAGGAAAAAAATTATTATTGTATTACAGACAACATTGATGAAAAAAATTTTAATGTATTTATCTAGTTAATTATTTTAATGTATATTTTCTAGTTTTAAGCTAAAAATTTGTACGCCTCACGGCATGAAGTAGTGATACACAGCAATACCTAAAAGAACTTATACTACCTATTTCAACAAATAAATGGATTTTGATTTTGATTTTTGATTTTATGCAAAACCTTGCCAAATTACCAATCTTTGGTACCAATAGTCTCTGCGCTATGCTGCGGATAGATGGACTGAGGGATGGACTTGGCGAGACTTAAGGGTTCGTTGCAGTTTTACTACGAAACCCTAAAAATAATAGAGAGAACCCTAAAAAGATTACAAGCTTTTATGTAATATTTAAATTAAATATGAAAGTAATTTTCTTTCTTTTCTAGTATTCCCTTTTACATTTTGGACTTTATCAGAAAGCTTGACCGAAGTAGGTAGGTACCTAAGTACTTTGTACAGGTTACATCCGAAAAATTAAAACTACTGTGCTGAAAGTACGGTTCTATTTTTGCAAGCTTTAAAATTATTCAAAAGCAGTCCCAAATACAGCCTTTGACATTAACGAGCCACGAATAACTTGAAAAATGTCGCTCGAATCATCTTTTCTTTTATGTTCTTTGAATTAAAAATGACATCATTTTTCACTTTAAGCCCCAAACACACTAGGAACTTTGGGTTTCTGATTTTACAATAGAATAACGTCAAAAATGAATTTGAAATGGTATGGTTGAGAATATTTATAATTATTAGTAAATAAATAAAATGAAATGATTATAATGTGTATGAAACTTTATCCGATCGACAATTCGCAAGTATAATTTTTCTTTTCGTATTAATTTATGATGGACTCATCTTGACTCCATCATTAATTGTTGTTAAAAATATTTAATGAGCCCGCGCCAAAGGAGGCTGCAAAAACGTGTCAATGAACTGAATTAATCAGAGCAATAATTGCTCTAATTAGAGAGGTGTTTTATTTCCGACATAGATTTCCTTTTCGATGATATTTTTAACTGACTTGTAAAAAAGAGGTTATCAATTCGACAGTATTTGTAGAAAAAGCAGTGAAAATTATAACTCCTCTCTTCTAGCATCGGGGGTAAGTAAAATAGCTGCTCGTTCAAAACCCGCCGTGTCAGAAAATTAATTATAATTTTAATAAGCAAGGTATTAAAATATTAATTTACGTAATCTCGCTGCCTTCTCACCTCATTAAATTTTAAAATCGTTACGTCATGAAAGATCCTTATCCAAATTGGGTTAAAGTGCGTAATCAATTACGCATTTGATATTATCGGTATTGCTTTAGGAGGCTTTAAGCTATTTTTAGATTGTAAGGCGAGGCTGCTTGTTAATTAAGCTGAATATAACAAAACAGTTTCATACAATAAAATATTAAATTAAAAAAATCAAAATCTCGACTGCGTATATAAAAACTGAAAAGTTAAAACAAGTTCAGTAATCTAGAATTCTGTTAAAGAATATTGACTTAAACTGTCGGGATACATTATTGGGAACGTTTTTGGGAATGAACGAACGAACCGATTTTTAATGGGTCCCGGCTTACAAATTTAACAGAATTTTAGATTGCTTGTTTTTTTATACAATCTTGTTGAAAAAAATGAAGATGTTGTTAAAATTATATTATCAAATCATCGCTGAAAATTCTACGGATTTTATCAGTCTGACAACTGTTCAATATTTTGACTAAGAGTTACTTTACCACTCGAGTATCTTAACATAAAAATCTGTACAGAAAAAACTCTAATGTCTAAAACTCAAAGAACGTTGAAATTCGCCCACGTTTACACTCGGGTATGCATTTCGCCCATAGCTGTGTCTTAACATGAAAGCCTGAAGACGGCGGTTGAATGCAGTCGTGAACATGAAGAATGCCTTTCATTGCGCTTCTGCGGTAAGGAGCTGAGAAATGAGCTGCCTAAGGCGGCTCTGTGCTGTTTATTCATTGACGGCATAGACTAAGCAACACAGTTGAATACACAGTGCATAGCAAACAAAATGGTACTACCTATTTATGTTAAAAATTAGGCAACTAAAATAGAAGTTATAATATTTAACACACCAATTAAACCGTTTAATTGAGAAATGGAATGATAAACCAGTTGCAAATTAAATTCAAATTCAAAATTATTTATTTCCTGTAGGCCAACTTGTAGCTCTTATGATACATCATGACTCTACCAGTTTTACTAGCGTTTTTTCTCAATTTAATCACTTATATGCTCGTAGTAATTGTCACGTCATCATTTGACCACTGTCACGTAATATAGAAAATTATTATCATTCTGATTCCTGATAATATTTCTTACCGGTCTGTGTATACAACACTCTTATGCAGATGATAACAAGAGCTATTATTCTATAACCACCACGTAATTATGAAGGCTCATCCAACATAGCGTCACGTGGAAAGGTCTCTTAAACCTTTGTACGCTCGTAGTCTCTCTACGTGACAGAATGTCCCAAGATTTTATATGACACCTTTCTGAGACGAAATAATTTGGTACCTACTCCTAACTTTTCTCATGAATGTTTCTGGTACTTAACAGTGATAAATAACCTAAAGCTGAATTAGATTCCTTTCCGATGACCACCCTGGGGCAATGGTAAGATCTCATAATATAAGAGATCTTGTCATCTAAAAAATATCATCATCATCAGCAACTACCGAGCACAGGTCTACTCTCAGAGAAGGGTCATGGGGCATAGTCTATTATAATGATCTAATACAAATTGGCTGACTTCACACACCTTTGAAAATTTGAGAACATTATGGGGAACTCTCGGACGTACAGGTTTCGTCACCATTGAAGAGTGTGAATAAATGATATCACATTTTTATTGTCAATTTGCTGTAAAAACATCCTATGAGCGTTGCATTGATCGTTTCTGCGAGAAACTACATGTTTACCTTTAAAGTCGCCCAAGGAAAAATAACATATTGCATAGTGCAACATAAGCTTACACTATCAAAACTAGGGTGCACTGAGCTCTTTTGAGTAAAATAAGATCAAGATATTAAATTTCAATCCTGGGAGTAAGAAGATACGCGCTGCTTCGTGAATGGATTAAGCGAAGCCGGCTCTTGCCAATGCCTGCTGGAGAGGTTTCGATACAGTGGCGCTAATCTTATAAATTTTCTTTAAACATTCAGCAGTTTCATGAATCCCATCTTTTAAGCTATCTATCCTTTTAAGCTTTTAAAATATGTTACTTTCTTTAACGGCGAAGGAAAACATCGTGAAACCTGCACGGCTGAGAGTTCTCTAAAATGCTCTCCGAGGTGTTTGAATTCTGGCTTTCCACACTGGGTCAGCCTGTGCCAATACCGACCCATAATGGGCAAGGGTCTCCTTTCAAAATGAGAAGGGTTTAAGCTATAGCTAAGCACCGAATATAAATGAGAGTGAAGGAATAGAGAATTAACCCGTGTTTGCTTTGTACATACACTTGTGCACTATAATGTCTCCCACGCAGATGGTCAATCTCTGAGGAGGTTGGCCGCTGTGATCGAATTCTGTCGGGAGGACATTAAGATTCTTAGATACGAAAGTATTAATATTAAGTTTTACATACCTTCAACTTTAAAATCCGCTGAGCACAAAGTAGCTATAAAACAGGCAAGAATAACTTCCACAATACGAGCGTTGTTTGACTTACCCTCGGTTGTTTACTGGAGCGATATCCCCGAGCAAACACTCGCTTACGACTCCCGAGCCTCAAATATGGCGCACGCAAATTGTACCGGCCTCATTGCAGATAGGCTGGAGATGATGTATGTTTTGGCCTCTTCAATTCCACGGTAAGAGATCATTAAAACCGCAACCCTTGCAAAAGGCGCAATTTGTCAGAAATTATGTGTCTAATATCTATGGTTTCCTGACTTGTTCAGCGAGTCGCGAAACGGAAATGGGTGGGACAAATAGTTCAAAGAGCTGATAGTCGTTGGGATCCCAGGGTATGGGAGTGGCAACCCTGCACCGGGAACACCACCAAGTGAGATTGTAGTCATGCGCTAGTCTATAAATTAAAAAAAATCACTTAATTTAAGTGAGATCAAGTAATTTGAACCCGGGACCTCTCCGAAAAGAACGCCGAACTGCTGACGTCATGATACTAAGGCCAGCATTCATGAGGACTAACATCCAAATATGCAGAATTTAGGTACACAGCAACCTTACATTCGTAGTCCAATGTAGCGACAGTTTGATACGACCGGAGGTAAATCAGACATAACACGAACGGCTTTACGTGCTCTCCGTGGCATGCGGAATGGTATCATCGTCAGCTTTCCAAATCCAGGCTGCTTCCGAGAATTTTAAATTCCTTACGGAATATTTGAAGGTATTAGGTACTTCTCGAGGACATAAAAACTAAAATAAGGTGGGGTTTATGGCTTTAAATGCACAAAGTCATGTGCATCGACTAGTGTGAAAATGGCACTTTCGGGATATTAACTCGAACACCCAACCTTTTCACGGAATTCACTATAAGCTTGCATATTATATTATGAGCGTAATGTGCGGTCGCTTTGAGTAGATTTCTACAATATATTATTATAATGAGCAATGGGTGGACCCACGTCCTGTGCAGAAGTTTTATTACTTCGCGGAACTGGCGAGCTTGGAAATCGGCGTTTTTATAACGGTATGTGCATGAAATTAAATGAAAGTAATGTGGCTATTGCTTGTAAAATATATACATATTGCTTAGCGAGTCGCGAAACTGAAATGGAAATGGGTGGGACACATACTTCGAATAGCTGGTGGTTGTTGGGTCCTAAGGCGCTGGAATCGTGACTCTGCACCGAAAGCGCAGTGCTGACAGACCGACGACATCGTACAAGATATAGGGAGCCGCTGGATACAAGCGCGCAAGACCGAGACCTGTGGAAGTCCATGCAAGAGACCTTTGTTCAACAGTGGACGTCTATTGGTTGATAGAGAAGTAGAAGATGCATATTACAAGTTTAAGCATGTGTCATGATTTTCAAAACCACTACCACTAGTCTGGCATTTAAAGACATCCCTTATTTCTTCAAGGTAACAAATGAATAGACAGATATACTTTCGCATTTAAAATATTAGTGAGATAAGATTTTTACTTGAGCCTGCGAGTGAAATAGACAGCATAAAAAAATATTATATGGGGTATCTACGCAATAGGTAATCATACTAAACACACTAGTTTAATAATGTGACAATTTTTTAATTCGTCCTCACTCATTCTACAACAATAATAATAAAATTATAATCAGATTTTTCTTTGTGCTGTTAATTTATTTTCTGCGTGTTCTAATGCTATTTGTGTGCGACACCAATTTATTGTAGTTATTTCAGACCTAGTTACCTTTGTAGAGAGATGACTAATGTGCTGATATCACGACACTGACAGTGTGTCGTAATATACGATTTTATGCTGAATTCCATTGATAAACGTAAACCTATATTCCATAGAGTTTAAAATTTTATTAAGAGTTTACCGAGTAAAAAAATCTAGGGTTCCGTACCCAAAGTTAGGCAACAGTTTACCTTTGAAATCAAATCACCCGTAGGTATAGCATCTAGAACGCCATAAAAAACCAATTATAATAATACTAGACGATGCCCGCGACTTCATCCGCTTTGATTCAGATTTTGGAATTCCCGCGAGAGTTCTTTAATTTTCCGGGATAAAATTTGAGTCTGAGCTATGTCCATTCCCAGCTAAATCGGTTCATTAGTTGTGGTGTAAAGGTGTAACACACACACATACACACGCAAACTTTCGCCTTTATACTATTAGTGGATTCTGAGTTCAACGAAAGATACAGTGATGAACACGTAAGCACTCCTTTGCAGTGATAAAAAAAACTACAACAGTTGTATAGTTACTATACTCATACTAAAGAGGGTAGTCTCTTTAGTAAAAAACTGTCAAACATAAAGAGCAGCTACTTGCGACGGTGACGTAGACAAATTGCAGGTTAATTCTCCTGAAAGACCCCTCGCAAAGATAGCGGTTACTCAAAACTTCAGGAATAAAGAATGAATGATTATAGTGTGGAAAAAACGTGGCACGAGCTTCTCTAGATCGCTCCCGTCTTCATACTGGTTTTAAGCTTTACCAGCGCACGCCCGCGACTTCGTCCGCTTCTTCCATTCACAATCGACAGTTCCTAAATAGGTGGGTCAGTTAAGGTGGGCAGAAACCTTGTAGCATTAAGGATTTGGGTCCTGAAACGCAACTACGTAGTCTTTACTTGGTACCTATAACTATACCAAATTGATAGTTCCTAAATCCTTACAGTTTAGGGAGCAGTACCCCTGTAGCATCAGGATTGAAGAATTGAAATTCGAAGTTTTTATGGTCTCGCAAAGTTTTTGTATTGGTTAAGAAAAGATTCATGCAAATCGGTTTAAAAATCACGGAGATATAAGTAGAAAAACACAATTCGTTCTCCTTCTTTTTCAAAACACGGTTAAAAAGTAGCCTATGTTACTTTCGATAACATCAGCTATCTACCAGTGAAAGCCCCGTCAAAATCGGTCCAGTCGTTCCCGAGATTAGCGGCAACAAACAGACACTTCAATTTTAATAGATATAACACTACCATTCATAACAGTGCAATTTAAAATAGATGGCGCTAGCTGTAGGTTGGCCTGCGATGGTTTAGGCGTGAAAAGACAACTACAGAGAGATAAATATACTCGTAGATACTTTGCATTTAAAATGTTATTCTGGACTCCTCAACAATAAAAAAATGTGCACCTATTTTGTATTAAAAATGACAAAACACTTTTGTATACCTACCAATCCTAAACAAACACAGAAAGTTTTTGAATAATACAAAAAAAAATTCAAATCCAACAGTTATGTACTGTGTTCTAACCCTCTATAGCTCGGGGCATTTGTGTAAAATGAAATAAATTGCATAGTCTAAGCACAGACGACCGACTTATAAACCATCAAGTATCATGACGTGCTCTTTTTTATTATCATAAAAAAATAACAATATCTCAAAAAGCGACTCTTTGCTTATGTAGAACCTATGTCATACTTGGTACATGGAGGATAATTCCCATTTTTTTATACGAAGACAAGATAACCCTTGGCTGCTTTCAGACCTGATGATTAGTAATGAATTATATACTCTAAAATAGTAGCGGACTAACTCGGAAAGGGTATGGCAGTGTAATTTAAACTTAAAATCCTATTATAGTTGCAGCAACACCTTTGACATGCACAAATTCTGCATATCTACATCAGCTGCTATAAATTACTTACGCTCACTTTTTTTTTGATAAAACGCAATGTTGGAGATATAATGAACTACGAAAACGCTTTTCTTAAAAATGCCTAATCATTCTTGCCTTTCAGGTACTTAAATTGTACATGGAAAGGTGGCCTAAGTATGATCCACACGTTATCATTTGTATCTTGAAAATTTATTATGGAAGTGGATTGTATTTAAACCATACAAAGATGGAAACCAGGATAACGCTCACGTTTTGTCACAGTTCTATGGTAAAAAGGTGAAGGAAGAACAAAGTTCTGAAGATTCAGAGTACACTCTCCAAAGTATATCCGATAGAAGGCATTCGACATTGCATCGGTGCTGAAAATAATCTTTTTTAGTTTTAAACTTACATGTACCTGTCACTGACGAAATCAAAAAAAAAAAAAATACAAACCTGCAGATCGGTTCGGACCAGAGAATCGGTAGTCTGAGGGAGTATAACACAAAAGCGGTGCGTGATTCCGTCGCGCCGTTCCCCGGCGAGTATTCATCATTTTCATACGATAAAACGTGTTATTTTGTGTTATTTCGTGTTATTTTTTCACGATGTAACAATGCGAATGAGTGATGATAGTTCGGGAACAACAATGGCTCAAAATACTGGACACTTTCAATTAGTTTAGAGTTTCAGTGAAATACAACTCTAAATAGAATCATTTTACTATTGTATGTGATGTAAAATGGTAAAGAATTTGATCTATTATAAAGAATTCCTTCCAAAAAGTCTAGCAGTCACTAAAGCAGTTGGTTATATACTCAAAGCCATGACACAAAATGACGTTTTAGATTTTAATAACTTCTCAGGCACAGTGATGAGTGCTGACATGTAATATGTAGGAAGTCTAGGATTCGATTCCCGACAAAGGCAATATGGACATTTGTAATTTTGGAATTGTCTCTCTATGGTCTAATCTAATGGGAGGCTTCGGTGGTGGCTAATAACCACTTCAGTGTTAAAAACATGATGTACGGCAAGATGGCGTATTGCGAAATTGATTAGGGGTTTAATTTACACTGCCATACCCCTTCCAAGTTAGGCCGCTAACATATTAGACTGCAGTCTAATATGCTAGCGGTATGTGATGGTGCACCATCACATACCTTAACGAATCACGTGCCTATATTATGGGTTTCTCGTTGCCTGTCGTGTAAATCATCCTGTCATGTCGTGTCTTCAGGCATATTGTTTTGGGAAAATGTGGGGTGATACAAAACCATTTTTCTCTCACAAAAAAGGGTTATGCCTTTATTTGTAATAATTTTTGTTTGTAACATCTGGCTGCCCAGTTGACCTTCAATTTTGTGAGGCCATACAATCGATAGATAAATCATACTTCCAATAGTTGAAGCAATATTTTAAATAAAGCTGTGATAGCTCAGTGGAAGGCTCTTTTTCGAAGGGTTCCACGGTTTCGGTCCCAGGCATGTTACGCCTCAAATTAATCGGAGCTACATGCTTTTAAAGCAAATAATTATCACTTGTATAAATAAAGGTAAACATCGTGAGAAAACCTGCATGCCTGAGAGTTCTTCGTATGTGTGAAGTGAAAATTCTCAGGCGCGAAGGCTTCCTTGCGATGCTTTTCCTTCGCCATTGGAGTATGTAATATCGATCCCGCAACCCACCAAATATTTATTAAAATAATAATACTACATGATGTCCGCGACTTCATACGCGTGGATTGAGGTTTTCTAATTCCCGCGCGAACTCTTATTTTCCGGGGCCTATGTGTTAATTCTGGGAATGAGCTATCTCCATTCCTTTCAGCCCAATTGGTTCATTCGTTGTGATGTGAAGGAGTAATAAACATACGCACACATACACTCATATAAACTTTCGCCTTTATAGTATTATAGCCTTTATATACTGCTAGCTGATACCCGCGATTTCGTTCGCGTGGATTAAGGTTTTTTATTCCCGCGGGAACTCTCTTATTTCCCGGAATAATACCTAAGTAGTTAACATCCTATTCCAGACTATAGAGTATCTCTGTGCCAAATTTTAGTCAAATCGTTTCAGTCGTTGCGAGGTAATTGAGTACCAAACATATAAACTTTCGCATTTATAATATTAATAATAGGGTATGTGATATTTTTTCAATCCACGTTTAAACTCAAATTGAAACTCCAATTCAAAGTTCAAAAGCAAAAGAAAGCGAAAATTACCACAAAAAGTCGTCACGACATAATATTGGAATTCAACTAGCAGCCGGAATAAAAATTTGCGAAACGACCGTCGGGGAGCGCTTAACAAAAATTCAACAGGTAAATTTCTGTTGTAAAAAACCCCTCAGGTGGAAAAGAGAAAATTGCGACACTGTACCTGCATCCGGAGTGTGATATAGCTCGGAAACGATCCATTTTCGCTCTTTTTTTCTCGCGGGTTCGCATTCCCTTTCAACTTTCAATGTTATTGATACCAATGTGCATGCAGTACGACGGTAAATATTACACACCGAGCCGCCGAAAGAGGAAATCTTTCAGCCTTAACTTCGTTGTCATTTCTGTTAGCACATGTGGTATATATAAAAAAGGAAACTAAAACCCGACTGCGTTAGAAAATAACAGTCGAATATTCAATTTTTTATAATCTTATAAATCACTCACTCCCACAATTAAGACGATTATAATGACTCCTCATATTATTAATTAAAAAAAAAGATCCCAGCCGAATTCCTCTCCTTTTTGGAAGCCAGTTAAAAACATGTCAACTACACAGTGTCATTGACACATACAAAGAAAAACATAAACTCGTAAAACCTCACCTTTCGCAGTTGGGTAAAAATAATAAAATAACTCCTTCAACAACCGATAGTGTTACGGCACGAGATTTTATATCTTAAGCTTAAACGAACAGAGCAGCAAAGCCTGAGATAGATAAAGTTGATATGTGCGGTGTCATTGGTAGCGTATAAAAAAGATAATAAGTAATAGAATACTCAATTTAAATACTACTACCTACTAAATAAATAAATAATGTCCTTTCGACCGAATCCACTCATGGCGGTGAACTGCCTCAGAGATTAGCATGGGAGATATTATAGTGTTGTATACACAAACATAAGTGCGCAAAAGTAAGGCAACGATGCTATTACTACAGAGGAAGTCAAGAACAAGTCTTGACAGTTGCAAGGAGAGGAACCGTCCAAAGAAGTCCAAATTAGTTCTTTATACATACACTCACATACACTCACAGTGACCTCGCTGTGAGTATATGTGAGTGTATGTATAAAGAACAGCTTTTAAAGGTGTTCTTTTGATATTACAAACAGACACTTCAATTTTATTTATTTGTATAGATGTACGCATATATTATGTATATTTATGTGAATGTATGTTTGTATTTACGTATGATTGTTCACGCATTTCTCAGAAACTATTTATCGGATTATGATCATTCTTCTTTTATTTGCTTGCATTTACTTCAACTTATGAAACAGTAAAGGTTTAATAGATTTCAAGGTTCAATATAATATGGACACTTTTACCGTTTTAGTTTTTTTTTAATTTCGGTCTATTGAAATCTGTTGTCGCTTTGAATTCGTCGAAGTATTTTGCGATTGAAATAAAAACTCTTGCGTGAATTAGTTTTAAACGTTGTATTAATATTAAGTTACAGTGCGTATAGGTAACGTATGAATTTCGAATAGAATAACGACGATGACAATTTTGACGTGTTAACTGACGTTGGATGACTGATTGACGAGACGTGGACCAATAGTGTCGCTTTTAGTAAAGCGTTTCATTTCTGCTTGAACAAAATCGGTTTATTTTTTCTTAAACTACCTATATATAGGGCTTGTTCACGCTGTAACTAGGACCACACTCCTGGAGTTACGTGATTCAGAAACAATATGCCCGCATGGCGAACAAACCGGGCTTGATAAGCACGCTCAGTGAATGGAATTAACACACACACTGCAGTATCTCCCACATAGACCAGGGTAGATCCCTTTAAAAATAATAAAAAGTGAAAAAAAATAGTAGTAGGATGAAACCCATTAGAAAAGGAGGGGAATATTATAAAAATGAAAGGAAAAATAATTTACGGGCGATCTGAGGTCGGGAAGGGGTGGGGGTGAGTTTTTAAGGGGGGAAAACGGTTTTTCTCGATTTCCGGCAAAACTAAAAGTCCTATCGAAAAAAGTCAAATGGCAAAGTTGTAGGTAATAAAAAGATCTAAAACTTTTGTATTTACACTTTTTTCACATAACCTCAAAATTTATGTGAAAAATTCAAAAAACCAAGTTTTTGGTTTTTTATTTTTATCTTTTACAAAAATTATTTTTTTTTAACGAAATTTGGTGAAAACTTACCTTTTTATGTCCCAAATACGCTGTAATTTATTTGATTAAAAATATTTATTTTTTCGCCTTATTTTGAATTAATATCGAAAAAACACCCTAATTTTCAATCGAAAAGTCACCCGTCAAAATATCAGCTTTTTTCAAAAAGTTGGTATGTTTTCTGTTCGTTGAAATCTCTACTTTCCGATGGTGAAAAAAAAAATATATGTTGCTACAGTAAATCTTCTCAGAAAATAATTTCAATCTTTAGGTTATGTTACGTTACGCATACTATTTTTTTAAAGAAAATATTAGATTTTAATGTTTGAGTTGATTGATACAGATAAAAATTTTTGTTTTATTTTTTTAAGTAAACTTGTCACAATTATCTTCAAGAAAATTAACTCAAACATTAAAATCTAATATTTTCTTTAAAAAATAGTATGCTTAACGTAACATAACCTAAAGATTGAAATTATTTTCTGAGAAGATTTACTGTAGTAACATATGTTTTTTTTTCACCATCGGAAAGTAGAGATTTCAACGAACAGAAAACATACCAACTTTTTGAAAAAAGCTGATATTTTGACGGGTGACTTTTCGATTGAAAATTAGGGTGTTTTTTCGATATTAATTCAAAATAAGGTGAAAAAATAAATATTTTTAATCAAATAAATTACAGCGTATTTGGGACATAAAAAGGTAAGTTTTCACCAAATTTCGTTAAAAAAATTTTTTTTGTAAAAGATAAAAATAAAAAACCGAAAACTTGGTTTTTTGAATTTTTCACATAAATTTTGAGGTTATGTGAAAAAAGTGTAAATACAAAAGTTTTAGATCTTTTTATTACCTACAACTTTGCCATTTGACTTTTTTCGATAGGACTTTTAGTTTTGCCGGAAATCGAGAAAAACCGTTTTTTCCCCTTAAAAACTCACCCCCACCCCTTCCCGACCTCAGATCGCCCGTAAATTATTTTTCCTTTCATCTTTATAATATTCCCCTCCTTTTCTAATGGGTTTCATCCTACTACTATTTTTTTTCGTTTTAAAAATTATCTACCCTGGTCTAACATTGCATGTAACATTTACTGAGTTTTACAAAGGATGGTTATTAAAGTTACCTTACAAAACAATCAACATTAATAGTTAATTAATTTATATGACCCATAAATTGTTAATTTCCTGATATTATATTATGCAGGATGTGTTATTACTGCCGTTGAAGGCATAAATTATAATAATGACCTAAATTCAAATTTTTAAATTATTTATTTTATGTATGCCTATTATAATAAACAACGTGTTGACAAAAACTCTACCACCTGTTCGGAAGTAGAAGGATAGAACATACCTACTTTACGTCAGTAAAATCTTAATTAATTTGGCAATCTACAAGGTGTAAGAAAAATTTATAACATTCTAATGGTTAACTTAAATTTTTCTTACATTTAGTAGTTCGTTATATACTCCAAGATTTAGTCCATACTAGATTCAGAAGGTAAGTACTTAATTAAAAATATATAAGGGAAATAATATTATACACCTGTGGCATTTAACTAAAGAATTTTATATAATATGCCTTTAATTAACAAGCCTTTTAGTCTGTCGTGAACACACACCTTTGTGTTATCGATGGTTCAGTTACTCTTTTGTTAATTAAAAATTCTAACCTCCCAACAGAGAGCATAATATTAGAAGAAGAAAATTAATTCTGTCTGGATATGGTTTAACGAAAACAGAAAGTATTGTAACAAACCAAGTAATTAAAAAGAATGTTAATTATTTTACATTAACTGTGACAATATGGGTAAAGTTAATTTATTCTTGAAACTTGGTATTTATTTATTTATTTTGTAGCAGAAACTTAGAACTGAAAGATATAGATATAGAGGACATGCAGAAGGACTGCTCATCTCTAAGGAAGAAATTTCTTCCAGGAGCCATCGAATGTGAGAACAGTCGAACAAAATCTACGCTTCTATAGTATCTACTCTTGAGATCATCATTCAATAGATCATAATAGAATTATTAAGAGATCCGTATATATAATAAGATAGGTATATTGTCGTAGCTCATTGAGTTGCGAGGTTGAAGTGGCGTAGAGTGGACCAGATAGTTAGAAAAATCTTTTGTCTCAAGGTGTTAGAATGGTGACCTTGCACTGGTAAATGCAATGTTGTCAGATTAGGTAATACCACTGGCTTGACCTATTATAGCAGACAAGACGTAGGGAGCAGATGAATACAGGCGATAAAAGCTATCTGTGGAAGTCCTTCAATGAGACCTATATCTGGATATAGGTCTCACTGAATAGCTTCTGGAAGCTGTGGACTTTTGTGTACTCATTAACTTACGCGGAATATTAAGCTGTACTGTACACACAGCTACACAAGTACTAGTATTGTGAAAGTTAGTAGATATGCTTAAAGCTACAGCTAACTAAATCTCTCTTGAATACAAAGTCCCAGCATCCTGTAGGTATAAACTACGACTCATAATAACTCTGAGACAAACATTAGCTCGTAGATTAAACACGTACACGTTACTCGTTAAATAAAGGTTTGTTTACCTCGTGTTTTATCTTTACAGTCTTAGGACAGTAAAGCAGAGGTCCTCTCAAGGCATGATATAGCTGAGTAGTTTAAAAGCTAAAACATAACTCTTTTGAACCAATAACTAAATTATAAATTAAATAATATCAAACTTACAACAAAAGACCTGTAATGCTTTTTCCCCTTTTTTGTTGGTTACAATATTTTGGTTATAATATTCCATTGGTCATGACATTACTTTGGATGAATTGCTTAGTTGCTGCGTGATGAAAGGACAAACGCACATACATTTTGTAATATTGTTAAAGTTAGGATTAAAAGATGACCTGTACATTAAAAGATTAACACAGGAATTATTTCGCGAAATTTATAGCCTTTATTTTCGATACAACAAAGGTGACCATACATTACATTTAACTTCGAAAAGAACATTACCTGTCATACACAATAATTTATATTGTAATTTCAACAATATGCAAAAGCACCATCGAAAAATTTCATGAATTTCCAGATTTAAATATTCTTCTACCCAATTAAACTAATTTGTTATCATTTTAAGACCCACTAATTAAGTTATTTTATCTATAAATAGATATTTCCCGCGACTTCATCCACGTGGAGTTTATTTTTTAAAAATCCTGCAGCACGCATTGTTATTTCAGAATAAAAAGTAGCCTATATCACTATACAAAATACTTTTGAACACTCCAACCCCCTATTGAGCCCCTTTGGGTAGGTAGGTTTTTCATAAAATCATTTCTTTTTAGTTGATGCCTATGTCCTAGAAAGAACCTACCTTCCTCAATTTGATAAAATTAACAATCATTAAAATTTTCTTTAATGTTGAAGTAAAGTAAAACATCATCAGGAAATCTCCATCCTGAGAGTTCAAGAAGATATCCATGTCCAGGAATGGCCAATAGGTTAACAATGATGATGATGACAGCACTTAAAGATTTTAGACTTGTTCATGGTTCAATGTCATAATTGTGATAAAACTATACGAGTACGTACCACGATAATTGTTTTATTTGGAATACGATCCAGTTGCATGGACCGTGGTCACAATGGAACTGAGCAATCCTGTGGATGGAAATAACCACAATTCCAATTAATATAAATCAAATCAAATCAAATCAAAATTTATTTATTTCATGTAGGCCAACTTGTAGCTCTTATGAAACGTCAAAAATCTACCGCCGGTTCGGAATGCAGATTCTGCTGAGAAGAGCCGGCAAGAAACTCAGCAGTTGCTCTTTTCAAAAAAAAAAAAATTCTTTTTTTTACAATTGTTAAAAAGAACTAGGCTATGCACACAATGTTTCCACACAGAAGTTTCAAAAATGTACACCTACCGCAACCAAACACTTGTTAACATGGGTAGACACAAAGCAGACCCATTCCCGTTGGCGGCACCCGTTCACGAGCATGACGCATGATCCAGCCATTGCCTCGCTCAACCATATTTGAGGGAACGTAACAACCCGCACCACACGACACCACCACAGAAATGTTTAAGTGAGCATGACATACTTAGGCTACCCATGTTAAGGCATCGAATTAAATATTAATATTAAGATACTCATTTTAAGACATAACTGAGACACAAATAAAGTGGAAACACTGTATAATTACCATCGTTCGTATACTCGTATAGTTTTATTACAATTATGACAGTTCTTATCTCTAGAAATGACGATGATGGTAGCTGTAAAAGCAAAATAAAACTTTTAAATGTGAAGTTATTCTGGCGCATAGATCAAAATGGCTGGCAGCGAAACGAGAAGGTTTTATTCTACTCGCAGCGAATTTATCGCCATAGCTTCCTGGGCGATGTTCGCGATCTTGCTCTATACTATTTTTAGATATTTATTGCTTTACATCTGTCTGTAATGAATTCTAAGCAACAATATTACTTTTGTTTTGGTTATTTATTGAATGTCCTTGTCCCTGTTACATTATGACAAACATTAATTATTATTATTTTATAAAGCCAGAAATGAAAATCAGCATGAAAATACTCGTAAAATTGTCTCATGGAAATCGATCCATCAATTTTAAAAACGTTACAAAGATATCTAATATTTTTTTATGATTTAGAGAGCAGTAATTGCAGATTAAGGAATTGAAATTATGGTAATACTAGCTTTTGCCCCCGCGACTTCGCGAATTAGATTTTGGGGTGGAATTTTCAAAAACTGTGACACACGTACTTCTTTATTTTTAACTGAAAGCTCAAATACCAACTTTGATGGAAACAGCTTGAAAAATGACGGAGTTTCATATAAACTTCCATCCCCTATTTAAACCCCTTAGGGGTGGAATTTCCAATAATCCTTTCTTAGTGTGCGCCTACGTCATAAAAGGAACCAACTGTAAAAATTTCAAGTTTCTAACTTCAGTAGTTTAGGCTGTGCGTTGATATCTCAGTCAGTCAGTCAGGACTTTGAATTTTATATATATATTGTAGATTAACTCTTGCCACGACTATTACATACACGTATACACGAGGAGCTTGGTTTTCAAATATTCGCAGTATTTTTGAAAACATTTACTTTGTAAAAGTAGCCTATGTCACTCTCTAGGTCCCTTTAACTGTACTTATGCAAAGTCATGTCGTTCCATAGCTTCTTTTCTGCGTGATTGAAAAACAAAACTACTAAGAAACACTTTCGCATTATTTTATGATAATTAAAAAAGGCTAAATAGTGTGGTTTTGTTTCAGCCTGCTAAAATAGAAACCTTCCGCGTTTATAGTCGAGCAAAAATGCAGGGTGTATTTTTCTCTCTCTACAAAAGCAAGAAGTCTCTCTCAATATATTAAGATTGATGAACCTTACATCGATAAAACTAAGAAGTTAGAGCGTTTTGCATTTAAAAGTTTATATTTTGAAAAATTATATTTTACTCAAATAAGCGCTCTCTCAAGTGTTCAATTGACAGTGATTGATTAAGGATCAAACTTTGATGGAGTTTCGTATTTAAAGGATCTATCATAACTACTGATTCATGTCGAACTAAGCTCTTACGTTCTAGAAGCTTCTAGTAGGTTGTCATACCTGGAATTTGTACTTAACTACATATTATATAAGATTTGGGCATAGATACATATATATTTTTAATTCAAACCTTTTATTGTTAAGAGCCCAGAATGACATAAACAAATGTTAGAAATAAAGCAGGAAAAATCCTAATGTATATAAACTGGCTCAATTATGATACTTATTACTAAAAGTTAAGTTCGTGAAAACTGTAGTAGGTATATCTTGGGAGAACCTTCCTGGCGAATACTAGAAACATCACACCTTTATTACTGCAGAATCAGGCTACCATTTTAATAAATAAAACCGTAGGAAGTAGGTGATTAGCGTGCAAAGACAGACAAACCTAGCAGAGATACTTTTCAATAAGTTTTTGGTAATTGAGGGTTAATTTAACAAGGAAGGTTGTTAGGAGCTTTTTAAAACCTATAAAATTGCACAAAAAGCTATAAAGAAGGCTACTCGTGCGTCGCAGGGCGGATCAGCGAGCTAAAATTAATTTCAAATTCAGTTGAAGCTCACACGAGCCTTAGGCAGTTCTTGAGTAGATAGTACCTATTCCAATATTTGAGAACTTCTATTTCAACACCTACGTACGTCAAGCTAGCGAACATTTCAATTTCCTCTCGGGATATCAGATTCTCGAAGATTTATCTTTTGAACTCCAAAGGCTATGTGACTTTATTGATTGGCCCAACTGATAAAATAGGTCAATGTATACAAGGGACCTATTTAAATTTCTTGTCAATTTTACCACAATAAGACACGTAGTTTTACTGCTACCTGAAAGATTTACAAAGACGCGAAATAATTTTTTTTTTTAATATATATATTATTATAAATTTCACAGGATGGTGATGCAGCCTAAGATCGAACGCGCTTGCCTAGAAAATGCCTATTCACTCTTGATTTGAAGGTACCCAAATTGTACTTATAGGGAAAAACGGAAGCCGGAAGGGCATTCCAAATTTTAGCGGTGTGTATCAGGAACGAGGAAGCAAAGCGCTTAGTGCGCGTCCTCGACATTTCAAATACGTAGGGGTGCAGATCTATTCTGTGCCTTGCAATTAAAAACAGAATCCTTAAAACCAGCACTACCTTATAATCTCCCAAAAAAAAAAAAAACGTGTGGCACTCGAGGACTGCCGCGGTAAAGCTATTGCATAGCATTTTTTATCAACGCCATCTTGTGGCTATAAAAAATGCGCCATCTAGCGGCTCACCGTAGAGGAGTCCCGTGTCAGGTTATTTTCGTTACGGAATTTCTGGATCCGGTCTCCACGCTGGCCCGCGATAAAAGCTATGCAATAGCTTAATAATGTGCTAATATTTATATCGAACAAAATCAGCTGGACATTATAGCGAATCAAATAGTAGTAATTGTAATAGAGCGTGCGTAAGCTTTACATTTTTGGTCGTGCATGCCTGTTGGAGCCTAGGTGGGAGTGGTCAGTCGGGGAGGCAATCTCTCGCTGACCCTTATACAAATACGATATTTACACAATTAACACACCCTAGTGCATTGCAAGAACTTATACCTCCTAATCAGCTCAAATCATAGACGTATTCTTATTATTCAAAAGCGATGACATTGTCATGCCAATGAATGTTTGGTAACGTGCAAATCATTGCAATTATGACTCTATTGTGAGCTATATAGAGCTTTATTTAAAAGGCTATCTTTAGCTAGACATTTACCTATAGCAAAGCTCTTGCCAACAAGACTGTACAAGGATTTAGTACAAAGGATATTAGGGGTAAGACAATGAAATATTAGATGCTGTCTGCGATATCACATCGCACTTGATTTTGATCGTTAACACTAAAGTAGTCTTGTCAAAATAGTATCAAATCCATAATATAAACTGAGTAACCTACATAGCTATTTACAGTTGAAATCGTAAGGTCAGGACACATCGTCCGGAGAGCTAATAGACGCTCTAGCATCTTGGATCCCAAGGTGCTAGGGTGGCGTACAGATAAGCGTAAAGTTGGAATGACATTCCTAAGAGCTTACACAAGCTTAAACCGAAAAATAAACATATTGTATTGCATTGTGTTGCGTTGTGTTGTATTGTGTTGTGTTGTGTTGTTTTGTGTTGTAATGTATTGTATAAAGAGGTCACAAACTTCAGCAATGGAAAAGGAGGAATGGTAGAATGTATGGAAGAATACGATACAACACACATACGAAGAGACTCTCCTTACAACACTATGTAAATGTGGTGTCAAGTTACGTTAAATTGAACCGTTAGTGTGAAGCCATCAATCGCCTCGGTTCCCGGTAAACGTCGTAAACTATCAGGGGTTCGCGCGTCCATCACTTTATTATACGAGCGAACTTCGCTCCATAAACAGAGTATCATATAAAAATTGATTTACGCCGTAAGCTTGCGAACTTGTTTGAAGCGAAATTGACTTATTTTCGCTAACTTGACTACTTTATTCAAGAAGGGAGGAAATTTATATGTTCGTAGACTGCTAATTTTTTTAAGTCTCCTTTTTTTCCTTTTCTCTGAACCGATTTCGTCGAAATACGGCAAAGAGACAGCTGCCAAGTGAATAAAGTCGCGACCATCAGCTAGTAGTGGTGGTGTCATGTGGTGCGGGTTGTTACGTTCCCTCAAATATGGTTGAGCGAAGCAATGGCTGGATCATGCGTCGTGCTCGTGAACGGGTGCCGCCAACGGGGATGGGTCTGCTTTGACTTCCCATGCTGACATGTGTTAGATTATATGTATTGTATTTTTGAAGCTTCACTGTGGAAGCACTGTATACTAAGCTTAGTTTTATTACGTAATGTAAAATTAGTTTATTTTATTTTTTGAAAAGAGCAACTGCTGAGTTTCTTGCCGATTCTTCTCAGCAGAATCTGCATTCCGAACCGGTGGTAAATTTGTGACGTATCATAAGTGCTACAGGGTAGCCTACATGAAATAAATAAATTTTGAATTTTGAATTTACATTTTCATTTTTCATATCCAAGTTTATTGAAATTGCTTTAGTACAATCATAGCTCTTACCTATAGATCTACCTAACCGCTGAATAAACCTATGAGAACGATGGAAAGCAATATTCTGATACAAATTAGTTTCCGTGAGCTAGATTCGCAAAAACTCCTATCTATTCAGTTCCACATTGATTGTTTGATTGCCACACAAGTTCTCTTTGCAATGGAAAAATATTACAACGAACTTCTATTGTCCGTAGCACGCAATACAATAATAAAGATTTTAGGATTCCTTTGATGTCATGATTTTTTGTCCAATACATAATCTGTACTATATTATTATGTAGTCTATCGTGGTAGGTACATTACATAATGTATGTAATATACTAAAATATATTCTTATATGGAAAAGTGTTTTTTTGTGTGTGTTGAATTTGGACGGCAGAACTTTATTAGTAAGTGTGTTTGAATGGTTTATTTATGACGACCTGATGCCCGCACTTCCGCCGCGTGGATTTAGTTTTTAAAAATTGCGTGGGAGCTTAAGTTATCCCCCAAGTCGTTAATTATTATGCTTATTCTATAATTTATAAAGATCTGTTCAGACATTTGAAGATTATCAGTGTATTTCTTACTTGATTAAAGGGTCTTACAACCTTCCCGGTGCAAATGATTTGAAATTTTTGTGTACTATTACTTCGAATTATTATTTTCAAGACATGGTAACCTTGAACTAAATATTTTCACTTAAAGGGCTTAATATTTCTACTATAAGGGTTTAATGCGAGCAGACGGACAGACGCATTATAAGGGTTCCTTTTAGTTTACGGAACCCTAAAAAAATTGTAAAACTATAATTGCGTATAAATCGTCATTAAGCCCGGCAGGAGCCTGACGTCAATTGACCGTTTCACCACACTCTGGATTGATATTCCCGAACCATAACTCATTCCCCATTGTTCTTTGACGAATTTGTTTTTCGAGTACATTTCGAACTACCCGCATTAATCCGCGCAATATCGTCGCAATAAATCACTTTTATTACCCCTTTTTACCAGTTTGGCTGTGGTATTGCCGTCGATAGCATCTAGAATTTCTACTAAAATAGGTTTAACTTTCCATACAAATGTAAAAGTATGGGTTAGCCCCACTATTTTGTCCTCCTTTACTAGAATAACACGAATAAGCTTCACGGTTTTGACTGAATCACGAAGCGAAGCTCCACATTTTACATTCCAAGCTAAACCTTCCATGAGGTCAGTCGGTCAGAAATGAGAAGATCCAAAGAAGTACCAGAATGACTAATATAGCTCAACAAGTCGCAAATAAGTGCAACGGGGCTTATATCATGTAGTTTGAGAAACGATAGATTCTGGGTACCTACTAATTTTTGTTTTGGCACCCGACTGCAGTGTTGGGAGATTCGCAGATAGCGCGGGACTCAAGCGGCGCAAGATCGAGACGTGTGGACGGCCGTAAAAGAGACGCATGTCCAGCGGTGGACTTATATTAGTTTCCGCAGAAGACTGGCCATGAAAGCAGGCAACATACCAGTACAGTTTTTGCCAGTTCCAATATTTTATTACTACCCTACTTAGCTGCACAACTTTTATAATGGGCTTGGAGCGTAGCCAAATTCTGTCGTGGCCATTCTCTCGCTGAATTTTTTTACCCGTGTATAAAAAATACGGGGTGAATCGGGAAACTCCTCCGTTTTGGAAGTCAGTCAAATATACCTTCTTCCCTTTATTCCGAATGCAAAAGTACGCGAAATGTGTACCTCTGAAAATAGATAATTTAAGTAGATATTTTGGAGCTTTTGGTTAAAAAAATCTGAAAGTTAGTATTTTATCACAAAAAGTGATAATATTGGTGTATTTTTAGACGTTTTCAACTCAATACGCGGAAATTATATGCAATGCGAATCAAAAGTAAAAGGGAAGCCCTTTAGCATGAATATAATTCATCAGATTATTATTAATTAAAATGATAAGCCCGAGAAATTCCGCGGAAACCCTTTGTTTTTCCCAAACAAACAGTAGCATATGTCACTCTCCAAGTCCACAATTATGCCCATGCATAGAACCACATCGATCTTTCGCTCCGTTGCCGCATGATTGAAGGACAAAACAACAAAAAACACTTTCGCATTTATAACACTCGTAGATCAAGTTTAGAAAAAAAGCAAAATCCTAAAAATACACATAGCGTAACCTTTTGATAAAATCTTTATTGAATAGAAAAAAAATTACGAATTAGAAACTTCGTAACTTGATCTTGGAAAAATGAGTTTCTACGAGTTTTGATTTTTAAAAATCCTAAATAAACTCGAAAATCATACAGTAATCAATGAGTATGGCTAATATAACTTTGTGTAACAATAAATGTAACAAAATATATTGGGTCAATCTTGGAAATTGTCTCTCGTGGTCGGACTGGAGTTTAAAAATTCAATTGGAAACAATACCGCGTTCTCTTAATGGCTGTTATTGTTTAAGATTTGGCCGAACACAGGCAGTGCAGTCGAACAAGCGCGGAGTCGAATTGGGTTATGTTGAAGCTACATTCTCGATACATTTCCTTTTTTTTTACTTTAGTTGAAAACATTTTGTCTTTGAGAGATAGCAAATATTTGTAAAGACAAAGGCAGTCTAGTTTATATTATACTTGCAGAAACTTTAGTGTAACTTTTCATGTTAACTTTAACTTTTTTTTAAATATTAGCCAAGCTGAAGTTGACTAATATCCTCCTACCGCCTCCAAATAAGTTTAAAGCTTGTGCTAGAAGTGGGTACGAAAATAGTGCAACGGGTGAGGTTTGAACCTGTGATCTTTCAGATTTCAGTCCGCACCTTTAACTGATGAGCTATTGAGGCTTTTATATAACTTTACGTAACTGTGCGTAATTCGTTCATGACTTTTACCCTTTTCAATTATTTCATACTGGAAATTCTGTCATTTGATTTTTTGATTTACTTAAACTTACAACATTAACTTGAAAAATGGCACTAGAACCTCTGAACTATGTAACATCAGAACGGGTGACACAACGTCCGATAAATGATATTAATTGTTTTAACCCGCATGAACAAAGACAATAAATCGATTAACTCGATTAATTTCCGTTTTGTGTTTACTCAACTGAGTGATAACTATAAAATTGAGTTCATATTTTACTAGTAACAATTTATAGAAATTATAAATTTCCAATTATTTAATTGAATCTGAGATCTCCCACTTTATAGACATGATTTCTGTAAGTGGCGCTGGGTTTGGGAGAGCCATCTTTTAAGAAAACTATTAATCTAGTTACTGCGGTACCTACTAATACTTCAGAGTGTTCAGGATTCATTACAATAGATAAAAGCGCTTGAAGCGATAAATACTGACAGGTACAAATCGAGACCACAAATATCGTTCAGGAAGCGATAGCGATAAATCCGCTGCAAGGGAATAAAACCTTCGCCTCGATACGATAGAAACCATTATGATGTATGCGTGGGAATTGCTCTATATTCGTTAAAGAGACGCTTGTGGTGCAGTGGTGTGAACTGTCGCGTTATTCGGAGATGGGCCCCGGGTTCAGTTCCAGGTAATTGAAGTTCTCTTCCTCTTTATCAATCGATAGACGTCAACTACTGAACAAAGATCTCTTAATGGACTTCCACAGGTTTCTGCTTTGCGCTGTCTATATCCAGCGGCTTCCTGACACTCGCATGATGTTGTTGATCTACCTGGTGCAGAGTCTGTCTACTTGAAATGATTAATTTCTTTCTTCTCCTTTGGGTATGGAACCTTAAAAATCATGTCGATCACGTTGCCAGGTTGCTGCGTGATTAAAGGATAAACCAACAGGCAAACACAATTTCATTATAATATTACTTGAGTATTATCGCCATTATGTCGATTCCATATAGTCGTAAATAATATTTCAGGTGGGTATTACAATAAAGTGACCTACTTGCTTAAAATGGTGTGAGTACTTTAATTTCAAATTCAATCAAGAGCCCGTCGTTAAAAGCGAAGTAAAATCGATTCCACAGAAGTGTTAAAAGCGAGTTACCCAGCGAAATGAAAGAACACAAAATAAAGAACAATGATTACGAATCGAGTAGTTTATTCCATCCTGTAACAGTGTAACCAATAACGCTTAGAGTTTCTCATTAAACTCTTTCTTTGTAGTTATTGACGTCATGTCCTTTGGGTGGATTTCCCAACAGCAAAATTTATGCGGCATTGTTGAAATCGGTAGTGCAGAACGTTACTATACATTTCTAATATTATTTTCTAGATAGAAGAGGTAGTTACCTATGTGTGAGGGAATAACTGTTTATGATTAGGATTGTAGTTTAGGAAAAAATAATTATCAAATCCTGAATTTCCATTTCGGTGGCTGTCCTCGCAACATTTTTCATTGTAATTTCCTTCATAAAACAATTTTTTTTTTTGTTATTTTGGTTTATGGCTACTTTTATTTAAGTCGTTAATAGTGATACTATTATCACATAATTTTATAATAATATCTAACCAGTTTTTTTAACTGGTAAGTAAAAATGCATGTGTCCCAGAAACTTTGCTTTGTTTATCTGTTTATTGTTTCTTACATCCTATAGTAAATATTTTTTTCGTTATGCTTATTTTTGTTCTTTATTTCAGTGGATTCGGTGGCCTTAAACACCCACCGAAACGCGTAAAATATTACCAAAATGATAAAATTGTCGCTTTGGTGGCTTAATTTCATTTCTGTGGACTATAGTTTGTTTCAGTGGCCAATAATTTCATTTCGGTGAACTGTTTAGCTTGAAAAAATTTAAGTGCCCACCGAAATGGCCGAAAAAAACTTCTTTGTTGAAATTGATCCCTAGTTATTGTACTACTACTACTACTACTGTATTTTACTAGTTGATTCCCGAGACTTCGTTCGCGTGGATTAAGGTTTTTTTATTCAAATGGGAACTCTCTTATTTTCCGGGTTAAAAAGGCTATAATAAAATCTATCTCTGTGCCAAATTTCAGCCAAATTGGTTCAGTCGTTGCGACGTGATTGAGTAACAAACATCCATACATCCAAACTTTCGCATTTATAATATTAATAGGATTGTTTTGTTTTTAGTACTAAATAATTAGGATGGATAAAAATTACTTTTCGTAAATTGTAAAAAGCGTATTCGTGGAAGTTTTTTTTAATTACATTTTATGACGACAAAATATTATAATTAATAATATCCGCCACTAGTTAAATTTAAAAAATATCAGCATGATTGCATTAGCGAATTAATATTTCCAATCCCGGGTGTCCGAATAAACTCACGTAAGCAAAAAAATAAACAAAGAAGAAATTCGAAATTGAATCGAACGGTATACACATTAAGGTCCTGTTTTAAACGGACGATGTGAATAGTTATGAAATCGATGGTTTTATGAGATGTGGGCTACCGGAGAAAGGAATAAATGAGATTTCATTTTGTGCTTTTCTATTTTTTTTTACCGTCGCTGTAGAAATCGTAATTAAACCACAGGAAGGAGGGCGATAAGTAGATGCTCTTTGCCTCTTATGAGGGTTCATAGAGGTTTAATACGGTTTCAAATACCTAGAGTATTGGAATGATCTTAGGGCCTTCACGCACTACGCAATCAGAACTTTGTTTTGATAAGAGCGTTCACTTGACATTTTAAGCTCAAGCGACCATGCGCAACTTTCCTAAATAGTTAGTCTATCTTATGAATATCAGGAAGGTAGGAGTTTCAGGTCAGACCAAGTAGCGTATTATAATTTTTCAATTGCAGGATGAGTTAATACGGCGGTGTTGCACTTCCGTTAACGGGGGAAAGTGAAGTTAGACTGGACCTTCAAACCTGAGAGATTTTGGTCTATGTTCATCAGAAGAATCAGTACAAATAAAGGGTGATTGATTCTAATTAGAATCTGCTGAACTCTTATGTAATTTCATAAAAGTTCAGCAGACTCAGGCTACTAATACTTTACAATTGGGTATTAGACTGTTTTATCAAAATGTGGATATTCATTAATTTAAATCGAAACTGTAACATGTAAGAATAATATTTGTAAAAACCAAAAATAAATTGGTTAAAAAACAAAGGAATATAATAAGTCGACCAACAAAATTTATTTTTTGGCATCAAAACCTAGCTTCTAATTTAATAACTCAGCAACGGGAAAATGATGAAGCTTCTAATATACTAACTCGGCTTCTTCACAATGGCCACAAAATATTCCAAAGAAAGCATCAAATAAAGAGCCACTATTTTTATTATTGTCCACTGCCACTGCACGATTTGGTGCGAGTGAGATGGATACGACTGGCCATTTGCACGATTTCGTTGGTGCGAGTGAGACGGATGCGACTGGCAATTTGCACGATCTCGTTGGTTATGGCTATTTGCACCAATCAGAGAGCGCCATTCAAAACATGCATTTGTTTTTTTTGTTGTTCTGTTGTTAGTGTGTTAATATTGCAATTATTTTTGTATAATTTTTTCTTTTAACTAAAGTTAGGTTAGGTTAGGGTTATACATGAATATTCAGGTGCCCGGCCGAAGGCCGGGCACTTAGGTTCTGTTGGGATCGTAAACCTACCTAAAACTAAAAAATTTTTTTTTTCAAAAATGTTATAATGTTATGTGTAGGTATTTATCTTGAGTTAAATTTAAAAACGATAATTTTTTTAATTTCATTTTATCAAAAAAAAAAAAAAACGTTTTTTTATTTAGTTAGAAACATTTTTTTATTTCATTTTTCTCACAAAAAAAATAATTAAAAATGTGGTTGAAGATTTGGTGTATTATTTGATGCTAATATTTAAGTATATTAGGAGTTCACGGTTTGAAGCTAAGTTATAAATATAGATGCTAAAATTATATTTTTCAGAGGCTCACTAGTTGAAGCTGACTTAGGAATTTAGAAGCCAATAATGGTATTAAATAGAAGCTCGTTTAATTACATGCCAAAAACAAATAAGTTATAAGCTACTGCGACAGAATACAGAATCGAGGAGCTACAGAATTGTGATGTCAAGTTGCAATAGCGCTCTCTTTTTTTAGCAGTAAACTTAAAAGCTCTATATTTTCGAGACTAGTTAAGATATTAAAAAAAGAAAATTTACATTGTGTTAATATATAATATTAAAAACCCTTATTTTGAGTATATCAAAAAATTTTGTCAAATACCCAATTTTAAGTCCTAAATATTTTTCAGTGATTACAAGAAAGTCAAAAGCTGGTTAAATTATTTAAATACTGGATAGTATTTAAAATGCAACTGAGCACTCGGGGGAATCACTTGCGAATCGTATATTAATGAACGTTGACCTATTTCATTAAATGGATTGGTGAAAACTACTTTTCTGTCGCGCTCTTATTCTATCATGGGGGGTATTTTTTATCATAAACCTGCTCAATTTAATTGGTTCATTGAAATAAAACTAAAAAACGATGTAAAAAAACTATGATTTTTTAATCTGTATAGTGAAAAATAAAATTTTTGTTGTTGCCACCATGGGCCTGAAGCCTCAATAGCCCTTGAGAAGTGCAGACCAAAAACTGAAAAGACGCAGGTTTGATCCCCACCCGATGCACTATTAGATATCGTACCCACTCCTAACACTAGTTTTCACTTTTTTTGAGGGTAGAGGAGAATATCAGTCAAGTTTACCTTGGCTGATATTCCTTTAAAAAAATGTAGCGCCAACTCTTCTTGTCTATGACTTTTCTCATTCAGAGCCAGCCACTTCACAGAAGTTACCGCTCCACCTGTTTGGAGTCACGAAGCGAGAGCTTTTCGACTTTGAATCCTTTGAACCGCCCTTTACCACTTCAACACGCTAATTATAAAGGATCTGTCGGTACTTTAGTTTTTAGACATCTGATTACCGACTCTAGTCCTTAAAGAGTTTCCAAGTAATCTTCTTTTTTGACAAGAAACCCCACTAGATCATCAGCAATCCATTAACTCAGAGAAGTCTTCCGAACAGTAGACCGCATTCGTAGCCACTGTCTAGTGGCTAGGACTGCTGACTAGCCGACTAAATAGCGTGATATTCTTATCACCCTATTTAGTCGGCTCAAACATTTTTTACGTGAGACACTTAAAATAGTCCCAGATTTACCATAGGTATTCGCCAAGATTCAACCTGCCTTCAAAATACACTCTTGGCTGGACCGGAGAAGTGAGTGAATAGGCATCTTCTAGACAAGCACGCTCCAAGCATGGTTTTTGTCATCAAACACGAGGCGGTCGTGCATAAAAATAAACCCATACATTTTGTACCAACGAATACATGTGCAAGTCTGCAATAAGTTGTGATTTTCTTGCGCTAAGTTACAGAAGTGCTTTATTGAATCAGATGTGTCCCCCAGGAAATCTACGTTAGACGTTTGTGTACACCACAATTTTGTATTGGTAGCTTAGTTTGGTAAAATATTGACAACAGTGCCGCTGCACCCCCGGGCTTAGGTAAATATAGTTTAAGTTCCACTATTTTTACAAGCATTTATTTAACTTGCAATGTATGTATGTTTGTTTAGATCATATCTTGCAAGCTGAATTACAACCACTTTTCGGTTTCCAAACCACATTTTAATTCGCCAGCCGCGCGTCAACAAGAAGTAATCCTCTTTAGAATTTAATCCAAGAATTATCGACGAACAGAAACCAAATAGCTATCTATCAAATTAACAACCGTCCGAGAAAGTTCAATCCGTGCGTAAATTATCAGGCCCTCAAGCCTGATAGAGTTCTAGCCGAGTATTTACTTCGCCTCGGGCAGGTTTGCCCTCAATGTTATGACCTAAATACAAGGGTCCTATATCACAAGTGATGAACTCAACTAACGGCCGGTATTGATATCCTATTTTATCCAAAATCTAAGATTTCATCCATAATATAGATCAAATTGTAAAGTATATTTACCATGGTAAAAGATATTGTGATTCCAATACTAAGGTTTAAGTTTTAGTTCTTGACACTTTGCTTTTGAATTTCGAGATTAGTTTGAGCGGCAGTTTTTGCTTAATAGGTTTCTATTCCATTTTATTCAATAATTTTCCATTACTTTTTATCTAGCTATTATTCTATCTGTCTTATATTCTATGGATAGGATATAGGCTACCTACCTTTTGTTTTAAGATAATAGAAAATATTTTCATCTTGGAAAAGAGTTTCTCCGGTATCATACGCGTACTGTTTATCTGATTGAGCTGAAATTTGGCACAGAGATAGCTGGTTCTATCCTGATTACGGACATGGGATATAATTTATCTCATAAAAGAATTCCCTCGGGAATAACATCCTGGACACCATCTAGTAGGATATTAAACTGAAAAGGGAAAACTTTTTAATATAGGTTTTAGCGTTTTTAAACTAAAGTACCTACAGACAAAATATTGCAAAAGTCGACAAGTCTAACTACAGGAATATCATTTTAATTTAACAATCGCGTGTTACACACCCATATAGTCTGTTTAATTTTGAAATCGTCGCGTGACGTAACATTATTACGGGTGAGGGGTTTTATTTGCAAATCTTTGATTTGAAACAGTGTAAAATATCACATGTGGAAATCACAGTACAAAATCTCTATTTAATATGTCAAGAACTGTCTGTTTATTATGAGAGTGTACGTGTGATAGCACATAATATCAGTCGATAGCGCTGGGTAAGCAACGTTGACTCAAGTCGGTAGCTGAATGGGTGACCAATTTAGAAGGTCGGAATTAATCTTTTTCGTTTCCCCCATTAACTAAAATGGTTGCTGTCGCTGACGCCTTTTTAACAAGAAAATGGATACCTACTTAACTATTTAGTACTAGGTAGGTACTTCAAACTCAAGAACCAAGGGTAGACAGTTTGAAGTATATTAAGCTGTCTTATCCTTACCCGTTCGACTGTTAAACAAGGTTGGACGTTTGAGATGAATTGATGACCTGTCCGATTCAGAGTCGAGATGAATTCGCGCCAGTTTTGTTTTGAGACTTGCCATTGTTGGCTCAGATATGAAAGATCGTAGAACCGATCTTTAGTCCATTGAATTACCAACTCAAAAATATGAACAAAATAATTATTATATTATATATACTAGCTGATGCCCGCGACTTCATCCGCTTGGATTTAGTTTTTAAAAACCCGCGGAAACTGTTTAATTTTATAAAACGGGATAAAAAGTAGCGTATGTCACTCTCCAGGTCCTAAACTTTATCCAAGCGAAATATCACATCGATCCGTAGCTCTGTTACAGCGTGATTGAAGGACAAACCTACAAACCAACAAACAAACACATATTATTAAGGATATATTAGTAAGGATATACTTACTATTCAAAGATACCTTTTCCTATCCTTTTCATTCATCTTAAATTCAAAAGTAGTAGTAGTCACTGTAATTTCATTCAAATAAAAACTTATCTTTTTTATTCTGTGCAACTATGCAAAACACTATCTATTACTATGTAGATATATTTGCATAGAATTAAGCCAAATAAATTTATAATTTTGTAGTACTAATATTTTGCAGAATGCATGTTCAGAATATTACTTTTAGTTTACATCAGTTTGCATTAATTTAGTCTGCTCGAATCATAATATAGCAAGTAATACCTAGGATGTTTATGGCTCAAATACAATATCTACTTTTACCACTAGTATTAATTAGCAAGTTCTTTTAGACATTATAATAAAAAAATATTATTAATAACTATATTTTTTTTATCAAAAAAAAAATAATTTTAACTGTGGCTAGTTACTAACCCTACCGTCAGACGTGCCGCCAAGCGATTTAGCGTTCCGGCACGATGGCGTGTAGAAACTGATTAGGGGGTATGGGTTGAATCTACACTGCCATACCCATCCGCAACCATCTTAGACTGCATCATCACTTACCATCTGTTGAGATCGCAGACAAGGACTATCTTGTCAATTGTGTATCAATGAATAAAAAAAGAAATATAAAATCTTTCTCTAGGTAAGGTGATAACGCTAAGTTTTTAACAGCAGAATAAAGAGATAAAATAAGAATCGGATTTGGCAAGATAAAAGCAGATCAATTTAAGCTGTTTTCGTGTCATGATCGGTCAATTCGAATAATGGAGATTGTTATTCATCAAACTGGTCCCTGGTATTTTTGTGAGAACGAAGAATAACAAGTGAGCAACATTATCTGCAATCTTTTCACACTGTCGAGCGTGAATGAAAAGTATCAGAAGTGGGATGGTGGTATTGTAAATATTATGCGAATTTGCTTTTTCAACAGTAACTCACTACTACCTATTAGTATTAAGTTTGTTAAAGTAATCGCATAGTTGACTTTCATGAGTGACTTTGTTGAATAATAATGTAACATTTTTATATTATTTAATCTGTGTCATATTGTGACTATCTATGTCGGGTCTTTAGTCTCTGGTTCCGCCCTTTTTTTTTTTGATTAAAGCGCTCTCGGTGCTACATGTACTGCTCTAATAAAACCTTGTTAATAATATTAAGTTTCCTTGCCAAGTACATTACATACATATATTTTTCTGGTGTTTTACTTCCCCACGGACTCCAAACTACAGACTTATTTAAACTCAATTAACAAGCTATTATTAAAAAAATTAAAAAACACGACTGCCAAAAACCGAACTAAAAAGTAA
Organism: Hipparchia semele; assembly: GCA_933228805.2. Lineage (NCBI taxonomy): Eukaryota > Metazoa > Arthropoda > Insecta > Lepidoptera > Nymphalidae > Hipparchia > Hipparchia semele. The sequence continues at coordinate 15,764,132 of OW121711.1, read as the reverse complement.
AATACCACAGTCATTACCTACCTTTGAAATATTATTCACATTTTTAAATTGAATTTTTTTGTGAATCACTGGGTATTGAACTATAGTGTAATTATATTTTTGAAATCTACTCATCATTTTCTAGATAATGATTATATAATTAATCTTATTTTTGAATTTCTTTTTTTCAACTTTAGCTTTTAATGCGGGACCGTGGTCACCCCATCAATTTTATTTTTATTTTACTAGCCTATGTTACGCGGAATAAGCTAAGGATTCTAATAGTACTCTTAACGTATGTTAGGTTGTGGTAGGTGTGCATTTTTGAAACTTCTTTGTGGAAACACTGTGTGCATAGCATAGTTTTGTTAACCATTGTAAAATTTTTTGAAAAGAGCAACTGCTGAGTTTCTTGCCGGCTCTTCTCAGCAGAATCTGCATTCCGAACCGGTGGTAGATTTATGACTTGTCATAAGAGCTACAAGTTGGCCTACGTGAAATAAATAAATTTTGATTTTGATTTTGATTTTTACTTCACTCATCAAATTCGGTTCAGGCGTATAGAAGTACGGTGGAATATAGAAACTCACATACATACATACATATACATGAATCCTGAAAATAATATACTCCTTTTTTCAGGCAGTCGTATAAAAAGACATAACTATATTACATGATCATATACAGGTATGAGAATATTACATTATCTAAGGTGTACACCTTGCTATGAATTATTGTTAGCTTTGCAACTGTGTTCTACCTGCACTCAATTGAATTACCTAATCTGCCTAAATCCAACGACATGGTCAAGCAATTGAAATGTATGATAGCCTATAAACTACAGTGATTGCAATTAGCACCTTGTTTCTTAATCGCCAAGATTTATATTTGAATGGCGCTAATTTTAAACATTTGTGACATGTATTGTGATCTGCAGCAAAGCCTTGCTGACATGACATCGACGAATAGCAACAGGGTATCCATTGTTCTTGGTAAGTAGAACTTTGTGAAGGTGGAAACATACTTACAACAAGTGAAGAGACAGTAAAAGTCTCACCTAATTTTAATCAAATGAAGACATCACCTCGAACTATCCCACTTCTTATCCTACTAATATCATAAATGCGAAAGTTTGTGAGGATGGATGGACGGATAGATGGATGTTTACTACTCCTTCACACTACAATGAATAAACCGATCGAATACAGATACCCAGGATAAACACAAAGGTTACATTTTAACCCGCAAAATTAAAGAGTTCTAGCGGGAATCAAAAACCTTTGCCACACCACAAAGCTATGATCATTGCAGGGTTACTACTAGAGCTATTCAGAACCAAAATATTTTGAACGATAGTCGATGATTACCTTATGAAATTGGCTTACTATAACAGACCAATGATAGATATTTTGTTTATGAAAAGTGCGGCTGTTATCTTCCGTAGGTGTAAAAGTGTTATTGAACCTAGCTTTGTGAATTTTTCTCAAAACCCATAAGCTCTAAAGATCTGATATTTGTTACCCAAACCTCAGAGGTGCATTAAAATGGGATTGAATTACCATCACACCCTCGTACTGGAACGTTTAATCGCTTGATGGTATATCTCTGACGATATGGTAGTACTTAGCCGCAGCCAAAGCCGTACGATGAAACAAACTAAAGTCCGTCATAAATCCTTATTACAGCATCCTGAAAAATCTGCTTTAATGAACATTTTTCCCATCTATTTCAATCATTTAGATATAAATCCAATACAGAATTTCCTTCATAATTCCGCAACAATAAACCAGCGCGTGTAAAATAAAGGTGAAGCAGGAAGGTCATAAGTATTCGTGTATTGGGAAATAAAATCGCGTCGAATTCGGCTGCTTTGCGAATTGCGATACCCGCAAAGCATTAATAATGTAGGTACGCGTCTACGGGGGAATCTAGCTGCATGGGCGAATCACGTTCATGAGCGCAGCGGAAATCCAATTTCCCCAAATGTTTTGCCAATCTATTATCTTATCCTTTGCTTCTTTATCTAAATAAAGACATCCGTTGTTTAACACAGATGAAGAAGAAGAAAGATTTTTTTATTTCAAAGGTCTCTTGCCACTAGCCAGCAGCTTCTTGTGACTCGTCTTATGTATACACTTTATATGAGGGTCTCTGATCCAGCACCAATCTATTACAATATATCTCATTTAAACATCTCAACCTATCGTTGGGCAACAATTAGGCACAAGTAGAAAAGTTTAAAGGCCATAATACGAGTACAATACGATCGCCAAGTGCGGTTTGGTAGATTATGGAACACTATGAAAAATTTTCAGGAATGCAGGTTTCCTGCAGTCAGACGGCAGACTATAGTCCATGCTATTATCTTTCCGATGTATATTTCCGTTATCTCTCTAGATGGAGTGGTTTAGCTTTGGAGCTTTCCTAGTTATCGAACCAAATGTATCGATACTTTGCATCGATATTTTTTCGAATCCCAAAGCACGGCGGTAAACTTGATCTTGTAATATGGCCTCCCTTATGATAAAAAAAAATGCGATGCGCTCCTGGGACCTAACCCCGGACTCCCCAAAAAGAAGTTTATCCTGTCAATATTATAAATGCAAAAGTTTGGATGTATGTTGGTTACTCAATCACGCCGCAACGACTGAACCGATTTGGCAGTAATAAATTATACTCTGGAATATAATAAATTATACACATAGGCTTTTTATCCCGGAAAATAAGAGATTTCCCGCGGGAGTTAAAAACTCAATCCACGCGAAGGAAGCCACGGGCATCAGCTAATATCCCGTAAATACCGCTTCCGCTAATGCAATGTAAACTTACCTTTAAACCTCATAACACAGAAAACTGTGCGAAAGCAATTTTCCATCGACAAGTTGCCTCACATTTAGATATTACAACCAATTTATACAATTTTTTGCCCGTTAGCGCCATATTTTACGTAAAAAGTTAGTCCATAGCTTCGAAAAATACGATATGTACCTATTCAAGTTGTATTGTACTTTCTGAAATGTATTTGATTTATGTATGAAAGGAAACAAACTCTGAATATTCAGTGTTATTTTGTGACGTCAAAACTGGTGATTGTTTGTTTGCTTGTTACTTCCATTCAGCTGATTTCACAGATTCGCTGTTTAGAAACTGATAAAGGTCTTGCTTGATTCAAAACATTAACCGATATGATTTAATTTCAAGCATTTATCGTGGTAGGCATTCTTAGTAGAATCCTTAGTAGAAATCTTAGTAGAATCTTAGTAGAATCTTAGTAGAATTCTTAGTAGAATTCTTAGTAGAATTCTTAGTAGAATTCTTAGTAGAATCCGTAATTCCGTAACCACAAAATGAGTTCTATATCTTTTCAATAGGGGTATAAAATTGCTAAGGGTAATCCAATAATTACATAATGGTAGCGGTTTTCTTGGGATAATAATGCGGTGAGTCTCAGATCATTTCGCATGTCAGTTTTATTATCAGACAATAAATAAAAAAAGCATTATGAATCTAAATATATAAAAGGGAAAGGTGACCGACTGACTGATCTATTAACGCACAGCTCAAATCACTAGAAGGATCTGGCTGTTTGGCATACAGATAGCTACCGCTAAGAAAGCATTTTTGAAAATTCTACTCCTAAGAGGGTAAAATAGGGGTTTGATAAATCGAACTTAATGTGAGCAAAGCCTTTGGCAAAACTAGTTTACAAATAAAATTAAATCTAAACTTCCCCCGCATAGGTACTTAGACGCTAAGCTTATTGCTTTCTTGGCAAGGCTTCCCTCCATGGTGCCAATTCACTCGTCCTTTATATTTCACATCAATTTTCCGTAAACGACCTTTGCTTAGCTCTTATGTCTTGAGGAATAGCGTCTATTTTACGTGTAAAAATATCAAACGCTTGTTAACCGTATTTGCTGTGTGTATTGATACAGCTAATGTTTACACTGTACTTTGGTGTGTTGTTCGTTTGGCTGGGTTATAGGTTGTCCGAATTTATAGCGATTCGATAATGCCATGGCTAGCGTCTGTTACTACTATCAGCGAAGTTTTTGATAGAACCTAACCGGAATAAAAGTTATAATGTTCTACTCTACTTATCATCACAAAAAATAGCCAATAAACAAATTTTTGACGACCTCCCTGGTGCACTGGTGAGCGTTGTGGTCTTATAACTGGCAGGTCTATGGTTCGATTCCCATTGGGGACAATTTGGGAATTGTCTCTGTTCTGGTCTGGTGGGAGACTTTGGCCGTGGCTAGTTACCACCTTACCGTCAAAGACGTGCCGCCAAGCGATTAACTGTTCCGGTACGATGGCGTGTAGAAACAGATTAGTGGTATGGGTTGAATATACGAAGCCATACCCCTTCCAATTTAGCCCGCTACCATCTTAGACTGCCTCACTTACCATTAGGTGATATCTCAGTAAAGGATAATCTTGTCGTCGAATAAAAAAAACAAAATAAGAGTAATACGTAATCTCTTTATGGCTGTATTCAAAAAGACTGATAATATCGTGATTCTCCCATTCACGATATTATCGGTCCGGCAACGCGCAGGCCTTTGTGGCGAGAGGTAAGGCGGACTATCGGATTGGAAATTTAATACTTATACAATTATTCCAATTAACAATATATTTTTTTATTTTTTATTCTCATTTTTAATAAGGGACTTTTGAAGGTGACTTTCATGTCAGCCCCATCGGTACTCACAAAATATTACAATTATAATAATACAATTAATATATACAAAATGAACTACCTATATAACTACACTGATTCTCAATTTGAAATATGCGTACCTACTTACCTATACGATACGCAATGCATATTATTGTTTCATTGTTACCTCGGCAATCATAATTATTATTTTTATTTACTAGTTGATGCCCGCGGCTTCGCTCGCGTGGATTTAATTTTTAAAAATCCCGCGGGATCTCTTTGATTTTTTGGGATAAAAAGCAGCCCATGTCACTCGCCCGGTCAACTATATCCATGCAAAAAATCACGTCGATCCGTTGCGTTGCTGCGGCGCAATTGAAGGACAAACCAGAAATACCGGCCATCAAAATTATAGTTAACTTTCTTTCATTTACATTTCTTTTATTTATATTATTATGATAACTTTCAATAATTCAATAAAACATAAAAATATTATACTTAAAATGTATATTTTGCAAAATTTAAATTTCCGTAATATTCTGTTACAGCATAATAAATTTTGCTCTAAAGATTACCTACTTCGTTTTCATAAAAGGGAAAAATTTTCCTTTTTAATATTTTTCTAGAATCATATTTCATTTCATCTATCAACCGCCGAGACTTTCGCGATTTTATTCGTAAAGTTCATTTTATCATGAAGAATACATCTGCTTTCATTTCATTCATTCATTCAGATGCAGATTTGATTTTTACGCAGTAGAAAAAAAACAAGCAAAAACTATTATACGAGTATTTCCAAGGGACGATACTGAGTAAAAACATAAAATAATGATATTTGTTCGACAAAAAAAAATCGCGAAGTTATGTCTAATTTTTAACCAATTTGCATTTATTTGCGCTTGGCGACAATCACCACCTCGCACCAGACAGACCAGACCAGACCAGACCGAGAAAATTCAGAAATTATAAATTCCCAAATGGCCCCGCCGAAGATCGAACCCGAGACGTCTCAGTTACAAGACCAGAGCGCTCACCACTGCGCCAGGGAGGTCGTCAACATAGGAATGTTACTGCAATTTTCCATTTTCGGGATACGGTTTTTAAATTTTTTTGTTGTAACGATTTCAGCTTGTTATAATCTAATACCTACTAATATTATAAAGAGGAAAAATTAATTAAAAGTATGTAAGTATGTTTGTAACGAATTGGCTCAAAAAGTACTGAACCGATTTGGCTGAAATTTAAAACGAAAATAGATTATACTTTGGATTAAAACATAAGCTAGTTTTTATCCCGAAAAAATTATAGTTCCCGCGGGATTTGAAAACTAATTCCACGCGAACGAAGTCGCGGGCATCAGTTTGTATCGTTATAAATTAGGTAATATTATTATAGTACATAAGTTATTTGGCAATGTAAATACCTGCATGATATTGTTAAGCATCTAAGTTTGCATAACCACTTCTGCGCCTGGAGAATAAGTTTCTAAGTAAACAATCTCTTAATGTAAACTCGTCTGTTTACTCTAAATCTTACTCAGGCTCCATCGCTCTATAAACACTAAACCACGTAGTCTCTACTGATGAAGGAGGACACAATCACCCTTAGTACATTTATATCACGAAGTTACGGGCGCTTTACTTGTGGTTACGTCGTGTACATGCACATTGCGTAAGTGTGCGTGCCTGTGAGGAACCTAGGTGGGAGCGGTCAGGTACGAGCAAGCTCTCGCTCACACTTATACAGATACAACACACACACAACCATGAGCCACGTGCCCTCGTGAATTGAAAGAACTATACCACCAGGAATTTAAAGCATAAAACATTGTTGATTCAATCATAATATTACATTAATAATACTCATAGATTGTATTTGACATAATGAGAGCCTAATAAACAGTATAATTAAATATCAATAATGAAGCTTTCATTCGGGCGAATTGTTCATGTAATTGACCTGATAATGTAAATTTTCATAGCTAAAATGACAAAATTAAATATTCCCATACAAATATAAATAATAAAATACGTTCCAATTATCGCGTGAAAATTTACGTGACATTAAGAGTTGCGTTTATTAAAATTGTTGAAATTTTCATGAGTTTTCCCAGACTAAGAAGAAAATGAACTATAGCTTATTTCATTCCTTTCAACTCGTATACCAGAGGATTCAGCAGTTAAGAAACTACATGTGCATCTTTGTGTATGTGTGTGTGTATGTGTTGCGTATGGGTGTTATTGTGTCATAAGTTATGATACTGTCATAGAAAATACAATTTATGGCGTATATTGATAAGAAAATTGATTAATTTATTAAAGTAAAGAAAAACAAATTAAGTTGAGACAAATAGATTGTTTTATTTAAAGATACCTAAAACAAACTACACAAGAAGAAAATTTGAATTTTTTACCTTAAATAAATATTTATCATGAGAGATTATTTTTTATGAATAAACTTTCGAATAAAAATTCTTTTCAAAAAACCGACTTCAAACGCCACTACAAAGTATAAAAATAATTTTATTTTGTACACGTTTGTTGAAGTCGGGCGGCTTAAATAGAAACGATGAAATCGATGCGCGACGCTTACCTTATGGTGACATATTATAAGAGACACGCTTATTGAAATCGGGTGAGCATCGCGTATCGGTTTCATCGTTTCTATTTAAGCCGCCCGACTTCAACAAACGTGTACAAAATAAAATTATTTTTATACTTTGTAGTGGCGTTTGAAGTCGGTTTTTTGAAAAGAATTTTTATTTTAAGCTTTTTAGTGTAGCTTGTTTCTGCTCTCTTTCTCTCCTCCCTCCAACACTACGGTACTAAAGTAGTCTATACTTGGTACCTACAGTACTTATTAACACACACAATTTCTAAAGAGCTAGAACCAGGAGGTCCATGATGTAGTCCATGCTTGGTACCAACAATATCAATTCGAAAGCGACAGTTCGTAATCCCTCCAACCCTGCAGAATCAGGATTAAGGAGCTAGAACCTTGAATTTTATATGTAGTATATGCTTGGTACCAGCAATATCAATTCGTAAGCGACAGTTCCTAAATCCTCACAGATTAGGTAGACAGTACCCCTGCAGCATCAGTATTGAAGAGCTAGGACCTTGAGCTCCACGATGTAGACTATGCTTAATACTAACAATATCAATTCGCAAGCGAAAGTTCCTAAATCCTCACAGTTTAGGTGGACAGTACCCTGCAGCATCAGGAGTGAAGAGCTAGGACCTTAAGCTCCACGATGTAGACTATGCTTAATACTAACAATATTAATTCGAAAGTGAAAGTTCCTAAATCCTCACAGTTTAGGTGGGCAGTACCCTGCAGCATCAGGATTGAAGAGCTAGGACTTTGAGCTCCACGATGTAGATTATGCTTAATACTAATAATATCAATTTGCAAGCGAAAGTTCCTAAAGTCTCATAGTTTAGATGGGCAGTACCCTGCAGCATCAGGGTTGAGGAGTAGGACCTGGAGCTCTAAGATCTAGTATATGCTTAGGCCAAGCATACCAATTCGTAAATAACAGTTCCTAAAACCCCATAATTTCGGGGGAAAGTACCTCTGCAGCATCAGGCTTGAGGAGTTGAAAGTAAAAAATTTTATGGGACCATTTCGCGAGCTTCTTCTGTCGATTAAAAAAAAATCGCGTGAATCGGTCCAGAAACCCCGGAGTAATCGGTGGGCATACATAGAAAAAAAAAAAAAGATACCGGCCGAATTGATAACCTCCTCCTTTTTGGAAGTCGGTTAAAAAGCGTCATGATTTGACGTTGCTATAACGTTACCTTGAAAAGTTATAAGTTCGCAGCAATACGCTCGTCATCTGTTCAAATAAACCTTGATAAAACTTTTGTGGAAGTTCATTAATTAGTTAATACAATGTTTCAAAGTCTTCAAAGCTGTAAAGGAAAAAGTGACAATGGAATTTTAGCTCAAATTAAATTACATTCAAAAAGCCTTATACTGTCTACAAAGGCATGCTCACCCGGACGGTAATGTTATCGATAGAAGATTAAAGCCTTTTCGAATAAAGCCACAAAGAACCCGAAGTAAATTTTACTCGAGTTTCGAAATTAAATTAAATGGACGTACGTATAATGATAATATTATTTACAGCATAAGATTTACTGTCAGTTGCTGCCACTGTTGGGCACGAAATTAGGTTCCAATTAGGACTAAAACAGCTGTTACTTTGCACAGTTAATTGACCGAAATAGATTATTATAATTAATCTATTTTGGTCATCAAAAGCAGCTGTTACTTAGGTTCCGGGTTCCGTATGTGAGATTCAAACAACTTTCATAATATCAGTAGGGATTTTCATAATGACGACTCTGCTCAAATTCTACGTAATCTACGCAGCATCTACAACCCGGTCACTTCAAGTTGGCCGCTACATCGCATCGCGCTTCCCTGCTCCGCGTCTTAAGTCAGACTTGCTTAGTACAGATAGCAACGTATTGCTCGCGATGGTCAGTGCCGTGTTTTTTAAAACTTTTGTTACATTAACTTTTATTACATTTAAATTATTTTTTGTTAAGTTTTAATTTGTTATTTATTGTTGTTTTGTTACTGCAGCTGCTCGCTTGTCGTTTTCTACTATGAGTAAAAAACGAAAAGTTTCTTTGAAGAGGATAAAAATAAGAGCGATCGCGCCCTTCAAAATTGAAAATGTCATTGCTGTGAAAAAAAATGAAAGTTTTTCAACAAGTCGTTTCCTACAGTAAAAATACAATTTTAATTTTTTTGTCAACGATACCAGTATGGCGCCATTTTGTAACGGTTGACGTCGGCCAACTTGAAGTGAATGTTCAGTAACTAACAATAATACTTTCATCAAAGTTTTAGCACGATGATTTGAAAACCACTGTAAAGCAACTTAAAGCAAAAGTCACTATATCAGACTCGAGACTTTCCAATCTGAACTTACTCGTAAGCTAACCAAAAAATCGACAGCAAAAGTTAAAAACACTGGCAAATGACAGACAATTCGCAGTTTCTACAACAAATCAACACAATTTCACATCGCACATATCGACACTGTAACCCTAACGAAGTCGTGTTGCAAATCAAACAACAAAAAAGAAAATCCTTTCCCTTGAAAAAATATTGATATTCACCCTTTGTCGACACTTGTTTGCAAAAAATGCCCGCCCTATTTCTATCATTTTGACGCATATTTCACGTTGTCACACATTTGGAAGTCTAACAGAAACGATCTTTAGGCAAATAGAAGGTAAAAGTTACCTACTATATTTTGTCCTAAATCGTTTATGTTAGATGTTAACATCAATAATACCTACTACAACTGTATTATAGTGTGAACTATAGCTCTTCTGATTCCGAGACCTCGTTGGTTGTTGGTTAGCAAGTTCGACTGCAGATGACGAGGTCCCGAAGTCGATTCTCGGGTCGGGCCCTAAAATGTATTGGGTTTATCTGTCAAGAAATTTACAGTACTAGCTCGGAGTTTGGAAGTTGGAGATGATTCACCCCCGTGTATCGGAGAGAACGTAAAGCTGTCGGTCTCTCTTCGGTCATGTCGGATTACCGTCCCATCGTACTATGAGAGTAAAGGATTAGAGAATGCATCTGTGTTGGCGCACACACTTGTGCACTATAATATCTCCCGCGCAGATGGCTAATCTCTGTGGGAATTGGCCGCCACGTACGGATTTCTGGGCGATAGATTAAGATAGTGTTCCTATGAGTGAGATTTTGCCAACACTATGCTTTTCGTTGCGAGGTCGCCACTCCAGCACATTGGGACCTAACAGTTCTCCGAACTATGCGAACTGCAAAGCGTATACACTAAATGGAAAAATGAGCTCTGTTCACATCAGATTCATGCCTATTCATGCATAAGATGATTTTTAGTCATTAACTAACTTAACTCCCACTTGTAGCTCAGTACTGTTCATCGTTGATATTCACATATTGCAGGCGTTTGATTTGTAGGAACATGTCCGGGTAATTTTATCATTCCGAGGAATATTTCACGTCGACACGCGTTTGTAAGATTCACGCGACTGGTATCAGATCGCCGGTCGAACATGGCGATATGGGCGTCAAAGACTATGAGTGAAAAGGTTATTATATTACACTTTTGCCCGCGGCTTCACGTTAAGTTCGATTTTTCAACCCCCTATTTTACCCCCTTAGGGGTGGAATTTTCGAAAATTCTTACTTAGTGTATGCATATATCGTAAAAGCTATCTGCATGCCAAACAGCTCAATCCATCCAGTGGTTTGAACTGTGATAGATCAGTCAGTCACCTTTTCCTTTTATATATTTTGAAGAAGAAAATTAAAATAGTGTGAATTGTAACTGAAGTAGTTTATCTTGCCTTTTACAGCGAGGACGAGAAATATAGACTATATTTCTTTACGAATATCGTTCTACTCTATATATTCTGTTAAGAAGGTCCAGCCAAGAGTATATTTTGAAGGGAAGTTGAATCTTGGAATGCATGTGATTGTGACCTAAGCTCACACGTCTTATTCACATAAAAAAGTGACTTTTTACATTAAGCATTACATGTGTTTAGGTCGAACTGTAACATAAATAAATTCACAATTATGGAACTTTTCGAGAGAGAGTGAGGTGATAAGGTCTCTGAATCTAAACTTTGAAGCCCCGAAGAATAAAAATTTATTACTTAACACACAGAGATACATTGTGTTATTGCAATGTGCTGCAATAATGACTTATTGTAATTGAAAATATTGTAAGAAAACTATATTGAAATGTAATTTAGAAAATAATTAATTATTGTATCGTACGGTTTTTTAAAAGAAAAATGTCTGTGGTAAATATTTGACACATATCCTCCTAACTAATGGATGCGAAAGTGTTTCTGTTTGTTGGTTTGTCCATCAATTTCGCGGCAACAAAGCAACGGATCGACCGCTCTAGCTGAGGATCGGAACATAAGCTACTTTTTATCCTGGAAAGTCAATGAAATTTTGCGGGATTTAAAAAAAAACTAAATACACGCGAGCTAAGCAAGCCAGGCATCAACTAATAATGCAAATTTTTCAAATTCTCTTCTGCACTGTTACTAATCTATGGCAACAATGTACCCACATGTTCTATTGCGAAAGATAGCAAGAAACCCTTGGCAAAGGCTAAGAGCATTCAAACGGTTTATTCGTACATATTTTATCCTTTGATCTTTGGCACGTAAAATAAAACACAATTCGAACCAAACCGGAGCATTTGTGTTTTTTAGGACGAAACACTTTTACCGAAACTTTTTGTCGAAAAGCATTTTATTTTTGTGAACTGGACTGGGTTCTACAATAAGCCAACTCTATGTACCTATACTTTTTAAAACCGAGAACAATAAACTAAAACAATGTACCTACATGTTGCTAAAATACTCAAAGTTAATAGTAGGTACATTTTACTCGATGTCAGTTGCCAAAAGATATTGTCTAGTACAATTAATCTAACCTCCACAGCTGACTGATTTTAAAACTCATTTAATATCTATTCTAAAATATTTGTTAACGGCTTGTTCAATAGTATTTATTAAGCATGCCACATATCTTTACATTCTCCTACGTTCTTCCTCTACAATACATCTACATCTACAGTAATAAATTATGCAATAGAATTTATGATAACAGTCCTAATAGTATTATTGTCCAACCTTACGAAGTTTTGAATTGAAATGCCCTGTCTAAAACTCCGGAAGCTTTGGTTACAAAATAATATTAATATAAGTCAAATTTAAAGGGCGTACTTCTTACAGGTCTACTCCGCAGGCTTTACAGGTTTCTCCACAGGTGAGATGGGTCACAGCACTCACAGCACTTGACTAAGCGCAGCACATACCAACAGCTGGAGAAGACGTAAAGAGAGATGAGATAAACTAATGTAATAGTTCATCTCATCATTAATAGTCATAACGCATACCTGAATCATAATATTATTAAGTGCAACTGTACTTAATAGTTAGTACTAATACACGATATAATACCTTAATCGTTATGCGGTACTAGGTAAATTTATAAGATCTATTCTAGTACATTCTAGTGCATATACTAGCGATTATGGTCCTAATGAGGCGGTAAATTCACGGTAATTGCACCAGAATATTCCAAGCATGCTAAATGGTGTCAAGTGGCAATTAAATGGTGCTATACTGGTGAAAATACGAATATTTTATGATAATTTTATAAACTTTTCCTAGGTATAAAAAGATTTTGAAGAATAATAAAAATATAAGAATAATATCTATTCTGATGGCACTAAGTTAACATCAAATTATTGCTACTCGACATTACATATTATTCCGAGAATAAACTACATGTACACATTTACGTAACTATATTCACCATAGCCTAATTTGAGATTGAAAATAACTCGCGAGTAAATCGCTACTATGTATGAGTAAATATGAAGAATAAACTGATTTCTAGTATAGGTACTCTCGAGAATAAGAATGTTTGGTGAAATGGTACAATGTTCCACGGTAGCATATAAAGCAGCGAACTATAATTAAAACTCAAATATTAACTCGACGCACTGATGAAGTTGGTCACGGCGGTCGCAGTTCGCGGTTTACTCATTTCGAATTAAACCCGTAACCGGCAAATCCCGTAATGGGATTGTGCGCATATTAGGAATTCTTACGTGCCTAGATATACTAAAATAAACATTGTATGAAATTCAGTAGGTATTCTTTCCATACTAGGCGAAGGAATTAATTTGGATGGTCTAAGATCAGTCATCAGCTGACTAAAGCGGCAGCTTCATATTGTTTAAAGATCTTGCTTTACCCATAATATATATCATTCTACTCGCGGCCCGCTCCGGCTTCGCACGGGTATAAAATATATAGCCTATGTCATTCACTGTTAATTGATGTTATTATATACACATAAACCTTCCTCTTCAAGCACTCTATCTATTAAAAAAAACCGCATCAAAATCCGTTGCGTAGTTTTAAAGGTTTAAGCATACATAGGGACAGAGAAAGCGAGTTTGTTTTATACTCTGTCGTGATAGTGATTCAATAGTATTTTTCTTCTCGCGTCAGTTCCTCAGCTTTGAGGATCGTGGTTCCCTCGAGATATCACATCCTGTACGATGCTGTTCTATGCTATTATCACCAAAATGTTAATTAAAACATACACACGATTTAATGGCCCAAAATTCAACGAACTCAGAATATTCTTTCCACTTACCCCTACGTCCACTCCTGTACTTGGGCACAGTATAATGAAAATAAAGAAAACTGCAAAGCTTTCACAAAAGATGCATAATTCGCATAAACCGTGGGACCTGCATAATGTCGCCGTGTTAGCTTGGAATTTCGGAAACGAAATCTGCATTCAGAATAGAGTAGGTATAGCCGCAATTTTATCTTTTGAATACACTGACACAATTTTAGTTGGGAATAATTTTGTTTTAGCTAAGTAAGATATGCCATTGAAAATGTATGTTAAGTACGTGTAAAGTGCCAGACAGTTTTGTCATTTTCTGGGTATGTGAAAGTGGATACTCTTGATTGACTCTGTATGGAGAAATTCACTAACTGTCATCGATTTAAAAATATGTTAAGTGTTTCATCATGGAACACAAAATAAATGTGAAAATTATCTATGTACATTATAAGTATGTACGTTTAAATACACTAATGTACAAATGGCGGATTGGAATATTCTAATGTTACAACTAAAATACGCTGATTTTGATGATCTTTTTATCTTTAATTTCCTGATAGATTTTAAAATATTTCGCACTGATTTATTATTCCATTACCATGGAAGCCATCGTCTATCGGTCCATCGATCTATGTGCTCAACTCATTGCCACTTCAGCTTTGCAGACCGTAAAGCTGTGTCGGTGACTCTTTACTCTAGTTCTACTGTCCTCTTTTCTGATTTGATCACTCTCGAAACTCCGACCATTGCCTGCTGAATACTAACTTTAGTTTTCTATGTAACTCATAGTAGCAACTATTGTCTCAGAGCACTGAACGCAGGTATTGCTCAAATGATATATGAGACAGATGATAAATATTTATTTATTTGGCAAAACAACATAACCAATGAACATAATAATATCCATTGAGACCCACTACAGGAATACCTAGCATTCCTGTATCGTGGGGTCCAATTCACCACCATTAACAATTACAGTTGTGGCTCGGATGACATGACAATCAAATTACCAACAAAACAATTACAAACAATATTATACAAAAAATTAAAAATACAATATTACATAAACGAATTAAAAGCCTAATTAATATTTGCACCATCGATTTCCTAGAAGTGATTGCTAGGCAGCGATTTTGTAATCGTTGATGTGATACAATAGAACAACCCTTCTTTTTGAAGTATTAAAGTTATCTTTGTTCTAATATTTGAGTTTCAATATATAGAGAGCTATATATTGAAGTATTCCTCCAATGTATCTATAGGATGTAAAGGATATATGGAGGCTAAAATATAAACCGCATCAGAGTGATACTACCAAAATTTATGGCGCAATATGTTACAGCAAAAAGTATTGTTCAGCTAATTTCACTTGGCTTAAGTAATGTCCGCACGAACCCGAGATACGTACAATTTATAACCGGACGTATTTACTGCATGAACAGTAACAATTGCTTTTTCTTTCACCCATAAAGTTCATTTCTCTTCTTCTCTGCAATCTTTCTCTCTCTCTCTGCAACGCTTTTCTCATTGCTGAGGTCGTGACTCCTTTCCATTATTTATATTATAATGGTAGAAAATATACTGGGATAAAATTGCAGTAGCTTAATTTGTGCTAAAAATATTTTTTTATGGAAAAGGGGCCTTGTCACACGGAACAGACAGACGGACAACAAAGTGATCGTTTAAGTGTTCCATTTATTTGACAGAACCCTAAAAACAGTCCATAAAATCAAGTTTGCTACACAAAAAGTAGCACTTTCGTCGTAAAAAAAGCTCTGAAAAATCGATAAGACTCGAATGGAATGTATTGGCTGTTCACGTCGTTCGTCGCGATTATATTGAGGTGTTCGAGTGGTGATGGATCCATAAACTTGCGTGTGTCGCTCGTGGAGTTTTGTCTCAGACTGCTTCAAATTTTTTTTACCTGATATAGGGTTGCGCTTGACGACAATCAGTACTGGATAGCACTGATGAGGTCTAGGTTGGAGCGCTTGCCTAGAAGATGCCTATTCACTCTTGCTTTGAAGGTACTCAAATAGTAGGTGTTTACAGAATGTTAGTTGTCAGTGACGTATCAACTTACAACTGAGCGCACGCCTGCTCTCAGTGAGGATTATAGGCTGCTTATAGGCCATACGCGGTGGCATGGTGAATACTCCGCCAAGTGTGACCCACGCTATTGCCAGGGTCCATGGAGGGACACAGACCGGTTTTAGTGGGTGCAAGCTTCGTTTCCCCTGGCGGAGGGGTATGCGATAGTAATTTACTGTCTATAAAAAAATGCCATAGTCCACCACGCTGGCCCAATGCCAATTTTCAGAGTTAAACTTTGAAAACTTTGAAAATTATTATTTTTGCTTTTAAACAAACTGGGGTTATTATATTTTACAGTATCGATCCTTTCACACACCTTTGAGAATACTATGGAGAACTCTCATGTGTGCAGGTTTCAACACGTTTTTTTTTTTTGTTTTTTTTTTTGCTTATCTTTATTGCCTAAATGCACAAAACAAAATATAATCGTAGGTGCGAGAAATATTGTGTATTCAAATAAACTTTTACAAAGTGCTTTCGAATCATTTTCGAATCGTCAAATGAATCTATGGTCCGGAATGCCGTTCCAACTGAGGAAAACCAGTGAGTTCGGTATTGAACCCGCAACCTGCCCTATAGGTTCTAACCACTAGGCTCACACTAATAAAGATAATACTTTTAGTCCTTTATTTACGTTGGTATGAATGGAGGACACAAATGTGTTTAAATGTTACAATAAATTAAATCTAGTGCGAACGCGGAGAGCCGTTACTATACTGTGTAATTAAAAGTTAAAGAGCCGCGAAGTGGAGTGAAACCGCGGGCAAATGCTATATGCTATGTAGCATTTTTGATTAATGTGCAATGGACAGAATTTGTATTTTATCTATTTTCAAAATTGGCAGTTTATCTATATCCATTGCTATTCGTTAATCCGGCTAATACTCAAAAACGGCTGGACCGATTTGAATATTTTTTATGTAGTTTTGTTCGCTCTAGTCCAGGGGTGGTTTAAAAATTCATAAAATAGAAAAATATATAAAAGACCAGTCCAAAAATAAAAATAAAAATTCAGAAATCGCCACTTCAGATTACTTACATTTAATAAATGGCGGGAGCGAAGCCGCGGGTAAAAGTTAGTCTTGGAATAATTTTTTTTTAATATCATGATAAAAATAATTATGATTATCAAAGCATTAAGCAAAAGTTGTGTGTGAAATTAGCGAGAAACTCACGCTCGCGTACGCTTTTAGCATTTGAATAACGTATTACGATTTACGAGTATCAACGAACGAAATTCGTTCGCTGCGTATTTTACGGAAAGATCTAAAAGCCCGCCAAAATTATTATCCCAGAAACATAATATCTGTCATTATATTAAAATTATTATTATTAAACAAAGGGTCACGACCCTCACAAAAGTAAAATCACCCTTTGCTAATCAACTTTATGTCTGAGCTTTAGTATTTTCCCGAATCTCTTCACGCATAAATCCGGAAATATTCCAAGGAGTTTTATTTCCCGAATCCAAAGCATACAGTTTTTTAGTCGCGTCATAAATCGAGATTATCGAACGCGCTTCAGTGCGGGGCCCACTTCACTCGCAAAAACCTCTAAAATCTCGAGACAGACTGATTGGAGTGGATAGGCCTTGCACGTCTGCCGGTTTATTTAGTGTGTTTTACGTGATAGATCCGAAAGAGGCTTTTTAGTACCTATTTTTACTTCCATTATGCCTTCATAAAAGAACGAATGTTCGTTGTTCGGTCCGGAGGAGTTAAAAAGTGCTCAAATATTTTACTTACACCATCTTTACTTCTTTCGTAGTATCCTATTAATTACTTAATTATTTGATTAATCGGATCCAACCGTTCCCGAGATTAGTAGCCACAAACAAACAGGCAGACGGACAGACAGACAAAATTTAAAAAACATGTTTTTGTTATAAGTACCGTACTTATTTACATATGCATTCAGTAAAAATCTGTTATTTTAATATTACAAACAGACATTTCAGTTTTATCTCGCAGCAAATACTATCAACTATAGCGCTCTCCGCGGCCCTGAGTGACCCCTGACTCTCACTTTGAGGCCGTTAGTACTTTTCGATTCTTTTTTGAAAGAAAGAAAGAAACGTTTATTTTAAGAATTGTGCCACATATCACCCAATAGGTATACCTTGATTAGATTGTCCACCACTTGAGCATTAAAGACAAAAGGCGTCAAGCAGAAGAAGCGCCGGAACAGCTAAGTCATGTGTTTTTCAACGCTGCCTACACGCACTTTCATCTGTAGGCACTGAGAGATTGTAAATAATATATAATCTTAAAAGGAAACAAAAATAGCACAGGTTTCTAGATCCATCACGCTCTAAACACTCGGAATAATCCCACCGGCGTAAAGGGCCAATACACTCATTCCGGCTGTCTCGAGCTTTTAGAGGTTTTTCGAGCGAAGTGCTCCTCTTTGTGGCGCAAACTTGATTTATGACGCGCCAGCCGAGTGTCTCTGCTTATAGAAACAGAGCGAGACTGAGGAAAATAGCGAACGAGACAGCCGATGAGAACTCCTGGGTTCAAATAAATCTCTTTTACCTATCCTACTAATATCCTACTAATATCGTACTAATATTATAAATGCGATAGTTTGTGAGGATGGATGGATGTTTATTTATTGTGTCTTCACGCCACAATGAATGAATTGATGGACATAGCTCATCCCCAGGGATTAACACATAGGCTACATTTTATCCCGGCGAAAAAAGTTTCCGCGGGAATCAAAAAACCTAAGTCCACGAGGACAAAGTCACGGCCATCATCGAATGATGGATAAATATCTTCACAGATAATAGCCCTCTGCGTATGATATATTTTACCTAGTGCACAAGTGTCTGTTAACACAGGTGCGCTCTCTATTCCTTCACTCTAATAGTCCGATGGGACTGGGATGGGATGTCGGAAATCCAATACGACCGGAGGGAGATTAGGCGCAGGACCGACGGCCTCACATGTTCTTCGAGACACGGGGGTGACACACTGCCTACTTCCTAGCTCAAGGCTAGTACCTACTAAAATTTTTTGTCCCGACCTAGGAATTGTACCCGGGATCTCGTCACCTGCAGTCGAACATGATAACCGCTACACCAATGACGCTGTTTGGCTTCAAATGGTTTTCTTTATGAATCTCAGTTTAGTAAACCAACGCTGGAGCAGTAGGTATTTAAGTTTGAACTACAAAAGTGTCGTCAAACAAATAAACCGACTGACCATTACAATTTATTAACAGTAAAAGGTTTTATAGTTACATTGTAAACTAAATTCTAAAGATCTTTTGAAACGGCGAGCTTATAAGAGCCAGTCTGTACAGTGTACAAATATTTACATTGTATTTTACACAGTAAATAATGTGTTAGATGGAACCAGACAATCTGGGAGACGTAAAATTCCCAGCACGGAGGAGCCACTCGTCTCCAAACGTACGAGACTACTTCCACCTAATTATACGTGTACACTACATATTAGGCTACTCGTACAGTACTACCCTCCTCAAGCTATAACGTCGTTAACCAACATTTGGCCAAATACGATCTTTAATGTTATCTTAATTAGAAAAAAATCTCTATCGATCCATCTAATCGGTACTCTCCTTACTGCTGTTATCCTATTATTAAATAAATGCGAAAGTTTGAATGTATGGATGTCTGTTACTCAATCACGTCGCAACGACTGAACCGATTTGGCTGTTTGGCATAGAGATAGATTAGAATCTGGAATAACACATAGGGTTTGTAACCCGGAAAATAAGAGAGTTCCTGCGGGAATAAAAAACCTTAATTGGTAAGTGATGAAGTAGCTAGTGTAATACCCCGCCACAAAGCGGGCTAGCTTGGAAGGAGGTATGGCAGTTTGACGGCATTTCTCTGACAGTAAAGTTGTAACTAGCCACGACCAAAGCCTCCCACCAGACATAATGTCAAAAAATGTAACAAGGAAAATAATTTAATAAAAAATAAAAAATTGTAACAAGCAATGTGGCATCTATAATTTCTTAAAAGCTCCATTGTAATATGGGGTCTTGGAATTTGGTCGTAGTGTAACAGCTAACACACTCGAGTGCTATTCCCAGAGAGATGTGGGTTCGAATCCCACCAGCCTCGGAATTTTTGATATGATAAATCTATTAGGATATCTCAAAAATTGTTTGTGAGCAGCCTTATTCAATCGAGTGCATCGGTAAAGCCACCTTTATCCGCAGTGAGTTCACGCCACCTTCTTCAGACATTTTAGGCTAATTGCCCTCCAAGAGACAAGTTTTACTGCTGAATAGTTAAGGCTATGCATTTCACTTTGTCGAAGTGTTCGAAGGTAATGAATATTGCATGCGGTATAGATTGTTACTGTGCTGGAGAGTTAGGACATTAGCCGATCGAACTGAGTAGACGTTGTAGTTAAAAGCCAAAACCTGCTAAAAGCACCTATCCCTGCGGCGTGTTGATTTGTTGTTCAATCAATATTATATTATATTGCAATGTAAACACAAAGCTTCTATAACTTAAATAAATTAATAATAATGTATTGTAATAAATTAATAGTAATGTAATGAAATGTATAATGTATATGTAATAAATTAATAGTAATATAATGAAATAGATTTTAAGCTAACTTTTAATGTTGCATGCTGTATTTAAGCAGAGTTTGGTTGTCCATTTATTTTATTTGTAACACCATTACCCAAATTCGCAATAAAGAAATTGATTGATTGAATCATGCAACATTATAGGAATCGAAGACGGATTTTGACGGACGACCTATGGGTATAGTTGAGAACTTGGAGAAGGGGTTGGAAAGTGAGGGTACTTACAGGTGTCAAAGGATTTCACATAATTTTGACGAAATTTCTTAAATAAATGCTTTAAAAATAAAAGAAATCATGCCTTTCATTTTTTTTTTCGGGTGTAATTATCGAGTTTTGGCCCAATTTAATTTTCGGTAAGTTTCAATTTCAATGTTGCTAAACGAAAAAAAATATAAAAAAAAATCAATTCTGTCGAAATGGAATAGTCATGTTTTGAAAAGAACCTCCTCATTTTTAACCGACTTTAAAAAAAGAGGAGGTTCTCAATTCGACGCGTACTTTTTTCGTAACAAGTAAGCGTTAGATAAAACCATTAGAATTTTCACAGTGATATTTATAGTGGGGTAAACAAATAGCTATGGCTGGTACACTGCCGGTAGTTAGTCAAACCCAACTGCCCGTGACGGGGTCACGCCGACCAATGATCGAGCGCTAAAAGCTACACGTTTCTTTATAAACGTTTATACGGGGAAAGGTTTACCTTTATAGCTTTTTGGCACGATATTCCGCTTGGTTTTGACTTTTGTGCGTTATTTGGAAGCCTCGAGGCTCGAATGCGAGTTTTTGATTGAACATAACTCGTCATGTCACTATTTTCATTAATTGGTTTGGTTGCAACTGTCTTTTTTTTTGTGTTTGTTGTTTGTTGAACCGTTGGTAGAGTTTCGACGTGTTATAAGAGCCACAGTTCTAGGTTGGTTTACATGAAATAAATAATTTTTAATTTTGATTTTTTTTTTGCTTTGGCCTTGGATAGTAACCACTATACCGACAAAAACGTGCCGTCAAGTGATAAAGGGCCTTTGCACACCACGTTTTTTAAATGCGCCGTTGACGCGCCTTTTAGAAACGTGCGTCGACGGCGCGCTTTTATCCTACAGAGCAGTTTGTTGTCATTTGTATCGATATACACGCGCGTTAGCATCGCGTTTGTATCATTACAAACGCGCGTCAACGGCGCGTTTAAAAAACGTGGTATGCAAAGGCCCTAGCATTACGGCGTGTTGGCGTGTAGAAGCCGATTAGGGGTATGGGCTTAATAAGAATTGCTCCTTACAAGGTAGTCCACTACCAAATCAGAGTTTATCGTCACTGTAAGCGACGCAAATGTATAAAAATATTACCTATATTTTATATGTACAGTGTACACCTACTAAAGTAAGTTCCTAATGTTTTTATTAAATGTTAATAAACAGACCGACTCTAGAACTGAACGTATATTGTATGAGGGTTGCAGGGAGCGGGGAAGACCTCATAATATGTGACAACTTTTTGAATAACCTCAGTTCGTTGATTCACCGCAGCATCTCCAAACGCGTAATTTCAGTTTCGAATACGATATACGTCCTGCATAGCTCATTTTAACCAAAACGTTGTCTTATATAAGTCTCCGTGACAGTCACTTACCATTGGGTGAGAATGCAGTCAAGTACTATTTCGTCAAGAATAACAAAAAAATTAAACAAAAAAGATCTGTAATTTTCAGACTACAACAAACAGAACGCGTGATTCCAGTGAAAACATTTGTCTTCTGAACATCTGTAGTTTTAGAGATAATGAAATATTTCTTTAACCTAAAAAGGTTAATAAACAAATGTTTATTTTGCTGTTTGAGTAGAATTAGCTTATATTTTGATTTAAATCCCCAAAAAAGTTGTTACCTTCTCCATTAAGTATAATTAACATGTAGCGCAGGATGAATTATGCAACACGGCAACTTTACAAAGCCCATTTCACACGTTTTTTTGTAAGCTCACACTCCAATTTAATTTCACACGGACACTTTAATAAGAATTATACTTTCAGACAGCGTTCCGCGCGACGGGAAATTTCACGTGAAGAGAAATAAACACGAAAGAAAAATGCAGTCAAGTTTGGTCGCATTGGAGATAAAAACTTTATTAAGTTTCGTAATGGCTTGTCGCCCTCCAGACGACCAGCACGTTGCTCGGACGTTTCATTTACAGCTTACAATAAAACTGCTGTGGGATTGTCTAAAGACAATTGTTATAAAATAATACGAGTACGTACCACGGTAACTATTTTAGTTGGGATTGTCGATATTTCGATCCAATTGCATGGACCGTGGTCACGACGAGACTGCGGTGTTGCGAGACGTCAAGTTGAAGCTGTCATGGGTAGAATCTATCTAACCGCCTTCTTGATCTTTTCTGAGGAACATCATTCAAAGTTAGGCAAAAAATACTAATAACGTCGCTTTTTAAATTTGATTATGTCATTAAACAACGAATCAAGTATAAAATCTTTAGTTTGTATAAAAATGTTTGCTGCAGTGTAACGATTGCAATCACGTCTGATTGGCCGGTACTCTCTCGCTATTGGTTAAAATGCATTGATGCAGCGAAAACGCGATTTAGTTAGCCAACTAAATGTGATTGCGATAGTCATAATGTACCCATAATTTTTAGACAATCCCACAGCTATATAAAGGCGTATTATCACCGCTACTTTTATCGAGAATAAGAATAAGTATACGTCATCCAAGGACAGATACAAGGCAACAAGACTATGAAAAATTCAGCGCTACCGCTTAAAATCGGTTCTAGATAGGTACATTCTTCTTCTCTTCTTCTTTATCAACTTATAGCCGTCCCCTGCTGGACGTAGGTCTCTTGCATGGATCTCCACTGGCCTCTGTCTTGCGCCGCCTGAATCCAGCGGCTCCCTGCGACTCGTTTAATGCCATCGGTCCACCTAGTGGGGGGGGTCTGCCAACACTGCGCTTCCCGGTGCGGGGTCGCCATTCCAGCACCTTGGGACCCAATGGGATAGGTACATTAGCTATGGCTAATTTAAATCTAAAACCTAAGTTCATATGCCCCGCACGAGCTTAGGTTTAGATTGAAATATTTATTATGAAAGAACTTAAAGCTTTACTTTAAGCTTGTACTGTACACAATTTCTGAAGTAAATTGCCTGGTCTAAAAATAGCCTTATCCTTTTGACATGGTTCTTCCC
Source organism: Hipparchia semele (assembly GCA_933228805.2). NCBI lineage: Eukaryota > Metazoa > Arthropoda > Insecta > Lepidoptera > Nymphalidae > Hipparchia > Hipparchia semele. Next base: position 15,740,434 of record OW121711.1, on the reverse strand, counting down.
TGTGCAAAAGGAATTTAGTTTCGTTTAGAGATTGTATACAACAGAATTAGTATCAATGAGTTCAACTTAAAAGGAAGTCAAAACGGAAACGTAAAACTAAAATGTAAACAGAGATAAAGAAAGTTTTGAGAGAGCAAAAGAAAGCAAGCGCTCTTGAGTGACTGCCGGTTGTAGTATTTTATTTGCGAGCAAGTTGTACAGGTACTAACGACAAATTGTCGCTCGTCTACTACAGCTGTGAAAAAATAGTAATGGTATGACTGACTGGTAGACAATTTGTCGTTTTGTTGCACTGCCGATTTGGTTTTTGGTCATTTACTTTCAGTTCAGTAGAGGTATTCACCAAAATAAAAGTCACTTCCAAAGCAAACTCTTGTCAATATGTATTATTCTGAACTGATGGTAGAGTCTTGAGATGTCTTAAGAGCTACAAGTTAGACTTTAAGAAATAAATAATTTTGAATTTGGATTTTGCATTGGTATTTGGTATGGATTTGTCAAAAAAGGGATAATTTGCCATAATTGGTAACACAGAATAATATGATAGGAAATGGATAAACTATTCGCTCCAATTTTATAATAGGACGAGTGTCATTACCGCTCTAGTATTTTTTACCCATGATTGGTGAAGCGAGTTTGCTTTCGAAATGAGTTTGTATTTTACTGAATAGCGTTGCAGATTGTATTGTGCATTCATGTCATGGAATCTATCTAATGTCATGGTATCTATCTATATAAAAAGAATCAATTGTTGTTCGTTAGTCTGGCAAAAAATCAAAAAAGCTTGACCGATTTGAAGTTTTTTTTATTTGTTTTGCTTGCTCTTAAACAGGGATGATTTATTTTAGTTTGGTAATTTTAGTGCAGGATCTCTTTGGATTACTTTTAATGCATAGCGGGAGCGAAGCCGCGGATAAAAGCTAGTTTAAATACACATTTTTCAAGTCCTGAGAGCATTTAATTAATTTTATTTTAATAATTAAATGCTCTTAGGACTTGAACAGTTTTGCTCTAAGTTCAAGTGTAAAGTTTCCAAGTCGTGGCTTACCAAAAATTATGCGACAAAAATCATGAATATGTCCCCTCAACTCATCTAACTACAAACGTTGTGCTTGTATTTTGTGGCTTTAATTCTATCACCCAAATGCTCTGAAATCTAATCTGGATGCTTTCTGGTCATCTAATCTCTAATTGTATAATACAAGATTTTAGTCCAAAATTCTACCTTACATTAATATTAAACTGATCAATTTTGCCTCCGAACATTAATATCAATTTACGAGGTCCGCCGACCCACAATTTGCTTATGTATAAAGCTTGAAATATACGCAACGCATGGCGGGAGCGTAGCGCGGCTATCAAGTATTGTTCAGAGCAATTTTTACTCAAAGGCCCGAACGAAATAGCTTCGAATATTGATATCACGCAAAACTGTGGTCATCAGGTCAAAAAGGACAAAGAAAAAATATATATGACCATATTGTATATAAAGAGGTGGCCAGAATGACGTGGTACAAAACGCTGTGGGAATTATTTGAAAGACTCTAGAGGAGCCTATATACACAAAAGGCTGGTGTTTAAAAAGTATGAATATTTTTATTTAGTATAATGAAACCTAATAGGAACAAAAATATCCTACAAAGAAATAGATAAATTACCCATTGCGCTGTCCCAAATTCAGAGTTATTTTTACTTTAAACGGGTATTAATATATTATATTTATTATTATTATCAAAACAAAAAGCTGAATGAAATTATAATTATGAATTTTAAAAAAATATGATTTATTCTTGAGAAAAATGTTTTAAGGATAGCTATTATGCTCCTATCGGTTGGGAAAAATCACCGTGATTTTGCATCGCATACTTGCTGTCAAAACATGTCGTGGTGAAATACAAAGGCAATAAATTACAGCGCGTTTACAGTACAGTGTTCCATACAGTTTCTTGTATTAAAAACCCCTATCGAAGGCCCTGTAACCCAAGCAAATTTTTTTACGCTACGCAGCCGTCACGCGTTCTGTTTGTTGATGCCTCGATAATTACACCCCTTTTGTTTCAGTTGCTAACAAATCATTATATAAACCCAATTAGCTTCTAATATGCATTAGTGAGTTTTAGATAAATAGCCAAATATAACCCGATATTCAATTGCCCAGTTACTCCCATGAATTTTAAGTGTACCTACGTGTTTCACTCAGTTTCACTGTTTATTATTTCGGGTTGTACCTACTGCATACATTTTGCAATGAAATATTTTATACAAGAGAGTTACAGACTACATGTCAAGCAAATAAGAAATCCTTACTGAATAAATCCTATTATTCCTATTAATCGTATTAATATTATAAATGCGAAAGTTTGGATGTATGGATGGATGGATAGATGTTTGTTACTCAATCACGCCGTAACAACTAAACCAATTTTGCTGAAATTTTTCACTGAGATAGGTTATAGTCTGGCATAACACATAGTTACTTTTATCCTGGAAAATAAAAAGAAAAATTTCCGCGGAGAGTTCCCGTGGAAATGAAAACATCGATCCAAGCGAACGAAGTCGCGGGCATCAACTAGTACCTAATACATACATAAATGCAATGTGTTTTTTTGTTGATTTATCCTTTAATCAAGCACCAACGGAGCAGACGATGTAATTTTTGGTATGGGTATAGTTGAGAACTGGGAGAGTGACATCTTTTCCTTTTACCCCAGAAAAACAGAGGGTATTTTTAAAATCTAACTTCACGCGGACGATGTTGTTGGCGAAAGCTAGTTACCAATAAAGAACAACTTTATAAAGATCAAAGCTAAATATCTAGGTAAATAAAATCAGAAGCAAATACTGTAATCTCTTAAGGAACTGAACGATATAAGAAAGTACGTAGCTTCCAGCGCTTTTCTAAGAAATATTGTGGTACTTAATAAATAAGGCACAAAAAGTAGCGCAAGGAGCGTAGCGCTTTATTTAGGCTTTCCATTAAATGGAATGAAATTCTTCAAGACGGCTTTGTAGCACCGCTTCCTACGCTAGAAGCTGTATAAGCTGTGAAACATTAAGCGCTTAAAGCGCCGTTGGAGCCACTTATACAGGGTGGAAACGATAACAGTGTGCCCGTGCGATTACTTTCTCAATGTATTAGATAGCCAAAAATCTGCAAGTAAAACCTATATGTCATGATAATGGGTAGATACTTGAAATTTTCACAGAATGTGTATTTCTATTGCCGCGATATCGACAAATAATAATAAAAATAAAAAAAGACGTGTGGCACTCGGGGACTGCCGCGGTAAAGCTATTGCATAGCATTTTTTATCAACGCCATCGAGTGGCTCACCGCTAGATGGCGTTGATAAAAAATGCGCCATCTAGCGGCTCACCGTAGAGGAGTCCCGTGTCAGGTTATTTTCGTTACGGAATTTCTGGATTCGGTCTCCACGCTGGCCCGCGATAGAAGCTATGCAATAGCTTAAAAGTTGAAAATTAAAGAGGTTGTCCATACTTTTGTTTACGCTCGTTCTTAATAATAGCTGGTGTTAAATCTTGTACGATGGTACGGAATTCTTCTTGTGCAAGTCCGACTCGCACTTGGCCGTTTTTGTTTAAGATTAGTAGCTAAGCTGAACTTGACTTATAGTTAGTAAAGGGCCGAGGAAGCCAGGGCCGAGGAGGGGCCAGGAAGGCAGCAAGGGCCAACGGGTCCTTCATTTAGACATAGGTTATACTAGATAGATAGAAGTAAGTTAGATTTAGATACAATCAAAATAGAAGTAAGTTAGATATGATAGAAGTAAGATAGACAGAGTTAGATACAGCAGCATAGATAATTTAGATAGAAGATAAAAAAAAAACATAGCACTAAAAGTTGCTACAAAATAAATAGTAGCAAGAACTAAACGGAAAAAAAAACTTGACTTATAGTCTCCTCTCACCTCCAAATAACAATAAAGAAAGAAAAGAAAGAAAATAGATTTTATAAGCGAAAAGTTTGTGCTAGGACTGGATACGACAATAGTGCAACGGGTTGGGCTCGATCCTGCGATCTTTCAGTTTTCAGTCCGCACCTTTAACCGTTGGGCTATTGCTACATATCCAGGCACCTGAACCGCACCTCTGAACCAAGCTTAATTAATTGCGCCCGAATCATTAAACGATGCATGTAACGCGACCGCTAAAACTTTTGGCATTCGTAAATTCACAATTTAAGCTCGTCGTAGAGCCGCAAGAGCCGCATCCAATGCATTTTTAACCGACTTCCAAAAAGGAGGAGGTTATCAATTCGGTCGGTATCTTTTTTTTTTTCTATGTATGTCCACCGATTACTCCGAAGTTTCTGAACCGATTCACGCGATTTTTTTTTTCAATCAACAGAGGAAGCTCGCGAAATGGTCCCATAAAAATGTTTACCTTCAACTCCTCAAGCCTGATGCTGCAGAGGTACTTTCCCCCTAAATTATGGGGCTTTAGGAATTGTAGAATATCGGATTCATCGTTTCTATTTAAGCCCGCCCGACTTCAACAAACGTGTACAAAATAAAATTATTTTTATACTTTGTAGTGGCGTTTGAAGTCGGTTTTTTGAAAAGAATTTTTATTCGTTAACGATAAACTGGCACGATACGACACTACAAGAGTCGACAGCATCGGACGCATCATAAATATGTGTGATGACGTGAACTAATGTATGACGTAATTATTCGGCGATGACGTGAACTGATGTATTATGACGTCACTGGCGTTTCAGCTCTGAAAAATGAATTTTATGTAAACTGCGGCTTTTTTGACTCTTGCGACTTTTATTGTTCTTGCGACTCTTACGGTTCTTGCGACTGTTGTGATTAGCAGTTCTGACGGCTTTTGTAAGTCTTGTAGATATCGCAACTTTAATACCTTTTGCGATTCTTGCGGCCTTAATGGTTTTTGCGTTTTTTTTGCGGCTCTTGCGACTTTTACTGCTCTTCAGGGTCTCGAAACTCGCCTCTAATGAATGAGTGAAGTAATAAACAATGCATGTAACAGCACTACTAACAAAACATCGGAAATACGTAAATTTTCAATTTAGCAAAGTTATTTTACCATGAGCCGGTATTTCGCATAATTGATACTATTGATTCAACAAAGCATGTCGCAGAGATTAGATAAATAACAGACGTTTAACTTTTTGTTTATGCCTACTAAAGTCCGCGTTCTCCTCTCTCTCTTTCTTTCTGTAGGTACTCTTGCAAACTTTTTGTAAAGATATGTAGTGATTGATAGAGACACACACACAGTGAGGAATAGATGCTGAATAAGTATTTGAGTTGGAGAACTTAGAGTTCCTTTACGTCTATTTCAACTCGTCCTGTAACGTTTGCTACTTCGATGTAGAGAGAAATTAATTTATCAATGTAACTTCCAACATAGGTGAAGTGAATATTTTAGTATCTAGTTCGGAAGCTATTTCACGAAGGATTTATAACAAAACTAGTTGATGACCGTGGCTTCGCTTGTGTGGATTTAGTTTCTAAAAGTCCCGCGGGAACTCTTTGATTTTACGCGATAAAAAGTAGTTTATGTCACTCTCCCGGTCCCAAACTATACCCACGCAAAATGACGCCGATCCATTGTTTTATAGCGGCATGATTGAAGGACAAACCAACAAACAAACACACTTTCGCATTTATAATATTAGTAAGGGTAGTAAGGATGACAAAAGAGTGAAATGCGCCTCAGTGGCTGGGCAGCGCTTAATGTTACCCTTATAAACGAGAGAGACAGAGCTTCGCTTTTAATGAGTTTCATATGACATCACACTTTCTTAATTCAGAAAGTGAACATGACAGATAGTAGGGCATGACAGCTCTGTGATAATAATTTTATAATTATTGTCAAAACTTATTAACACTTACTGTAGTGTTTGATTCATAAAAGGCAACTTATCTTACTGCAGAAAAAGACTCTCTCTTTCTTTGGAAGTTGGTTAATGAAAAAGGTTCCAAACCCATTTTTAACTTTATTAAGTTATCTTATATTTAAGACAATAACATCTATGATGGCAGAGATAAAAAAAAATGTTTCAGCTACATCTGTTATAGTTTCATATTCTATGTCCTTATATTTGTATGTAAAATCAATTGAGCATGCAAATCTCCAAATACCTATATCAGATCAGTTTATAGATTGTTTGCTATTTTGGTAGTAACTGGGCCACTTATTACATTAATATTAATCTTCGTGGTAATTTGTGTGTATAATTCAGAATTAATGTATACGTAAACTAATTATTAACAGTGTATGCTTTGTAAATAATAAATATGGAATTATTGCATAATATTGTAGATTAATATTATAAGCGGGGTTTTTGCTTTACAAAATTGCGATAGTAATCATTTTGGTCTATGGTGGGTTCTTTCAAGGGCGCGTGAGCTTTACTTGTGGTTACGTCCTGTAACATAACATAACATACATTGCGTAAGTGTGTGTGCCTGTCAGGAGCCTAAGTGGGAGAGGAAAGGCGCGAGTTCTCGCTCCCACTTATATAGATTCGAAACACATACAACCATGAGCCACGCGCCCTCATGAATTGCAAGAACATACCAAGGAATTTAAAATTTTATTATTCCTTAAAATAAACAATGTACTAATTAATGTTAACGCCTTGTAAGCACAAGCGCAAGTCGAGTCCTTAAAAAGTAACTTAAAAAAATATCTGCGGACGAAAGGAAGGGTTGCTAAGCAACAATTAAAATTTTACGAATCTCGACGACACTTTTACGCTTTTACTTGAACACCTCCCGCGAGTCACATTGCAGTCCTCGGCAAGCTCTTCAATTTTTCTTAGAACCCGACTTTGTTTATTTTGGAGATTTTCTTTGTCTTTTTGTTCAGAGGTTTTTTATGCAACGAACAGAAATATACCTTAATGGTGTGACAGTAAAGTTGATGTTTCAATGGTGGTTCTTGTAGGTACAAAATACTTTTCCACGATGACCATCATTAAAATTTTATTTTTTTCGTAATACTATTAACGTATATTTCTGTTTAAAATCTCCTGCGCAGGCCCTAAGTCATCTATTTATGTAGGTATGTATGAAACGAACATTAGAACACAAATGACAAAAGTACATCGCGCTACGATGTCGTTACCTAATTATTTATTAAATCAACTGTATTTTTTATTACTTATTTGAATATAGGTATTTTCAATTTAAAATTGGGCGCCGAAACAGTTTTATCGCGTAGATTTCCCGTTCGGACGTCGCCAATGCCCTTGCCAAACTACTAATGCACGGTCGACTGTGCATGTCAGTTGAACAAGGTGAGTGTTTGGAACACCATATCTAGTAATTAGTACACTTATATCGATTTATGTATGTTTTATCACATAAATACGTAAGTAGGAACCTACATATTTATGTGGCAAAACTGTTGCTATCAGGACAAAACAGTTAAGGAAATGGTTGTCTTTTTTTTTTGCAGAGACATTAACTGCCACGGTCTTGCACCGCCTGCATCCAACGGCATCCTGCGACTGTCTGACGTTGTCGGTCCACCTAGTAGTATGCATTATTAAATATTACAACAAAAGAATCAAAGAATGATTCTTTGATACAAAAAAACAGTAAAAAGCGAACCCCCTCCTTTTAAAGAAGATGGTAAAAATACAAAAAAATCTCAAAAAAAAAATGGCGTTAGAAAGCAAAAAGGGCCGCATGTATCCGTTCAGGATTTCAGCATCGCAGCGATATTGTTCCGCGCTAACAAGTTACAAATATTTGTGTTTGCCTTCGTTACGATACGCACTGATCTGTTGGTAAAACAATATGGAAATTGGACCTTTCGTTGTGTACCTAATATCAGCTTGCCTACTGTCGGTATTAAGTTTTGTAAGCCTAAACGTCATCAATCAATCATCTTAACCCATCAGTTAAGCCCTCCTATTGGGTACCTGTGGGTTTATCTCAGAAAGAGAAGGATTTAGGCCATAGTTTACAATGCTGGACAAGTGAAAATTGGCTGAATTCACACATCAGAATATTTTTGAGAAATCTCAGGCATGCAGATCTCCTTGCAATATTTTTGATCACCGTTAAAGCAAGTGATATCGATCGATCCCCCAAAACTAACAGAGTCTGTATAAAATACGGGAAAAATTATATTATAATAGTATACCTAAGCATAAAAATTTCTTTTAAAAAACTGACTTCAAACGCCACAATAAAGTATCAATCAAGTGTGCCTATAATATTTGAAGAGTTTCTTCGATTACTCCAGGATCCCATCATCAAACCCTGACCTGATGATCACGGGACCATCTGGTAAACATTTTCTTTCAAACAAAAGAAGAATTTTTCAAATCGGGCCAGGCGTTTTTAAATAATCGGGAAACATACATAAAGAATTTGACAAATTGAGAACTTCCTCCTTGTTTTGAAGTTGGTTAAAAATTGATTGAGGTCTGATGATACAGCAGCAAGGTAACAGGAAGTTGGGTTGATTCCCACGTCTCGGGGGTGATTTAAATTTTTTATTTATACCTATGTAGTATTTTATTGTGTGTCCCAATTGTAAATTGATCTTGACTTGTCTTTAAAACTGGTTGGTCTACAAAGAAATAAATATTTTTTTTTTTTTTTTTAATGGCGCAAGATGTCTTTAAGCATTATTTTTTTTAAATACTAGCGCTTGACTGCGATCACATCTGATGGTAAGTGAACCTGCAGCCTAAGATGGAACGCGCTTGTCTAGAAAATGCCTAATCACTCTTTATTTGAAGATACCCAAATTTTAGTTATTTGGAAAAACAATCAAATTCAACATGGGCCTACTCTTAGCACTACTTTGCATAGGTAAAATGGAACGTGCAGTCCGAAGGTACATCCTCATATATCATTATGGTAGGTACAACACTATATTTTCATACTCGCCCCCCAGTGTAGGTCATATCCCAACATTATTATTTGACGGACCGCGCCCCCGGGAAATCTATCCCGGTACACGAAAATTGAATTCTAAAGCAACTGTTATCATTATCTGCCTACTTTTCACGGTTATTTGTGAAACCTGTGTAACTGCTTTGTTTGAACAGCTTGCCTCTTGAGTTAGGTTATTCGGATCATGTTAGGGCTGGAGAATTTCTTCTTCTTTTTATCAACTGATAGACGTCCATTACTGGACAAAGGTCTATTGCATGAACCTCCATAGGTCTGAATTCAGCGGCTCTCTACAACTCTTGTTTGATGTCGTCGGTCTACCAACACTGCACTTCTCAATGCGGGCTTGCCCTCCAGCACCTTGGGACCCCAACAACTATCAGCTCTTCGTAGAATTTACCAGAGTTTTACTTTGTCAAGACGTCTTCCGTCGCAAAAGCAACCCAGCTTTAAGAAGTTTGCGGTAATACATCCCTCGGAGAATAATGTTGTTTGCCTGGTAGGTCGTAGCTAGTTAATCATCAAAGACGTGTCGCCAAGCGATTTAGCCTTCCGGCACCACCAGACTCTGTTCTAGGTTCTTGTCTAGGTTCCTTTCGCTATTCTTGACGAATAAGATCCTGCAAATAAACTTTGCTTATAAGGTGGACTTTTGATGACTTTTGACGCGTTACGGTTAGCCGTTATGCGTTTCTAGATCCGAAAGATGCAGCTCTTTAAAAATAACACAGCCGAGTAAACAGCAGACAGAAGATAATGGACTTTGTCTGGATTCGTATATAAATAGAAAATTTATGTAAAGTCACGTACCGTATTTAATACGATGTCTTATCACGGTTGCGGAGGTTGATAAATACCTACAAAATTAAACGACCCTGTACCTTTTCTTACCTTATCTATAATTTTAATCTGGAAAAAAATTTCTAGAAGAAAAAAAGGGAAAAATAATGAGGTGGGCATTTATCTTTTACTTTTTAACATAATTATATTTGGATTATATCGTCATTGAGTTTTCATCATTTGCATTAATCTCAACACTTCGCCAGTGTAACAACTACTTAGAATACTTCGTTCGATACCTTTGAGTTCGATAATAATTATCTCCTCTTGAATGAGTCCACATCCTGGTCAAGTGCGGCTTGGCAGAATCCACAGACCTGTGAAAACATTATGAAGAACTTTCATCAAGCATACAGGTTTCCTATGTTTTATTTTACCGTTAAAGCACGTGATAACTAATTGCTCTAAACGCACATAACTCTGAACTGTCAGAGATGAGGATGAGATCAAACCCTGGACTTTCTGAAAAGGAGGTTAAATTCTTCCGCATGAGTTTAATGCTGAGATCTATAGAGCGTGCTCTAACTTAGCTCGGACTTAAGATAGAGTTAAAACGGGATACAGAATATGGTTTGACATAAATCTGTCTCATTTTATCCCTGTTTTGAGTCTAAGTAGAGCTAGAGTGCGGTTTACAGATTTTAGCCTTAGAGTTGGAAACTTATAGACAATCTCAGAAAAAGCTTTAGAAAGAAATTAATGTTTTGTCGATTACGTTACTAAATGAGCTTTAAAATGCTCTTTTATTTAATGGCTATTTAATGGTTTTATTTTTCGAGTATTTATATTGCTATACAATTGAAATTGAAATACCGGGGGTTAATATATGTTCAAAAATTATAATTTCTATAATAGCTGACCTTGGCCAATTTAGCGATCGAATACGATGCGTCGATTATAAGTTGGTATTTAATTAAAAATACTTTGTAAGGAGCGTGGGAGACAGGGTCTGAGTGTAACTGCCACTACGTACTCGTAATATCGCAGTCAGAAGCTCCAACTCAACACTCAAAAAAAAACGTTTGTCAAATGCAAATTAATTCAAATACCCATCCAAAAAGTCTGTAATAGAATAGCTCTATATTTTAATAAAGTTAAGTAAATGGACGTAAGGAAATAGGTATAGCTTAATTAAAGTTCTTAGGATCCCTGTGCACTACGCGGCCATGGCCACAGCAAATAGCTGCAGCGTCCAGTTTGAGTAGCGTAATCTTCGCGCACTTTACAATCCTTTATTACTTGTGTTTGATAAATGTAATTACGTAGATACAAACACATATATAAGCCATAATAAATATAATGAATTTAAATAAATATATATATATTTAAATTCATTATATTTATATAATGAATCGTCTATTTATAAATATCACTTTTTACTTGATACTACTAAAATTAAATATGTACAGTATATTTCCTAAGTCAACGTTATAATTTAATATTTCATTATACCTACAAAGAAAAAATATTGTCTGTTTCAAAAGTTTTTTCAAAAAGATGAAATCAAATCTTTTTTATTTTGAAAAAAATTCTTCAAACGAGTAATTTTTTCCCCCCCTGCAAACATTGCATTGTAAACTTGTCAGCAAGGAATAACTAGCCACATGCACGGGCATATCGTGACTTACCGTTGTGGACCAACTATCTATTTGTGTACTGTGTCCAGTTGTACGCTCGAACTTCTGCGTCCGAGGTTGAGACCATGGTGTCGACCATGACCACGGCTAGTCATGATTGTGGCCGCGTAGTGTGCAAGGTCCCTTAAAGTAGTAGCACGTGCGACAACCTGTAATGAAATTTTACTCGACACTTGCCCTCAGCTAACGAGGAATAGGCTGCGAAATGAGGTTTGCATATTACCTGAAATTACTGCAATACATACCTACTGAAGTATGGCGATATAGAAATATATAATAGGTTATTGTGTCAGTATTCGTTTCGGTTAACGATCTTCATCATTTAGCATACGTATTTACATTTTTTTTTCGATGACAAGATAGCCCTTGACTGCGAACTCACCTGATGGTAAGTGACGATACAATCTAAGGTGGTAGTGGGCTAACTTGGAAGGGGTATGACAGTGTCAATTCAACCCGTACCCCTAATCGGTTTCTACACGCCATCGTGCCGGAACGCTAACATCTATTGAATTAAGATAATATTTACTCTCTTTTTCAGTAAAGAGCACCTTCTAGTAATAGAAAAAGATGATGTCACTCTCAAGAAGAAGCAGGAGATCAAATAGGATGTAAAGGGATTTATTGCTAACAAAAATTTTCAAATTCCAATTCAAAATTTTTTATTTCATGTAGACCAACTTACGGCCCTTGACAAGTCGAGACGCATCTACCGCCGCCAGTTCAGAAAGCTGATTCTGCTGAGAAGAGCTGGCAAGAATCTCTGCAGTTGAAAAACAAAAAAATATTTGTGGAGAGTTTATACACTTAATGCTTAACAAAATAACAAATACCAGTTATTTCGAAAATGATCGAGGTCTTAATATTATAATTCTTGAGCACGCAATGTATCACGAACAATGCGATCACAACGCACTGCGATCAACAAACGCCAAGACCTACACACGTAGTACTTAGTGCGTCCTTGATCCATATGGCAGCCGTAACCAATTTAATCAAAATTTCGTTATTGACAATACTACTTGATTAATTCCGAGTTCATAACGAAATAATCTCGACCAAACAAAAAACCGATCCAAAATAGCGCGCTACGAAATATTAAAATTTAATTCAGACCCACCTACGCGGGTTGTCTGTAAATAATTCCGAGAACAACCGGGTATAATGGATCATGTGTATACAAAACATGAGGTTTTATTTTCACAGCAATAAAGATTAAAATCGAACAACAGTTTTAACATGAGAGTTTGCATAAATTACGCCGTCGGTCTGACCTACCCCCTAATTCGGATAATTAATCCACTTCTAAGTAATTCCTTGCGGTGTAAAAGCACTTAGGTTAACTTATGGTATGTACTGTTGAATCTAATATTGAGAGACTTTAGAAACAATAATCTCGAGCTCGAGAAAACGGGGAGATTTCATTATGAATGGAGGAAAGTACGCTTGCGAGAGCTTTTGGCTGCGGTCTCTCTCGTTGAAATCTATCTTCAACCAAGTTTCTGTAGGTGAAATGTTTACAAAGTTCAAGTGATCAATCTCTAATGACAACTAGCTTAATAGTCTACTCAGTTCGAATCAGGATCCTGGCTGAAAATCAGCGTTGTATGCTCTTGTGCATGTACAAAGCATACAGCATTTTGCGGAGTTGGGACCTTTTTTCCGGGTTGAGCCACACATGACCTAGTTGTTCCGGTGCTTCTTCTGTTTGACGCCTTTTGTCTTTAATGCTCATATGGTGGAGGCGCCGGGACAACCTAATCTAGGTATACCTATATTGGGTGTAAATAAACGTTTCTTTCTTTCTTTCTTACTTACCTACTCATACCGGTGGCTAGCTATCAGGCTACGGATTATGAGGTCCCAGATTAGTATCTCAAGTCAGGCCAACAAAATTAAAGCATAAACTTAAGTAACTTAGCAATTGGGGTTAAGAAATACTTAGGTCAAGTCCGAAGTTGGTAAGGCGACGCTGATGGTGTTAGACTTCGTGTCCTGAAGAGCACATACTGCCGTCAGTCTTCAATCTGATCACTCTCCATGATCAATGAGAGTGGGGGAATTGAGAGTACAACCAAAGGCATAGCACTATAATATCTTCTAAGACTTTGACTACTCAGGCAACAGCTAGTTAAGGGAGTGGTTGGCTATTTAACTTTAGCAGTATCTATTAGTATTAGTATTTGTTACAGAAGCTGTACAAAATACTTAAAGTAGGAAAGCCGTAGCAAAACTAAACAAGTGAGCAACTGCAAATAGAACATACGTCTGAGAAATTTTAAAATTTTTCTTCCCTTCATATTGCCCGTAAACTATTGAAAAGTTTTCCTTTACCAATCATTGATATACACGAATGTTTAAGATATACAAAAGAAAAAATACGAGACATTTAAACGCAGTTAAATCTGGCAACAGAAGGCCTGGCTCATATTATTTTGAGCAAAAATCTGCCTGGCTAATCTGCGCACAAATGCGGCCAGTAATCTTGGCGTCGTCGCACAGGAACATGATTTGTATAGACCATCCTCCACCTACTTTCACTACATAATTATAAGCAATCAAAATCAAAAAATATTTATTTGGCATATGAGCTTATATTATATAAGAATTTTAGTCATATTTCGTGGATTGGCGAGGTACCTTTACCGCAGAATACAGTACTACAGCTACAAAACGAGTACATCAATCCCTTCATAACTACGGTCCACGGTTTCCGTTTCCGGTGGAACGGAAAAATTTATCCGTGGTACGAACCCGATGAGAGTAAATTAAAATATAACATGATTTCTCAATTTTATAATATTTATTTGATATCTTAATTTATAATATAAAATTAAGAGATTATGTTATTGAACAACCGTGTCACATGACTAGCGTTGCCAGACGTCCCGTATTTCCCGGGACATCCCGTATTTTAGGCATAATTTAAAATGCTAAATAATACTATACGTATGTCCCGTATTTGAACTGTACTTCGTTTTTCATTATGAAATCGATCTACGTATTCACACACGCATCATTCGTAAAAAAGCGAGTTGATGACCGTTTATAATTACGATTATAATTGTATTGATTTTTGCAGATATGTTAAAACGAATAAAAATATGTTTAAACTGACTCGATACTCGGAAAAATATCAAAAAAAAAAAGACACTAAATAATTTTGTTTTTATTTGTCCCGGGTAAAAAACTGAAATCCCGTATTTTTTACTCATTTAACCATTTGTCAGACTATAAAGTCTGAAAAAAAATCTGGCAACCCTACACATGACACATCTTTGTGTGTTGCATATCAACGGTACCGCAATATAAAACTTTTCTCGTGTCGTAAACGGCAGATATTGGCCAATCCGAAAATATGGGATATCTGCAATATGTCCCGTATATTACTCCTTCCTGTATCAAATATTAGCAAAGAAAAGAAGGAAAAGTAAGATAACATTTTATTAATGTTAGCAAGATGTCGAGTTAAATAAACATTGATCAATGTATGAGGCCATAGTCTATACAGATGCGGCTGAGTATTTTTTTATTTCTTCTTCTTTTCTTCTTCATAAGCTTCTCCTTATCTATTATTGGACACAAGCCTCCTCATGTACATGGCTTTTTTCTTCTTCTTTTCTTCTTCATAAGCCTTTCCTTTTCTATTATTGGACACAAGCCTCATCATGTACATGGCTTTTTTCTTCTTCTTTTCTTCTTCAAAAGCCTTTCCTTATGTATAATTGGACAGTGGACACAAGCTTCGTCATGTGCATGCCATTCTTTTCGATGTTGAGTGTATTTGTTTATGTGCGACTTTTTTTATTTACCTTAATAAAAATAAGAATAAGAATTTATTTATTGATGTATAAAATTTTACTATTTCTATTAGTCTCTATCCTCTGCGCTAGGAAAACCTGTGTTGCAGAGGATAGTTCCTTCCAGATACAAGATACAAAATTCCTTATTTATTAAGTAGCTATAAAGTTATCTTAATAATAATAATGAAAATAGAGATGTATTTCTTTGTATGTCTTTGCGTGTGCGCATGCTCACGTGTGGTATATTATGTGTTAAAGCGCTCAAAAACCGATTTGGGTGCGATTTTTTTTAATTGGAAACATGTTTTTTGAAACCTAAAACATTACATTAAATTTAATGTACTTACCCATTTGAGTACTACACTACAGTCATCTACAGTATACATATTTGAACAAAAAAATATTCTTTTCTATTCTACAATGACACCTAAAGATGTCTTATAATACCCTTTTTTCCGTTGAAGGATAAGAACTCCGTAGAGACAATGTAATATTGTAACAAAGCTGGATGAGAAAACATTGTCAACATCAATCTATTTGAGTGAAAATAATGTCTAAGTATGTTGTTTTTTCACTTGTATGATTTACACAATCTAATATTAGACAAAGCTTCTCGATTGTCACAAAACCCGAGTCGTGAAACACGTAAATTATGCGTAAAAAAATTAATAAAGAAAAAGAACGGTGTAGGTGATAGGCTAAGAGCGAGCTAACAATTTATGAGTGGAAATCCTTAATAATATTTCCTATTAATATTATAAATGCGAAACTTTGGATAGATGTATGGATGTTTGTTACTCAATCACGCTGCAACGACTGAACCGATTTGGTTGAAATAGCACAGAAATAGATTATAGTCTAATAGCACATAGGCTATTTTTTATCCCGGAAAACAAGAAAGTTTCCGCGGGAATTAAAAAAAAACTCAATCCACGTGAACGAAGTCGCGGGCTAATAGGATTAACTGACAAATGACAAAATCTTTTGTAAGTTGTAACACTCGACGCGAGCACATACCTATAATGGTACCTACAATAGAAATTAGAAAAAATTACATTATGTTTAAATTAAATACGAATTTCGTTATTTACCCACATTGACCCACTTTATCTTTTAATGATGACTTTAACAACGACTTCAATGTGATTTATTCGTCAATGACGCCACAACAGATCATAGATAGACTTGATATTATTTGCAAGGATATAACTGGATTTGATAGTGAGTCAAATATGTGCTACTTTTATTCAAAAAATCGAAGGGGTTTCCCGGATAAAAACTGTTTTTAAAAGAAAGACTTCAAATTAAAACAGTCCAACAAATGCACTTCCGGCTTCCATTTTTTCAATAACTTAGGTTACTTTAAATTAAGCATCTTCTAGGCACTTCATTTTAGGCTGCATTTTCACTTACCATCAGGTGAGACTGTAGTGTTTATATTAAAAAAAATGGTACGTCGGCTCTTCGACAGTACTTTGCAGTTACGCTGAAAGCCTTTATTTCATACAATCTCTCGAAACGTTCACGTGGCGAGGCTTCGCAGTTTGATAACGCCATTGTGCGATATGAAAGCGGATCACTCATTCCCCATTATTCATATTTAAATTCATAATAATTATTCATTGTTCATTATTCGAATTATACCGTGAAGAAGCTGACAAGAATCTCAGTTATTAGGCCCTTTTCATAACAAACAACGTGAGAATAATTATTACAATAATTTATCTTTGTGTGTTATTATTATTCAGAGCAGATTAGAGAGTCTATAACAAGACTTAAGTATACTTAAACATGGATTGTAGTGATTGCTTTGAGTATAATGACTTGATTATGGCCACTCTCTAATATGTCTCATTATAGGAAGGTCGGAATCGGAACCCCTTTAAATAAATTGTGAGCAAATAGTACGTTGTTGTTGTTTATGTATAGTTCTTTCATTTCACGAGGGCACGTGGCTCACGGTTGTGTGTGTATCGTATCTGTATAAGCGTGAGCGAGAGCTTGCTCGCCGCTGACTGTTCCCACATAGGCTCCTGACACTCCTCCTACGCACATTTACGCAATGTGTATGTTACACGACGTAACCACAAGTAAAGCGCACGTAACTTAGTGAGATAAACGTACTATAACCAGTACTATTGATTTAATATTTGATTTTTCATATTTTTTCCCATCTTCTGGGCAGGCATTTCCTTTTAAAGATCCGGGTCCATCAAAAGCTAGCATATTTCAAAATTTTGAAAGTCATGAGGGTTTTTAAGAAGCTTGTCTTATTGAATTTGTATTTTCGTTAATATTTAAAATCTATTTACGTTCATTATAATGGAAATTGTGAGATAACGTTCCAGGCGATGTGGGAACGCGGCCGGAAATCCGGGAATCCTCCGGGATTGGCAGAGCGGCGATGTTGTGCTAGTGTGCAAATCCTGGATCCGTGTTCGTTAACTACAAAGCTTTTCTATTTGATTATTTCTGTGCTAAAACATAAAAAAGAGCTGTGATACCCTAGTGGTTAGGCCTGCGATCTCATATTCGGGGGGGTCACCGGTTCATCTCTGGCTTTTCGAAGTCATTTGCGTTTAAGAAATTAAATATCACACGCTTCAACAGTGCAGGAAAACATCGTGAGGAAACCTGCATGCCTGAGAGTTTTGCATTATGTTCTCAAAGGTTTATGACGTCAGCAATTCGCATTGGGATTATCACATCACATCACACTAATCACACTAATATTATAAAGCTGAAAGTTTGTATATGTGTGTGTGTGTGTGTGTGTGTATGTGTGTGTGTGTGTGTGTGTGTGTGTGTGTGTGTGTGTGTATGTTTGTTTGTTACTCTTTCACGCCACAACGAATGAACCGATTTGGCTGAAATTTGAAATGGAGATATCTCATACACAGGATTAAAACAAAGGCTACATTTTATCCCGGAAAATTACAGAGTTCCCATGGGAATTGAAAAAGCTTGATCCACGCGGACGAAGTCGCGGGCATCGTCTAGTGGTCTATAATCCTTCTCTAAGAGGAGACCTGTAGTCAGTAGTAAGTTAATGGGACACCAGAGCATCCTCAGCGCGAGTCATTTAGAAATTATTGTATTTATTATTTTACAATAAACAAATGCTTCCGACAATATTCGTTTCGATTCGACTAGCAATGGAGCAATGGGTACACTTACTATAATTTCCTCGGGGAATCAGTCCATTTGACATTATGATGCATACGGTATTGATGCTTTTCCAGCTTTGTTTATTTGTTTTCTGTTTGTAAATCTCATATCTATGAAACAGTATCAGTGGCACTGCAGACAACGCAAAATAGCCTAACTTGTAAAGTCAGCAAAGCTAAAGTGGTGGACTTGGGGATTTAAAACTTGGAGAAAAAAATAGTTAAAACAGTGTATTTGGTGGTAATGCATTGACAAATATCTACATACAAGTGGTCTCTACCTTTTAAAATGAAAAAGATTAAAAACCCCTGTGTGAAAAGTCAATTCTGTAACGAAATCTCATATATTTTAGTAGAACTAAAATATATGAGATCTCAAATAAAATATATGAAATCTCATATATTTTAGTAGAACTAAAATATATGAGATTTATATATTTTAGTAGAACTAAAATATATGAGATTTCGTTTGACTTTTCAGATTCCGTTTACAGAATTACCTTGAAAGTTGAAACACACCGCATTGTTATCCAAAGAGAAGCCCTATAATTACGTGGTAAATGAAAAGGGGTTGTAAATAGAAATGAGAAATATGACGCAAACAGAGAGATTGGCGTTATTACAAACTTTATCATTTAAAAGTCGAACTTTCTCTTATTTCTCAATCTTAAAACAAATTAATGCGAACTCTAAACCGCTTAGTAGTTCCCGCTACACGAGAATCATATCGTAGTCTATTATAAAGGTAAGGAACTGGAAACATGAACCTCCCGAACATAACTCGGGATGTATAGCTACCAATCCCTAACCAAGGGTCTTCATAATTTTCGCAAGAGAGTCCTATTCGAGAAAATGACAGTCTCTTCAGTTATAATTTATAAACACCTATTAATATTCTCCTGACCAATTTACAGCTATGACAGCCAATCTCAATCGAGAAAACTCAAGTAAATAGGAGATCGTAAAGCATACAAATGCGAAAATATGTGCATTCTATCTTTTTGCTCTCATTGTCCGAAGGGACAGCAATAAGATTGACCGGAGAGTTATCAGGCGCAAATTCTTTGAGAACCGTCTAAGGTATAGGATATTACACTAACAACTTTTATTTCGAACTGCTACTAAAAGATTTTTTTAGAAAGTTAACCTTTATGGATCACTGGTCTTATTTTATTGACATAATAGATATTAAACCTGATTTTAGTTGGTGACATCTTTCTTTACCTTTGGAAATAGCCAGAGTTTCAACCCAATCAGTTTAATCTGCTGTGATATAAAAATAATACGTGTGTAGCCAGTAACAAATAGATAAACTGGTAAATTTTATTGTAATTTTAGTACTTTAGATGACGCCCGCGATTTAGTCCGCGTGAATTAAGGTTTTTCGATTCCCGCGGGAACTCTTTGATTTTCCGAGATAAAATGTAGCCTAGGTGTTAATCCTGGGTAAGAGCTAACTAAATTTCAAATTTCAGCCAAATCGATTCATTATTTGTGGCGTAAAGGAGTAACAAACCTATACATACACACACAATACAAACTTTCGCTTTATAATTTTAGTGTGATAAAACAGGGTAACAATAGTAGTGGTACTGTTAAAGTTTCTCTATGGCTTTGTACCCGCTTGGCTTAACTTCTTATCTCTCGCTGAAGGTGTGCACGTGAGCTGAATCTCTACATCTCACGCCGCTGTTCATCTGAACGCGAGCGGTTCAGAGTTTGGACCGCTGCACTGTGCCTTCACTGGCTTATAACGAAGTACAAACGTGCGTAGAGAGTTTTAGAGTTTGAACTATAAATCTTGTACTAAGCAAAAGTATCTTATGTAGGTATTGGGAGTTCCATATACTCATACAAAATATGCAATATATGCAACCTTGTTTAATGTCGTTTTTACCTTAAGGAAGTTCAGTGAAGGTTGGAGAAAATACCACTTACTTATGCCAAATGTTTTGGTTGATAAATATTTGATTTCCAAAGTCCATATTTCGAACCGATTGCATGGATCCTGGTGCATATTATAATTTTGTATTGCTAAACAATGAAATGAGCCTAAAGTCTATGCTGAAAACGAAGTTGTCAGAAAGGGTTACAAAGTCCCTAGAAAGTCGGTGAAATTGTTCAGTCAGATGCATTATTTGAATTAATGATCATCACAATCGGTATTTTTAATTACGCCTGAGGCATGATTATGATAACTTTTCCGCAGCAAATAATAGCTTTTAATTATACTTGCTATACCTGAAACAAAGACGAAATTAAGTGAAAAAAAAATCCTAACTTAATAAAGATTGAAATGAATTTCGCTTCCGGCCACGAAATAATTAGCATTCTAATTAGCTTGCCGGTTTCGTTTTGGATTTGTTTACACCGTTATTTTCTGTAACCACAAATTGCTTGCTTGAATAAATAATGGATCTCAAGCTTGAATATAATTACTTTTTTTAAACCCTCTGTCCAATTATCTAAGTATTTTTATTTCCTTTCTACAAGGTCTTGTATCCTACTTTTATATTATAAATGCGAAAGTTTGTGAGGATGGATGTATGGTTGGGTGTTTGTTACTCAATCACGTCGCAACGACTGAACCGATTTGGCTGAAATTTGGCACAGAGATAGATAATACTCTGGAATAGCACATAGGCTACTTTTTATCTCGGGAAATAAGAGAGTTCCCGCGGGAATAAAAAGACCTTAATCCACCCGAACGAAGTCGCGGGTATCATCTAGTTTTTAACCGACTTCCAAAAAAGGTGGAGGTTATCAATTCGGCCGGTATCATTTTTTTTCTATGTATGTCCACCGATTACTCCGGGGTTTCTGGACCGATTCACGCGATTTTTTTTAATCGACAGAGGAAGCTCGCGAAATGGTCCCACAATTTTTTTTCTGTATGAATGCCAATGTAATCACGCATTGAACCATGTTTAAGTTTCCAGTTTTGATCACGTTTTATGTTTTGTTTGTAACTCGCATCAATCATATTGTGCTTGTACACAAAGTTGAGAAAATAGGAAATTATTAAAAGTAACAGCGTAGGTGTGACAGGAACTTGCAACCTTAAAATTACTTTAACGCTTTTACTTTGCGCGGGTTCGACTATATATTTTTTTTATTCAATGAAAAGATAGTACTTGACTGCGATCTCACCGGATGGTAAGTGACGATGCAGTCTGAGACGATAGCGGGCTGATATACGCCACTTAACGAATAAGCAATTTGGCTGGAATGGAGTTAGCTCATATATCTAGTATTAACACATAGGCTACATTTTTTCCTTACTTCTAATAAATAACCCATAAATATAGCCAAATCAAAAAAAAAACCTGTTGTGTGACGATGTATCTACTTCTTTCGTTCCGTTTCTGTGGTTTCACGGCGGAAGTGTTCTAGTAGGCTCAAGAAAACACATTTAATTTTAATTGGTCACACCATCAATTTTTTTTTAAATTTTACTAGCCTATGTCACCCGGAATAAGCTAAGGATTCTAATGCTAGCTCATTCATCAAAATCGGTTCAGGCGTAAAGAAGTTATTGTGGAATATAGGAACTCACATACATACATACATACATACATACATACGTACATGAACCCTGAAAACAATATACTCCTTTTTTCAGGCAATCGTATAAAAACGCAAGATTTTTTTTATTTCGATGTCGAAGCAGATATTTTTTTAAATCAAATTATGCTTGATGCACTCCTCGGGTATCCCAGTAATTAATCGTAACTGCATCCTAGACGCTCGCGGTAAAGTTTAATATTTAAACAGTGTGTGCTTCCGAGAAACCAGCGCGAATCTGTTAGACGATCTTAAGAAAAGCGCTTTACTTAGAACATAAGAAGCTTTTAAAGCTCAAAGAAATAAGGGCGGACAGAAATACAGTAACTATTATGTGAACGACTGAAATACAGTATTTACTCATTTCAACAAATAAAAATAGATTTTGCTTTCGATTTGATGCTATATTATTTACTAGTTGATTTTTTCCTTCTATCGTCACCTTTCAGTTTCAGTCCCTTTTTGGTTCGCATAGAAACTCCAAGTATAGCTAACTATAAGCAACAATCTGATTTAAATCTATTTTATACCACAAAAAAAATAATATAATATGATCCCAACACTTTTACAAGTAAAAAGATATTCGCTTGCTTCATTAGTGACGTTAGAGGTTAATATTACTTTTATTTTTCTCTAAAACAAAATATGTTACAACCGTTACAAGTCAAATTCTGCATCGCATAATAACGAAATTATTTTAGATTACGTCTAAATCACAGTGATGTCAATTCAAATTCAGCGGTTTATTATTTAGGCACGAATGTATGGCAATACACGTCTCTATATTTCACTTCTAAACGGACATTTTTTAACCCAATATTGGCAAAAGCTCAGGTGCTTAGCTTCGTATATAAACATTTTTCTAGGAAGGTATTTCATCACAATGATCAAATAATATATCGTGTAATCTCTAAATAGGTTGAACACTTTTTAGTTAGATTAATAATCGATTTTTCTAATATTAATCTAACAATGGTTTAAAGATTTAAAAAACCAATTCTGCAGAAAACGGTCGAAAAAAAACTTAACTGTTAGATTTTCATTCTTCTTGAGTTTACGATATACTATACAGAATAACTAACCAATTCAGTCACATATTATTAGTTTGTGCTTTTTAATTACATACATTGTATTAACACTAAAGTATTCTTTTAAAATATCAAGTACCTAACAAAACACTCCATCTGTATGCATAATAATAATAATAACAGTGTTTCAAAATTTCATTTTTTAAACAAAGTAAATAATAATAAAGTAAATAATGTGTCTATGTGGTTGCAGGCACGCTAATCTTTCTAACACGTATGTTTCCTCTAGTAGGCTTTCTAGTCACGTCCACCCGTCGATATATAACCCGCAGTGATTGCAGGAGTACGTCAATAATAATGTATAGATTTGGGAATAAGAGATAGGAAAATTCGGAATACAATGTGAGCTCCGAGCCCGTATGGAATTGGAGCAATTTTAGAGCAAAATGTCAAACGCGTGGCTTGAATTTTTGCCGCTCGCAAGTTACCTACTCTGATCGTCATATTATTATCGATACGGTGAGAATTCAATTTATTCGTCAAAGAATCAAAAATTCGTGTACCATTTTAATCCTACCCCTGTCCCATGAATCACATGTGAGCATGGTCATTGTTTAACTATCGTGTCTGTTATCTGGACAGCGAACCTGTTAAGATAACTATTACGTTTAATTAACAATTCATAAGCGACAGAACATATTGTGGCAACTTTTAAATACAAAACCTTAAAACTGTAAAAATATCTTTACACTCGGATAGGAATTATTTAAAATTTTTTGTTTCTTTAAGGCTTTTTTATTTCTTTGAGGTATAAAATTGAATTCTTGCTATAGATAATAATATGACGATCAGAGTAGGTAACTTGCGAACAATCTGAACGCCCAATTCATTCCTCGGTTAAAGGTCACTCGACGTTGGTGGAATCGGCACTAAATGAACTAAATTACATTCAATAAATAGACAAAGATGGTAATTTTATTGCTCCTTAACACCTAAGAGCTCGTGAATTTCGCTAAAATCTACAACTGGGAACTGCTGCACGCCGGAGATTTTATCTGGAATTAATTACGGTTCGTGTTTAGAGCAAACGCTATTAAGATAGCAGAATAACTCAAAAAAGGTTCGCCGCACACAAACGACACACAGAATAACCGGTCAAGTGCGAGTCATACTCGCGCACTGAGGGTTCCGAAACTATTGATCAATGTATTAATTAGGTACCTACCTACTAATGACCTTCTAAACGTCAAAAAGAATCAAACGAGTCGAAACTCGATGGGGTTACGTCGTTTCATTACAGAGTTCCCATAAACGCCTTTCGGCTTCATCATCAGAACCTGCATATCATTTAGGACTAGAGAACTTGTCAAGACGAATTAAAAAGCCCAAACTCGATGGGGTTGTGTAGTTTTCTCACAGAGTCGCCAATCCATCTTTCATCACATTATTTGTCTCGTTGGTCTAGTGGATGTTCTACTGCAGATGACAAGGTTCCATTATATCTGTACCTACCTCAGAGAGCATATAAAGACGTTGGCTTTACACCTAATCTCTCTCTCTGATTTCCGTATCATTGAACTATGAATTGCCTATTACTACTATATTATTTTGGGGTTGACACAGTATTTTGATAATACAAAATTATAAAAACAATTTAATTTATTCATTAAGTTTATCTTACCTATAAAAAATGTGAGTAGGAGATACAAACTTTGGAATTAAAGTGACCTAACTCAAAAATTGCAATTTGTGGGAAATGAGCAAGACTTCAAAAAAGTAGTGTTGAGTAAAATTGAATGTATCTCTGCCAATAAAACTATTAAAAAAGTTAATTATCTTAATACTTAATCATCTTATACGTATGGATTGGTAATACATATTATATTAAATGTTAAATACATTTTACAACAACAGAAGTTACAGGAGTTTTGAGTTAAATCACATTAATTCTAAAGGTGATATATAAACATAGCAAAGGTTGACATTGAGCTTACCACACAGTGATTTGAAAATAATGCCTCAGCATATCAATTTAATAACATTTCTTTGACTGCAATTGGCACCAATAGGCATTCAACATTTTATCCTAAAAATATATAATGTCTCAAGGTAAACACAGAATGTATATGAGCTTTTGACACAATCCTAAAAGTTGTAGGTTCTCTGGGTTGTGTGGAGGTACAGATATATGTATGGATTCTTCATAATCAATATTATCCATACTCAAGGAACCAAATATCAACAACAAAAAATTGACATTGTGCTGCATTTACTTCTGAATATATTATCTCTTCTAGCAGCAATCCAACATGCAGTGCAAACTCTAGTAATAGTCTGGTATTCTGGTAACCTGAAATAAAAATAATTATTGTTAAAATAATATAAGTAACTTCAAACTTTTCAACGAGACAAGTCAGGACATGTTAACTTGTCATCGTACTAAAGTCTCCTATAAGTGTGGGGAGTGCACTTGCAATTAGCTGGCAGCAAAAGTAGAATGTGCTTCTATTTTTTCTATTGTCAAATGATTATTTAACTGGCCTGTCCAAAAAATTATAATGCACGCCAGTTTTGCAAGTTACTTAACAAATGCCTTTGCATAAATTAGGCTTATCTCTGATTATATTATGATATATTGTTGTACAACACATAAATTATCTATACTTCTACATAATATTGACATGAAGAATACCTATTTAAATAAACTTGTTGAAAGAATTATTATAATGGTATGGGACAAAATTTAGGTAGCATTATTACTAATTAAAACAGTAACAATAACAAGCTAGTTTTAACTCGGTCTTAAGTCTGAGACTGTCTTCTATAGATAGGCATTTCTATAGTTAGATGACTGCATGAATTTGGGAGTTGTAGTTTGAGTTTCCCTTTCTAATGCTTCTTTGCGAGAGATTAAAATAAATAAGTAGGTACTCACCGACATTGGTGATGACGTATTATCCATTGGCGATGGAGTATTGTCCATTTTGATAATGGGTTTAATTCACAAAGTTAGGTATATGCATTAAGTCTCTGTCTCGAATACGAAGTTCACCTCCATACAAAGTTAAAAGAAAACACTGATTCAGTACTAATATTATAACTATCCCACATATAAAACAAGAAATCAAATGTTATTTGTCTCCAAGAGAATATAAACCATTTAGTATGCTTATTTGTGCAAACTACTATTGAACTTTTGTTTGTTTGAATTTGGCTTTGAAAGTTTGAATTTTGAACCAACTTTGAACACCGTAGACAGCTGTCTACGCCTCTATGAAATCTATGCTATGATTAATACCTACTGGACTGGCCGTCTCTGCAGGTACCTACCTACCTAGACCTACCTACCAATGATTAGATACCTTAATAGTTATGAATCAATTTGAAGCACCACATTTGACATACGAGTGTCTCTGGAACTAATAATATTGCAAATGGTGCACCGACCGCCATAATTTTATTAACTAATATAAATAGTGAATAAGTAATAGTGGAGAAATAAATTAAAAGTAATTGCATTTATCAATGCAGTGTCGCTAACTTTGTTATACCTATACAAAAGTTAGCAACAAATCAATACTTTCAACTTGAAATGTTATAATTTTTGAGTAGGATTTTATTTTGATTTTAGTAGTAGTGAGTAATATTTTATTTATTAGAATGACATACTTAAATCTGTAACATAAAAAGTAAAATCAAAGTTTATGGGTAGGGAATGCGTGTATGTACTACTGTACTAATAGTACTAGAATTTACTAAATGACATACAGCACAGCACAGACAGCAGCCTGTCCACTGTTAATCATAGATTAATTCTAGAGGTCAGTGTAAAAAAGTTGTAATAATAATCTGTAGTAGAAAAAAAAATTCTATTAGTGTTCTGTGAATCTGTAGTTGTGACAAGTGACATGTGGACGTGACGCGTTAAAAAGTTAAGCTTTGAACAAACTAAGGGACACGTAAGCCGCGGCTGGATAGTAAATTCCATTGAACTTTAGACACTATATCGGGCGTAGTCGCGAACGTAACCTTTGGCGATCCTTGAGCGTTCGGATGTCCGATAGAAATATGGGCCTGCTGATCTCAAACGACTGTGCACACTTATCAGTCGCAGCTATAGTCGCGGCATCCGATAGTTTGTTTTAGCCTTAGCGTTGCAATTAATTTAAAAGCCATAGTAAGTTATCGTTTTTTTTTTGTTTTTTTTACTGTTTTAGGTACTATTAATGGTTTAGAGGTATCAAAATCTCCGTAATTTGCAAGATTTTAATACTGGTGTTTGTAAAATATAACGGGACTTACTATGAAACTAAGAATTAGGTGTGGAAAGAAACGATTTTTGGAAGATGTCCCTTAATTTGTTTTAATAGTGAGAAAGCCGTGGTTTTAAAGCTGTAACTTTTCACTGAGTTAAGCTATAAGCTTGATATTCTTAAAACACTACGAGACCATTGAACTTTATATTCAGTATAAATTTCGACTTAGTATCATAAGCCGTTTTCGAGAAAAACGGTGGTGACACACTGACAGACAGACGGACAACGGAGTGATCCTATAAGGGTTCCGAAGTTTTTTTTCGGAACCCTAAAAATGCTTACATTTTTGTAAGAATACCAGTATAAGAATACATTAATAACATTCATATTTGTCATATCAAGAATACATTAATAACATATTTGTAACATCTGCAATAAATGAATTGAATTGAAATAGTATTTTAAGAATAAAGTCTAGTCTCTGAATAAATAATGAGACCTAGACGATGCTTCTCACACATAGACATCTTAGTCTGAATAACCCTTAGCGCAACTTATGCTATATATTTTGACTATACACCTATCCAGCCCTTTAGTCATTTAGTTAACCATAAGTTGGAGAGACGCAATCTTCACTATCCGGAATTCAACGAAATTGTGTCATACAACTTATTTAAAAGGAATGAATGATTGAATGAAAAATTACTATATACAATGAAATAAATAAATAAATAAAAATAAATAAAAAATAAAAAAATAAAAATACAATGAAATAGTATAAATAAAATAAGTCAAAATTATGCGCTATGGTCGCCTTATGACCGCTATACCCCATCATCAGCTGTTCATTTCTCCAAGACAACTTTACGCATTTTGGACTCTTATAACTCAAATACTAGAAGAGAATCCACTTTTGTTTATAAATAGAATATGCGGAAGGCGTTCCTACTTTATTTTCTCACTTTAAATACAATTCGTTTTAATCAGAAAAGACAAAAAAAAAATAACATAAGTAATGAAAAAATTACACATAAATATTTTTGGAAGACAGTCTTACTTATAGTGTACGCACACACTTGAGTTCGCCAGTCCTCGGGAGAATTTTAAACGTTTACTTTTAATTCTGATTTCTTCGTCTGAGTAAACTAACTTACTTAAATAACACAAATTAATCAAAACGACGACGTTATTCCGTGAATTTGGCTGAAGATTTTTTTAATTAAAATTAAAAATAAATAATTTTATTTATCTTTCGCGTTCTCATTTCTAAAAAGGTGTGTCTTCTTTCCATTAACAACATAATGGTAAGAGTACTTTAATTAAGATAATTTATTTTTTAAATCCTCTCCAACTAAACAGCTTGCGATAGGAGTAAGTACGACAATAGTTCAACGAATTGAGTTTGAATCCTCTACCGTTAAGCGTCCACGCCTCGAACAGTTGGGCTATTGGGGCTTCTTCACAATGACTCTAAGATCCTCGCCTCAACTATACGACTATATCTTCTGATGATAGTGTGAAACATGTAGAACAACAAAATCTTTCATTTTTCCGGGTTAAAAAGTAGCTTATGTCACTCTCCAGAGTCTAGGCCTTCAAGTATACCCATGCTGAAAAAACACGTCGGTCTGTTGCTCAATTCCTGCGTGATTGAAGGACAAACGAATAAACCAATTAACAAAGTCACACTTTCGCATTTATAAAATTGTTTCTTTATAGTCTCTGAATATATAATAATAATGAAAACTGCTCCGAAGAGAAAAGAGAGCCGAAATCCAATCGTCCAAATAAAGGTAAAAACAAAGTGGATTTAAATAAAATTACTTTAATATCAAATAACCTATTAAAGCGCCCACGCAGCCATTGTTCAAGTTAATTATAGACAGACACTTATTTTCCGTTTAAACCTGAAACCGGGCTGTAATTTTAAAACAAATGTTGTTATAAATGCGCTTGTAATTTTCGCAGCAAGCTCTGCCGCAACGTTATGTTTCTGTATGTTTTTCAACGGTGCCAAGTGATAAGCGATTAGCTGCTTATTCGTACCTGGCTAACCAACGCTATTCAACGCTAAAACATTCCAAGCAACTATTTTTAAATTTTCAGATTTATGGGTATGTGTGGCATGGGCAATGTATAAAATACTATAGTTGAAAATTATTTATGGATATGGATAATCCCCCCACAATCTTGTTTTCTTTCTTGTCTAACAAGTAAAATATAATTAAGTTTTTAAAATACATAATAATAAGTGTTGTAATCATTTTGGTCAACTCTTTTAGGGTATTCTCTCGTGAGCTACTAAATATATTTACTAAAGTGATTAACCATTTCACACAGGGCTTATTAGATCACATCACAACAACACCCATAAGTGGTGTTGAGGCGCAGAATTTTCTCTGATATTTTAACTTGATTTAAAAAATTAAAATTACAACCACTCCGTACCTCCACCACTGTCAAAGTAAATAAAGCTGAATAAATTATTATCAAAAACCTTACCTCAAATCGCAACTTCTTGTAACTTGTAGACCAATACCACCTAATGCGTTGCCACCGCTGACAAATGAACTAACCTTGTCTGTTTATTAGCAAATACCTACTAAATTTTGTGATAACTTTGCGTTTTGTTGCAGATAAATTGAATTTTCGATGATCCATTGGGGTTAATGCTATAAAATAATTATAATAATTATGCTTAGTAATTAATTTCTATCAATAGGTACATAATAACAGTTGTTATTAATAGGCAAGTTTAAATAGTTTAGTCGCGTTAGTTCGCAAGTGCCGCGTAACGCTGCGTAACAATAGCATGCCTAGCTGATGGCATTCTGATTTCTGGTGCTTGTAAAGTTTAACTGGTTTAACACAAGGTATTGCGTCGCTTGTGATCAGCAGATAGTTAAACCTGAATTACTACTGCAGGATTATGATTAATAATTTTTTTAATGCAATGTCAAAGCTAGCAATAGGCTAAGGAAGGGGTACGTGTGTTAGGTTAGGTTCGTTATTTTTTAATTTGATATCCCTTTTATTTTGAAAAATCTGAAAATAACGTTGGCAAGTCCTAAATAAACGGAAGCGTAAATTATGCAAGCGCCCAGGTAGTAATTAATTTATTCCATGTATATTATGCTAAGACCGCCAAACTTGGGCGACGATATTTGTTCAAGAGACTTAATTTTGGAACTTTTAGCGAGGTTTTTATTAAGTAGGAGTGGAAATTATAAGGAATTTCAGATTCTGTGATAGTGAAATAGAAGCAAATACTTAATTTGTTGCTTGATTAAGGCAAAACTTATGATTTAAGTTCCACCTTATTCATAAGGATACATGTGACACAAGATTGAGCCATGTGGAAGCCTAAAAAAGAAACCTATGTCCAGCAGCGCATGTCAGTCGGTTGATAAAGAAGAAGATGAATTTTTAAAAAATAACATTTTAAAACATTAGATAACGTTTAACACTATTTCATAAAACGTTTTCACGTAGATATAGCCCAACGGTTAAGGGTGCAGACCTAAAACTAAAAAGTCGCAGGTTCGATCCCCACCGTTGCACTATTGTCGTACCCATCCCCAACACAAGTTTTCACTTATTTGGAGGGGAGAGGAGAATATCAGTCAAGTTCAGCTTGGCTTATATTCTTTAAAAAAAAAAAGGAAAAAAAACATGAAGCTGAAGGCACAGACTACTGTTACGTTAATATTATCAAAGCCACCCTTCCTACAACTTATCCAAAGCTGCAATATTAAATGTCGATTTTCCTCTTTAAAAATACGATTCTCGAGCGTTATCTCGAGGCCTATTTACTCCGCAAAGTCTACGATGTCACACAAATGTTTCCCTTGTTGTATAAAGTTTTATGAAACTCTGACACTTCACTGAAGTGTGCTCGTAGTTGAGGATAACGTGCTCGGTTATCTGTTTCGAATTGAGACCTTACTTAATTCTGTGAAATAAATTAGGGTACTTATAAAATTCAGTCATGTTTATTAAAATAATGTGTTG
Source organism: Hipparchia semele (assembly GCA_933228805.2). NCBI lineage: Eukaryota > Metazoa > Arthropoda > Insecta > Lepidoptera > Nymphalidae > Hipparchia > Hipparchia semele. The sequence goes on along the minus strand of OW121711.1, from coordinate 15,709,219 downwards.
GCGTCACTTGTTTATATCGACAGCGCGTCATACTTGATTCTTATTATCACTACATAGTATAAAACAAAGTCGCTTTTTCTGTCCCCATATCCCCTTGGTCGCTTAAATCTTTAAAACTACGCAACGGATTTTGATGCGGTTTTTTTTAATACATAGAATGATTAAAGAGGAAGGTTTATATGTATAATAACATCCATTAAATAGTGCAGAAATACTTTTATTTTTGAGGTTTCTAAAGTCATGTCGTAAATAATTACATTTTTTCCGCTTACATTGCAAACGCAGGCTGAACCCTACCAGATTTATCAAAATAATGTACTAAGTATTGTACACATTGAAAAGGTCTACAGAAAACTCCGCGATGGTATGTGTCTATCTCTTATAGATATCCCACAATAACGTTTTTTTGTCATTTACTTTTTACGACAAATAATGGCTAATTTTCGAAGCGATTTTAACCAATACAGCATTAATCCTTATCTAATTAAATACCTTAAATACATTGTTGATTGAATATAGATCTATATGGCCCTTTACAGCATACGATTTAAATGAATATTTTCGAAGATATTACAGATTTAAAAATTGCGGGACGTAGTGCTTGCGGCGGTTCCAGCCGGCCGGGGCGGCGAGAGCGTGCCTACAAAACATATTGTCTAACTAGCGGACGCCCGCGACTTTGTCCGCGTTCCTAAATCACCACAGTTTAGGTTGGCAGAACCCCTTCTGCATCAGGATTGAGGAGTTGGGTCCTGGAATTTAACGATGTAGTCTTTATTTGGTCCCTACAATAACTATTCATAATCAACAGTTTCTAAATCCCCACAGTTTAGGGGAGCAGTACCCCTGCAGCATCAGGATTGAGGAGTTGGAACTCGAACTTTTTATGGGACCATCTCGCAAAGTTTTTATGTTGATTAAAAAAAGATTCACGCAAATCGGTTAAGAAATCACGGAGATATTGATAGCAGAGGTAGAAAAACACAACTCCTTCTCCTCCTTTTTCGAAAGTCGGTTAAAAAAGTAGCCTATACGTTGCCCGATAATATCAGCTATCTACCAGTGAAAGTCCCGTCAAAATCGGTCCAGCCGTTTCCGAGATTAGCGGTAACAAACAGACAGACAGACTGACAGACAAAAATTTTAAAAATTGTTTTCTAGGTATAAGTATCGTATTTACTTTCGTATGCAGTTAGTAAAAAGCTGTTCTTTTGATAGTACAAACAGACACTTCAATTTTATTTATTTGTATAGATGACAAGAATCTGTGAACGTTGTATATAAAGACATTCTGTAATATATTAATTGTCGTAAAAATAGAAAAAATATGTAAAAATGTAAAAAGTAAAAATGTAGTGTATGAATTTCCAAAGATAGCAGGAAATCTTCATAGTTTAGGGAAAGAAGAATTGTTTTACTCTAAACGCGTGCGGGCCACGGGCAGTAATGAATAAATCAAAACTACTGGATCGATTTTAATCATTTTATCAGTGAATGACATAGGCTATATATTTTATACCCGTGCGAAGCCGGAGCGGGCCGCTAGTATATTGAATATATTCTTATAATATATTTAAACACAATTAAAAATGTATAAAATAAAAAAAATTCACACACACATTTTCGTAATAATATATTATGTATGTTATGTAATTTCAAAGTTACACGACTTTATAACTCTGAAGTTTTTAAAAATCAAGGAATTTTACAAAATATAAAATAAAGGGCTTTTGATCTGTTGCTGAATGGTCGAAGAACGAACAAAACTAACAAACAAACATTTGGGCATTTATACTTTTAAAGATTTTTGACTGTTGTGAGCTCAGCCACAATGATAATATGGTCAAATTGATTTTGTTTTTATATAATTTAGCCTAAATTAGTGCATGACATTTGGACCATAAAACGCATTAAAACGAATGGATTGACAATTCATTCATCAAAACAAAACAAGTGAACGAGTTTGAACTCTTCAGTATCTGTTGATGAATTAATGTTTTGTAAATTAACTACTTTGAAAGCTAGACAATACAGCTTTGTAAAGTCGATATCTCCTGAGGATGCTCCGGTGTCGGGGCGAAACGTGCGTCGAGAGTAGTATAAAAGTCTCGTGTGGTGGTGCATGTGAGTGGTGGTGGCATTGCTTGCTTGGGAACTTTGCTTTATTGCTTGGTTGGGGAGGTAAGCGGTGCTTAGCTTATAATTGCATGTTTGACCATACAGATTTTTTCTGTTGGCGTATTACAGCAAAATAATTCTAACATTTTTTGTTAATCATGAACTTCCGCAAAGTAACGCCTGATTCTATCCAATACTTTGAAAGCTTTCACTTGATATATTACCACAAAACATGTTTTTTTGGTCTCCTGTAAAATTTTGTCAGTCACACTTACTAGGTTTTGGAATGGGGCAGCCTAACAATTTAGATGCTACAATGGAACGTACAACATACCTGCATAAACTGCTAAAATCATAGACCTTCTTCTTGGCTTAGCTGAAGTCGGTTAAAAATAGTTCCTCTATGGAACCGAAATCCAGCTCAGAAGTTCCATAAAGAGCCAAGAAGAACAGTAAGCTTCAACTCGCAGGGGGAATACATAATATGAGTATGATTTAACGTAGTTTAGTCCCAGTGTAATCCGAAGCGAGAGCACCTGTACAGTTAGATAGGATCTTAAACTATTAAACTATATCCAAGTTCGAGCGTTCGCGTTCGTGACTCACGGCACGTTCACTCCGAGGCAGACTGTTCTTCAGTTTTGAGAGAGGTATTATAATAATTAAAATACTTTGATGACAAATTTAATCTCTGTGCTTACACCCATTCGGCATCTCTCTTTTGCTGCGGCCACATTAATGGGATATGCCAGTGAACATGGCGTATATCACCATTAACCGTAGGTGTAGCCACGATCTACGGGAAATGGCATTGACAATGCCGTAGAAGTTTGGCATTAAGTCGGGTGGCGGTAAATTTTGGCAGATCAAAGAAGTTCAACGGCAGAATTATAGCATTATTTAGACATTTACCGTATGTGTGGCCACTCAGTTCTACGCGTAGTTTACCAGTGAAAAAATATGGCATAGTTAAAGGCATTGTTGGGCATTGACATTAACCTTAATGTAGCCGCAGCAAAAGAAAGACACACCCCTTTCAAAGTTAGTGACTTTCTTAATGACAAAGTTGCGTGGAATCAATCTTAGCATCCAGCTGTCTATATATAAGATAGTGTATCTAATAACTTATTACATTGTAATATTATGCTGCAACTGCGGAGTTTCTTGTCAGCTCAGCAGAATCTGCATTCCGAACAGGTGGTCTCTCCACAGAGATTAGCACTCCTTATTCCCTCACTCTCATAGTACGATGGGACGGGAATCCGACACGACCGGAGTTAGATCAGGCGCAGGACCGATGGCTTTTCGTACTCTCCGAGGTGTGGGACTGACATATCGCCTACTTAAGTAGCTACTCCGAACTAGCATTGAGATTTTCTTCATAGAAAACCTCAGTACATCATCACAACCTCAAAATTGACTTGCACAGTTGACCGTGCATTAGTTGTGTGGCATGGACATTGGCGAAGAACTAACGGGGCGCTATCTACGTGATAGTAACTTTTTCAGCAGCTAATTTTAAATTGAAAAGCCAACACTACCTATCGGCCCTATATTCAAGTAATAAACAAAAAAATATAGTTGATTTAGTGAATAATTGGATAACGACATCGTAGCGCGATGCACAAGTTTTGTGTTCTGATGTACTTGTCTGTGTATATGTCGATGCAATACATACATTATTTTTGGTCCGACCCGGGGAATCGTAACCGGGACCTCTTTGTCCACAATCAAACCTGCTAACCACTAGATCATCGAGGTAGTTCGCAGGTATCATGCTAATGGCATAGCATTAACAAACCTATACCTAAACGCGTCGCGTTTTGACGGACTCTATCGAATCCTGGTGTAACACAAGTACCGACGGCCTTACGTCAATAAGGCTTATTCCGTCCCGTGGGGTAATCGGGGATTTACCGTGTTTCCCCAAAACATTATGTCACTAGACAGCTGGTTTACATAGTTACCGCACTCAGCCTTTGATGTCAACTGTTGATAGTGTCGTTGAACTTATGATTAACGTTAGTTGGCAATTTAATGACAAACATTAAATAACTTATTCAATACCTAATACTGTTACAAGCATAAAATATAACACACGGTATACCTGTATGCTGCCGTCATCGATGTATGTCATCTATATTAACTTTTACTATCTCTTCTATTTTTAACCGACGTAAAAAAGAGGGGTTCTCAAGTCGACGCGTATTTTTTTTTAGCGATGTTACTCTATAACTTTATTATATCTATATATAGATTTCAATATATTTTTTTTAAAGTTTAATATTGGGTAAATTCCGTCTATGCAATTTTCGATTGTTGGTTTTTTACCCTATTTTTTCTTGATATAATGTATATAGAATACTGGATCAATGTTCTGAGAGGCGAAGTTTATTATCGAATTCTCCTTTCTCATTTTCTCAAACTTAAACAAAGGATTGGTAAGTATAGGATAGGATACGGTAGTACTGTTATATAACGAGAAAATTCCCATTAAATTTTTAAATATCCACGGACACTTCATCGACAAAAGCTTGTCTGAAATAAATATCAGCTCATCGATTTACCAACAATGAATAGCTTTGAATTCCCAAATCTCTAACACCCATAAAAGTTTGCAGAAGTTACGACAAGCTTATGTCAATACCGTGTCTTGAGTATTATCCTGGCTTAGCCGTGTTTGGGTAATGCGAACTTTGGCAAATATGACACTAACAGATTTGATTCATCTTTCACCACGTTTAATGTACATAAATTGCACATGCGAGTGACAGAATTTGACAGATATACAATTTTATACATTAAATAGCTTTGATTTAAAAGAAATTTTATGTTACACTTTAGAAGAATGCGTACAAATAGGTATAATTTCACTTTTCTAAAAATAACCTCTTTTACCTGTATGTTACCTACTTCAGGTTAAGCACCAGCTAAACTTTGTATAGGAGATGGAATAGTATTCACTTCGTGTATTCATAAACTCCTACAATCTCTTACACATAATCTGCATATCTAAAGACCTATGGATCTGAAACAATACTCAATATGTCAGGGACGTGAACAATAACCGTTTCAGATTCTGTCAGTGACATAAAAGCGGTATTGATGAGGGTTTGGGCCTCCACAAAGGCGCGGCGTTGACGCTGGCAGGTGTGGCTACAAACTTTACAATATAACCTATTTGCACGAGTAATTTTGAAATCCTTAGTGTAATGGCGTGAAAGATGGGCTTCTTATTCATCCTATTATACGTCCCTAATATTTGCATAGGGTCAAGGTTGAATGAAAATCTATATATATAAAATTCAAAGTCCTGACTGACTGACTGAGATATCAACGCACAGCCTAAACTACTGAAGTTAGGAACTTGAAATTTTTACAGTTGGTTCCTTTTATGACGAAGACGCACACTAAGAAAGGATTATTGAAAATTCCACCCCTAAGGGGTTTAAATAGGGGATGGAAGTTTATATGAAACTCCGTCATTTTTCAAGCTGTTTCCATCAAAGTTGGTATTTGAGCTTTCAGTTAAAAATAAAAAAGTACGTGTGTCATAGTTTTTGAAAATTCCACCCCAAAATCTAATTCCACGCGGACGAAGTCGCGGGGGCAAAAACTAGTATGCTACAAATTTTAAAAAAGTTAGTTACCGCACTCGACTTTTGATATTATACCACGTTGGTTATATACCTACTCAAAACATACCACAGATTACTATATGAGTATACACAACGGTGAAATGGAACTTCCAGAACCAATATTCTGAGTCAAGTGGCGTAGCTTCATTCTTTCCGACAAGTATCTGTCACATGAAACAGTAAGCAGGTAAATTCAAATCAAAAGTTATCCTTATGAATTACTAGTTGATTCCCGCGACTTTGTTCGCGTGGATTTAGGTTTTTATCCCCGCGGGAACTCCCTCATTTCCCGGGTTAAAAAGAAGCCTATGTGTTATTCCAGACTATAATCTATCTCTGTGCCAAATTCCAGCTGAATCGGTTCAGTTGTGACGTGATTGAATAACAAACATCCATGCATCCAAACTTTCGCATTTTTAATATTAATAAGATAACGTCACATCTAAGTCGCTACGCGTATCGTCATCCAGATTACTGTTGACAAAACTGCGAAAAGTTCTGATTTGTAGTGTGGTAGGATATCAATAATTTCACAGGTTAAAAGATAGACAAGCTCACAGCTGAGATTCAAATAAAGTTAATTAATGAGGATAGTTTGCAAAAAATTTTACTAATCGCACTTCGCACTAATATTATAAAGCCGAAAGTTTGTATGTGTATGTGTGTGTGTGTATGTTTGTTACTCCTTCACGCCACAACGAATGAACCGATTTGGCTGAAATTTGAAATGGAGATAGCTCATATCCAGGATTAAAACATAGGCTACTTTTTATCCCGGAAAATTACAGACTTCCCGCGGGAATCAAAAAACCTTTATCCACGCGTACGAAGTCGCGGGCATCGTCTAGTGATTCATAATAGAAAAGAACATTTGAAACAAAAACTGACAGGCATAAAAGGCGAAGTATTTTCAAGAACAAAATTATAAGTTAGCAAAATCAAGTTGTGCGAGACAGTATAAAAACTCTTAAGTACTTATTTACAAGCGAAAAAACATTTTCCCAACTTAAAAAGACGATTCATAAAAATCATTTCCATTTTGTGAAAAGTTTAAGCCGGAATCTAATTTAGAATTTGTAAAGCTGTTGCGGACTGCGGTTATAAGAATTACGCACTTCCCGGCTTAATATTAAAGCTTGGACGTCAAGTACTTTAATTAATCAGTAGACTGAACAACAACCTTTTGTAATAAAAAATTTCGCCTTTGCATACAAAGCAGTAGGTATGTCTATGTTTTTCACAAGGAACAAAAAAAGTTGCCTATGTGTTATTCCCTTAAAAATTTTTTTCCTCCGAGGTTATTCCAGACTAAAATATATCTCTGTGTCAAAGAACCAAATCGGTTCAGTCGCTGCGGCGTGACTGTGTAACCAACATCCATCCATCCATCTATCTATATGTCCAAATGTATGTATATATCTATATGTTCGCATTTATAATATTAATAGGATAAGAAGTAGGATGTAGAATGATTGAATTGTAACAATTCTTAAAGTACTCGTATAAATGATTGCATATATAACAAAAAATGTTAGAATTATTTTGCTGTAATCCGCCAACAGAAAAAATCTGTATATTGACTAGATGTATAATGACTAGACAATACAGCATTGTAAAGTCGATATCTCCTGAGGACGCTCCGGTGTCGGGGCGAAACGTGCGTCGAGAGTAGTATAAAAGTCTTGTGTGGTGGTGCATGTGAGTGGTGGTGGCATTGCTTGCTTGGGAACTTTGCTTTATTGCTTGGTTGGGGAGGTAAGCGGTGCTTAGCTTATAATAGCATGTTTGACCATACAGATTTTTTCTGTTGGCGGATTACAGCAAAATAATTCTAACATTTTTTGTTAATCATGAACTTCCGCAAAGTAACGCCTGATTCTATCCAAGATTGCATATATGTATAGTGTTCAACTACAATTATTATTGTGCATTTTCTGTTATTAAAAAGGAATTCTTTAAATTCTGTTATTCAAAAGGGATTCTTTAAATTAAAAGAGGCTGGGAAAGAGATTAAATTATTAATTTTCTTGAGATTATTAAAGATCTATGAAAGAATTCGATACTTTGATCTGAATAAACGATTTCAATTAACTTGCAAACCTGAACTCAGGGAAGTTTGAACGTTTACCAGCATCAGCGAAATGCTTTTCACGACTCAGTGAAAGGGAAAGGAAACAGCTATTTGAATTCGGAAATGTGAAATTAATCGGATGACTGTTTATCAAGGGCATATTATAACAGTAACACATTTCTCTGCACAAACTGTCAGTGGCACGAAAGGAGTGTTGATGAGGGTTCAAATTGGACCGAAACATATGACGTAGACAGGGTACCAAACGGGTTATGCTGTCTGATTCTGATAGGCCTATTCTTACTCTACTTTTTGTATATTGGATTAAAAAAATATTTATGTCATTTCCATGTTATCTATTGTACTTTGTCTATGTCCCTTTTATCTGCATCTATTGTTGTTGTATCCCTTTCGTGGGGTTTTCTCGGTAAAATAATTTAAAGCACTCTTGAAAGACCGACTTCCCCAATGTAAAATAAGTTTTATCCGAGCGTGATATTTTAGCAGTTTTTCTATACATATAATGTCAGAATTCTCAATTTATTCATCGATTAAACTTGCTCTATGTGACGGGGAGATATTTAACTTGGTTTTACTTTGTTTATTTTACATTAATACATTTTTTATCGTTTGTCTAACCGGTGGTAGATTATTGACTTGTCATAAGAGCCACCATCGCTGTAAAGGCACAAGTTGACCTATATGAAATAAATAGATTTGAATTTTTCAAATTATTAACAAGTGGATGTAACGGTCTAATTTTAAATAAACATTTCATATACGTGATTAAGTGATTAGTAATATTATTGTCTTTGTCAAAAAAAAATTTACTTTATTTATTTACCGTACCATGTAAGAGGTTAAAATTACTAAAACAAAGCACGAGTTTATCTAATTCGCCCAATTTTCGCTAATATTCAATCGATGGTCGTAATTGGCGAAACTAATAACAGCTTCGGTTTATTTAGAACTCGCAACGGACAATTAATGAACGGACGTTCGATATTTAAGCCCTCGTCACACAAAACGGTTTACGGCTGCGATTCCTGAGGCTGAAATCTATAAATCGAACTCTTAATCTACTCAGACTCAAGACAGAGTTAAAAAGAGACAGATTTATATCAGAGCATATTTGTGTCTCGTTTTAACCGGACTTAAGTCTAAGCTGAGTCAGAGCACGCTCTGATCTATAATCTCAACATGAGTCACTCCGAATCAGTACATACAAAATAATATTATGTATGAAGGCGTAATTCTACAAAGCCGCCAAAGTAACAGCCGCATTTTAAATTCCGCAGTATAGGTAACGTTATTCCTAAAATTTTCATATATTATAAACTTTAATGTGATACAAGATGCTATGTAAAGGCGTTGGGACACACTGCGAAATCGCCCGTCGTAGCTGCATTTTGATTTCCGTAGAGTGGCGTACATCATAAAACTTCACGTCACCAGATCGATCATTGGCACACTTCAATCACCCGTAGTAGGCACCAAATTCTTCCTTCCAAGCAAACGAAAATTGTGGAACCAACAACCCTAGCAGATTATCATCCTACTAGAGTTTCTTATGGAATTATTGAGAAGCCACTGGCGGTTATTTTGACGCTACAATCACTTAATATCAGGTGACGCAACAGCACGCTTACTCGCTAATCTTAAAAAGAAAGGAGCTATTGTCATATTAAAATAATGCATTCAGTGTGACGTCATTCCGCGCCGCTGCCTTCACGTGTTGTGTACCAGGGCCTTAGCAAACGAACGATAGAAATTTAATGACGTTATCATGCAAATGCATCGGTAATGAACAAAGCTGGAATCTCCGGGTTGGGGCAGCAATTATGAATTTCACATATTCCCGTGGAAATATGATGAAATCTGGATGGTGAGTATCAAATTCAAATTCAAATTCAAAATTTATTTATTTCATGTAGGCTACCTTGTAGCATCTATGACAAGTCACAAATCTACCACCGGTTCGGAATGCAGATTCTGCTGAGAAGAATCGGCAAGAAACTCAGCAGTTGCTCTTTTCAAAAAATAAAATAAACTAATTTTACAATAAGTAACAAAACTAAGCTAAGTATACAGTGCTTCCACAGTGAAGCTTCAAAAATACAATACATATAATCTAACACATGTCAGCATGGGAAGTCAAAGCAGACCCATTCCCGTTGGCGGCACCCGTTCACGAGCACGACGCATGATCCAGCCATTGCTTCGCTCAACCATATTTGAGGGAACGTAACAACCCGCACCACAAAATTGTTTGTTAAGATATTTTAACTTTATGTTATAGCTGATTTTATAATAACACAGAATGCGGAAGTGTGTTTGTCGCTCTCCTCTATCTCTTTCTGTATTTGTGTGTGGGTGTGTGTGTTTATCATTTTATACAAAAGTCAAGAACCAAAAGTTTTGACGTCATCGTTGATTCAACCAATAAACGTCACTGGAGATAATTTTCATCTCAAGAATCGTCACAGAACACGATCTTGTACCACTTGTAATACCAGCGGCTCCTACCGGCACACTAAGCAGTTTGGTTTTTTTTTATAGAATAGAAATATTTTTTATTCAAATAAACGTTTACAAGTGCTTTTGAATCGTCGATGAATCTACCACTGGTTCGGAATGCCCTTCCTGCCGACAAGAGCCAGCAATAAACTCGGCGGTTGCTCTTTTCAAAAAATTTTTTAAAATACGTAATAACACTATGCTAAGTATCTTGTTTCCACAATGGAGTTTCAAAAATGAAAACCTACATACAATCCATTACATGTTAAGACGGGCAGACAGAAAGAAGACCCATTCCCATTGGTGGCACCCGTTCACGAGCATGACGCATGATTCAGCCATTGCTTCGCTCAACCATATTTGAGGGAACGTAACAACCCGCAATTATAGGCACACGCTTGATCACTACCCCACCTGATGAAAAGTGATAATGTGGTCTAAAGTGAAACGCGTTTCCCTAGAAGATGCCTAGTTAACTTTAGTTGGTTGTACCAGTCAATAAATATATTTTGTTATTTCATCTTGCTCACATGGTAGCAATGGAATCAGCCTTAATTCGTGAACTTCGATTATTGCTCCAAAGCAATTCTCACTAACTTTGTTTCTTGCTAACTTGGGAAAGTAATTTTTGAAGAAAGCTCACACTAGCGTTTTTCTCTACGTATTCCCTTCAAAGATAAAATGCAAGACATCATTCTCGAACAGGATTCAGGAACTACTACTACTATATAAAACTTTCAACCACCAAATTCAATAGAATTACGGTTAAAAAATATTCCGTAGCAGCCTTAGATTGAGATCTCTCTCCGGTCATATCAGATTGTTGAATAATAGCTCGTCATTCGGCCAAGGAAATTTTTCAAAATTCAGCGGCATTTAATAAGAAACATATTCTGTAGCATATTCATGCTACAGAATATGCTCTCCCCTCCAAATAAGAGTAAAGATTGTGTTAAGGCGGTGGTACGAAAATAGTGTGGATTAAAACGGGTGGGAATGAAACCGTCGACCCTTCAGTTTTCCATCATCCCTTTAGAATAGAATAGAATAGAATAGAAATATTTTTTATTCAAATAAACTTTTACAAGCACTTTTGAATCGTCAATGAATCTACCACTGGTTCGGAATGCCTTTCCTGCCGAGAAGAGCCAGCAAGAAACTCGGCGGTTGCTCTTTTCAAAAAAAAAAAATAAAAATTTTACAATAGTTAATGAAAGCTATGCTATGTATACAGTGCTATTAACCGTATTGTATTAAATTTTATAATTAAATTAAATGTATTTAACCATTGAGGCCTTTTTTACTGATAATAATATGTTTGAAATTCAACTCTTTACTTGTATTAGCTGCCCGATCGCAATTTATGTTTTTATCATTCTGATCATAGACACTTTTACGTTTTCAGGTTATTTTCTTATCTTCCATTTTTATTTTTTGTTAATTATAAAAAATTATAAGTTCTGAAAATAGGATATCTATTTAATTTTAAAACCCAGATTTTTTTTTAAATTTCATTTGAAAAACTCTATCGATTTTTAAAGAAATTTTCCTTAGAAAACCTTAAAATGCAAGTGTACGCCTGTTCACATTGAATTGCCCGATAACGCTTAGTATAGGCTGATAAGAGCCTAAAACAAGTTGAAACTTGCTTGAGTGTTTGCTTATCTGACAGCTGTCTTAATTTATCTGTTGAGTTCTTTATTGCTTTGCTGTTCCGGTCTTATTCCTAGTGTAATGGAATTTGGGAAAGTTTTAATAGTGGTTGGAGAGTTTTGAAAACTTTGGAATTTGTTTATTGGTTTTTATCTCTTCGATAACAAGTTTGTAGCTTTTGGCTTCAGTCTTACCTGTTGGAAAGTGATGTTTTAATTCAGCAGCGGACTAATTTGGAAGACTTATAGCACCCTAAAATGCAAACAGTAGTACAATTTTTTTATTTTTTTGTGTAATGGGAATGCGATGAGTTAAGATTGTGCGGGGCTGATGGTATCAATCCACTGCACTGCAGCTCTAAGCGCCGTGTTCTCTACCAGGGTAATATAAATGAAACGTAGAGTGAGCTTTTACGAAATATAATTTTACCAATTGTAGAATAATTAAAACCAATTCGGTGGTCTAGGAGCGACTGGCGAGTCAAGCTGTGTGTCGCGTGTTATAGCTTCGAAACTGCTGACTCGTCAGTGCCGCCCCGCTACAAAGATGAAGTTGAGATTTATTGAAATAAATATAAATAAATATTATTGCGTTACGTTACGTTACGCTAAAATAAAGTTTTAATGCTATTATTTATTTATTAGTACAATGATTTTAATCAAGAGTCGACCGGCTCTGAAGTGAACTCCCATGGCTCGTCACGAGTTCGTATCCGCGATCCCCAGTAAACAACTTCGCGTAATGAAGATTCACCTGTGGGTTGTTTGGTACGAGTTACAAACTTATACCTCTTCTAGTTTACAGTGTTGTCCATTCCTAGAATTAAATAAATATCATTGCGGAAAAGATATTCCAGCAGTCATTTTAACACCAATGCCGGAGTCAACTCCTTGGTGATTTCATACTCTGTAAACTTTTTATGTTAAAAGCTCTGTACGAGTATAGCTTTGCAAGAGGATGATAGGTAGATAGGACGATAGGTATATTTGGGTATAAATCTGTCATAGAATAGAAATTTACTTTGAGGAAAACGTTCGAATTTGGAAGAGGATTAATTGAAATCATATGACAGATCTTATCTAGAGAACTTCATTAAAATATAAAAATTGATTCAAGACTCAGGAGCCCATAAAAAATTGCGAGCTCGTGTTATAGTTGAGCTGTGAGTTAATATATCACTCAGTCAGTCAGTCACCTTTCCCTTTTATATATTTAGATATTGCTGCCATCTATCTGCCTTTGTAACAACACTTGGTTATTATTTGACATATTATTATTTTTTAGCTTTTGACTTACACCACAAAATTCAACCTTTATGTGGGGTAGCTATTTAATTTTACACTCACACTGTTTGCCCCTGATGGGGTAAAGGCTTTGGTAGAGGCCATTCATTCCGCCTACGCAGTAAAAATTTGAAAATCTAGTGAACCCGCATGGTACAGATCAGTGATTTTAATCCAGTTTTATGCCTTAGTGTAATTAACTTGCATCGACTTTTCGATAAACGAGTATAATTAAACTATCTACTGAAATCAACTTTTTACTTTGTATGAGTGTTTGCAAGTTATTCAAATTACTTCTATCAATACATTTCTTTCCTGTGCCCGCGACTTTGTCCGCGTGGATTAAGGTTTTTTATTTCTCACGGCAACTCTTTTCTGAGTTACATTGTTACCTATGTGTTAATCCTGGGTATGAGCTATCTCTATTCCAATTTTCAGCCAAACGGTTCTATCGTTGCGGCGTGATTGAGTAACTAACATCCGTCCATTAATCCATGGATGGCAGTTTAATTACTCGACAGACATCCACGGCTGAACAAAGGTCTCTTGCATGGACTTCCTCAGGTCTCGGTCTTGTGCCGCCTGTATCCAGCGGCGGCGACTCGTTTGATATCGTCGACCTACCTAGTGGAGGGCCTGCCAACACTGCGCTTCCTGGTGCGGGGTTGCCAGCCCAGCACCTTGGAACACCAACGACCATCAGAGCTTCTCTTCGACTCGCTGAGCTATATCAGTATATCAGACTTTAGTTCTCCTACGGGTCTCCTGTAGAGAGATATCTCTATCGCCCGGTGAGTGACCCTTTAGCAGCCTTTGATTTAGATGTAACCAATAGCTTTCAACTTTTATCGCTTTTATAATATGAGTATGGAAAATAATAATAAAAATAAATTGTTCTTTTCTCTTCCTCTTTACCAAATAAAAACAAAATAAAGTACATCCAATTTAATTCGAATGTCTCTCTTTAACTGGTGTCGATAAATTTTAAATGGCCATCAGCTTTCCGACTCATTAAGCGAGAAAAAATTGGAGTGAATTTTTCGTAATAGTTAATTAAGAATTTCTTTATTCCCTCTCTGTTATTATTTTTACAATCTTTTACACGCGGTTTCACTCCCGCCATCTATCAAAAGTAATTCGAAGTGGGGATTTCTATTCAAAATTACCAATCGGTTTTTTTTCGATTATTAAGCTGCTTTTTAGGGATTTTTCCTATTTTTTTTAATTTGAAACTATACCTTTATAAAGGCAAACAAAAATAAATCAAATCGGTCAAACTGTTTTTGAGTTTAAACCAGACTTCCTAACAGCGATTGATTTTTATACATATAGATTATAATAGCTTAAATAGATAATAGCCGCTAGATACAAGCGGCACGTTCGTGTATTCGATATGTCCAAGCTTTAATGTACCTAGGTATATTAGCATGAAATCACATCTTTCACGAACAAAAATGGCTATGTGATATGAAGATGGAAGATGCATCAATTCTCGTACGTAACATGTACACGTCGTTACGTACAAAATAGGCATTTTAAAACAAGTGTACATTGAAAATTAAAAAAAAATATAATTTTTATCAAACAGCTAAGAAGTCGGTAAGTCGGGAGTGCCCGACTAATTCATCTTTCAAACAAAAAAAAATAACAAAATCAAAATTGGTTCATCCGTTCGACTGCTATGATGACACAGGCAGACACACACACACGCAGACTTTAGACGTCAAACTTATAACACCCCAAAAGGAGGCGTTTCGATGTGATTTCACTCTTATTTTTTAATAACATTGATCATTTTAATTCTTCCTCGAATCTTTAAATTATTCCAATAAATTATCCACAAACTTGACGATGCTGAAAAATGTAAACAATCTAACTTTCATAATTAAATTTGTTAAAGTAAAAATTGTCTTTGAAATTAGTTTTGTGACTGGAATAGGACCAGATTAGGACATGTCATAAATATGTATTAGGGTTTCCAATCTGAGGGTTAACTATGTTAAGTTATAATGAGGTTTTAGAACATGGCCCGAAGTGGGCGGTACCCACCTACCCACCGGCTGATTCGACCTTAGCAAATTAAGGTTGGTGGTAAAGTGACGGTCGCAACTAGAATGGCAAATTTAATTAAGTCGCTAAAATCATTTGAGTAATATCTATTAATATTTAATACAGGGCCAAAGGTTCATACGAAGGAATGAATGAAAATCTGGAGTTCAAATGAACTCCAAATTTTCATTACAACAACAACAATAAAATTATTGTTATTCCTCATCTATAAAGGGACACCGTAACAAAAACACTGAGGCTGAAATCTATAGACCACACTCTCGCTCTGCTCAGACTCAAGACAGAGATAAAACGAGACAGATTTATGTTGGAGCATATTTATGTCTCGTTTTGACTCTTATCTTGAGTCCGAGCTAAGTTAGAGCACGCTCTATAGATCTCAGATTCAGATTCTCAGCATGAAAAATTCCAACACTGAGACTTGAGAGATCAAGTCTCAGTGTTGGAATTTTTCATCGGTCTTTTCGTGATTTTGACAATTATTTTTTTCATATTTTAAATTAATTACAAAATAGAATCGGTTATGTAATCTTTTGAAAAAACAAGAAATGGCAAACAGCAATGCAATGCGCACGCTTAATGTAAACCGCCGTCAGCTAAAGCGACTGTAAATATTGGTGAAACTATTAATCATATTGTGATGATTCTTTTTTTATTTGCTCATATTTACTTCAACTTAGGGAACAGTAATATTTCATCAAAACCGGTTCACTAG
The DNA here is from genome assembly GCA_933228805.2 of Hipparchia semele. Taxonomy (NCBI): domain Eukaryota; kingdom Metazoa; phylum Arthropoda; class Insecta; order Lepidoptera; family Nymphalidae; genus Hipparchia; species Hipparchia semele. Next base: position 15,693,154 of record OW121711.1, on the reverse strand, counting down.
TTTTCAATATAATATGGATATCTTTCCCTTTTCAGATAATCTTTATTTCGGTACATTGAAGTCACTTTATTTTTTCTTTAATTATTTATAGCTCGTTTGCTTATTTCGTATTAGCACAGATGAAAGTAACAAATCAAGCGATTTGTTACTTTCAACTGTACAAACAAACTGTAAGGTCCTTTAGTTTTCTAAATTATCTTTATACACCACTTTAGCAATTACTTTACAAATATGAAAAGCAGTGAAACAAAATTACGAGTGCTAACACTGTAGCAAATTTTAATACAACATTTTGAAATGGTACCAATTTATTTTCAAACAAACAATGTCGTTTCGCCGCCCGCCGTCTGCGTAACAGACAATTACGGGATTTAACGACCGTAAGAAAATTTCCGGACAGAAACATCTCATTTATACAAGTGAAAATAAATGGCAAGTAATCAAAATACTTTGTATTGTAAACGGGAAGGTTTACGTATTGTGAACAGTCGTTTGGGTTTCAAAGAGCCAGGCCCGAATTCCGCACTCGGTCCGATCATGTTCAAGTGAATGTCGTCTACGGCCTACGTCTTTATGTGGCCGCACAAAACCAAGCGACGGAGTGGCCACATACATCGTGTCACAATTGGGTATTTGACTAAATCCTATTATAATATTATAAATGCAAAAGTTTGGATGTATGGATGTTTGTTACTCAATCACGCTGCAACGACTGAAACAATTTGGCTGAAATTTGGCACAGAGTAAATTATAGTCTGGAATAACACATAGGCTACTTTTCATCCCTGAAAATAAAGGAGTTTCCGCGGGAATAAAAACCTCAATCCACGCGAACGAAGTCGCGGGCATTAGCTAGAAGTTCCAAAAATGCATACGTAGATACATACAATCCAATACATGTTAAGACGGGCAGACAAAGTAGACCCATTCCCATTGGTGGCACCCGTTCACGAGCATGACGCATGATCCTCACCACACTGCACCACCACAGAAATGTTTAAAGACAGCATGATATACTTAGGCTACCCATGTTAAAGGCATCGAATTGAATAATAATTTGAAAATACTCATTTTAAGAAATACAGAATATACAACAAAATAAAACTTAAATAAATAACTTATTATTTAAGTTATTTATTAGAAATGATCAACTGATTTTCTTATAATTAGTACAAAATTCAAATCACTCTAGATCTAGTATAAAATACAGGATACATTTTGTCATACTAGTAATAAAAAAAGATGACGAAGGCAAGTAGGTATAGTTCTATTTCATAGGGCCGCTGATAATATGCGGCGACAAACTAAAATAGTCGCTAGCGATTTCGTCGCAACCATAAAAAAGCAATTAATTTGAATAATTTCGAGAGTTACAAAAAATATAACTGTTATTGTAACGGAGCGATTCCATTGAAGAGAAGAAAAAAGACGTGCAAGAGTAGACCAATCAGCTCTTCATGGTTTTTGCAAAATGAACTACCTATGAAGTTTTACAGGCATAGAATCGCCTTTATAGAAAAAACATATAAACAATTTTACAAAATACTAGGTTTTTAATTACCGTAGGAACTGTAATTTTCCGGGATAAAATGTAGCCTATGCGTTAATCCTGGGTATTAATTATTTCCATTCCACAGCCAAATCGGTTCATTCGTTGTTGCGTGAAGGAGTAACAAATAAACACACATATAACCTTTCGCCTTTATAGTATTAGTGTGATGATGGCTTGATAAAATTATCTCAGACTACTTACTACTTACGTCATTACTTACTACTAGAAATCGCAGTCAATGGAAGTTGCATAAAAATCTTATTATCTTATCTTATTTATTATTTCTTGTTAGTATTTCTTTTTATTGTGTGTTTGTTGGTTGGATTGTGGATTTGTCCTTCAATCAGAGTTACCGATTGAAGTGATTTTTTGCGTGGTTTAGACTTGAGGACCTGGAGAGTGACATTGGCTACTTTTTATCCCGGAAAATTGAAAAGTTTTCGCAGTATTTTAAAAACTAAATCCACTTGAAAGAAGTCGCGGGCATCAGCTACTAAAAAATATTACGTACCTTTCATAGTGTCAAACATTTCTCCGCTCTTCTCTGCTTCAGTGGAAACGCACCCTAATGGGGCATTTGGAATTCGGTCGTTGTTTTATCGTTGGGCGATCGTTAATGGGACCTTAATATCGCGTTGGCACCTCATGGGGCATACTCCTTATCATTTTTACAAAGTCCTTTTTGAATACCAAATGTACCCTTAGCTCCGATACTGAAATTGTTCTTAAGGACTTACTCATCGATAAGTCCCGTCACACAGATTAGACAAATTGTATTGTATATTATTCTCTTCAGTTTAGACTTCTAAAAATGCTTACGAATGTCACATATCTGTATGTAATACATTGTTAAATATGTTGTATCTGGAGGAACCAAATCATACCATGATTAGATGATGACTAATTCATTTATTCCAAATCACACTAAGCCTACCCACATAATATTTATTATTATATTACCTACAACATCTCCCTCTTATTAATTTTGAGAAAATTATTTATACATTCTATTATATCTCCCTTTTCTTTTTTTTTTTTTTTTTTTTTTTTTTCATTATATAAACCATGTGACATAGATTTTAAAACTTCATAGGGTATCAATTCCTTATACCTATAAGTTATTTCAGTTACATTAATGATCTAAACTATACTTAATTCTAAGACTAAGTAAGCTAGAAAATACAATTTCTTAAAGAGAGAACCCAACTTTATATTAAATCTAATTTTATTAATTTATATTGCCTAATAGTATTATTATTTTATTGTAGTTATTTCACATATTTTTAAACCACGTATCAATTGCGTTAAAACAAGACTATTTTTCAACGACCCAAATTCACAACTTTTACTTAATTTTTTTAGTAATCCCAAATATTTATCAAAATTATGTTCATTTTGATATGTTTCAAAAAACGTATGTCTTTCGTAATTAACGTTTTTCTTTGGATCGCAGTACTCACTATACTTGTCACACAAAATCTTGTACTCGTATTTATCTTGATCAGTTACATCAATCTCTTCGAGAATTTCTCGACCATATTGCCCCAAACAATGCATAAATAAACCACATTTCTCTTTATTACTGGCAGTCTCCTTGCCCGTAGCAATCAAAAAGTAATCGAATGCGTTTTTCCATTCCTTCCAATTTGTAGCTAGGTTGCCATCTTGGCGCAACGGCGCGGGTTGTTGAATCGCCGCGCAAACGCCATCCGCTCGATTATCGGACGCCATTATATTTCACTATTTTAATCTAACACTATACTGGATACACTATTGCACTACTCTGTAACTACATTTCTTTTCTATTACGCGCACACCTGACACCATGTTGTATCTGGAGGAACCAAATCATACCATGATTAGATGATGACTAATTCATTTATTCCAAATCACACTAAGCCTACCCACATAATATTTATTATTATATTACCTACAACAAAATAAAGTAAATAAAAATGGAATAAAGAAGATACTCATAAATTTAAATATTAAATTAAATTAATTTTATTCCTATCATAGAAATATAAAAGAAGGTTTAGGAAATTTGTTTTTTTTGTTTAATACATAAGATGGCTGGTAATACCCGCGACTTCATCCGCGTGAATTTAGTTTCTAAAAATCTCTTTTATTTTCCACCAACAAAAAGTAGTCTATGTTACTGTTCAGATCCTCAATTGCGGTCTACGAGTATACCCATCCAAAACATCATGTAAATCCGTAGCTCCCTTGCGATGTGATTAAAGGACAAACACACAAACAAATACACTTTCCCAGTTATAATATCAGTTAGTATAGTTAGTTAGGTATGCTGAACATAATAATAATAAATCTTTATTTATTTATCAATAAACGTACATACTGTGGAAGTAAAAACTGTGTTACAGGAGACAAGCTATACAGCAATTTGTCTTGCCCTCCGGTCTGACTTGTATCGCCGGCCTTATCGCCACTTCCCAGTATAAATTCAACATAGCCAGATGATGTCACGTGATTTACGGCTCTCTTTACCGAGATTCTTTTCATGATCTCATTACAATTCCGCGGACACACTACTCGTTCCAACATCTGCTTTAATATTGATTCTATTTTTAAAAGATAGTCTCGATAGAAAAGTTTAGAGCAAGATTAAAAAAACAAACAAGTAAAATTATGAGCTCAGAACTTTGATTATTCAAAAAAACTTAACAAGATAAAATTAAAATTTACCTGATAAACTGTTATTATCAGGTAAATCCAGATTTCTTAAGAATTTTCACATCAGTATTAAACTTTCGCATATTAATGCGAAAGTTTAATTATTTGTTAGTCTGTTGATTTGTCCTTTAATCACGCAGCAATCAATGCAATGTAGCAACGGATCGTTGTACTGACGTGAGAAATTTTTTGGTAGTTTTGAAAATTTTGTCTACACGTTTACTCGTAATCTCTATGTGAATCTTTACAGAGATTCACGAGTAAAGTGTAGACAAAATTTTCTCGTGGCGCGCATGTTAGCCCTACTGGAAAGTGTCGTTGGTTTTGCTGGAGAGTGACAAAATTCTAGAAAAACAAAGAGTTCCCACGAGATTATTAAAACCAATCTCTTTACAGACGAAGTCGCGACCAAAAGCGGGTAATGAAATAAATATAACGTCATGAGGGCGGATGCGTCTTGATCGGTCTTCTTATTAGATAACAACTGCCCCTTACCGGGAATCTCGAGCTTTGAACGTATGTTGATGTATTATGATAGCGCGCGGCGATAACGAGCGGCAGTGGCTGGATACTGAGAAATCGCTGTCTATTTATTAGCAAGAAACTCAAGTATAAGCAAGTTTAGTGTCATTAAACTTAAAGCTGATACTTTCTAACATTTATGCTGAGATCAGCCATAGAACTCTCTTTCACTTAAGGTAGAGTTAAAACGAAACACAAATATGCTTGGACACAAGTCTCATTTTAACACTGTCTTGAGTCTGAACAGTGTCTTACTTATAAGTGATAATCCGAAGTGGTGATACCTAAACAAAATTATCAATTTTGATTTTTACGACTTTTCAGCACTTTTCTTGGGTTTCCCATATTTTTTTTTTGTTTTAATCCACCCCTGTAGTAAGGAACAGATGTCACCGACATAGCGCAACGAGTTGCGAAACTGAGTTGGAAACGGGCAGGGCACATAGTTTGAAGAGCTGATGGTCGTTGGGGTCCCACCCAACATACTGGAGTGGCGTCTCCGCACCGAGAAACTCAGTGTTTACAGACCGCTCACTAGGTGGGCTGACGTCATCAAACGAGTCGCTGGGAGCCGCTGGATTTAGGCGGCGCAAGACCAAAGCCCGTGGAAGTCTATGCAAGAGAATTTTTTCCAGCAGTGGTCTATCAGTTGACCAAGAAGAAGAAGATTGGTTTTCGTTCATTATTTGGTTGATTTCAAACAAAATTTTGTTTGACATAGTTTTGTTTTTTCTTACCAATTTTCTCTTCCATCACAAAGTCTTTCGGTTCAGTCCTCAGCCAATATGAAACAGAAACCGTTACCCGTGTCAGTAAATATAGCTGTAACGACACGGATTTCGCAAAACAGCTTGTTTTGTGACAGCGCGTCACGTTATTGTCACGCGTTGAGTTGACGCTAGATTAATAGATGGGCAGAGTTTTGGACAAGGGGCCACTTCCTACAGCGGTGTACGGGTTAAAATTAGATTCATTTGGCTGTTGAAAGGTGCTTTGGAAACTTGTTTGAATGAGGTTAGAGGTAACAACGTGATGGGATATATTGTCCTTATAGCGTGCTATAAAGTCTATAGCACAATGGTCAAGGCGCGAACTGAAAACTGAAAGATTGACAGTTGAATCCCTACCCATTTGTTGACGCACCCACTCCTATATAAGCTTTACGCTTATTTAGAGGGAAGAGGGGAATATTACTCAAGTTAACCATGACTTATCTTCGTCTTCGAAATTCCACGATCTCGCACAAGCATTTTGCTTCTTCGTTCCTATTACGCATCGCAAAAATTTGAAATGCCCTTTTGGTTTCCGTTTCTCCAACTAATTTTATCTTGGGTAAAGGAATTTGAATAGGTATCTTCTAGGCAAGTAAGCTCCAATCTTACACTATGCTCCTCATAAACATTCGCATTTATAATATTAGTAGGATTTACATTCTGTTCCACTGTAACGCCTAAACTAAAGAATTAGATATAAATTGATTCGTTATTAATGATCCAGATGACATAGACTACATTTTATATGAACAAAATCAATTTTACATCCAATTTTCCTTAACCAGGTTACAGTTTTTAAACTTGTTTGTGGTTGTTCCAATAAAGAAAGAACGTAAATTCCTCAACAAAACAGCTTAAAACATTTCTTGTAAAGAACAAAACCTAATATAGCAATCTAGGCATCTTAAAGGAATCCTAAGCTTCAGGGGACGCTCAAAATAAACTGTCACCCCGAGCTAACGGACGCTTAGACGCAGCTGTTCCGTTCCAGAGATATCGATTGCAAAAAGGACAGACAAACTGACATGATAGAGCTGTGTGCTTAGCGTCAGGTTACGGGCTTACGTTTTGTCTGAAAATATCATATTTTTCGGTCCCCGAAGTTTGAAGTATTCTTATAAAGTTCGTAAACGGGAGTGTGCCTGAAAATAAGTACAGTAAATACTCTTTAAGCATAATATTAGCCGTGCTGAAAATAACTAATATCATCTTTTCACTAAAAAGATATTCTATTCCAGTCGTCTTGTACATTATTCTTAACTATGATAACTCAGAAATATGGTTTTTTATTCGCTCTAATTGGGTGGTTCAAAAATAAAAAAATAGGGAAAGCCTAGAAGAACAGCCGAAAAATCGAAAACTCAGAATCGATAATTTTGTATAGGACTTACCACTTCGGTATTGTCTACTTTTAATCAATAGATAGCAGGAGCGAAGTTGCGGGCAAAAGCTATCTCAGCTTGATTTTAATTGAAAAAAAAACCAGAAATGATAATATTTAACCCAATAGGTAAAGCGAAGTAAAATGCGCGCGATCAGCTGTTTATTAAAGTTCAAAGCACTCATCCTAAGTACTTATTACAGATACTTGTCACACAATATGTAATTTTTTGCCAGAAATATGATTTTTTCGGCGTGTTTTGCTCGAGGTTAACATCGCTATTACGATGACATGATGAGCCCATCGTGTGCGAGTTCAACTTGCACTTGACCGGTTTTTATTCTGCACTGGAGGTCTACTACAGACCTTAAACAGTAGAGAAATAAGTGACTAGAACTGGCATTGTAGTAAAAGCTAGTAAAATGTAAAAGCTAAATCGTAAAAGTGTCATGCTTATTTTGTCGCGTTTCAGTCCTTTGACGCCAGTTAACGAGAATAATTTTGAAAGCATTATTTGAATATACAAAGCGAATAAAACTCTTCGGAGGTTACGTTTTATTCAGAAACAGACGAAAATTCGAATAAAAATTTTCGTAAAAGCAACAACATTCGAAAAAGTTAAAACATTTTTTTGTATCAACGGACGCGTAATTGTAATAAATGTGAGAATGACAGCGTGAAATTTTACAAAAGTTTTGCCCGCTCCGTGCCTTTAGTATGAGTGGAATTTCGAAACATAAAAAGAAAATAGAGTAATTGGAGTGAAACATTGCGGAGTATAAAATATACGCTTATTTTTTGCAACACTGTTTTATCTCAAAAATCTCGATTTTTCAAAAAAATTATTTAAAGGTTTCAATGGATGACCCCATTCTTAGATTTTGATTTTACAGTTTTCTTAGTTTTTCTGTGAGTTCGATTTTCAAGTAATGTCTTTTATCCACATTTTTGGGATAAAATAATATAATATGAGTAAAAAATTATTGCAGTTGATTAGATTACTAATTCTGAATAAACCTGTTTTGCCAAGAAAAATAACTTTGTATGCAAATTTAAAAAAGCTCTAAAACTGAATGTATTTTAAAATAAAGATTTTTCGGTCATTAAATGTAAAGTATATCTTCATTTTGGATGTACTTTACCGTAACTATGTTTTAATGCTCGATATCTATAAACGTTGTCGAGGTGAGAAAACTCGTGCTAAAGGTTCTGGTAAGTAATAATGTTTCGCTATGTATGAATGTAGAAAAATAAAATTATGCAAAGCACGGTCACTGTTGAATTGCCTTAACCAAATAATATGCAAAACGTTGTTGTTGGGTATTATTCGTCACTAAAAAAACATTTAGGTAACATTTCATTTTTACTTTGATCAGATTTATGCTCGACTGAATGTCCACTGCCAGTTACTCTTCAATTACTAGCAGAAGCTAAAACTCTGATTATTATTATTAGACTAGCTAAAACATGCGAAAATTGACTTGCTGCAAGTTTTTACAAAGTGCAAGTGACTTGCCAGAACTGTCTGCTGCGAATTTTATTGCTAATGAATAATTTGTTTTCTGACTAACTTTTCTGGGTAGTTTCCTCCGACTCAATCTGTATCTTTGTTTTTTTTTATTCGCAATAGGCTTGCGCTTGACGACAATCAATACTGGATAGCACTGATGAAGTTTAGGTTTTCATTCACTCTTGCTTTGAAGGTACTCAAATTATAATAGGTGGCAGGAAACACGGATGCTGGAAGAGTGTTCCAGGGTATTAGCGATTCTTATCAGCAACGTTGAATTAAAGCGTTTAGTTCGAGTAGGTTGGATTTCTACCACATCAGGATGCCAAGGCTCATGACTTCTCGCAGTTCTGCGATATAGTTTTATGCTGAGATAAACTGCTCCCGATACCACGCGCCCGGCTTTCTTCTTAAACTGATGTGTAATTTTTGACGCACGGACGAAGTCGCAGGCATCATTTAGTTTTCAATATTAGCAACTATAAACAGCTGTAGCTAAATTGTAGGTTGAACATATAAATGATGAAGTAATTGACTTATTCCAACATTTTTTTAAAACAGCAAAGAGTATCATTATTTTTTATCGCCAATAAAGCGAAGTGATTATTTACTCGCTTCCTCGCCCGTGCCTGCCGGATGTTGACAGCACGTGGTGGTGCGGGGCCGAAAATACCCCGCGTGTTGATGATGCGCCGAGTTAACCCGCGCGCATGAGATAAGATTTAGAATATTTTTCTTAAGATTTAAAATCCAAGAATTTTTCTTAAAAGTCAGGAGAACTTGAGTTGATTTGCAAAAAGTTTCAGCATAGGAAATTTTTTATCACCAATAAAGCAAAGTGATTGTTTTCTCGCTTCCTCACCCGTGCCTGCCGGATATTGACAGCAGATGGTGGTGCGGGGCCGAAAATACCCCCCGTGTTGATGATGCGCCGAGTTAACCCGCGGTGGATGCACATGAGGTACGATTTAGAAAATCTTTCTTAAGATTTCAAATCTGAGGATTGTTTGTATAACTCCTAAGTTGCGCCGGTTTGGTACAAATTGTTTTGATGCCAATGTATTGAGCACATAGATCCTAATAATCCTATTATGTATGGATGGATGTATGGATGGATGGATGTTTGTTACTCGATTACGCCGCAACAACTGAACCGATTTAGCTGAAACTTGGCACAGAGATAGATTATAGTCTGTAATAACATACAGGCTAGGCTAGGTTTTTATCCCAGAAAATAAAAGAGTTCCCGCGGGAATTAAAAAACCTTAATCCAAGTGAACAAAATCGCGGCCATCAATTAGTATGACAATACTTATATTGAATTTTTAACCGCCAAATAGCATTCCGTATCAGTAGAAGATTCAAGCTTTCCAAAATTCTATCAAAACTAATCAGCTTCGAGAGCGACAGTAGAAACTAAAGAGAAACTATCTACAAATTAACCGAATCTTGCGTCGAAGTGTTACATTAAAATGGATCTATGTAAATTTGCGGTGTGGACTGAACGAAGCCTGTTCGCTGTAAACACGATAATGGTTAGTCCCGCAAATTGCTCGACAGAGATGACTCGGAATTCATTTGTAACTAACTAGTTTTTGCCTGCGAATTCGTACATGCATTGAATTCGTACTATACCTAGTACTTACTCTGAATGCCAAACTTATATGATCGTGATTGATTATAATATTCGTACTTACAAATTATTCTTATTTAAAGTAGTAGTATATTCTGCATCCTTTTTAGGAAAAAAAAGACGTGTGTCACTCGGGGACTGCCGCGGTAAAGCTATTGCATAGCATTTTTTATCAACGCCATCTAGCGGTGAGAGGAGTCCCGTGTCAGGTTATTTTCGTTACGGTATTGCTGGATTCGGTCTCCACGCTCAAGGCCCGCGATAGAAGCTATGCAGTAGCTTAAAAATTCCTCAGGGTTGAAATTGCATTTATTTTTCACTGGTTATACCGGTCTAACAAAATAACCGGCCAAGTTCGAGTCACATGGACGATGTATTGATGGATGTTTGTTACTCCACGCCACAACGAATATACCGATTAGAGAGAAATTTGGATTGGGTAAAATGTAGCCTATGTGTTAATACCCAGGATACATCTTGTCGCAGAAAACTAAAGCGTTTCCGCGGGAATTGATAAACATTAATCCACGCGGATGAACCCGCGGGCATCGTCTAGTAACAAATAATTATGATCATCTAAGACGTGAATAAGACGCGAATGAACTAGGAACGTTTAGTTTATCCCAGAACTGTTTACCCCTCTGGCGCGCATTCCGTCTTATTTCGATATTTGAGTCGAGCAGGGACAGTTTGGATGCGATCCAGTATTGCTCGCGCGCACCGCGGTATTGATCGTGAAACGCGATTTCAAAATACGTTCAAAATACCGCACAAAAATACGCGGGTGCAAAAATGTCACACCGGAATTTTAGGGTTGAGTTGAATTGAAATTGCGTGCGAGTTTTTCAACGTACCTACCGTATATGCGTGACGATTTGTGATTGTGCTGAAAATGGATGCTACTCGTGCAGTGGTTTTTCCGATTCGGATTGCAGGTACATTTCTAGTACACATGAACCAATTATAATGGGAACGTGTCAAATGTGTTATTTTGTTAAACATTTACTGAGGTTCCGTTTGGTGCTGTGAAAATGTTGTGGTTAAAATAAAAATTCGAATTTCGTAATATGAGTGGCGTAAGTTAATAGAATAGTCTAGAATGTGAAGTGAATAAAGAAGACGCAAATAAAAGAACTACTATGGATGCTAAATACAGCAACGATTAATCTTACAGGACCGAGTTCAAAAGTGACTCACTTGCACGGCAGTAAAACGAAATCACCAAACAAACTATAAAACCAAAGAGTAGTATATTTTGAGCAATGCAATGAGAGCAAATCGGTGGACTTAACGAAAATGGCCGCCGGGCACGCGACTCCGTTTATAAGTCACAGTTTGTTTATTTATATAGCTGTCTCGCTCTTATTGCCGATGGCCAACGATGGGGCGACGATTTACGAAGATCCACGAAGCTTTTCTAAAGAAGAAAAGCGGTTGTCCAGGGAATATCATCTGAGGCAGGGCGCTTTGAGGGGGCTGATTGTTAAACCTGGGAAGAATTATGATCTTCAGCCTGTAGAGATGTTTCTAGGGATTCCTTACGCAGCCCCTCCGGTTGGAAACTTGCGGTTTATGCCTCCAGGTAAGATCTGTAGAGGTGCTAAATTTTTTTTTTTTATTCTATGACAAGATAGCCCTTGACTGCGATCTCACCTGATGGTAAGTGACGATGCAGTCTAAGATGGTAGCGGGCTAACTTGGAAGTGGTATAGCAGTGTAAATTCAACCCATACCCCTAATCAGTTTCTACACGCCATCGTGCCGGAACGCTAAATCGCTTGGCGGCACGTTTTTGACGGTAGGGTGGTAACTAGCCACGGCCAAAGCCTCCCACCAGACCAGACCAGAGACAATTTAGAAATAATAAATTACTAAATTGCCCCCGCCGGGAATCGAACCCGAGACCTCCCAGTTATAAGACCACAGCGCTCACCACTGCGCCAGGGAGGTCGTCAAATTGCTAAATGCTAAATGTTAAATGCTAAATTGGCACTTGTGAAACACAAGGAAAAATCAAATTGTTTTGCTATAATCTACTAAACCAGAAAAATTTGCAAGCACAATTCCAAAGATTTGCCCAATGACTCTACGCTGGCTCCTCAATGACATGTGCAATATAAAGTCAGTCAGTCAGCATCTCTTAAAGCTGCTCCATCGTAGGAGGGAAACGTGCGTAGAGTGGATTTCAAAGGATTTGTTTGGTTTTGACATCAAAATAAAGTGGTAACACCTTTTACAACTTACTACCAAAAAACTTATAACGCTTTTTATTGCGTTGGAGGTTAAAAATGACATAGTTATGGTAGAGTTGTTTGTAACATAATATTGATGATGATGGGATCCTGGATAAATCGAGGGAACTCTTCAAATTTTATAGGCACAATTGATATACTTTGTAGTGGCGTATGAAGTCGGTATTGTAAAAAGAATTTTTACGTTTATGTTAACATACAAGATAAGTAAAAAAAGTGCCATAACACTGGGCCGTGCAAATATCCAGAGATTAGTAGACCAACTCACCCAGGGTTAGTCCTAATGTCTGCATTTTTTTTGAACAAAGTTTTCCCTCTTCAAATGATTTCTGGTGCAAATGTATATGAACGTTCACAGCAAGAGTTTTTCATTTACTGTTCTAAATTACTTTTGCTGCACTTTCATTCTATTTTAGTAATCTAAATCTACTGTGCAAGAAAATAGAATTCAGTAAAATTAATGGCTATCATTACTCTTCAAAGTTTATACAATATTATGGAAAACTGTCTTTTCTTTTGTGTTTTACAATTCAAATAGTTTCTTTGTTTTAATATAAAAAGCATTTTCTGTACCTACTCTATTTAATATTAAAAGCATTTTCTGTATTTCTTTGCCTGTTGAAGTACTCATTTTAAAAACCTAGTACCTCCTACACCTACCCTATAAAACCTAATAAGTAGATTTTCTTGTGGAAACTTTAAGTTCAAATATTATTATATTTTCTTCATTGGATCGGACTGTTTGGCATACAGATAGCTATTATGACGCAGGCGTCTGCTATGAAAGAATTTTTGAAAATTCAACCCCTAAGGTTTGAAAAATCGAACTTAAGGTGAACAAATTCGCGGGCAAAAGCTAGTTTTATAAATAAACTTAAAAATCGAGTACATGATTAAGAGATTGTAGGTAGAGTCTGTTCAATAGCACCATGGGTGAATGCTGGTGAATAGAAAAATAGATTGTAGAACATTGTGAAAAAGTTTTCGATGAATTTTGAAAATTTACACAAAAATAATTAATTGATTTCAATTAAAAATAAACTAATTCAAATTTATTTATTTCGTATAGGCCAATTTGTGGCACTTATGACAGGTCGAGACTCTACCAACGGTTCGGAAAGCTGATTATGCTGAGAAGAGCTGGCAAGAAACGCAGCATTTGCTCTTTTTTTTCTAAATTCCTCCGACAGGGGACGGAGACCTTGGCGAAAATGTTACATTTAGTAGCTTTTCTGTCTTGTGGACAGCTGAAGCAAAGCAGATACTATGGACACATGTGGAAAGGTGGAATAAATGGAAATAACTGTCCAAATGCGAGTTGGACTCATACGAATGGATCATGAGATACAGCCCGCTGACAGATGGACGGGCAGACAGCGGAGGCTTATAGTAACAGGGTCCCGTTGGTTACCCTTCGGGTACGGGACCCTAAAAACCATTGTAGGTACCGTACCTACAATCTCATTTTTTTTTAAAAAAGAATATTAGCCCAGCAGAACTTGACTTATAGTTATATTCTACTCTCCCCTCCAAATAAGCGAAAAGCTTGTTCTAGGAGTAGGTATGTACGACAATAGTGCAGCGGGTGGGGTTCGCACCTGTGACCTTTCAGTTTTCAGTCCACACCTTTAACCTTTAGCTTAAATCTATATCTCTAGATCACGTAGGTACCTACTCGAAACCACTACATATGCACAACAGGTAATCAACAATGTTTTGTTTCCAGTGAGCGCCCCGCCTTGGCCTGGCGTCCGCATGGCGACGCGCTTCGCGCCGGTGTGCCCACAGGCCTTCCCCGTCATCAAGAAGGGCAACCCCCCCTCCCTGGGCAGGCAGCACTACCTCAGCAGGCTGAAGCCGTACCTGGCTCAGGAGTCCGAGGATTGCTTGTATCTGAACATCTACGTGCCTTATAGAGGTGAGGGTTTTTAACGATTTCAAAAAAGGAGGAGGTTCTCTGTTCATCGGATTTTTTTTGACAATATTTATTTTTACTTGTATTGTACTCAGGAAAATTCATCGTGGAAGCACTGAATACATAGCATAGTTTCAATAACAATTGTAAAATTTTTATTTTTTTGAAAAGAGCAACCGCCGAGTTTCTTGCTGGCTCTTCTCGGCAGGAAAGGCATTCCGAACCAGTGGTATTTTCATTGACGATTCAAAAGTGCTTGTAAAAGTTTATTTGAATGAAAAATATTTCTATTCTATTCTATTCTATTCTATGTTTGTTCCCCGATTACTCGAAGATTCCTGAACCGATTTGGAAAATTCTTTTTTTTTGTTTAAAAGGGTATATTTCCCGGGTGGTCCCATGGTCATCAGGTCAGGATCTGATGATGGCATCTGATAAAGGATAATATTAATAGGATTATTTTCTATTTAACTTCTCATTAGTACCTACGTAGCTTATGCCCGCGACTTCGTACGCGTGGATTTAGTTTTCTAAAATCCCGGGGGAACTGTTTGATTTTCCGGGATAAAAGGTAGCGTATGTCACTCTCCAGTAGGGCTAACATGCGCACCTCGAGAAAATTTTGTCTACACTTTACTCGTGAATCTCTGTAGAGATTCACATAGAGACTACGAGTAAACGTGTAGACAAAACTTCTCGTGGCGCGCATGTTAGCCCTACAGGTCCCCAACTATATCCATGCAAAAAAATTACGTCGACTAATTGTTCCATTGCGGCGCGATTGAAGTACAAACCAACAACATACATTCGCATTTATAATATTATGAAGGAATAAGGAATATTAGTAAGAAATATTAGAAAGGAATTACTAAGGAGTTAAGGATATTACTAGGGATTGGTAAGGACTGCTTAACTTGTCCTCATTAGTTACCGTGCTCGCTTCTAACTCGCTTAGATAACACTCGCCCCTTCAATCATTCGCAAAAACAATCCCCTGTTCCAACGTAACCCGGTTTCCTGCATTACACATGTCGGCAGATAGGACAGTCCCATTTGGAACGGGGTCAGCGCAACAGCGAAGCGGCTCTCAGCTGGAATTGCACACTGGCCTAAACACGGCGGAAACGCTTCTGTGGTCTGACGGCACTTACTTTTGATGTCAGTGACTGTACTTGGGATCTTTTTAACCGACTTCAAAAAGAGGAGGTTCTCAATTCGACGCGTTTTTTTTTTTTTGGCGATGTTACTCCATGACTCCGTCAAATTTGAATCGGTTTCAATTTTTGTTTATTATTTGAAAGGACGTATCGTCAGGTTGGTCATATTTAAATTTAGTGAAGATCTGATAAAAATGACGGCACTTACTTTTGATGTCAGCGACGTTTGAAGTCGGTTTTTAAATATTTTTTTGAATATTTATTTTAAGAGTACCCGCAGACTTACAATCTCAAGTTGGACAACTAATCAGATCAAATAGATGATATAGTGTCCATTACATAATTTAGCAGCACTGAAGTGCACTTAGGATTCCAATCGTAAACTTTTATAAAACGATTCAGGTTTCCTTTTGCGGAATTCCAAGTTGCTGTTAACATGCATGCATGCAGGCGATGGCCTGAGCAGATGTTTCTGAGCACCCGTGTGAAAGTTGAATGTCAAATCGATGCATTTTTAGGTCATTTTCCTTTATCTTCACCATCCTTACTTCCTTACTTCCTTAATATCCTTTCTATTTTTTTTTATTCGATAACAAAATATAGTTCTTGACTGCGATCTCAACTGATGGTAAGTGACGATGCAGTCTAAGATGGTAGCGGGCTAACTGGGAAGGGGTATGTCAGTGTACTTTCAACTCATACCGCTAATCGGTTTCAACTCGCCATCGTGCCGGAACGCTAAATCGCTGGGCGGCACGTCTTTGACGGTAGGATGGTAACTAGCGTCGGCCAAAGCCTCCCACCAGACAAATATACTCCTTACTAATATAGTAAATACATAATTATTATTAATACGAAAGTTTGTGGAGATGGATGGATGTTTGTTACTTTTTCACATAAAAACTACTCTACAAATTTTGATGATACTTCAGAATGTATTAGGTTTTACACATCGATGTATTCATTCGCTGGTTTCACATGAAAAAATTAAATAGGCTACATTTTATCTCAGAAAATTAAAAAGATTCCACGGGAGTCAAAAAACAACACGGACGAAGTAGCGAGCATTTAGTTCTTACTTTCTTACTAATATTATAAATGCGATAGTGTGTTTGTTTGTCCTTTAATCTCGCGACAACAAAGCAACGGATCGATGTGATTTTTTGCATGGGCATAGCTCCTATAGCCTATGTCACTCTCCCGGTCCTCACCAGGAGCAAACCGGGAGAGTGACATAGGCTACTCCCGGAAAATCAATGAGATCCCGCGGGATTTTAAAAAAACTAAATCAACGCGAGCGGAGCCGCAGGCATCAGCTAGTAGTAAATAAAGCAGAACTTTAATCGGGTAGGAATTTTTACTTAATTTCTGATAAACAAAAGCTATAGGAGAACAAAGAAGTACGTGAACAAAGACTGGCCGGTTTGAGCATTGTACACTGCTCAACTGGCTGCCTATTTTAAATTTTCAGTCTAGATCTAGACAATAAGTCTACTTCGGTGTAAATGTGGCTATATTAAAATTTAATTCAATCTGTAGACCAAAGGTTGGGAGGACAATACAAAAATTTTTAACTCTTTTTATCGTCCAGCAAAATATAATAGAATACTTATAATTTCTATACTCATTTAAAATTGTTTAATAAAGATTAATAAATTTTTATGTTTAATTTTCTAAATATATAAAACGTGGCTGACTGATCTATCAATGAACAGCTCAAATCACTGGACGGATTGGGCATACATATACCTATCAAAATAACTAGTATTTTAGTAAAAGACAACCTAAAAATAGTCACCTAGTTAGAGAAATAGCCACAGTTTCCCACTGGGACCGGTAAGGGATCTATTATTGGGCCACTGAAGAATTTGGACACTCTAGGGACGGAAGTGTATTTATAGCGGGGAATTGAGAACAGGCGCCGCAGAGTTATTGTTTCACGATCTGTGAATCAGATAATACACAAGTTTGAGAACATAATGACTTTCTTTCCGTCTCTTCTCAGCAGCATCTTCTTTTTTTCCGAGTGGTGGAGTTGTGGTTTGTGCTCAAAGAAAACAAAATTCTTTTGCTTTTAATTACATTAACGAAACCAGAAAAAATCTGTATGACTGAAAATCAGTTTGGGTATTTTTAAAACAAAAGTGAAAAGGCATCTTCTAGTCAAATACATTACACCTTAGACCACTTCATCAATTTTCATCAGGTGTTATACCTTGTGGTTAAGATTGCGCCTATCCTACTAATAATATAAATGGGAAAGTTTGGGTGTATGAATGGATTGATGGATGGATGGATGTTTGTTACTCAATCACGCTTAACGAATGAAACGACTTGGCTGGGCACAGAGATAAATTATAGCCTCGAATAACATAATATAGGCTATTTTTATCTCGGAAAATAGGAGAGTTCCCACAGGAATTAAAAAATCCTCAATCCACGGGAACAAAGTCGTGGGCATCAGCTAGTCAGCTAGTAATGCATAAATAAATAAAAAATAAAAAGACGTATGGCACTCGGGGACTGCCGCGGTAAAGCTATTGCATAGCATTTTTTATCAACCCCATCTAACGGCTCACCGCTAGATGGCGTTGATAAGAAATGCGCCATCTAGCGGCTCACTGTAGAGAAGTCCTGTGTCAGGTTATTTTCGTTACGGAATTTCTGGATTCGGTCTCCACGCTGGCCCTCGATAGAAGCTATGCAATACCTTAAAAATTACAAATTGCTCCGCTCGTGCTATAGGTACACCATGATCCTCTATGTGCTCTAAACGTAGAAGCAACGGTTCACATTTCACAAACACGCAACACCACACAAACTCTTCGAAATACACTCTAATGCAAAACAGCGCCTGCTTATATCCAATTTTTAATTTCACAGATTGAAATAAATAAATATGAATTTGATTTCTGTTAAAACCAAGTAGCGACAACTTTCTTGCTCGTGCCAGCCCTTTTCTAAACAGGCAATCCAAGTTGCCGAACGGTCCATTATACGCGGGGAAAATAGAATTCACTAAGTTTGCGAACGATATTATTTTCTTACCTGTAGGAGGTAAAGTAACTACTTCAAAAATGCATTTTTTGTTTTTGGCACGAAATAAATTAGAAAATTATCTATATAATAATTATGTAATAAGTTAAGCATTTAACAGAATCACAATGCAGAATTTTTCACGCTTCAATTTCAACGGCGGCGGTGTGAAATATGGTCGGCATTTAGGAAAGGTCCTGATTTCCTTTTTCCTTTTTCGGACTAACTGCAGTGCATCATTTAGTCAAAATACAGCACATTATTTTTTAAGTCTCGTATTAATTATATTTTTATATAATAATATAATCTTCGTAATGCGCCATCTGTACATACTTAAGTGAGGAAGCTTCAAGAAATTCAGAAAAGAACCCGTCGTTGGGGAGTTTTGTATTAGTTCTGGATAATTTAAAAAGATGGCGCTTTTACGCAAAATATCTTTACTTTCAAATATTTTTTTAACTTTTATACTTAATTTAAACAATTATATTAATTATTGTCATTAAAAAAATCTCATTTTAATTTACTTTACTGCACTGTTTAATCTAAACATTTAAAAGAATGTATAGTTCTTAAAGCGAGCACTGTTTCCTAATGCTTTTCATAGATGTCGCTATCAACAGTAAAGCCTCCTATTTGAGGATAATGATCCCGAGCACGTACCTTGACTTTTCGGAAATATAATAATTATGCATTTAAGTAATTGAATATATATACCTACATTATAACATGCTTCAATGGTAAGAAAACTTCATAAGGAAACTTGCACGCTAGAGAGTTCTCTAAAATGTTCTCAAAGGAGTAAGAAGTGGGCCAATTCGCATTGGGTCATCATGGTGGACTATGACCTATAACTTTTTTATGCATTATAGGCACACGCTTGACCACTACCACACCTGATGGAAAGTGATGATGTGGTCTAAGGTGTAACGCGTTTGTTTAGAAGATGCCTATTCACTCTTGTTTTAAAGATACCCAAATTGTACGTGTTAGGAAACACAGATCTTGGAAGAGCATTCCAGACCCTAGCCGTACGGATCAGGAAGGAAGACTTAAAGTGCTTGGTGCGCGTAGATGGAATATCAACGACGCAGGGATGGAAGCTCTCCCTATGTCTTGCAGTGCGGTGGTAAAAAGGTGAAGAAGGGAAAAGATCGAAGAGCTCTTGAGCACACTCACCGAAATATATCCTATAGAACACCGACAAGCCGGATAACTCTTCTTTAAGAGGAGACTTCCGCTCAGTAGTGAGTTGTTGATGGGTTGCTTATGATGATGATGATTTATATTTTCTTTCAGAGCATAAGTCCAAAAAGTTCCCAGTGCTGGTCTTCATCCACGGTGACTCCTTCGAGTGGAGTTCCGGCAACCCTTACGACGGCAGGATCCTCTCTTCCTATGGGAACGTAATGGTCGTGACTCTGAACTTCCGGCTTGGTGTCCTGGGTAAGTAGCATTATTACCATGATAGGAACCGTAGTGTAGTATCACCTACAAACTTTCACCTATTATAATCGTAGCTCCCGAACGGATGAATCGATTTTGATTTTGTTTTTTTTGTTTGAAGAGTGAATTAGTTGGGAGTGTTTTTAGCTATATTTGATGAAAATCGGTCCAAGATGGCCGCCACCATAAAAAGGCGGATTACATAATATTTTTTCACAACTCCCTCAATATGGGTATCAAATGATGGCATGATTAGTAGAATACTACGAGTATATACTATGATAAATTTCAAATCCAAGATGGCCGCTACCACAAAATGGCGAATTACATTTTTTTTTAATTTCACATGTCGGGGGTGTTTAAAATTTTGAATTTACACTTGTTTCCTTTAAGGTTTTATGAAACCCAGCCTCACCGAGCACGTGTACGGGAACAACGGCCTGCTGGACCAGCTGGCGGCGCTGCAGTGGATCAAGGACAACATAGAGGACCTGAACGGCGACGCGCGCTCCGTCACGCTGATGGGGCACGGAACGGGCGCCGCGTGCGTCAACTTCCTGATGCTGTCCCCTATTTCCAATGGTAGAATAGAATAGAGTAATTTTTAATCGACTTCAAAAAAGGAGAAGGTTCTCATATTTTTTTGGTGATGTTCCTCCATAACTCTGTCGAATCTGGACTCATCTATACATATAATAAATTTGTAGAAAAGTGGTGTCTGTACAATGGAAATATATAAAAAAAAGTAGCAGGGGTTATTATTATATCGATGCCGAACCCGTAATTGTAATTATTTTTTTTTTGTCTGTTTGTCTGTTTGTCTGTGTGTTTGTGCACGCTAATATCAGAAACGGCTTATTCGATTTAGATACGGTTTTACTAATATATTGTAGTAAGCTTCACTTAACATTTAGTGTTTATATTTTCATGTCAATCGGTTCATAAATAAAAAAATTATGTCAATTTAAAGAATCACGGCGAACATTTTTAACGTACAGAGTACGTACTGCACGCCTCGCGCCTGAGCGTCGACGGTATATGTAATTCAAAATATGCTGCCCGAAAAGTCACTATTCCACGCGAACAAAGACGCGGGCACAGCTAGTTTCTGAATATCTTTGGAGATGGAGGACGGACTAACAATTCAACGTGCTAGCCTTGATAGCAACATCGTCACTTTTGTTCTTTGGTGAATTAATTTAACTTGCATTTTATCCCTCAAAGATATTCCGAGCATAGCCCTGTCCATAACTGACTGTCAATGTCGCTTCGGCATTTTAACTGTAATATTATAAATGCCAATGTGTGTTTGTGTATTGGTTAGTTCTTCAATCATGTCGCAACAGAGTTACCGGATTAATGCGATTTTTGCATGGGTATAGTTGGGGACTCAGAGAGTGACATAGGTTTCTTTTTATCCTAGAAAAACATGGTTGGTGCTATGGTTCTATGGTGGTTGATGCACGCAGGATTTTCCCACTTCGCTTAGATATTTCTTCGAGAAACAATATTTAAATTTTAAAATAGGTACCTAAAGAAAATAGGATTACGATGATTTTCTTTGTCATAAATCGTGAACTTTGGATAGAAATTTGTTGTTTTTTCGAAGCCTAAAGGTTAATTGTTAATTAGGTATAAACTCTAACTTCTGGTATAGCCTTTGTTGTTACAAAGAAAAGCTGCTAACGAGCGAAAACAATATTTTGACTAATGGTGCTTCATTATCAAAAACAGAAAATTTTCGCAAGGCATCTGACCATTGAAACGGGAGTAATTAATCCAACGGTGACGCAGACGACCGTTTTTTGTGTGGGACAAATGGTACTCGTGCTTGGATCTTGGGCGTCTAGGTCAACTTTTCTGTACAAATCTCTCAAATCGGTGCAAAGCTCAGCATTATATTATTAACCTTAAGAATGCGAGAGGTTATTATATAAGGGGCCGAGTTAAGATTGTTGCTATAGCAATTGTTGTGGTTTGCTGATTTTTTTTTAAATATTTTAAGCGAGCTGTGTAGTTGTTAAATTATGGTAATGGTCCTCTGGATCGAGTTGAATATCGTTGTTAGAATCGTTTTATTGTGCAGGTGTCTACTTTAAATAACTAATATAAGTTATATACGACAATCCGGAAATTGAAGGGTATATCTAAGTTCAATTAGATAACGCCTAACAAATTTTTTGTTCTCACTAAAGCTTATAATAATTAAAGCTACGGGATCGGATGATATTATTGCCCAGATTTAGGTGTTATTAATCCTTTATTTATTTAACTTTTATTCTTTATGTATGGATTAATGTAGGGAATTGTTCAGGTAGATAGCTACCGTTGATGAATTCCTCCATAATTCTCTTGAAAAAAATTTTCGTCAACTTTAATGAAACTGTTATATTTTATGAGTCGTCTGCAATAAGCTTAAGGGCGACTCACGTCCGCTAAGCTCGGGATTGTTAGTCATTGTTTGCAAAGAATAACGAACTTTGTTTAATGAAGAGAAATTAATTTAATTAATATCTTTGTTTTTAATTTAAACATGTTTATACCGGAATGCCGTGCCGAATACTATGATATCTAAACTAAACTAATCATGGCGAGTGAGTAACTCTTGTTGTAAGAGGTGATAGTCTAGTGGTTAAGAATTCAGCCGGGGATTCGATTCCAGGCATGCTCTCTGACTTTTTGGAATTGTGTGCGTTTTATGAATTAAGGAAGGAACGTTGAAGGAATACGTTGTGAGGAAACCTGCATTCCTGAGAATTCCCAGGCAATCCGGTGCATATAAGGTAAACCACCCTGCGTCCCACAGACCATCAGGAGGGTTACGCTTACGGTGGTTTACCTATATAACTTATATTCTTATATCTAGCGAAGCGATGGCTGTCATTTAATTGTCGGTGAAACCGTGATTTTTTGTTCGGACGGGTTCTTCTAAAGCTATTTGCTTCATTTTTTTTTTAGCGAGCAAACAAGCAGACGGGTCCCCTGATGTTAAGTGATTACCACCGCCCATGAACATTTGTAGCACCTGAGGCACCACCAAGTGCCAGATTTTCTGGAATTTGTTGGTCCGCCCCTTGAATAACCCCATGTTGTAATTCAGTGGGAACACCGTCGCAGGAAGTTGGTTCATTGGTTTCAGGGTTATTCCATCGAGCGATCCTCATGTCAGGGTCGGCGCTGTCGGATGCTGCGATGACGAGGGACCCCACGCAGTACACGCTGCAAGTCGCGCAGAGCCTGGGCTGCAACCCGAGCTCTAAGAACATGATGACTTGCTTGCAGAGTAAGCCGTAAGTTGCCTTCTTCTTCTTCATCAACCTATAGACCGTAGGTCTCTTGCGTGGATCTCCACAGGCCTCGGTCTTGCGCCGCCTGAATCCAGCGGCTCCCTGCGACTCGTTTGATATCGTTGGTCCACCTAGTAAGTAGTAAGTTGACTACAAAAGGATATTTAGAAATTCCACCTCCAAGGTGCTGTAAATAGGGTATGAATATTTATTTAAAAGTTTAAAGTTATATCCGAGAAAATTGGAATTTTTTGTACGTAACGTAAAGAGTGACGTTCTGACAGGTGTTGTATTGAAAATCTGTCAATACTTCTTTATTCGTAGGTTCCATGAACCGATTTGATTGAAATTTGGAATGGAGATAGCTCATTCCCAGGATTAAAACATAGGCTACTTTTTATTCCGGAAAATTAAAGAGTTCCCGCAGGAATCAAAAAACCTTTATCCAAGTGGACGAAGTCGCGGGCATCATCTAGTATTATAAACTCGAAAGTTTGTATGTGTGTGTGTGTGTGCGTGTGTGCGTATGTATGTTTGTTAATCCTTCACGCCACAACGAATGAACCCATTTGACTGAAAAATTAAAGAGTACCCGCGGGAATTAAAAAACCTAAAAATTAAAAAACACGGACGAAGTCGCGAGTGTCAACTATGCTTCCTTATATTCTTTTTCTATACTTTAAGTTTTTGCCTTACTGACCGCTACAAAATAATACTCTTCAAACTTTCAAAAATCTTTCAGGTTATCAGAAATCAAGAAAGTGCAGATCCTAGCGCGGCGGTTCGAGACGCCGCTGGGGCCGGTCGTCGCAGGGTCATTTATACCGAGTGAACCCGCTAATACTATGGCATCTTTCCCGAACCTCCTGAGCAAGTAAGGATTATTACCCTACTGCGCGACGCAAAGAAGGGTAATGTATTTATCAGTCTATGTATGTGTGTATGTATGTTTATGGCGCTCTGAAGACCAAACGCGTGGAGTGATTTTAATGATTCTTACGTCAGTCGATTTTTATCAAACCTGGGAGTATCACTGAAGATAGGACAGTAATCAAAATTCAATATAGTAACTACCAAGAGCCGGTAGAAGATCATCAAATATTCTTTTCGAATCTAGAAAAATAATTACCCTATCATGTAGAGTGTAGACAGTTGAATCAAAGTCGATTGCCTTCTTGTAATTATTTTTAAGAAATTTCCTCTACTTATTATAGAAACATTCTGAATTAGTGCTTATCTATTTTAAAAGTACCTAATTATATTGTATCTAATGTTTCAAGCTAGATCTGGAATGAAACTGATTTCAGATACCAGTTGCTCAGCGGAGTTACGGAGTTGGAAAGCTACCACGATTTTGGGGTGATTGAACTCGACCACGGCATACTTGAGAACCAGAGAGATGAGTTCATCACAAAATTTGTTAAAATAGTTTTCGAAGGGGCTGAAGAGGAAGCTCTGGATGAGATATTAAAACAGTACGTATACAAGAGTTTCAACTGATTTCTTTTTCTTTATCAACCGTAAGACGTCCATGTTTTGTACCACCTATATCCAGCTGCTCCCTATAACTCGTCTGATGTCATTGGTCCAGCTACTGATTGACAGACTTTATATTTATTTATATATTTATTCAAAGTCTATAACAAAAAAAAAAAAGATACCGGCCGAATTGATAACCTCCTCCTTTTTGGAAGTCGGTTAATGATGCGAGAACAGATTAGAACGATGATCCCGCAGAAATATAAACTGCGTTGTGTATCATTGTGGGGAACTCTCACACAAGCAAATTTTCTTGCATAGGTACATAATATATATCGCAACCACTTTTTTTTTCAATTTCTAGCTTAGTACATCAATTCTTTACTTAAATTGATAAATCATTTTTATTTCTCCACAGAAAATTTATGCGAAACTGATGTGAAACAATGAACACTCCAGAGCTAGTTTACTTAGAAAAAAACATGTTCTGTTAACAGATATGCGCCATCGAAACTGGATCCTCAACGCTGGAACGTGGAGACTAACCGTGACGTGGTATTGAACCTCTTCAGCGACGCCAGAACTCTGGCCCCGATGATCAACTTCGCAAATTATCAATCTAAGGCCAACAGGCAGTCTTACTTTTATGTCTTTGCGCACAATTCTGTTAGCACGGATTATGCACCAGTAAGTACTTATAATTTTTAGCCTGTGAATCATTGTTCTAAGATAAAGTGCCTATTTCATCTTTAAATAAACTTTCTTCTTCTTCTTCTTCTTCAACTAATGGACGTCCACGGCTGGACATAAGTCTCCTGCATGGACCTCCACAAGCTTCGGTCTTGCGCCGCCTGAATCCAGCGGCTCCCTGCGACTCGCCTGATGTCGTCTGTCCACCTAGTGGGGGGTCTGCCAACACTGCAAATAAACTTTAGCTGATGAATTTTGATGATTTGACAGTTTGCCCATACAAAAACTGTCAAAATGTCATTGTTAATTGTCGCTTACAGTTTACTTGAAGATGGTGAAATAAGCCCTAAATAAAATATATAGCACTTGCCTCAATCATTTTACTGTATCTTGTCCACCGTCTTTTCAGTCGTTTTTTTATTATTCTCCAATTAATTATCTTGACTTGAATCAAGGAGAGACGACTTGAGGTAGAGGTGGTAAATTACGAAGGCTAACCGCTGAGGTAGGTTGTAGTTTTATTATACCCAAATCCCAGCCAAAAACAAAATGTAATAACCATTTAATAGGGGTTTTTGTTTAGTTAAGCTGAGATTTTCTTTTCAGTAGCCATAATTAAATTTTATTTGGCCATTTACTCGTGAATTTCTGATAGATATCACGAGTAAATAGGAAGACAAAATTTTCTCGTGCGGGCATGATGTCCCTAGGTCAGCCCGTTTTTATCTTGGACTACATCCTCATTTACCATTAGGAGGTAGTTTCGACGGGCTTACAAGTTGTACCTATAAGAGCCGATGTCGCCAACGTAAAATAAGTTTTATACTAGCGCAAAGATTACAGATTTTTAATACAAAAACTTTCAAAATAATAACACACTAATATGTTGTATGTTTGTACTCCTTCACGCCACAACGAAAGAACCGATGTGGCTGAAAATCGAAATTGTGGGCATCATCTAGTATCAAAATATGCTCGGACTAAATGTGTGTTAAACTTTAATTTCCCAGCTAAATAAAAGTGTACACGGTGAAGAGATGCCCTATGTCCTGGGGATTCCCCTGGGGGGCGCGAACACACACTTCCATTCAGAGTACACGCAACAAGAGAAACTCCTCAGCGAAGTTATCATGAGGCTCTGGACTAACTTTGTGAAAAATGGGTATGTGGTTTAATAATTCACTAAGCATTTTCAAAAATAAAAGGTTCATTTTGCATCAAAAATGATATTTGAACACGATTCTTCATCGTACATCAGTAAACTGCTTCCTTGTTGAAACTTTCTCACTAGTATCGTTCATAATTCATCTAAAAATAATAATTGAAGTGAAACGTATAAATAATGAGCTGTTATAGCTCAAAAGCTGTTCCTTAGTTTTTAAACTATGAAAGCTTCGTTGCAGAAATATTTCAGTCACAAACCCCACCCGTTTCAGTCTCATATTAATTTTTTACATCGGTTTTATGATTATTTGGAATGGAAAAAGTCATGTGTAGCACGGCTTTATTTAAAAAAAATATAATGATATGTCAACGAAACATTGCATTGCTTTCAAAAGTACAACAGAAAGGAACTCATCTTTACATTGGATTTTTTGTCATTCATATTTTTTGTGCTTTTCAGTTCTCCAAACACTCAAAGCGTAAATGAATACTACACTCTTGACAAAAAACAATGGAACCAGTACAATGTTGAGTGGCCTGAATACAACGTAGCTCATCAGCCATATTTGAGGATAGGTAAATATACCCACAGAATTTTTATAATTCCGTTGATTTCACGGTCTATATTTCATAGAAGAAAATATGCATACGTGGCAGATTACTCGAGAGATGAACCGATCAAACTAAAGACTACGATTGTGAGTATCCTTATGAATATAAGAGAAAGGCAATATAGGGTTTAAAGATGGAATATCATACGAGCTAGATGCACCTTTGCCTTTGACTTTTCAAGTATTTCATTAGGGATCCTTCTGCTCAATTGAATGAATATGAATTTTTTTCCTTCTTCATCTTCTTATAATAAGTAAAATTGTTCAAACTGGAAACTTTTTGTTTCAGATTTACCACCCATTATTAACAGCTTATACAGATCGAACTATACAAATTTTTGGATTGAGACTTTACCAAATAAATTGAGGAGGTACATGGTTGATCCATTGTTCGCATTTACTACAAAACCAACTACGGCTAAGCCTAGACCTGTTCATAAAACAATAGGTAAAACATTATTTTATTCCTACAAACCAAATTTAAGTTAAATAAGTAATTAAAATTCTTCTTTCTATATTTTTCAGATCACAATGATGCAGGGCGAAGAACATACGTGCCTCAAGTGTACACCCCTTCTCACTATAGTTCAGCATCAGCATATGGAAAACTTCGACCATATTCACCACCAGATCCCAAGCCAGATACCGACTCTATATACCGAGAAATACAAGCAATAAAAAAACCATCTAGACCTATTCCACCTAGTTTTATGGAAAAAGTTGATCGAGTAACACAAACAACTGTGAAACCAATAATAAACATGCCTATGAAAACCTCTAGTGCTACTGTCACTCTTGTGGTGTCTCTCGGAGTTCTTTTCATTGCTGTAAATATAGGTATATGTGCAATATTGTATTACAAAAAACGGAAATCAATAAATAGAGGAAGTACATTTGAAACTCCACACCAACCGCGTGCTGAAATAGGAGAGGTTGATATGATTGGTCAAAAGAGTTCCAAAGATGACAAAAGTGCATTAAAAACTTTCAAGAATGGTTGTAGTGTAATCAAATCTATAAGTATTAATAAAATGCGTAGTAGTAGCAGTAAGAAAGTAAAAAAGAAAGAGGAGTGTAAAACTCCTAAGTCTGATGATTCAGGTGGTTTTAGAGAGAGATTTCAATTAAGGAGACATTTATCAACGAGCACTTTAGATGCGCACACTAAAGTGAGAGATTGGATTGCCAATGAAGTAATGCATCGATGCTCGCCAAGTATATTGAGAAAATCTAATAGTGAGTTAAATGACAAGTCATACATAGGTACTAAACCCTTTACTAGATCTGAGGAGTTGTTGTCTAATTCAAAAAAGTTAACAAAAGGAACAAATAACGTTAACGATTCAATATATTCGCAGAATCTTCTTGCAAAAAATTATAGTGGAAAAAATAAAACTTCTGAGAAAACCACATCCACTTCAGCCTTGGATTCTCATTCTTCATTAGTCAGTAACAAACAATCAACCTTAGGTAAGCGCACTAATAAATCTAGTGACTCTTTAAAAAGTAAAGGTACAGATAGTATTAAATCAAAGAAAGTCTCCATTGCAATTGATGCTACACCATCAGCACGAACTAATTCTATTCTAAAACAAGATCCAATAGAACTTTCAAAGTCTTTGGATACAAAAGAATCTACACATTCCATAAGTGACAACAAATTGCAAAGATCCAAAACTGATGGGTTTATAAAACCTAGCGATTGTTCTTCAATTGAACAAGAAGAAAACAAAATTTACACAAATGAGGTTACTTTATCGTTAGGAAATAAAGCCCCTTTAAAAATTACACACAAACATTCCTCTTCTGATCCAGTAACTGACGTTAATTATGAGCTTTTACAAGAAAAATTAAGACGTGAAAATGAAATAGTTAATATCCTTCCCCCAGTCACATTTAGAAATGAAGTCAACGTAACTTCTCGTGACGATAAAGTAAAACTACAGCCCCTGTCCGCGGAAGAAGCTCTATTGACTATCAAAAGAAGAAACTTTCCGAAAGTTCTTCCAGATTTACCAAAAGCGCAAAAGAGGTTGTCCCTTCAACCGACATCCTTACAAAGTTTTCGAGGTTACGATGGAGTTGGAAGTTTTGAAAATCAAGTTGATAGGCCAAAAGTACCACCGCAGCCGCCGCCTCGTACTACAACTTTAGATCGACGAATTGCATATAGAAATTCAAAACCTCTATCTTCTTTTGATGTTTCAAATATTAAAAAGATTTCTGAAACGAGCTCACTTAGCAGAAACTATGAAAATATAGACACCTTAACACCTTATTCAGAAAATAAAAAACATAACAATAAATCTTTCGAATCTGTAACCACATATGATAAATCTCATCCAATAGTCTCAACAACAAGTCATAGAGAATATCCAAAAGTAATTATTGCTTCAAGCGGTTCATCAAATATTTCAGAACCCACGATCATTATAAAACCTTCACCGAGTCAGGGAGAAATACCAAGAAATGTCCCTAGAGTAAAACTACCTGATGACTTTCATTCACAAGTTTCTGGATCCGTTACTTCATTTTCATCATTTTGTTCAGATGATGATATAGATGACGTTGAAGATGACACGTTTCTAGATGATTTAGCTGAAGACAAACTTATTCAGGAATTAGTTGGTGGAGTGGAATCTCCTACAAGTATGGACGTATTAGACTCAAAAGGACCCGAAACCATATTTGAGAAGAGAGTAGAAATTGTACCAGTCAAAATAAATCCAGCGCTAATTGGATCAAAAAGTAAAGATGATTATGTGTGCATTACAGATTTGCTTTTACCAGATATGAGTGGTACAGAACCTACTGCACAAATCAAACCTAACTTTGGCTTGAACAAGCTAAAGAATAGAAGTGAAAGTATAAACAGACCTCCAGAAAAGGCTGTCAAAGTGAAAACAAAACGAACAATGAAACCTACGGGACTTCTAAATAGGGCTACAAAGAGTAGTAGTAGCAGTAGTATAGGTACTAAGTGTAAAAGTGACTCTAGTAAATTAGAACATTCTAATTCTGGTTCATCAAATGACACTGAAACTAGTACTGGGACTGTTATTAATTTGAAGTGAAATGACTTTAGTTGTAGCTTAATATACGTAAAATGTTAAATGTATCGCATTTAAAAATTTGTCTTATTTTATTAGGCTAATTGTACTTTATGATTAGCTTATCTAGTAATCGCTTATTAATTTGTAATTAAATATTGTTTTATAAGGAGATCTGACTCTGCGAGCTTTAAAATTTAATTTTATTCTAGTTAATAAACAAACTAAGTAAAATACTCATGTAATGAAATCAATTTATTATTCAAAAGGCTCTTACTTAGGTCAATACAAATGCATTTAGAAAATAAAACTATTTTTACTCTTCTGTATTTATTTTATTGTAGTTTCCTTACCAAATTTCATTTTGTTACATCGAGTAAGATTATAAGTTTATTGCAGAAAGCTTCTATGTCTTATCACAAGTTCAAGATGAAATGATGAAATTAAATTAGCCAAAAGTTTTCTCGTGAGGCGAGCATTTAGCAAAATTCGAGTTTAACGGTCTCGTTTAACATCCCTAATCTCTGGGATTCTTTGAAGCGATGAGACTTTGTGTCATCTTTAGGAATTAACTCAGTGTGGTTTCAAGGTTAAAACGATTGACTTAAAATGTCTCGAAACAAATTCAATAATTTTTCTCCAAATATATAAATATAGAAAAAGAAAAGGTGACTGACTGACTGATCTATCAACGCACAGCTCAAACCACTGAACTTATTGGGCTGAAATTAGGCACATAGATAGCTATTATTACGTGGACATCCACTAAGAAAAGATTTTTGAAAATTCAACTCCTTTATAGGGGTTTGAAAAATCTAACTTAACATGAGCGAAGCCGCGTGTAAAAGTTAGTTAATTTATAATTCCACTTTGTTTTACTTTCACTTTAGTTTTAAATATTTACTGAAAGCAACCTTATGAGGAAGATATATGTCGCTTGCGTTCTATTGTCTATATTAATAGATTGATCACTAATATTTTGAATCAATTATGTATTTCATGACATACAAGTTTTGACGATGACGATGAACAATTCTGTTACAAACAATTACAAAGAGATATACTTACTTTCTTTATTGCTTCTCGGTAAGGATTATCCATCTTATGCTGTTTCGTCAAATAACTTAATATCAAGAAATAATATAATATTCTACTTAAAGTTAAGTCTAAGACTCTAAAAGTATTTACATTGCACGCTAACACTCATCACACGTACCACCCATGTAACTTTATGAAATGAAGTCTTGTCTCTGTAAAGTTCTACAAGAGATGTCTCACAATAAGTTGTTCTATAAAATATTTCTAATATTATAATTGGATACGATATATTATAATAATATATTGCCTTATGGATGAACTTATGTTATTTTTTTTTTATAAAAACTTATGAAAAATTTACAGAATGAGAAACCATAAAATCACTTCTGAATTGGAATCAATATCTCCTGCTTCTTAATGCTAAAAGGAGTAAAGTAAATGGAAAACTTTTTTATCTACTGAATAAAAGGGCAAACGCTGTTAAAATTGAAGTTAGTGTTATTTTTTATTATATATTTTCTTGAACTTGGAGGCGCCGAGTCCCTGCTCTTGCTGTTGGGGATGTCTCGGTAGCCAAAATAATAGACTTAATCCACTAAATAATTATATTTCGTAAAGAGTAACAGATTTATGTACACAAGTTCTACGCTAGTCGGGTGACAATTAGTTACCCGCGAATCGACGGTCTTCCGCTACGCGGCCGAGTTATACCTAAACCATCGATTCGCGCGACCGACTTAATTTGGCCGCTTAACATGACCGATACCGCGACTGTGTCGCTAACATACTCCCGGCGTTGAAGTATCTTCAACATTAGTAGGCAAGAGGCAAATATTATTGAAGGCTCGTTTTATGATTCCCTTCTTGGTCTTGATTTCGGCGACCCTGTTGATTCCGTCTCCACCTGGATACACGCGTACGATGCGTCCCAGCAGCCACATTAAAGGGGGGCTGCTCTTGTCCTTTATGATCACTAGAGCCCCTTCTTTCAATTCGTCATTTGATTGCAGCCACTTCGTTTTCTGTTGCAATAAGGTAACATACTCTGTAGAAAATCGAGTCCAGAAATGTTGCTTTAATAATTCGATGCGATGGAACCTTGCGAGAGATGAGATTCGGCTGCAGGTAATCTGAGCTTGGGGTGCAAAAAGAAGAGATCTTCCGATTAGAAAGTGGGCTGGAGTGAGAGGGTATAGATCGGAAGGATCGTCGGACAATGGAGTAATTGGACGGGAGTTTAAAATACCTTCTACTTGTACTAACAAAGTGTTCATTTCTTCATAGTCTAAGTAAGTTAAACCAAGAACTCGTCTAAGGTGATTTTTAACTGATTTCACCGCCGATTCCCACAGCCCGCCGAAATGTGGGGTATACGCGGGTATGAACGAGAAATCAATACCATCTTCGACCGTATCTGCTGGTGAAAGCTGGCTTAGGACCTTAGAAAGCTCATGGAACGTACCAATAAAGGTAGAACCATTGTCAGATTTAATGGTTTTTGCCTTTCCTCTACGTGCTGTAAATCTGTTTAGCGCCGCGATAAAAGCTTCCTTTGTCATGTCCGAAACCAGCTCCAAATGAATGGCTTTGGTTGCTAAACAAACAAATACACAAATGTAAGATTTGATGAGTTTGCATCCTCTACCTTTACGATTTGCTATCATTACTGGCCCGGCATAGTCTACTCCTGTGTTAAGGAAAGGAAATTCTAATTGTGCTCGCTGTTCAGGTAAGTGACCCATTATCGGTTGAACTGTTTTGCCTTTCAGTCTGCAACATTTAACACACGAGCGCACAGTGAGTTTAGCTAAATTTGTGCCTCCTAGAGGCCAATAGTTGTGTCGAACTGTCGCTAAAAGGAGTTGAGGACCTGCATGCAAATACTTTATGTGAAAACTTTTAAAGATTAGTCTGCATAAAGGGTGTTTGCTACTCAATAAAACCGGATGTTTCGTGTTATAGTCGTAATGAGTGTTACCTAGTCTGCCTCCAACACGAATTAGTCCATTTTCATCAATAAATGGTGACAAAGGAAGAAGTTTATTTTTATAGGGCAATTTTTTCTGTGTCAGAAGTAACTGTCGTTCTTCGGCAAAAGAGTCTTCCTGTGCAATTTTTAAAAGAAAATTGTTGGAAGTCTTAAGTTCGGTTGCTGTTAACTTACCGATAACCTTTTTAGAGGCGTCACGACAATTTGTTACAAATCTAATAACGAATGCCGTAATGCGTTGTACTCTTGAGAGTGAAGAACAATTTCTGATTAGCTCGGAAAATAAATTAGGTTCTTCAGCAACATGAAAACACTTAACAAGAGTTTCTGGCAAATCAGAAACTTGTGTCTCCTGCTTGGGGTTTTCTGGCCAATTGGTTTGATCGGACTTTAAGAAAGACGGCCCAGACCACCACAAAGAAGACTTACCAAGAACGTCGGCCTTTAAACCTCGTGAAGCGAGATCTGCCGGATTTTCTTTGGAAGGAACGTGGCGCCACTCATGAGCCGAGAAACTTTCCTGTATTTCGGACACGCGATGCCGAACAAAGGGTTTCAAATGAGCTGGAGAAGAGCTCAACCAACCTAAAACAATCATAGAGTCGGACCACAAAATGCACCTACTGATTTTGAGTGTTAAGGAACTTAATATCTTCACACCTAACCTCGTGCCAAGTAGGGCACTTGAAAGCTCCAGTCGAGGAATTGAGGTAGTTTTAATGGGAGCTACCTTACTTTTGGATGCTAACAGATGAGTGGTGACTGTACCATCGTTGTCCAAACATCTTACATAAACGCATGCACCATACGCCTTCTCTGAGGCATCTGTAAAGATGTGCAGCTGTATGTCCGTGGGTAAATTAGACGTAACACATCTGGGAACATTAAAAGTGTTTAATTTAAGTAATGACCTAGCAAAATCTAACCAGTCCTGTCCTATGTGTGTAGGAAGTGGATCATCCCAACCACACTTGGTTATCCACAATTGCTGCATGATTATTTTTGCTTCTACGATGCAAGGTGAAACAAGACCAAGTGGGTCAAAGACTTGGGCAATTGTTGATAAAATGTGTCTTTTATTCACATTGACATTTTCAGGAATGTCAATGGAAAATGATAGAGTGT
Source organism: Hipparchia semele (assembly GCA_933228805.2). Lineage (NCBI taxonomy): Eukaryota > Metazoa > Arthropoda > Insecta > Lepidoptera > Nymphalidae > Hipparchia > Hipparchia semele. The sequence goes on along the minus strand of OW121711.1, from coordinate 15,658,852 downwards.
CTGCAGAACATCTCCAATTTAAACCCAATGTTTTAGAAAGGTTGTCACTGCTGAGATCTACAGATCCCGATATCTTCGCCTCACCAGAAATTGCTTGCAGAATATCTCGATGATTCGAGTTCCATTTTCGCAAGTTTAATTGAGCGGACGATAAGGCGCTTATTACTCCGCGACTTAGAGATATAGTATCTTCAATGGTCGAATGTCCAGATAGAAAATCATCGACGTAAAAATCGTGACGAATAGCACGTTGAACATTAGGATCCTCAGCTTCATGACTCAACTGAAGAAGACATCTTGTGGCTAAATAAGGCGCTGAGGCCGTGCCCTTGCTGTTGGGGATGTCTCGGTAGCCAAAATAATAGACTTAATCCACTAAATAATTATATTTCGTAAAGAGTAACAGATTTATGTACACAAGTTCTACGCTAGTCGGGTGACAATTAGTTACCCGCGAATCGACGGTCTTCCGCTACGCGGCCGAGTTATACCTAAACCATCGATTCGCGCGACCGACTTAATTTGGCCGCTTAACATGACCGATACCGCGACTGTGTCGCTAACAAACTTACTTTTAACTTTTACAGTAGGTACCATTTAAAAATTTAAGAATTTAGATTCAAGTATTTTGAGGCAAGTGGGCCTTAGATTATAAAATGAAAAACTGGCAAGAGGTGACTTGCAAATTCTTATTCTTATGCTATGAGGATTCAAGCAAGGCAGGTGTCGGTATAATACAGCTTTCTTCGCAATAAAATTCAGGTTGTATTTTCTCTATTTTTCGGAATGTCACGTACAATGGCGATAGAGAATTTGTGTATTCAAATGCACAGCACAAAAATTTATTGTAATCGTGTCATATTTCCTACGAACAACAGACGGGACGGCTCCCGTGTGGTTTAGGGGAAAGATCTCACTTCAAACTGAAAACACGATTCCGATACGATATTTATAAATATGCTTGAGCCCAAACTATTAAAGAATTTTTAAATTTGCTTATCTTCATTCTATTAGATTAGTGCGTTTTAGCTAACCTTTAAGATCATTTAATGGAATTAGAACTGAAGAACTGTGATAATAATAATAATTGTTAGTAAGGGTGGCATGGCAGGGTTTATTTTCTAAATTATATATTTGTTCTTGATTTTCAAATATTTACTTATTTAATTAACGATCTCAGGTTTCCAATGACATAGATAAACTAGATAAAATAATAGAGAAAAATCTTCTAAATTTTCGGTTTCAGCTTGTAAAAAAACTATACATACCTTTTCCAAGCAGGTTAGCAATGTGTGTTCATCTCAAAAATAAAGAAAGAATACAATTATGTTGTTGTTATAACCCTGAGGAAATAACAGGGAAAATAAAGTTTGAAAGGAAAAACATATTCTGTTGCATTTACAAGAGATTTATGTAGATTGCTGCTTTTCGTAAATAGTCGAGATTGGAGATTAAAGTGCTAGCCTGGCTACGAACTTTAGATTAGCGCGGTACTCTGAGTGGAAGAAAGAAATGAATTACGTGATGGTTGCGTACGTGAAGTATGCAACCACTACGTCACTACTCCTGTCATTTTAGTTACTCTTAGGCAGCTCTTCCTTTTTTGTCTATGTATTCTTTTTTTTAATTAATATGCTGCCCCCTGAAGCTTTAGGGTTAAGGATTGGACTTCTCAACTTCACAAAAGAAAAATACGCGTGATCTTAAACTAATCGTATGATATAAAAAAGTTTAGCCAAGGTTTTATGCCCACATTTTCTTAAAATTTATCTGTTTAAGATATTGTGCTAGGAGACCTCTGGCGCGGTTTTTCGAATAAACTTGCAATTTAAACACACTGCAGAAGATATTTTCAACAGTTTACTTGCAAATTTTGACTCATTCGTTTTCACACATAGGATATTTAAAGACTTTTGGTAATATTGACGTTCCAATGAGCTGGAATGGTGGCTCCAAACTTAAATAGCATCATTCGTTGGGAGGTCCTGCACTAGGACAATCTTAGAGGAGCCGCTGTCACTAAACACAAGTTCGTATAGTTACGGAAGTCATTGGAAGACTAATTCACTCAGCGGTAACTGAGTGGTGACAACGGTGTTGACAACGATAGACTTAGATTACTTTAACTTAATTATCAAACAGATCTAGATCTTTTTCCCAATACTTGAACAGTGGGTTGATTAAAAGTATAATTTTGATTACACGCTCTCATTTCAGTCGTATGAATCCCAGTTACAATGAACTCAGAGCACTATCAACTGATTTTTATCTGGGTCTTAATTGCACAAGGTAGTCGCAATCAATGTAACTTCCATTACGATGTCTACTGAACTGACGTGTGGAACACTCTTCCAGCATCCATGTTTCCTATCACCTATTATAATTTGAGTGCCTTCAAGGCAAGAGTGAATAGGCATCTTCTAGGCAAGTGATACCCAGAATTGATTGTCTTAAAATTAGATACCCAGAATTGATTAAAAAAAACTTGCATTCTTGAGGGTTCTCTATATTGTTCCCAAAAGTGTGGGAAGTCTGCCGATCCAAAATTGGTCTGCGTGGTGGACTGCGATATAAACCCCTTCTCATTCAAGAAAAGATTTTTGTCCTGTAGTGGGCTGGTAATGGTTTGAGATGTGAGCTAGAATGGGCTTAAGAAACAGCTATTGGCCGCTACAGCGTCTAGGTAGATTTTTTTATAGGTTGACAAGATAGTCCTTGACTGCGATCTCACCTGATGGTAAATGACGATGCAGTCTAAGATGGTAGCGAGCTAACTTGGGACGGCTATGGCTAATGGCAGTGTACTTCAACCCATACCCCTAATCGGTTTCTACAAGCCATCGTGCCGGTACACTAAATCGCTTATCGGCACGCCTTTCACAGTAGGGTGGTAACTAGTCACAGTCAAAGCCTCCCACCAGACCAGACCAGAGACAATTCAGAAATTATAAATTCCCAAATTGCCCCGCCGGGAATCGAATCTGAGACCTCCCAGTTATAAGACCATAGCGCTTACCACTGCGCCAGGGAGGTGGTCAAAATATTCGGTTGATGTTTCGTAATCGAATTCTTTGACTAATTGCCGGAATCAAACTTTGTACTCCATAATGTGCTGATTACGGGGTATGGGTTGAATCTACACTGCCATACTCGTCCCAAGTTAGCCCGTTATCATTTTAGACTGCACTGTCACTTACCATCAGGTGAGATCGCAGTCAAGGACTATCTTGTCAACGAATAAAAAGAACACGTGCTTGAGTTTGAATAAGTTTCTGCAACCAAGGTTGCGACCACGACTAGTCGTGTAGTACTATGTGAGCTCTCTAAATGTACTCGTATGCTTTTTTGCATTCACTTTTCGCAATGGATCCTTGATTTTAACTGTCACCCAAGTTTCGTTGACACGGATTTATTTGAAAAGGGGCACTGATTAAGCAAATATCAGATGCTGGAGTGAATGAGGGGTATAAATTGTACGCGGGATTAAAAGAGGTGGTAGTTTTTGTATGAGTGTGAATAATGGACGGATTCTACTGATATCAGAAGTGGGATTGGGTTGGTATAAAGGAAGAAGGGTATGCTATTATTTTCGATAGAGACTATCATGAACGGTAATAATTTACAAGTACAATTTGACCCCTACCCTATTTGAAGGGTTGTTTCGATGCCTTAACATGGGTAGCATAAGTATGTCATGCTCACTTAAACATTTCTGTGGTGGTGTCGTGTGGTGCGGGTTGTTACGTTCCCTCAAATATGGTTGAGCGAAGCAATGGCTGGATCATGCGTCATGCTCGTGAACGGGTGCCGCCAACGGGAATGGGTCTGCTTTGTGTCTACCCATGTTAACATGTGTTAGGTTGTGGTAGGTGTGCATTTTTGAAACTTCTGTGTGGAAACATTGTGTGCATAGCCTAGTTTTTTTAACAATTGTAAAAAAAAAAAAAAATTTTTTTGAAAAGAGCAACTGCTGAGTTTCTTGCCGGCTCTTCTCAGCAGAATCTGCATTCCGAACCGGTGGTAGATTTGTGACGTTTCATAGGCGCTACAAGTTGGCCTACATGAAATAAATAAATTATGATTTTGATTTTGATTTTGACCCCTAACCAAAATACTTACTTAAATAGAATGATCGCTTTCTTTGTTTGTCTTTGTCAACTTTTCTACTAAGAGCAGATGATGAGTGCTGTTGAGTGAAAGATTCAGCGCATAGAGTTAGGTTTTATGAATTCTCCAGGAAAACTGTCACTCTCCAAGTCCTCATTTACACAAATAATCACTTTCGCTCCGTTGCTCTCTTGCTGCGTAATTAAGGGACCACTGCCTTCCACAGATCTCGGTGTTGCGCCACCTGTATCCAGCGGTTCCCCGCGAATCGTTTAATGTCGTCGGTCCACCTAGTAGGGGTCTGAAAACACTGGGTTTCCCGCAGTAATTACGTTACGTTAGTAGTTGCGTTTATAATATAAGTAAAGATAAATTAATTCAGTTCTGATCTGATAGGCTTCAGTCGTGGCTATAGTTATGACCTTAGCGACAAAGCCGTGTATAGAACAAGCTGAACTTGACTTATATTCTCCTTTCCCCTCCAAATAAGCGAAAAGCTTGTGGTAGGAGGTGTTAGGAGTGGTAAGACAATAGTGCAACGAGTGGGGCTCCAACCTGCGACCTTTCAGGTTTCAGTCCGTACCTTTAACCGTTGGGCTATAGAGGCTTTTAATTTTAGCTTTTTGGCCTTTCAATTGAATAGCTCTATCATATTATTGTAGTTTCGAGGAAACTTTGCTTATGAACGTTAGTTCTTGCTAGCACGGGTCAGAAATCCATGGCTTTGTCCGTTACCACTATTGATAGGTATTACTTATATCCCTAGCTCGAAATTGAATTCACAAAGCATAGTACGACATACATTATAGTATTGTTGCTGGTCGCCAAACCAAAATGTCAGGTTTAATTCAAAACATCCTAGAATTTCCATTTATTCCAAGCTCGGCCGTGCTGTGACATATTTCGATTGAAAACAGCCCACGTCGCTATTTTCCGATAGAATCTGGTTTTAGCAGATTACGCAAAACAGGGAAGAAATATAGCTCGGGCATGCCGGCTGGTATTTTCCGGTGGAATCTGGTTTTAGGGAGATTTTTATAGCCTGTACGTTACAAAACCTTTTAAGAAAAACTCTACTGTAGCTTCAGATAAAATCTTGCTGAATAACAAAATAAGATTCATCTAATCTAAATATAATATAAAAGGAAAAGGTGAGTGACTGTCTGACGGATCGTGCTAAAATTTGACATACAGGTAGCTTTTCTGACGTGGGCATTAGCGGATGCCTACGTCATAATACCTGTAGGTACACATATCGCACCTTGAAAACAAAAGTGGCGTTTTACAAAAATTGTAATTTTTCAGTATGACCATTTAAAGTTTTGACGCAGCAGTTTTGCAAATAACTGGAAGAAAAGAATATGCAATTAATTTCATTTATCAGTTTGACTATCTAATTTAAGTTGTGTACTGAGAAAATGCCAGTAAATTGATAAAATGGAGTCAATTTAGAAAACATGGCTTTAAAAAAAGTTCCACATGTGACCCTTTTGTTTTCAAGGTGCGATATATTGGTGTTGTGGTGGTTTTGAGTTTGCGTTTCGAGTGAAATTTTGATAGCAACTTCCAGTCTAAGCGTTATAATTCGAAGGGTTTAAACCTAATTTTGAAAAGCTTACATAGTACCGACGAAAACATTTTCGCTTGCAGTTTCTAGTGAGATACACAATCTAAGCACCAATCTCTAATGGCCTACAATTCTTGTTTATTACCAGCAATCGCAACAACAAGGAAAATCCAAAATGGGTACATATTACGCCTGCATTTTCCTAGCAACATTTTTGGCAGCTAGAAATTTATGGGACTAAACATTAATTTATATTACCAACTCTACTTACACACCGACATGTGATGCCACACGCTCAATGATAGATTGTGAGAAAATGCTTTAGCATTAAGTACGCCTTTTGTACCTACATTATTTTGTGCTATAACGTGAAAATAAAAATAGGAGAATACGAATGGGAATGTAAGCTTTACTTTATTTATGAATCTTCCATTACTATTATCTACTAATATATTTCAAAAGATCCACTAAGTGTCTGCACGATAAATTATTTTATTTCCCAAAACGTAATTAATGTATCAAAAACTATAAATCTTATTAGTAAGTATAGTTGGTTTAAAAAACATGATTCATAAAAAAGTACTAAGGGCGAACTCTCCTAAATCCTTTTTACTAGTTTGGTTTGAAGCTCTCGAGCAACACGTCTAACAGAAGACTAGCACTGCAAAGTTGTACAATCCTATTTAATATTATAAAAGCGAAAGTTTGGATGTATGTATGTATGGATGGATGTATGTTTGTTACTCAATCACGCCACAACGATTGAACCGATTTAGCTGAAATTTGATACAGAGGTAAATCTACCTCTGTCTGGATTAACAGGTAGGGTACTTTTTGACCCGGAAAATAAAAGAGTTCCCGCGGAATTATTGTAAATATTATGTTGCATTCTATATGCAACCCAGTTGCTATTGTATGCAACTAGGTAGTTTTGGCATATATCGCCTACACCTACATACACTGTGTTAAATGAATCTGTTTTCAAATTATCCTTGGTACCCTTCTTATTCGAAATATCTTAAAGTGAAGCGATCGTTTATAACCTGGACTAAAAACATATTTTAATGCAGCCAAAATCACAGTCATATGGGAGTTTAATTTTTCGAAATACTAGTAAAAGTAGTAAGTGTCTTACTTACAATTCACGCAAACTTCGATGGCCCAATAAATTTTTTGACCGACTGATCCGGTACTTTTGTAAAGAAAAACGTTACTCATTCTTCCAACTAAAAGGTTCTGTGTTTTACTTTTCAGGGTAAAGTGCATGAATTTTAGATGGATTTTCTTTCATGGCCTCGAGGTCATACTGCCCGGGTCCATTTTTTATTTTACTGTAAAAGCCTGAAATTGGAAAGCTGGAATTTTTTGTGTTTCGGAGCCGGGGTAGGTAAATGATGGATGAACTTTGAAAGTCAGTGATGTAAAAAATCGTAAGGCCTGGCTGAATTGCCACAAGTAAATAGTTTGCTTTTCATTCTATTTTTTATTCAAGGCTCAGTCAAAAAAAAAAAATATAAGGACGAACATGGTCGTAGCAAGCGTAAAGTACCTATAGCTGCATTAGTCGTAAGCGATGCGTTTTTCAGAACTAACATTGCAAGTGACATATTCGATATAAAAATAATGGAGATCGAACCTGCGACCTTTTAGTTTTCAGTCTCCATTAAGCGTTGGGCTATTAAAGCTGTATATTGTGTAGCAAACGCGCGCTAAAGAATCGCAAAGGTTTTGCTAATTGAATAAAGCTCTCTGAAGATTCCATTACATAAGAGTATTACGAAAAACGGCGAGGGACAGAATTTTAATTTCAACAAAATATTTTATCGTAATTGTCATCTGAGAGAGCTTTTATTCCATCCGATACGACGTTGAAAATTGATTTGTCGTAATCTTAGAGAGTTTTTATTCCATCCGATTCGATATTGAAAACGGGCGAACAGGATACTAAAACAATGCTTTAAAGGTACGAGTATTAATTCTTGGAGAGAAGTTTCTATGCCCATAGTGGGCAGTAAAATTTTACTATGCCATATTATTATTAAATACATACTGACTTTTGACCGCACGCAGATGACTGTGTGCACACATTCATTGGTTGTTTCAGTCTACGTTAGAAGCGGAACCTGGTTAGAAACTTCTGCTTTAAGCTTTATAGTTCGATGCTCAATATATAAAACTAGCTGTTGCCCGCAACTTCATCCACGTGGATTTAGTTTTTAATAAACCCATGGAAACTGTTTGATCTTCCGGATTAATAATAAATAGCCTTCGGTTTGGTTCTTTCTCGGTTCTCGTCGGGTGACCGCCCTCGATCACCGACTCACCGCATCGCATTGTTTGCTCGCGCTTTTTTTTCTTTTTGCTCGACTTCTAAGAGTTGTACCAAGATGTTAAATAGCCTATAACCTTTCTCAAGAATTGGGCTATCAAATACAAAAAGAATTTTGCAAATCCGACTCGTAGTTCCAGAGATTAGCGCGTTCAAACAAACAAACTCTTGCACTTTATTAAATTAGTATAGATTATTATACAGGTCTCAATAGCTTAACGAGCAAGGCGCCGGCCAAAGAGAGAAGATACGACCATTGCCTGGCTTTATTTGTGCTTCTGAAGTGTGTTTACATTGTGGTCCGTCTAGAATTCTAGATTATACATATTATATGGTCTAGATATACACTAAATATTGCACCCAGAGCGAATTTCCGCAGACGTTAAAATAAAATCGTGCATATCGCGGCATGACTGCTATTAAGTTCAGACCCAGACAGGCTAAACTAAATTTATTCAGGCATAAATTCTTTAAAGAAAAATGTCTCAAAGCTGTACATAAATTCAGGAATATTTTCAGAAAGCCAAATTGGTTTCCTAAAGGTTTTCTATTAGTGAAGGTATAAAATTACTTGTGTGTGGTAAAAAGTGACATTATAAGCGTTATTTGCATTTATAGTATTCACAATAGTGATAAGCATAGTGGTTAAAATTTCAGTCTTAATTTCGAGAGATCTGAATCTCGAATCCATTCTTTCTCTGCATCGTGTTTCTCATTTCTGAGGGTCTTGATCCCTTTCAGATATTAGTGATAAGCACCAGGACCGACGGCTTAACATGCGTAACATCGGTCACCTATCCAGTTTCTGTCCAGGGTCAAAGTTGCCTAACCAGCGTGATCGTTTGATGTGTGCTGCCACAACTAGGCTACGCGTCCCTCAAACCTTTTTTTTTTTTGTTTATATTTTGATGACAAGATAAGATTGTCCTTGACGCTTGACGGCACGTCTTTTGGCGGTAGAGTACACAAGCCACGGTCAGACCAGACCAGAGACAGTTTAGAAATTATAAATTCCCAAACTTACCCCGCCGGAAACAAATGCGAGACCTCCCAGTTATAAGAACAAAGCGTTCGGGAAGGTTGTCAAACCTGACGTTAAAGTGACTTCACAAACAGAACCAAGAAAGCATAAAGTGTTGGGTAGCTTCCATAAATGTTCGCTGATTAAATCCAACATAATTACGTAGTTTACGTAATTGAATAGTTTAACTTATATGAAGTTACAACACCTGCCCGCCAACAACACTTCTAAGCCCCGCAGCCTTTACTCGTACCTGTAAAATTGAAACTTACATACCATAAATTAAACATAAGTGGATGTGGTACAAGTTAAATACTGCAAGAGGTAACGCACACTATATAAGAGGTAATGCATATACTAAAGATTTTAGACTTAATTCGTGGTTTACTGATATAATTGTTATAAATGCTACGAGTACGTACCACGGTAACTATTTTAGTTGGGATTTTTGCCGAACTTTAAATGACGTTCCTCCGAAAAGATCAAGAAGGCGGGTAGATAGATTCTACCCATGACAGCTTCAACTTGACGTCTCGCAACACCGCAGTCTCGTCGTGACCACGGTCCATGCAATTGGATCGAAATATCGACAATCCCAACTAAAATAATTACCGTGGTACGTACTCGTAGCATTTATAACAATTATGTAATGCATATAGTTGCACAAAGAAGTTTCATAGTGTTGGTATCATACTATCACACTATATTACACTATTACATTATACACTACTTCAAGAATAATGTTACAAACTTGGTTACAAAGTTACAGGCAACGTGTCCCTCGGTAGACGGAAAAACGCCTAGCTCGACCATCATTCCACGCATTTTTTTAAAATTGATTTAAAAAAAATTGTACTTTTGTTTTGATCTATATTTTATTTGTATTAATTCGATAATATAATACACTATACGTCCGTCCGCGTGGATTAAAATTTTTTGATTTCGGGAATTTTCCGGAACAAAATGACATGTTGTTAATCCTGGGTATGAGCTATCTGTATTTCTGTATTTCAAATTTTGGCTAAATCGGTTCATTCATTGTGGCGTGAAGGAGTAACACATACATACAAACTTTTACCTTAATAATATTAGTGTGTATTGAATAGAATCAAGCGTTATTTTGCGGAAGTTCATGATTAGCAAGGAAAACTTGACTTTTTTGCTTGGTAATCGGTTTTTAACTTTTAACTGCATGGCAAAAATCTATATGGTCAAACATGCAGTTAAAAGCTAATTATACGCATTATAGCAAATAGCTCTAACCTTTTCTTGCTAATATTAGTAAAAATAACCTTTTTAATTTTGCGGTCGCATCGCTCTCAGCTTATGCCATACACCACGTAAGGTGGTGTAGGAGAAATTTGCATTTTATTACGGCTTGAGCCGCGTCACTCACATGCGAGGGGATGTAGATCTAAGCGAGAATTGCGCGGCTAGTTAGCGAGAGATAAGAGGTACGAGTGCACCACGTAACATGCACACAATTACTCGTTTAACTTAGCCTAGGAAAAAGATGTATAATTCTACCTGTCTATCTACAATCCAAGGAGAAGGAGTATTCTACTAATACTCTGTGACTAACTGATCTATCAACCAAGTTCCAACCACTGGACGAATCGGGCTGAAAGTCATGCAGATAGCTATTATGTATAACATACGCATCCGATAAGAAAAGATTTTTAAAAATTTCGAAAATTCCGACGAACCGACGCGTTGGTAGAGTCTCGACATATCATAAGAGCACAAATAATTTTAGGTTTTGATTTTTTAGGTCCACTTAGGTCAAAAGTATACTGAGATTCTTACTATAATTGAAAATGAAAGACTGTGCGAGAGAGAGGGAATAACAAGGCAAACATAAAATCTTTATGCATGTTTTGTATTCAAACATCGATGATTAAAATTCAAAGAGCGAGCGTCATCTCATCAGATAAGAAAAAAAATTAAAGTCCTTTTAGTTGGAAAATTCAGTGATTTATCGATGCAAAAGCTCACTTGTTCCCACACCGGGATATCTATGAAGGCTCCTATATTAGGTTATTTCAAAGCCAGCGTTGGAGCGCTGCCAAGGCGTCAGCTGTCACGATGGCTTTAGATACAGAGGCGTTGGTTGCACGGAGAATTCCTTTTAAAAGTATTAGGAGACACTCGGTAATTCGTTCATTGTTGCTGTTAGGTTGATCTTTGGTTCACACTAAACGAAACGGCTCATTCCTACTACTCGTAGGACAACTGTTTTGTTCAACCGTTGACCTAGTACTCGTCACTGCGTCAAAATCCATTTAACAGTTGTAGGTACTAATTGGTGGTAATAGGGAATGACCGAACGAAACTATTATAATATACTAGCTGTTGTGCGTGACTTCGTCCGCGTCAATTTCTGTTATTATGATCGCGATTAAGAAGTTTTTAAAATAATGTATTTTAAATATGGATAATTTTCCCCGTGTTTGCAACATTTTTCACTGATGCTTCGCTCCTTTTGGTCGCAGCGTGAAGTTATATAGCCTAAAGCCTTCCTCGCTAAATGAATAAAAAGAATTTTTCAATTCGAACTAGTAGTTCTTGAGATTAGCGCGTTCAAACAAACAAACTCCTCAGCTTTATATATTAGTATAGATAAGCTTTTATATAGCTTATGCCCGCTCAAGTTTAGTTCGATTTTTCAGACAAAGTCGCGGCCAAAAGACATACTACGCTACAGGGCTATTTGTAGGAGTCTTTATACCTACCCCAATATACTCGAAATAAAGACATTTCTTTTAATTCTGTTACCTCCATTAGCGATTAAAATCCTTTGATAACCTAATATCAAGAGACATTTCATTTAGTTGAAAGCATTTTTATCCCATTTCGTACACGGGGATTTTAATAATAAAAAGTACTAAAAACATGAAGTGGAACATTATACACTAGGAGCAGGTGAACTAATTATTCTGATCAAAGAACACCCGGTTGACTTTATCGCGTACAAAGCTAAACTTTTTACGGTATCTATATATTTTTTTTGAAACTAAAACCACGTTTTTGCACTACCGACTGTTGCATTAATAACTGCCTCGTTGGAATAGTGGTTAGCAAGTGCGACTGCGGATGACGAGATCTCGAGTTCGATTCCCGGGTCGGGCCAAAAAAATTTAGGTACTTATTGGATTTTTCTGTCAAGAAATTCTCAGTAGGTACTAGCCCGGAGTTAGAAAGTTGGCGGTGAGTCCCCCACATGCCTCAGAGAGCATGTAAAGTTTAGTCCTGCGTCTGATCTTTCTCCGGTCGTGTCGGATTTTCCGTCCCATCATAGTCATGAGAGTGAGGGAATAGAGAGTGCACCTGTATTTGTGCACAGACTTGTACACTATAATATCTCCCGGGCCGGATTCGGTCGTGAGGACATTATTATTATATATTATTACTATTATTAATAAAAATTATTTCACTCCCCTGCACTGGCGGAGTTTCCCCGGCGGGCAGCATGGCTCCTATCAGTTTAATCACGCGGCTCAATTTCCCACGAGATGACAACCGTGACTGGATGGCGCAGGATTAAATTCAACAGACATTTTGTTTTATATGGTATCGGAAATGTAATCCGTGATAATATGGAATGGGTAACACGGAAATGAATAATATACCTATCTAAACCCAACAGATTTGTTATAAATTGTATTACATTAATTTCATGGAAATTTTATGCATTTCTTATGTAGCTATGTAAATAAATTAACACCATTGTTTGCCTGGATCGCTATGTAGGCAGCGAATGAATATAAGCCTATGTAGGGATGAGGCCGCCAAATTGTATACTTACTTTGTTAAGCTCATTGTTTTGTTGTGAAGGAACTAAAATGATGCATATAATAAACAAATGAAATATATACTAGAACAAAATATGAACCTGAAACTAAAAACTTAAAAAAAATATAATAAAATAAATTAAAATATATTATTAAAAGTTATAAGTTAAATTAACTAAATAGGTATATGTCACTATGTCGCTTTGCATAATTAAAATATCCAGTCATTTAACTACGAAACCTTTTGACGTTGTTTAAAAAATAACACAAAGTAGTCCACGAATCCAGGCAAGATTACAGCAGGAAAAGCAGCGTTGTTTCATACCTTGCAGCGTCATTTCATTCCTTGCAATACTTTGTTTTCTTGCTTTGTGAATGTTTAGCTTTGTGTTGGTTTTTTCTTCGTTCCTTTGAAGCGAACTAAAGGAATGGAATTTTTAATTTAAATTCGCCTTGAAAAATTTTCTATTTGTCCGCTTGATTAAATAAACTGCATTTGTTTAAAATTTATGTTTAGTAAAAGGGCACTTACTGAACGAACTTAGAGTCTTCCATTTCTCAATTTTTATTTGCACATTCATCAATAAATACTTTTGCTTATTAGTCTATTTCATGAAGTTTGCTACACTGCTCTTTCCGGTATATTTTAATATGAACCCTTACATCTTTACTAATATTATAAATGCGAAAGTGTTTTTGTTTATTGGTTTGTCCTTCAATCACGCAACAATGGAGTAACGGATTGACATGACTTTTTCAAGGGTATATTTCAGCACCTGAAGAGTGACATAACCTACCTTTTATCCCGGACTTTCAAAAAATTCCCGCGGGATTTTAAAGACTAAATTCACTCGGACGAATTCGATCTATTATTAAAATACACCGAAAAACGCCATGTTGGCAACAGTTGGACAGACGACATCTGATGATTTGCAGAACGCCTCTGGAAACTGACCAATGGAAGTCCATCCAAAAGAGATTTGTCCAGTGGTCAAAGACGTCCGGTCGATTAAAGAGGAAGATTTGAGTGCGTTATAAAATGTATGGATAGCCAATTCCGCGCAGGCAAATCCGTGGATAAAGCTGTACCTTACTCATGGGTATTATTATATATATTATATACAATATTGATGGTTGACTGCGCAAACTTGCCACCGATAAAAAACACTTTTCTACGCCCTCACGGTCTCCTGTGTTACCAATTTATTTTTCCAAGATGCTATGCCGGGGACTTTCGAACAGCAAAATAATACAGGGTGACATTATGGCAGCGGTCAGTGGGGAGTAACTTGAAAAATATCATAATATTTATTCCTCGCTTAAACGTTACTCGGCGGTGGTGAAATTGGCCATTAATAAATAGCAAATCAACTATCGGTTAATAATAAACTCTGAAATGCAAGTTTATAAGTAGGTATGTACGCGCAAAACAGGAACATTGACAGTGGAATTAATACTTACAGCAAGCGGCAGAAACAGAATTGCATAAAGTAAGAAATATGATTCCCCTTCGTTATGTTGTTGATGGTCAACATCTGAAAAATCAATTATCGAGACTTTTGAGCCTATATTATTGTCTCGAATCCACCTTTCCTGGGATTTCGAGCTCTTAGCACCACGACTCCTTGTGACATTCATTTTAAATTTAAATCGTTTTTTTCTCACTGACCGCTCCCAAAATTTCACCCTTTGATACGTCCCTCGCCCTATTTTCTCATGTATTAGGTTACATTCTCATATTTTCTTGGGCCACGTACAAGTGGCATGTTTGTATCGAAAATATTTTCGCGCGTAATCCAATCACAAAGTTATTGGTACTGCGAAAATGTTATAAAATTGAGAAGGTCTTCTCCAAGTATATGCGATGTATAGAATAATACGGTATTATTGGCTTTCTTTTAACAATATTTTGTCTATATCTAGTACAAAATAATATTTAATCCAATCTAGCCAGAACTTACCCACGAATAATATTGGATAGAAGGTGGCGTTACTTTGCGGTATTCCATTGATACTAAAAGAGAAAGTTATGTTTGTTTGTATTCTGTCAAACCAGAAAAAAATCTGTATGGCAACTCGCGCCAACCGCGCCGTACGCGGCGTACACCGTCGTTTCTCCAGAATAGGCAAGGAAGTTTTTCACATAATATCCTCCATTTGTAATTTTTTGCACCTTGTTCAATGTCCGTATAGACGTCCAGTGCTGGACATAGATCTCTTAAAATGGCCACCACAGAAAAAGATCCTGTGCCGCCTGCATCCAGTAGGTGCCTACCAGTGACTCACCTAAGATCGTCCGTCCTCAAAATATTGGGAGGTCTACCAACGCTGCACCTCCCAGTGGTGTAGCTATTCCAGTATCTTTAGACCCAACCTTGGAGGGGAGAGGAGAATATTAGTCAATTTCAGCTTGACTAATATTTTAAAAAAAAACGCCTATCGGTTCTTAGTCCAATACGTCTACGTGTCCAATATAATAATCTTAACCAAAACAACCCGCAACTCAATATATTTAATTCTATATCTAACTGATTTCATCGTAACGTCAAATGACTCTCTACAACTCATAAAGATAGATTACTTACTATATGTAAGTAAGGATTACTATATTTATGCTACGGCTATGCCCAACGGCTTCTCAAGTAAAATTTATACATACTTTTTATGCATTTCTAAAAAGTCAACCTATTATTCCTTGATGGTTTCTATGGTAGTGACACACCTAAATTCAGCACATCCACGAATAAATCCACTTTAATTCCGTAACCAGGTCTTGACTTATTACTACAAGAGGAATATTATAGTCGAAGGACAAACTTTACACTAATCACTCACTAGTTATCAAACTACTATCACAAGGTACAAAGGAGCATGCTCGACGTCAAAGGAAATACCAAGCCAAGGTGAAGTTATGTACTTACCTGTCACCATAATCCACTTGATACTTGAAAACTACCTTGAGACAGCTTAGACAGACTGGCACTGCGGTTACGTCAGTTACGTTAAGTTGCAGCTTAGCATTTAGTTTCTTGTACGCGTACAAGATTTTGCTGTCAGTTTTGTCACTATTACTACTGTGACCAACTAACTACTGACTGACTTTTGCGTCTATAATATTATATAATTTCTGTTACACCAGTCATTCATATATTTTTTTTTTTATATTTTTAGCGAGCAAACGAGCAGGCGGGTCACCTGATGTTAAGTGATTACCGCCGCCCATGAACACTTGTAGCACCAGAGGCACCACCAATGCGTTGCCGGCCTTTCAGGAATTTGTTGGTCCGCCCCTTGAATAACCCCATGTTGTAATTCAGTGGAAACACCGTCGCAGGAAGTTGGTTCCACAGTTTCAAAGTACGTGGAAAAAAGGATCTGGAACATCGGATGGTCGAAGTGCTCCAGGCACCCAGGGGGTGAGGGTGAAATTGTTTTCGGTGGCGAGCGGTGCGGTTGTAGAAGAGAGACGGTGGAATAAGGTCAAATAGTTCTTCAGAACACTCCCCATTATATAGCCGATAGAATACGCAGAGAGAGCTAACATCTCGGCGGTGCTCCAGGCTTTCCAGCGGGTTGGTTAATTTGGGATTGCCCACAAGCCGAACTGCCCGCTTTTGAATCGGGTCAAATGGAAGGAGTTGGTATTGGGGTGCTCCAGCCCAAAGGTGAGAGCAGTACTCCATATGCGGGCGGACTTGCGCTTTATAGAGTAGGAGCCTATGCTCGGGCGCAAAGTACCGCTTTGCTCTGTTGAGCACCCCAAGCTTTTTCGAAGCTAATTTAGCTTTTCCTTCCAAGTGATCCCGGAACTGGACGTCGTTCGAAATGCAGACACCAAGAATCCCAATGCTGTTGGAAGGGGCTAGGGGGGTGTTCTGGAAGAGAAGAGGTGTGGTGAAGGGGGCCTTTTTGGCGGTGAACGCACAAACTTGTGTTTTTGAGGGATTGAAATGGACAAGATCTCACGATTACATTAATAATTTCAATACCTCGGCCAGCATATAAGTTTGGCCATTCAGCGGGGTAACGCAGCTAGCGTTCTGGGCACTTTTCCTCGTTCCAGTGGTTTAGATGATATTTTTTATATTTAGCTTTTATTTTTGATATTTACGTTTTAGTTTTAATTTAGTATTTAGTTTTATATTATATTAAGTATTATTGTTAATGTAATGAAATGTCAATATAAAATTATAAAATAAAAAATCATCAGATCATCAGAAAAAAAAAAAAATAATAATAATAATTTCAGGAAGCAGCAATTACATCTCTCAGAAATGGTAAAATTAAAAATCTAGAGGAAGTTAAAACACTTTACATAATATTTACAATGTTATGAATACAAATTGATATGAATTCTATTTGAAAATGTAAAGTTTCATAAGCTCACTACATTTCGTACGATCCCATAACACACTTGTAACAGCATTACAAAGCATTTCAAGCTTACAATTAGTATTACAATACGGCATAGCGTCACTTTGTTTAGAAGAAAACGCCACGTACGAATCTAAAAGATATTTCTTATCCGTAACCATTTCGTGCACTAACTGGTCCATTGAAGCAGCAGAAAGGTTTTGGAGTTGGAAAAATGATTCCATATCATAGAGTTTGTACCAGCGTGGCCGTTGAAATAGTCCGAGATTGGCTTCAGTTAGATTGTAAATGTAGTTGATCATGCTTGTTGGTTCCTAAAATTAGCAAAACATTGATAATTTAAAAGATATCGAGTCGTATAGAGTCTGTGGATGCAAATAGCATAGGATTATGAAGTGTGAAGATCCCTGGAAGATGCTTATGTCCTAGGTCCGTCGTTACATGCAGACGAGCAATGACCTGTCCGTATTTATACTTTTTGTATGTATGGCTATTTAAATTTTGGGCAATCAGGGCTCGGTACTACTTGGTGTACTTCTACGTTGCAGGTGGGTTTACGGGATAGAAAAATGTCGCTTCTACAGTATTAATAGACACATGCAAAATCGTTGGTTCTAAATTTACTAGCCCTTTTCTTATTTTGAATCTACTATTATTATAAGCATTATCTGTAATTCAGTAAATAGAATTCTAGGAATTTTTGAAAAAAAGTTTACTTACAAAGTTATTGATGTCGAAAGTAACAATTTTATAATTCAGGTTGAAGTGCTCGTAAGTTGTAGCAGATCCTGCACCCCACGCCACTTTGAAGGCTTTACCATCTTTGTAGAATAATTTGAACTCATCTGAATGTAGGTGACCATTGAATTCTGCGGTGATCGTGGATGAAAATCTGAAGAACAGCAAGCTTATAGTATGAGAGTCTCATATAAGAAGTTTCCTTGAAATCCAAAGTTCTGATCCAAATAGCTATCAAACATTATTGATATTATAATGAAGTGTGTCATAAAAAATATTTTTGTTAAAACCGAAGCGAGTCAAATTTCCATTACAAATGGAAACTAGAGTTTATTCAAGCTTATGTGAGACTTATAAATGAAACCTGAGTAAAGACTATAGAAATTTTTTTTAAATTGTCCAGAAAAATCAACACTGACTTAAAAAGGTATTAAAGACAAACATTTTTTAATAATGGTTTAGACAGAAGTATTGTTAAATATAATACAAAAGAATGATAATATTATGTAAAATTTATTTACCGATCAACAATCCTATAGTATTCTCTAGTCCACGTATAAATTAAATCTTGATCACCTGGTGGAATGTGTGAAAGTATATGAACTTTCTCTCCAGATAACTCGGCTTTAAATAGTTCTTGCACTAGCCAATCTAAATATCTTTTGGAGTCGAGGGGATCATATACCAGCCACCTAAAGTTTAACAAAAGATAATTTAAAAGCTTATTAGCTCCGTGAACAGAACTATAAAGCCCTCAATGATTTCAAGGAGCAAATTTTTTTTTATAATGTAACATTTCCAGATAATAAGTTTGTGATCTAGAAACGTATCACTAAAAATAAGAGTAAAGGTCTTTCTTACGAATTCAATTTATAAGCAATATTATTATTGATAGATATAACTCTTAGTCCTGGTCGAATCAACATAGAGAATCCACCTCGTTGCTTCATAGAGACTATTGCTTCATTAGTCAAATAGTAACTCCATTTATTGGCCAAACTTTCGTATAACCAAGTTGTGTTAAGCCCTTCGCCTTTCACTGAGGTTGGTGCAAACCTGTAGCAACAATAAACTTTATTATGGATCAACCCAAATAAAAATAGTATCTTTGCACTCTTTCATTTCACGCCTTTTGTATTTCTAGAATTACATTAAACATACCAGAAGGTATCAAGTATAAGCAGTAAGCGTCATCACAGTAAAAATAAAATAAATTACTTTTATACTTACATGTTGAGTGGTTGAGATTCATGGTTTCCAATTGTTGGGACAACAATAACACCTCTAAGGATCTCTTTCATTTCATCAACAACAAAACTATTCACTTTATTGATAAGCTCATATGTTGTTTCCCATACGTGATGATCGATATTGTCACCGATGTAGTAAACAACGTCAACTTCCTAAAAAAAGTTATTTTTTAAATTTAAATTTTAACTATAACTGTAATTAAATACTATATTGTGATAAACTATACCCATAAAACTTAAAAAAGTGCCGTAATTAACTGATTTACTGACAGACAAACTGTAGATACATTTGTTGATTGAATTGATATTTTATCCATAGAAAAAAAGGAGTATATTTTTCTAAATTTCATCCCAAAAGGTGTGAAAGTAGTGATAATGTTAATATATACTTGTTTTGTTTACTAAATGGTGCACTGATTCCATGGAACAATAAGCCTCAGATTGTCTTCTTGAAAGCAGAATTGAAAATAATAATTCTAACCTTATGTGATGCAATTTGTTCGATAACATCTATAAACGCCCATATTGGAGTATCACAATTTCTATAATCACCCCAATATCCAGCTGGTGCAGAGTTTTTTCCTCCTTTCCTCATATCAGTTTGAGTTATACCAACGGTGTTAACTATTTTGGTTGCTGTATCTGTATCTAGTACTATTTCTGCATCATTTTCTACAACACTCCTCAGCAACATTCTTTCATCAATACATTCGCGATTTTTACCACGTAGTTTCTGACCACTTCTACAACATACCGGTTCTTCACAATCAGCCTCACCAAATGGTACATATAGTGGATCAACGTGAAAATCTGATACAACAGCAATTGTAAGAGGTTTTGAGTCACAATAAATTGGCTGAAAACAATAATTTTTACTATGAATAACACGAATTGACTAAGTTAGTATAATGTGTTGCTAAATAATAACTAATTGATTAAATAACTCCAGACCTGCTGGAGGGGCAGGAAGAGAGTGTTGTGAATAATCAAAAGATTTTAATTCTTACTGATATTATAAATGTGAAGGTGGGTTTGTTTGTTGGTTTGTCCTTGAATCATGGGCTGTATCTCATGATCCGTACTAGGTAGACAGTTGAAATTTTCAAAGAATGTGTATTTCTGTTGCCGCTATAACAATAAATAATAAAAATAAATTAAAAATTAAAGGGGCCTCCCCTACTAGAAACGTGTTATTTTCGGCGTTTTTTGCTACGGAATCCTTCGTATGCGATGCCTGACTCGCATTTGATCGGTTATTTATTTATTTTGTTTGAACAACGTAAATTATAATCACACCCTATTAGCACATTAAAATAAAATAAATATGCAAGTAAACAAAATCCGTGCATGACAATGAATACCTACCCATTTTTACGTTAACACTTACATGATCTTGTTGACCTTTAACCTTTGGAGGCAATTCGATTTGCCATTCAAATCTGGGGTCATCATAAGCGCACACGTGGGGGTCCCGATAACTTTGAAGCCAAAGCCCGCAAAAGGTTTTCGGCGTTGCTTCCGGCGTATTTTTGATAATGTATTTTAAAATCGGCTGTAAGTGAATTCGTTTTGTTAAGTAAGGGCTGATGACTACATTTGGAATAAATAAATTGGAGTAGGTAGGGTGCGCTTTTTCGTAGAAAATCGTGCAAACATAATTGGACGCATATGCAATAAAGAGTCAACCTACACGATTTATCAATTGAAAACTTAACTTTATTCCTTTACATTATGTATGTATTTAATTTGACAAAGATTTTTGGGTTGAAACGTTATCTATATATATTAAATTCAAAGTCCTGACTGACTGACTGAGATATCAACGCACAGCCTGAACTACTGAAGTTAGAAACTTGAAATTTTTATAGTTGGTTTTCAAAAAACTGTTTTTTTTATTTTCCTGGAACATATAATTACTTACCAGGTTGAGCGTAAGAACTCCGCGACAAACTCTAGATGGAATTGCAATAGAGCATAGCGCCGTGCCAGTGTCGATAATCGTCTCATCCGATACTCCGATCCGCAAGAGAGCCATCAGTGCGATAAAACCACTTCGACATACAAAGCACCGTAAAGCCTGTTATATTATCATAAAACTTTATCCTAACTCTATATAAGAAATCCGTGATAAATACAGCCATGCAGGATCACAAAAATATATCAAAATAGAACGGTTATCATTCCATCACTGATTATGAATTATTCCGGTCTATCCCCTCAGAGGGGCAGATAGGAATAAAAAGTTAGACATGTCCCCCAATTACCAACGAGGGGACAGATCGGACTAATTATTTCCGGTGTGGCCTCTCGCTGTGTATTGGCTTTAAACTGAGCACTGCTTGTGGACCAGGCACAATTGTAATATAATATTATATTATTAGTGAAAGCTGAATGAGTTAAAACACTAACTTTTGTAGCAGTCTGAACGCTATCCCAGACATATCTGTATATGCGGAATATAACTTCTAATATTTTGAATTCAAAATCAAATATTTCATTTCTAGCGTACTTCACGATCAGATTACCCAGATCACCTGAAAAAAAAAAACAAACTCTTAAACTTTATAAAGTTAATATTATATCAAAAATATCAAATCTCACCTGACATAAAATAGGACGAGGGGATAGGAGGATATTAGTCAACTTCAGCTTGGCTAATATTCTTTTTAAAAAAAGAAAAAAAGATTAGTAGTAACCAAAAAATATAGCCTAAAACTAGTGTTTTGACCGGCAGACTGGAAAATGGTAACGCGACGTAACATCATATTATATTCATGACAAATATTCCAGACCTTTTTTATTCGATGACAAGATAGTCTTTCACTGCGATCTCACCTGACGGTAAGAGACGATGTAGTCTAAAATGGTAGTGGGCTAAATTGGAAGGGGTATGCCAGTGTACATTCAACCCATATCTCTAATCGGTTTCTACACGCCATCGTGCCGGAACGCTAAATCACTTGGCGACACCTGACCAGATTAGAGACAATTCAGAAATTATAAATTCCCAAATTGCCCCAGCCGGGAATCGAACCCGCGATGTCAAAAAATAAAATACTCAACTTTGATCTATTTCAAAATTTGCACATGATACAAAACTGAATATTAATTATAATTTCAACATTATGAAACTCCTCCATTTTGTTCATTAAACTTAAGCCTTACTTGAAGTCAGGGGCACTGTAGCGTCACAAAAACCAAGAAAAGCTAACACAATAATTATAATTTTCACGTTCATATTTCACGCAAAACATTAAACTACTAATGTACCCATTGTTATTAATTAAAAATTGAATTTGTATTGTTAGGCAATTTGGGTCACTATGTCTAATAAAAATTGATTTATAACGCGTATTTAATGGTACCTTGGCATAACAGATAAGAATATATTTAGGTTATAACCACACTAAACCTTGTTTTTAACCTCCGACAAAAAAAGAGGTGTTATAAGTTTGAGGTGTGTATCTATGAAGCTGCGTATCTGTGTGTCTGTGTGTGTGAGTGTGTCTGTGTGTCTGTCTGTACCCTCGTTGTTCAATAAGGAATGGACCGATTGTTATTTATTTATTATTTGGACAACCAACAAAATTACATGTAAACTAGACTTAAAACATAAATAAAAGTAAGGTAGTGAAAAACAAGTAATTAAGTTATTGCGATTGATTTGTTGTCAACTTATAGACGTCCACTGCTGGACATAGGTCTCCTGCATGGACCTCTACAGGCTCGGTCTTGCGCCGCCTGAATCCAGCGGCTGCCTGCGACTCGTTTGATGTCGTCGGTCCACTAGTAGGGGGGTTTGCCAACACTGCGCTTCCTGGGGTCGCCATTCCAGCACCTTGGGACCCCATCGACCATCTGCTCTTCGAACTATGTGTCCCTTGAATTGTTTGTTGTACTGTGTTTTCGGATTATTTCCAAGTATTTCATGGTAATCGTTGGAATGTTGCTGCAGCATCGAGGTCTGTGGTCTCAACTCCTCAACAACACAAGTGTGCTGTAAGCAGCACATAATTATAGCTGTTTGGGCTCTCGGCTTTATGCTACGTTTATATGTAGGCCGAGGCACGGCAAGCGTCCACAAGCTTCAAGTCTCTACAAACGCTTGGATGCCATTCACACGCTTGTGTGTTAGTGTATTACGGACTGGCAAAGATAGGTGTGAAGACGTGGTGCAGACAAACATGGAAGTGATGGAAGACGCAAACATTGAAGTTGTATCGGCTGTTGTATTTGTCGTTTGAACAACTACTCATGACTGATACGCCTTCGTAATAGCGCAGCGCAGAATTACCCGTTCGGCGCGAGCTCATGAGCGACACTAAACACGCGCCAACGTGTAAATGCGTCGCAAGCGCTAGGCGCAAGCTTCTTTTGATCTGTGTTCAAAAACTGACATTAGCCCGGATCGGCGACAAGCTCACGCAAGCCAAGCCAAACACCTCAAAATCAAAATCAAAATCAAAATTTATTTATTTCATGTAGGCTACCCTGTATCAACTCACATAAAAAAAAACGCTTTAACCCTACCTAAAGCCGTCTCCAACCGCCCCTATAACGGCCCCTGTCCTCACATCTAACCTATTTAACCACAACACGTCAGACAAACCACCATCTTAACGTGAGGGTAACTATCAAACATATCTAAGTAGGTATTTAATCAAATACACTCATCTAAACCTACGGGTAATATATATTCGATTAGGGCGTGATTGCTATCACCACCCGTCAATCAAATACAACGACCTAGACGCGGGAGCATCCAATAGCCGTATGAGTCTCTGGAAGAGACTGAATTAATAACGTCCAAAGCGCTGTATTTATACCAACGGCGCGGTGGCAGACCGGCGCCTACATCGTCAACAAAGTCAAACTACCTACTACTAGTTTTATCAAACCACCTGCAATACCTACAATAAAGTTGTATATCTTTACTATTTCAATATATCGCTAACACGGCCATCCTACATGGTGACCGCCCCGGGCACCCCACGAGTCTCATCAATCATTCTACACTCATCGGAATATTACATCATGCGACCTTGAAGCTCAATGAACATGACCATACCACTCAAGGGAACTAGCCACTTGCACTTCTTAACATTACCCCTCCTTAACTGTACCAAGTTGGTGAAGAATGTCCATCATGCGACCCTGGAGCTCATTCAACATGACCATCCCACCTAAGGGAACTCGCCAAACTTAGGAGACAGATGTGCCATTATTGAAAACCACTTGCACTTAAAGAACATTTCGCTCACTTAAGTGTTCCAAGTTCGTTCTTAAGCTCAGGCGCTCGCAATCCAATGTGACGTTCTTCATTCAAATTCATTTATTCAAAATTTAAACTATGCAACATAAGATGTTAACGTCCAATATTCCCCATCAACCCTCTTTCTTATCCCTGCTCGGTCTAACCTGACTTTATCTAACGATCCAAATTAGCAATTTTTTACGTTTTAATTTGACTGATTTTAAACTGACAAAAACTTAATGTGGGCAATAATAATTGAACTGTGAACGTGTTCATACCACTTCTGATATGAACTCACAAAAAAAAAAACGCTTTAACCCTACCTAAAGCCGTCTCCAACCGCCCCTATAACGGCCCCTGTCCTCACATCTAACCTATTTAACCACAACACGTCAGACAAACCACCATCTTAACGTGAGGGTAACTATCAAACATATCTAAGTAGGTATTTAATCAAATACACTCATCTAAACCTACGGGTAATATATATTCGATTAGGGCGTGATTGCTATCACCACCCGTCAATCAAATACAACGACCTAGACGCGGGAGCATCCAATAGCCGTATGAGTCTCTGGAAGAGACTGAATTAATAACGTCCAAAGCGCTGTATTTATACCAACGGCGCGGTGGCAGACCGGCGCCTACATCGTCAACAAAGTCAAACTACCTACTACTAGTTTTATCAAACCACCTGCAATACCTACAATAAAGTTGTATATCTTTACTATTTCAATATATCGCTAACACCTGTAGCACTTATGATATGTCACAAATCTACCACCGGTTCGGAATGCAGATTCTACTGAGAAGAACCGGCAAGAAACTCAGCTCGTTTACAAGCTTGTGCTTGTGTACGCTTGTCGAGACTTGCCAAGCGTGTAAACGTAGCATAACGTGCTCTCCGAGGCACCCAATGTTGTAATAGTACAAAGTAGATATTACATCTAACACTCAAATTGCACCACGCAAGCTCTATTTTATTTTACGAGCAATTTTTACTTTTATGTCGCCCTCTCAACTAAATTAAATTACCGGAGTGGAGCGGAGCGGCGCCGCGGCGTCTCGTAATGGCTGATACTTGTTTCCCTGTTATTGGTACCTGGGTGAAATAGAATGGCATTGCAGACGGTAAAAGGTAAACTCAACTATTATGTAATTTTGACGACCTCCCTGGCGCAGTGGTGGTGGTGGTCTTATAACTGGGAGGTCTCGGGTTTGATTCCCGGCGGGGGCAATTTGGGAATTTATAATTTCTGAATTATCTCTGGTTTGGGCTGATCTCCTCCCAGATTCAGCTCGGCTTTGGCCGTGGCTAGCCTACCATACCATCCTAACGTCAAAGATTTAGTTTTCCGGCACGATGGCGTGTAGAAACAGATTGGGGATATGGGTAGGGGGTTAAAAAAAGCGTGAAATAATCTTGCACATTCTTAATAAATGTGTTTGTTTGTAGGCTTATCCTTCAATCACGCATAAACAGAATAACTAGTTAACCTGCTTTTTTGCATAGATATTAAAGTTAAAGATGTAGAGAATTAATGGAGGGGTAAAAACAAATTCCAAAGCTACGAAGTCATCCGCAAAATTTATAAATGTATTTCCTAAATCTGCCCATTTTTATACTTTTCTAAATAACAATTTTGTTTTGCCGTAGTTACGCAAGCGCCATTTTGGAAAATGGAAAACAATTTTGTGACACCTACGCTCAATTTTTTCCGGCTTCACGCAACAATAAACAAAAGAAAGCGTTCGTGTTTGTTGTACGCGGTTTGAAAAAATATTTTTGGTCCCATTTAACCTGCCTTTAATTTTCGGCCTTTTTCACGCACTGCGATAATTTCTGTCGCAGAAAACTAATATTATTAGGTTGTTATTGGCTGGAATTTGACTTGAAATTAGGAAGTAGGAACCTTATTCTTAGGTACTACATTATCTGTCTAAAGATTACTACATGTAGCCACAGCCTCAGGTTAATGGGGATTTTCAAATGAAATTAACTCCACTAGTTTATCACACCTCGTATATTTTACATTTTTAAAATTATAATTTTTGCACACCGTGAACAACCCGCCCGTTCGCCATCTTTTTACGCAGTCCATGGCCTCTACCCGCAATCATGAATGTATCTTATAATTATATTATATTTTAAATAATAAATTTATGTTATTATAAATTTTATTATTATTGATAGATTAATTTATAAGCAATACTTAAACTCACAAATTGAAAAAGATAGTAAAAAAACAATAATAAAGATCTATAATTGACCTCTAATGATAAGTAGGCTTACAGCTCGGCCTTCCTGCAGTGAGCGAGTCCCTTCGCTCTGGGATTCTAAATTTACAATTTATTAATAAATAATAATTAAAACTTAATAGGTGCAATCTACTATAGTACCAATATATTAAACAATTTTAGAGTTTTTTTTTTTAATTTTTTTGGTATTTAGTCAATTTACTTAACAGAGTTTAATATTAGGTTTACACTAATTTTCTAACTAACTAAACTTAAAACTAAATTTAAATTGTTATTTTTTTACAAAGGAAATTAAAATCTTTGATTATTTGAGTGGTATACAATTACAATATTTTTGTTATTTGCTTACAACTTTTATAATATTATTACTTACATTGTATTATTATTATCAAATCGCTATAATTATTATTCATCATCAGAATCATTTTCTTCGCAACTACTTCTAGAAAAATTTAGCCATGGCTGTATTTTGTCTACTACAACTATAGCTTCGTAACGGCGATTATATTTTACGACTTAATAAGGCTGACTGGGTAATAAATTAATCTTCGACGACATACATATTAATGGTTTCCTTTATATCTTGTACTTCTACGAAAACTCATACCTACTGGTGCTACGAGATTGGCACCAATACTTCTGAGTATTGATAAATCCTCGGGTACAACAATTTCAAAATTAAGTTCCTTAAGCCTTTGCTAGCTTAATGAGAAAATACTGACTTCCTAAACCTAAATGACAATCTACAGAATTATTATTAATTTTAATTGAAATTATAATATATTTGGCCGTGTATATGGTCTATATATTACTTAATTGAGCTACCTATTTTTCATTCTTGTTAAGATCTACATCCTTGTCACGATCTTTGTTAGTTTTATTTTTAAAACAATGAATGGATAAATGCCCTGGGTTTTCGCAGGTAGAACACTTTGCAGTAGGTTTATTGCACCTAAAGCTCGGGTGCCCTGGTTCATCGCAATTATAGCACGTCATTTTTGTATCGGACTTTAAATCGCTAGATCGAATAGCTGGGATAGCATTTCTACGTTCATTCTGAAATTTAGAATACGACTCGTGGTTTTCGCGGGTTTGACCTATTTTTACAGTTCTAAAATATTTTAGGACTTTTTCAGGCTCCGAGAACTGTGCAGCCTGCGCACCAATTTTTACAGCCCTATCTTCAACGCCATACAGTAAGCAATCTACAGCCTGGCGTCCGTAAATTTTACATCTATTTAACAAATTTGTCTTAGCGTAATAATATTGTTCGAGAGATTCGCCATATTTAACTCGCTTAGCCAGCATTTCAGTCAAGAGTTCAGCGTAGTCTTCTCGTATGGGAAATGACTCAATCAATTTATTTTTCCACTCAATCCACGTATATTTCATAGTTGGTAAACTCTGGTACCACGACTTAGCTACACCCGTTAATTTTGGAAGGGCATAATGGATGATTTCTTTATCTTCCCACCCGTAGATTTCAGAACATTCCTCCACTTTTGTAAGCCAAGTTAGGATCGTTTGCTCTCTCGACATAGGGTCGAACTCAGGGATAATATTAGTGTTGAAGGTTAATTTCGACTTATTTGAACTCTTGACTGATTGCAATATCGACAAAAATTTATCTAATATAGCATCTGTATTTGAACTACTCCTCCGACACCTAAAAGTAGACGGTTGCTTCTCACCAGAATCACTTGAAGAACTTCTTTTCCTTTTGCGTGTGACTCGGAATTTTGATTGTATCTCATCTTCTCTTGTTCGCCTATTAATATTTTCGTATCTTCCCCTTGGCTCACCTCGCCCCAGAGAATCAACGTTAGACGAATGACTTCGAGTTGCACCCGCAGGTGTGCGAAGAGATCTTCCCAAATCGCTTCGGCCTTGAAGTTCATTTCGTTGCTGACGCTCTCCGTCAGAACGTTTACCCGTGTTATACTCAACCTCGGTAAGGCGCACCCGCGATACCCTTGGTTGCTCCGAATAACAATCTCTTGCCCTGCTGGCCTGACCCTCAACCTCGGGTCGTCCTGGCCAGCTCGCATGAGACGCACTTTGCCTTAGATCTAGCACTTCCTGACCCTGACCCTCGAACCTGGGTACACCTGGGTCTGCACTAGACCTGTCATAGGCTACTCGTTGATGCTCATTATCACCTCGATCCATAGTTGAAGCTGAAACTGACAAATTTTAGCTTAGAAATCTCGTTTGACACAATAAAATATTATGTTTGCCTGTCCTTGCTCGTAATAAAAGGTTTTAATATTACAGAAATAGTGCCGGTATTTTATGACGTCACGTCACTCCTAGGCTAAATAAATTTTCTACATTTGAAAAGCGAGGCGATTAAGATGTTTAAACACAAGATATTAAAGTATAAAATGCTTAAATAAAATTAATGAAGCTGACTAATTGCATTACTAGCAAGGATAACGCAAAACTGCTTGCAACTTATTCGTTTTCTTAAATAAACAAAATAAGCGATACTTGAGAATTCAGTTTTTTTACCTAATCAATTGTGAGGAAAACGAGAGAAGGAAAAAAAACATTATTACATTAGAGTGACATTAAATAATTCTGGAAGAAATCTCTTCCTTAGAGATAAGCTGTCCCTGTGCACGTCCTTTATATGTTAATGTTTCTTTTTTTATATTATTGGTACTAAATAAATAAATAAATAATAAATAAATAATTTGAACAAACGTTTTCGCGATAAAATTGCCCATTGTGAAAAACTTACCTATAGTATATCACTATTCTACATCTATTGCGTCGTAATTAATTCGGGCTTTGTAAAAAAAAATTTAAAAATGGAACGTTTAACTTTGTTTGTGGTGCGGTATAGCAATTTTGAAATTCGAACAAACAATATGTTTGGACATTTTATCGATTTTATTTTATTACGCTTCCATGTAGTAATTATGTAATAAGAAACTTAGGTATTTTTAAAAAAAAAAAACAAGAATTGCAATTTAGTTCTACTAGGTCCTTAGGGAAAATTAGCGAGTTTGTGCTTCATACAATACAATGTCTTTGGACGTTAGAATTTAAAAGAAAATTATGACTTGATGATTGGTTCAACTAACGTAAATTCACCTTCACCATCGCAGATTGTATGTTTTTTTTCGAAGAGTAATAAAATACTAATCATAAGATAAACTCGAGAGAAGAAAAAAAAACGATCATGTAGATGTACGCGTTACTTACACTTTCACGTCACTGGCGTGGACCAGAAAATAATTTTATTTTCCTGTGATCCCACTTCTGAAGCTGTAGCCACAGCCTCAGGTTAATGGGGATTTTCAAATGAAATTAACTCCACTAGTTTATCACACCTCGTATATTTTACATTTTTAAAATTATAATTTTTGCACACCGTGAACAACCCGCCCGTTCGCCATCTTTTTACGCAGTCCATGGCCTCTACCCGCAATCATGAATGTATCTTATAATTATATTATATTTTAAATAATAAATTTATGTTATTATAAATTTTATTATTATTGATAGATTAATTTATAAGCAATACTTAAACTCACAAATTGAAAAAGATAGTAAAAAAACAATAATAAAGATCTATAATTGACCTCTAATGATAAGTAGGCTTA
The DNA here is from genome assembly GCA_933228805.2 of Hipparchia semele. Classification (NCBI taxonomy): domain Eukaryota; kingdom Metazoa; phylum Arthropoda; class Insecta; order Lepidoptera; family Nymphalidae; genus Hipparchia; species Hipparchia semele. The sequence continues at coordinate 15,628,551 of OW121711.1, read as the reverse complement.
CATACAGTATCAAAATCACATTATTAATATTATAAATACGATTGTCTGTTACCTTTTTACGCCTTAACTACTGAACTTCTAGAGATTAAAAGGCACAGATATAAGTTGCAACCTGGAAATGGGTATTGGATACATTTTATCCCGGAAATTGAAAGAGTTCTCACGGAATTATAAAAACCTTAATCCACGCGAACGAGTTCACGTCGTCACATGATAAAGAATTCTGAATGCATATTCTGTGCAATTTAAGAGTCCTTGGCCGCCAGGTTCTGATTTGGACGTACCTTGCTATTGGGTTTATGCTTCAGATATTATGATTATAATAATAAAAAAAATTACATGTTATGGATCCAACGCTCCTCACCGGAGTAACGAGAGTAAAATTTTTATTTTATAAAAAAAATGTACTCAAATCGGAATTCTCGTGAAGGACGTTTACGATTTTTACGCTTTTGAGTGAGATTGGAACACAAGATTTATGCATTAAAAACATTTATAGGCAATTTATAAAAAATATCACTAATATAAACACATTCTCTACTCCGGAGTAAGGAGGCCAGTTTTTATATGTTTCATACAATATAAGTAAATTAAAAATGCATAAAGGTATGCCCGATTTTTGCAATTTATAAGCATTACAATAGCAGGTATTTCTTGAAAGTTATTATATTTTAAGGAATAAAAAAATTAAGGTGTAATAGTTTAGTATTTGCTGAGCTTAAATTTAAAAAAATTTGGTTCTATTTATTAAATTTCACACCTACATAAATTATCAAAAGTAACCCCAAATTCACGATTGAAATGGCACAGCAGACTGTACGTCCGACATACCGAGCTCAGCGCTCTTCGAGGGTGGACGTGTTGCTGAACCGGGCGGCACTTACGCATGTGTGCGTGAGCAACTAAGTTACATAAATTACGAGTTGTTAACAATACATAGCGCGACCGACTCGGCTTTTTGAAATGAGATTTGCTTTTTCATATGTAGTTTAAACTAACATTATCTTTTTTATTTATAAGAACGTTAGGCAGGAAAAATGTAATACTCATATTGGATGTTATTTTTAGAAATTAGAATAGGGAATTTTGTATGTACTCAAAGTAATTTTTTTGTAAAATAATGTGAAGTCTTAGAAGCTGTGTTAGGCAAAATAATTATAATGTTAAAAAATGGCTATTAATTATAGATTATTATAGGTACATAAACCATTCTCAAATCAAAGTTCATCAATAATAATATACCTATTGATGTTTTTTTACTATTAATTTTTTTATTGCATAGATTCCTGAAATTCCATCGCATATTAGCATCTGTCTTAGATTTACGTGCTTGTGATGAAATTATTTCTGATTCAATTGTAATTTGATTGATAAGCAGAAATACTTTCATTCAAAAATACAAATAAAGTAAAGATGCTGCAAGGGTACTGCTCATCTAAACTGTAGCGATTTAGGAACTATTGATTATAATAGTTATTGTACGTATCAAGTACAATAACTATTATAATAATTTGGTTTGCCTGTAATTGTGTGCCCACCTGAAATGTTTCTATAGATGTAGTATAATTTTTTTTGTAATTCTTGTGTGATTTCCTGTTGGCAACCAAATCGGTTTCTACACGCCATCGTGCCGGAACGCTTAATCGATTGGCGGCACGTCTTTGACGGTAGGGTGGTAACTAGCCACGGCCAAAGCGTCCTACCAGACCAGACCAGAGACAATTTAGAAATTATAAATTCCTAAATTGCCACCGCTGGGAATCGAACCCGAGACCTCCCAGTTATAAGACTACAGCGCTCACCACTGCGCCAGGGAGGTCGTCAAGCTTGCCATTATTAGGGCTGATCTACACCAGAATGGCAGCGGCCGGCAGCGGCGCGGCGAGCACTTTCAGTGTGAACTAATTTTAAACTTTATCTAAATAATTGCTAAAGACCAATATCGCTTGAAAAGCTCAAAAAGGTCACGCGGCCACACGCGTCAAGCGATACTGGTCTTTAGCGATAATGTAGTTAAAGTTTGAAATTATTTCAAACTGAAAGTGCCGCACCGCTGCCATTCCGGTGTAGATCGGCCCTTATTGATAAGAAAGATAGCATTCCAAACAGTGTTCAAACAATATGGTCTGGCCAGAAAATAATAAAATCAAATATGACAAGGTACCTACCTGCAAAGGTTGGGGCGTTGGGCACGTGCCTGTTCCAGCCCTCAATTGAGTAACAATAACTGTTATCATAAAACTTTAGAGACAATGTTTTATGACAACAGTTATGGTTACCCAATTATTGGTATTTTTTTTTATTTTGACTAGGCCGACAAGTTCTAACTTTTTTTGGTTCTATCTTTACGATGATTTAGGTTTGTAAAACTATGTTGAGGTAGGTATTCCGGGATGAAATGTATATCTTTCGTCAAGATGCAAGTTATCTTGTCGCAAAATTTTATTGAATGACGGATTTACCTTTTTATAGTTATTGTAGTATCGATATGAATTGATTTTAAAATTTTGTATTAATTGATACAAATAAATAACTAGATAGGTATTTATTGTTATATTAGTTTGTGCCTGCAACCTCGTCCGCATGGACTTAGTTTTTTAACCCCTCAGAAACGGCATGTTTTTCCGGAATATTGAACCTATTTCACTCTCCATCAATCTCCGTCGATCAGTTGCTACGTGATTAAAGGACACACGAACAAACACAGTTTCACATTTATAATATTAGTTATTACATAACCACCTATTAAGTACCTTCCCAAAAATATAACGAAATATTAATATCAAAGTAAAAGTAAGATCTTTTGTTACACCATTCGAAAATTGTAAAAAGTATCAAACTATCTTCTCCGAGATACAATCGTGTACCGCGCTAGTGTGCGAAAGCTGTTTACAGTCGTATTGTAAGCGACACGCACACATTCACAGTTCGGGCCAAATCCGAGTCGAGCTGAACAAAGGACGGGTTCTTAAAGTTTTCCTTCACCATTGAAGCATGTGATTTTTTTTTTTGTGATTACCGCCGCCCATGAACATTTGTAGCACCAGAGGCACCACTAATGCGTTGCCGGCTTGCTAGGAATTTGTTGTTACTGTAAATACTTGTAAATTTTCTTAAACGCAAATACCTAACTTCGAAAAGTCAAAAGTGCGTGCCCGAGGCTGAACCCGCGACCTCCTCGAATGGAAGACTTGAATTCTACCGTATAATTATCGACTACGAATTATTAGCTTCCTGTTTATTATTTATTTTATTCGATGACAAGATAGCCCTTGTCTGCGATCTCAACTGATGGTAAGTGACGATGCAGTCTAAGACGGTAGCGGGCTAACTTGGAAGGGGTATAGCAGTGTAAATTCAACAAATACCCCTAATCGGTTTCTACACACCATCGTGCCGGAGCGCTAAATCGCTTGGCGGCACGTCTTTGACGGTAGAGTGGTAACTAGCCACGGCCAAAGCCTCCCACCAGACCAGACCAGAGACAATTCAGAAATAATAAATTCCCAAATTGCCCCCGCCGGGAATCGAACCCGAGACTTCCCCGTTATAAGACCACAGCGCTCACCACTGCGCCAGGGAGGTTGTCGAAACTTGTAATTACCGACTGCGAATAATTTGGTTCATGTCATTTAAATAGCACAAATCACGCCCAAGTGTACCAACCGAGTTTATACAAGTAAAATATATCCTCGCTGAAACCGTTCCATATTTGCACACGTACGCGAAATCCCCTTTATCTCCCGAGGGAATAAAGCGGACCATTATATTACTACCTGCTGTTATGTAACGTTGTTGATATTGCAAACCTCTTCGGAGATTACAGAGGAGAGGAAGTATCTAGTTGATACTGAATGATCTTATGATAGAAGAAAGAATATATCTATTATGTACATAATGCTCGTACCTCACAATTGATAAACGAGAAAGCTACACAAGCTATGATAATTTAAAAAAAAATAAAGCAACTTAAATATTCCGAAATAAAGAAAAACTGAAAAGAGAAAAGAGTCAGTATCTTGAAAAATATAAAACAGGTTTTGATGAAATCTTTATGGTGGCCTAAGTTGAAGTAAATGTAAGCAAATTAAAAAATAATGGACATAATCCGATTAATAGTTTCCGAGAAATGTACGGACAAACACATACATTTATAAATTCATACATTCATCCATACGGAAGCCTTATAGATTATGTGAATATTCTGCACATCCAGTAACATAAAATACATACGTGTCGAATTGATAACCTCCTTTTGTAAAGCCAATTAAAAATAACAGGTGTGTACTTTGTTTTATTTTTAAATTTTTTATTTGTATATGTTTGCATAATAATACCTACTGCATAATTGCATATAATATCAACGTACCTACTGCTTAAAGTAACAAGAAGTCAATATAATATCAATACCTTTTAGTATTAACAACTTGGTTTAATACTTGGTATAGTCGAAGTTACCAGCGCTTTACTTGTGGTTACGTCGTGTACATGCACATGCGTAAGTGTGCGTTCCTGTGAGGAGCCAAGGTGGGAGCGGTCAGGCGCGAGTAAGCTCTCGCTCACACTTATACAGATACGACACACACACAACCATGAGCCACGAACCCTCGTGAAATGAAAGAACTATATTGGTTTAATACTCAAAGTTCAATACAAAACAAAGATTTGGAGTTGCCACTTTAGCAAGTCATGCATGTGATTACTGAAATACCGCAATAGTTAACAACGGCCGCCGCGATTTGAAAATTGTTGTTTTCGCATTACCTAATATTAATGTAGGTGAAGTGACTTGCGAAAGTCGCATGCTTTGTTACCCGAATTCGGCAAAGCTGGCTAGTAACCACCCTACCCTCAAAGACGTGCCGCAAAGCGATTGAGCGTTCCGGCACGATGGCGTGTAGAAACCGATTAGGGGTATGTGTACACTTCCAAGATAGCCAGCTACCATTTTAGACTGCATCTTCACTTACCATCAGGTGAGTTTGCTGTCAAGGACTAGCTTGTCGTCGAATAAAAAAAAGCTAAGCTAAAGCGAAGGTTATGATTTTAACAGTTTATTTATGAATGTGTCAGCTGGTGCCCGTGACTTCAATAAAATGTAGTCTATGTGCTATTCTGACTTATAAGCTATTAAGTATAATAGCTTATAAGTCAGATGAATAGATGAAACTTTACAGTAGTAAAGTTTCATCAAAATCCATCCAGTAGTTTTTGCGTGAAAGAGTAACATCCATCCATCCACCCAAACTTTCACATCTACATATATAACTATATATAAAAATGAATCATTAATTCCCTTGGTCACGGCATCACGCGTGAAAGGTTGGACCAATCTCGCTAATTCTTTTTTTTAAGAACTCTAATTAGATTTCTTTAATTTTTTCGCGGGCAAAAGTTAGTTTATTGAACGAGCGAAGCGAGTTCTCTGTATCAACTAGAGCGCTTGCCTACTAGACAGAGAAGTGTGTCCGTCTAAATGTCTGTCAGAGCCCTATAACTTCTGAATTACTGAATATTAGAACGTGAAACTTAGTTGAAAATTCAGTTATATCCTGTACTTGAACAACAAATACTAAAATTAGATAAATGTTATAAAGAAACGAAATTATTTAATTTTAATGCGCCATCTATTAGCATTATTGTGAAGCTAATAGCTTCACTATAATGCTAATAGATGCTAATAGATGCTAATAGATGGCGCTGTGTCAGTAAAACTGTTTTATGTCAACTATTTTTTTTTATTGCGTCTAATGTTAAAAGTTAATTATTACAATATATAATTAAAACTTTTGGGAATTATGGGATATCGCGAGGTCTCAGTTCGGGGCGAACCACTAGTTATATTAATATGATACAAGTGAGTGTAGTACTGTATCCAGACAATGCATGGGCCCATAAATTCCCGCTAACGGGACAAACTTGTCACGTCGGCTTTCGCGGGACTTACCAGAAAAATACATTTGCGAAGTAAAATTTCAGACAAAGAGAAAAATTGCAGTGTTTCGGCACCAAAAAATGGAACTGGCATAGTGATATGGGATAGCCAGTTTTCCAGTTCTGTTTTAAAGCGTTTTTACTCTATTTATCAAAAGGAGATGGTCCATTTTGGGATCACTTTAAATAAGTACTATATATCAAAAAATGCAGAACAATAATGAGATTATATCAAAAAATAAAAAAGTTTAGTAAGAACATAAATAGTTTAGAAAAGAAGTGTAAATAAGACTCACAAATAATTAAAAAAATACTATGTTTTACAAGTTGTTCAATATGGCCACAAGATGACGCTTTTCCAGCCAAAGATAATATACATAGAGTACACCTAATACAGACACTACAACATAGACAATTCATATTATTTGACTTTCTTTTATATTTTTGTTAGTAAAGTGAAGGTAAAGTGTAATTATTATACTGCTGTTTGATTGATTTCTCATGACGATCAAAATTTGAGACCTTGACATACACGATTGCATGTAGAGATTAATTAAAATAATGGAAATAGAATTTCCAAAAGACCGATGAAAAATTAAAATGTTGAGCGACTCAGAATTATAGAGTTCGGAGCGGAGTGGGGGTGGAGTCTGTAGATCTCACTTAGTACTAAGCTTTTGAATCTTTTTTGTGTGAGCTGAATAAATGTTTTTTTTTAATCATGCACTAAAACCCTAGTTTCAGTTTTCGTCACGGTGTCAATTCAATTCAAATTCAATTCAAAAAAATTTATTTCATGTAGGCTAACTTGTAGCTCTTATGACACGTCATAAATCTACCACCGGTTCGGAATGCAGTTTCTGCTGAGAAGAGCCGGTAAGAAACTCAGCAGTTGCTCTTTTCAAATTTTTTTTTTTACAAAGCTATGCCATGTATACAGTGCTTCCACAATAAAGCTTCAAAAATGCAAAAATGCATACGTAGGTACACCAATCCAACGCATGTCAAGATGGGCAGCCAAAGCAGACCCATTCCCGTTGGTCCCATTCCCATTCGCGACCATCCATTCCCGTCCGTTACACGCTGTATGTCTACTGGACGTCTATTTGTTGTTGAAGAAAATGTTCCATAACAATAATACATCGGAAACGGCTCCGCTCTTCGCTCTTGCAATTTAATTTTGTTGAAGAACCTTATAAAAGCGAATCTTGGCTGTAAAAAGATATGGGTGAAATCGCGCGTGGTGCAAGTTACAGAAGTCTTTCTTTGGTCCCCCATAAATAAAAATTCTGCAATTTTGTTCACGTGGCGTAAGCTATATAAAAATCCAAGGGAAAATAGAGTGTTAGTCTCTCCAGTAGGGCTAGCATGCACCCCACGACAAAAATTGTGTCTACCCATTTACTCGAGAATTTGTATGAGATTTTGATTTGCTAGACAAAATTTTCTCGTGGCGCGCATGTTAGCCCTACAAATCTAACTTTCCCCGTGTAAAAATCATGTCTATCTATTGTAGTGAAAATCGCATTCTTTCGCATTGAGCGATATTTGGTAGTAGAAAATCTTACGGGTTCACGTCACCGACAAACTAATGTACCGTATATCTGTAGCTATGAATATGATAATACTTCTATTCATACTTGTAAAAGCTATTGGGGATACCTAATGAAATAAGAATTTCATTTAAAATCATTTAATTTCATTATAATATACCGTGGCCTTAAACACACTCTTATTTCGCTTGCTCTTATCATTTACACCAAGCGTTAAAAGTATCTTTATGATACTAAATGTCATTATTCTAGTATTCATAACTCATAAACCTCATTAGCTCAACGTTTAAAGGCGCGGATTGAAAACTGAAAGGTCACCGGTTCGATTCCCACCCGTTGCATTACTATTGTACAGACTTCTAACTAAATATTTGGAGTGGTGAGGAGAATATTAGTCCAATTTAGCTTTATTATTTAGCTAATATTTTTTAAAAACAAAATGTGCCATGGCCGTTAACACATTACTATCTGGCTGGCTCTTATCACTTGCACCAAGCGTTACAAGCATCTTTATGATACTGGGTGTCATTATTCTGGCATTCGTGTTAAGTTTATATCCCAACTTTATATCGTGCAACGTAAATTGTTTTCTATTAGACCCCCTTCATCTTTTTACTATTTGGACCGTACTCTGTCAAGACAAAACAAGTATCTATATTATTATATCATTGTGAATAAAATATATTACTAATTTCTGAGGATCTTTATCCCTTTCCACTTAAGCAGAAAGTTTTCAGAAGCGTCTGAAAATCAACTAAGAGTTTAGTCACGATTCAAGGCATGGAGAAAATGAACAAGCCCAATTCGTACGGTACGTCCGAAGTCGGTCACCCGTGCAGGAACTGACTTGAGTTAACTTTGCTTATTCATAGAAGTCGCAAATAGGCAACTTCTCACTTCTTACTTCTGGGCCTTCCACCATCAATCTCCTACCATCGGACCACAACGCATCATATGTATCTGCACCACTACGTAGTCAAAATTTCATGAATTCGCACTAAACGCTTTGCTTCCTCGTTCCTTATACGCACCGCAATTTGGATTACCTACACTTCCAGCTTCCCTTTTTCCAACTTACTTTAATTTTAAACCAAGAGTGAATAGGCATCTTCTAGGCAAGCGCGTTCCATCTTAGGCTGCACCTTCACTTACTATCTGGTGACATTTTATTTAAAGCCTTAATAACTTAAAAGGCAATGGGTTCACACCTTACGTCCTATAGGTTTAGTATAAGTTTCAATTCGATTGATCGTATTCGTATTCGATGACATAAGTTGCCAGTCAGTCACGGTAGGTGTTTTTTAAGTACAGAAGATAAGAAGTAAATTTTTCCACTGTAAAGCCAGATAAAATAAGAACTTTCATACTTTATGGTACCTACACTTCCCGCGCAACATTTATTATGGATGCCGTCTGTCAGAAGAACCATTTCCCGGAGAATACTGCGTCATTAATGCTAAGAGCATTAACATTATGAGGTCATATTCTTTGTGTGTCATAATGCGACTCGTATGTCTTAACTGCTGGCGACGCGGCGTTGCAAGATAGAATCGCGTACTATTCCCATCACGAAGAATGTCACAATCATCATCATCATCATGGCTTTTTTTTATATATGAATAGCGGGCAAACGAGCTGGCGGGTCACCTGATGTAAAGTGATTACCGCTGCCCATGAACACTTGCAGTATATACCAGAGGCACCACCGATGCGTTGCCGGCATTTCAGGAACTTATTGGTATCCTTGAATAACCCCATATTGTAATTAAGTGGGAACACTGTCGAAGGGAGAAGATTCCACAATTTGGTGGTACGTGGAAAAAAAGATCTGGAGCAACGGATGGTCGAAGTGCTCCAGGCACCCAGGTGGTGAGGGTGAAATTGCGTTCGGTGACGTGCGGTGCGGTTATAAAAGTTGGAGTCTTAATTGTGTTTTTTTGACTAAATAGCCTTACACTTGACGACAATATGGAAAACACTGATGAGGTCTAGGTTTTCCGAAGCGAAGTTGCCTATTTACTTCTTGAAGCTACTGAAATTATAGGTGGCAATAACGTATTGCTAATTGTAAAGACTTTGGCTGGAACTATACACTACAGCCAATGTTAGATTCTGTAAAAATCACATATTCGCATACTCAAAGATTTATCCTTAATGGTAAACAGTCACCACCACCAGACCAGACCAGAGACAATTCAGAAATTATAAATTTCTAAATCGAACCCGAGACCTCCCAATTATAAGACCACAGTGCTCACCACTGCGCCTAGGAGGTCGTCAAATTGCATCTACATATCTAAACATAAATTCATAAATTGAGCCCGTTGCCGTCTAAAGACCCACAAACTTATCTAGCTTTGTGGCATGAAGGGGAACTAATGAATTTTTGAATGGTGACAAACTTGTTTAAGAACACTCTTTCCAATATACTTTCCCGAAAATTCCAATTGGCCTGCAGTGTAATATTAAACTATTAAATATTGATAAATTCAAACACATCTGCTACCATTCGCTAGCTTAAGTTTACAAGCTCTCAACATATAAATTTAATGGAAGTTACGTCGAACAAAAGTTAGTTATTTTCCACAAGTTTGTATGAAGTCTGTACGAACAAAACTTTGACAACTTTATAAACTTGGCTGCATTATCTAGTACTACTTTTACTCTTGAGAATGGTTTTTAAAGCGTCTGCCATAAGGTTGTGCGAAACAGATTGCTGTTACAGCGGTAAAAGCGTCCGTTATGCCTGCACGTTTAATTTAATAGTTTTCTAACAGATTAACGCAAAAATTAACTTCCTAGAAGTACTTTTTAATGATACCTTAAGATGGAAGATGATGTACTCGGTACATCTTTTCATGCTGCTCTACACAATGCCGAGAATAGAGCCATTTGGGAAACATACGTGAGAAGGTGAACCGTGCCAAGGATCGCGACCCTCAGTGATGAGGTTGATGACAGAGAGAGAGAGAGATTCCATAATTAGTTACATAATAAGCATTTTAAGAATTACATAAGTTGCTTCAACTGTGAAGAAAAACATCATGAAGAAACATGAATGCCTGAGAGTTCTTCATAATGGTTTTAATGGACTACTTTGTCTAAAAATGATTGCATCATTGTAACGGTCACAATCACCTTGATGATGATTGGCTGAATGATGATTGACTGAATTCATGGCGTTCTTGTTGCATCAATGCATTTTGACCAATAGCGAGAATACCAGAGATAATTTCAATCATCATACTGATGCAATCATTTCCACATAATCCCACAGCTATTATGTGAGCCTTTGATGGGTCAATGATGATGATACCTACATAATTTGTTAGGCAGGCTACGAGTTTTCAGGAGAAATTTCCATCTCTACCATTTACAAACTTATATTAATTTATCCTTCCCACGTGAGTAATGAAAATAAATCTGTGTCAACGTCAGCACTCCATATCGGTTCTCGACTTTATTTTTTGGAATCATTCCTCATGGTATCCCTTTCCCTCCTTATCCTCAAGGGAGTTAAACGAGAGAGATAACTGAGGTGTCACGTGGAAAATCTCGTGTTGAGGGGCTTGATCCGTAGACTAAATGGAAAAATAGATAAGAAACGGGATTTCAAAAGTTTAGGACAGGAGATGAGGAGTTACACCTATTCAAAAAAAATACAATTCAATTCAGTTTCTCATCAAAGACATGCTCTCAAGATTTAGCTGAGCATCACAGACAAATAAATATCCTCTTTGGCACCATCTAGACAGGTTGTATAGCTCAGCGTAACACTGTACATAACGCCACAACTGTATATAAACTTGTTAAAATTGTAAGTGCTAAGGTTGATTTACAAAATCCTTTTTTTAGTGTAGGTAATGTACTGGAATAAGATAAAAGCGATACACACACATTAAGAGCTTCAAAACTTGCAACTACGTATAATATCCAGAATAGTCATCTAGTCTTTGATTTTGGTCATGAATTATTCTTAAGCAAATAACTTCTCATAATGAAAATGGAATTTCTGATACGTTCCAGTTAGACTTGAACGAAGATTAATAATCATGGTAAATAATGTGAATTGAGAACGTTATAATCCCTTGATACAAGATAGATTACATTGTACAAGTATCGGAAGGAACGAACGACGACATTTATTTATTGACCGCTCGAATACATTGGCTCTTTATCTTGTTACATTGTAACTATATAATAAAACCCGATGATGTCTGCGATTTCGTCCGCGTGGGCAAAGATTTTTTAATTCTCACAGGAACTCATTAATTTAGAGGGATAAAATGTAGCCTGTCGTAATCCTAGGTAAGAGGTATCTCCGTCCCAAAGAGATAAATCGGTTAACTCGTTGTGGCGCGAAGGAGACACACACACACACACACACACCCACACCCACACACACGCACACACACACACCCACACCCACACACACACACACACACACGCACACACACACACACGCACACACACACACACACATAAAAACTTTTACCTTCGGCACTTGTGTTTGCTCGCGACTTCGCGAGGTTTTCAAAAAAAGATCTCTATAAGATATATAGGATAGTTTTATTTGCTGTGACACTCAAGTACTAAATTATACACATCACGTCGATCCGGTGTCCTGTTGCTGCGTGATCAAAGGACAAACCAACACACTTTTGCATTTATAATATAAGTAATGATTTCGTTTTGAATAGAACAAAAATGCTGAATTTCTTGCCAACTCTTCTCAATAGAATCTGCTTTCCGAACAGGTGGTCTCGACTTGGCACAAGAGACAGGTTGGCCTGTAGGAAATAAACAGTTTTAAATTTTGAACCTTGCTTGAAATTAATTTTTTTTTACACGACTGCCCAAAAAAGGAGTGTATTGTTTTTAGGGTTCATGTAAGTATATATTGTATGTGAGTTCCTTTATTCCACTCTAACTTCAGGCATTTAGACTGACAGATTCGGATGTAGGGGATATTGTTAGAATCCTTACATCATCTTGAGTGAAATCGTCTATAAATTTTTTGTTCACATTCTTTAAAGCAGTTGGTTTTTAAAAGAAAAAGTAATATTTTGCAGTAATCTACCAAACCAGAAAAACGCTGCCGTCGTTTCTCGAGAGTAGAAGAAACATATGATCAACACAACACCAACACGCGAATTTTTCAAACACACACAAACAATTTCACAAATTCTTCAAAACACGCACAATAATATTTGCTTGTATTACATCAAAACGAAGACAACGAAGAGATCAAAACAGCTAAGCTCTAATCCGTTTGTCTATAAATTCATGTTCTGACAGCTAGAAACCGTAGCAATGATTAAGGTATTATTGTTAGGCAGAACTCAGTGTCTGGCATCAAACCTTAGAGAGTAGTGCCAAATCTTAAATCTGCTAGTTGTTTGGCAGTACAGCTAGCATGGCTTGTAATTCTTGATCTAATGGTCGAATTTAGTCTGCTATTGTATGTACAAATATTATTTATTTATTTAATACGGTAGAGTAATTAAATATGGTAGCTGAGTATTACCAGTTCCAAATTATATAGTTTTTAAGCTGTCAAAGTTAAACTTGCCTACACGAATACAACCAACATAACTATATTAATCGTACTTTGGTAGTCAAATGATAGGTAAAAAATTAAAAACACTAACTAAACTTGTTAACTGACATATTTATAATCTTAGTAAGTAAAACCCTTCTAAGTTAACCCATTTCTATTTTAGACTGCATAGTTAAGACCGGTCATATCATCAGATAAGAAAAATTGAAGCAAACAAAGTTAATTCTTTTCATAACTCTCCTACATGTGCTCTACATATAAAATACTAGCTGATGCCCGCGACTTCGTCCGCGTGAATTTAGTTTTTAAAATCCCGCGGGAATTCTTTGAATTTCTGGGATAAAAAGTAGCCTATGTTTTAATCCAAGTTATATTCTATCTCCATTTTAAATTTCAACCAAATCGGTTCAGTAGTTTTTGCGTGAAAGAGTAACAAACATACACACACAACACACACACATACAAACATTCGGATTTATAATATTAGTGTGATAGTGTGATGTGATTTCCGGGATAAAAAGTAGCCTATGTTTTAATCCAAGTTATATTCTATCTCCATTTTAAATTTCAACCAAATCGGTTCAGTAGTTTTTGCGTGAAAGAGTAACAAACATACACACACACACACACACACACACACACACATACAAACATTCGGATTTATAATATTAGTGTGATGTGATGAATTTAGTTTTTAAAATCCCGCGGGAATTCTTTGAATTTCTGGGATAAAAAGTAGCCTATGTTTTAATCCAAGTTATATTCTATCTCCATTTTAAATTTCAACCAAATCGGTTCAGTAGTTTTTGCGTGAAAGAGTAACAAACATACACACACAACACACACACAAACATTCGGATTTATAATATTAGTGTGATAGTGTGATGTGATTTCCGGGATAAAAAGTAGCCTATGTTTTAATCCAAGTTATATTCTATCTCCATTTTAAATTTCAACCAAATCGGTTCAGTAGTTTTTGCGTGAAAGAGTAACAAACATACACACACACACACACACACACACACATACAAACATTCGGATTTATAATATTAGTGTGATAGTGTGATGTGATTTCCGGGATAAAAAGTAGCCTATGTTTTAATCCAAGTTATATTCTATCTCCATTTTAAATTTCAACCAAATCGGTTCAGTAGTTTTTGCGTGAAAGAGTAACAAACATACACACACACACACACACACACACACACACATACAAACATTCGGATTTATAATATTAGTGTGATGTGATTTCCGGGATAAAAAGTAGCCTATGTTTTAATCCAAGTTATATTCTATCTCCATTTTAAATTTCAACCAAATCGGTTCAGTAGTTTTTGCGTGAAAGAGTAACAAACATACACACACACACACACACACACACACATACAAACATTCGGATTTATAATATTAGTGTGATAGTGTGATGTGATTTCCGGGATAAAAAGTAGCCTATGTTTTAATCCAAGTTATATTCTATCTCCATTTTAAATTTCAACCAAATCGGTTCAGTAGTTTTTGCGTGAAAGAGTAACAAACATACACACACACACACACACACACACACACACACATACAAACATTCGGATTTATAATATTAGTGTGATGTGATGAATTTAGTTTTTAAAATCCCGCGGGAATTCTTTGAATTTCTGGGATAAAAAGTAGCCTATGTTTTAATCCAAGTTATATTCTATCTCCATTTTAAATTTCAACCAAATCGGTTCAGTAGTTTTTGCGTGAAAGAGTAACAAACATACACACACAACACACACACATACAAACATTCGGATTTATAATATTAGTGTGATAGTGTGATGTGATTTCCGGGATAAAAAGTAGCCTATGTTTTAATCCAAGTTATATTCTATCTCCATTTTAAATTTCAACCAAATCGGTTCAGTAGTTTTTGCGTGAAAGAGTAACAAACATACACACACACACACACACACACACACACACACATACAAACATTCGGATTTATAATATTAGTGTGATGTGATGAATTTAGTTTTTAAAATCCCGCGGGAATTCTTTGAATTTCTGGGATAAAAAGTAGCCTATGTTTTAATCCAAGTTATATTCTATCTCCATTTTAAATTTCAACCAAATCGGTTCAGTAGTTTTTGCGTGAAAGAGTAACAAACATACACACACAACACACACACAAACATTCGGATTTATAATATTAGTGTGATAGTGTGATGTGATTTCCGGGATAAAAAGTAGCCTATGTTTTAATCCAAGTTATATTCTATCTCCATTTTAAATTTCAACCAAATCGGTTCAGTAGTTTTTGCGTGAAAGAGTAACAAACATACACACACACACACACACACACACATACAAACATTCGGATTTATAATATTAGTGTGATACATGAAAACTTTTACAGACAAGCGTTTTTACGCCCGCAGGAATTAACGTTCACTGAAGACCTGAACTTACATGGAAATTTTGTGTTAAATAAAATGGCACTCTAATCCTAAGCGAAAAAGGTTTATTTTTTTTTGCAAAGAAAATATTTTTGGCTGGAAAGCTCCTGTTACCATGAAGTACAGTACAGCTGATTCGTTTTCGTTGTTCACACATCCGAGTACTTAATGTAAAGTTAAAGTGAACACCCTTTTTACCCTATATGAAAAGAACCTCAGTGGTTTATTAGTTAACTGACTTGATTACGATTAGTATATTATATTTTTAGTTAACTTAAAACACTGATAATATCCTAGTAACAGTAGAGTTGGATTTTTGTGCGAAGAATCAGCTTGTTTCTTAAGCGCGGGAAATCTTGGCAACATTCCATGCGAGCATGACTTGTAAAACACTCTGAAAATTTGCTTTTTTTTAAAAAAAAATTTGGTATTTTAATCCTAGAAACAAATAAATATGACCAACTAGAATAATAGGTAAATACGACATTTCATCGATTTCAACAAAAAAATGAAGGTAAGTACTTAGTAGATCCAGTGAAATTGTTATAATATTGTCCCTAGTTGTCTTCGAGATTAAGAAAGCTCGATGAAAATGTAATTTTTTCATTCTTTAGATTTACAGACAGAATTTGTACAGAATTTGGAAACTAGAATAGAATTAATGATATTAATTTATGTTCACAGACGATTTAAGAAATTTTAGTTTAACGCTCAACTAAGTAACAAAGTTGGCGATTTGATGGCGCTTTACAAAAGATTTACTGGAAAAGTTAGACTCGTTAAACTACTTCAACTTACTTTTTCTTTGATTACTTTTTATATTATTACCCACTGTCTTATTACTGTCTTAGGATCATCTTTGGAGATAACAGGAATATTATGATTAGAAGTCTAGAACTATCGGATGCTTTCGCATTTTAAGTAGTAGTAGTGAAGTGAAGTGAACTCTTAAATTCTGCAGTTTATTTTTGCAGTATGCGATCGATAATGTAGCTAAAAATGGTTGCAACGTAGAAGTGACTTTGATAGTAAGCAGTGAAATGTTTCCCTGTAATTTATACTGTTCCTGGTCCCTGATATCTAAAGTTTTTTTTACGCAAGACTCTTAAATATTTCTGGGTTAAGAAATAGGTAGTCTAGATCAGTTCTTGTATAATGCACTAACTGCCTGTCCGTCAAAAGTAGTTCCAGTAATTCTAAAGAATAACTCGGACATACAGACAGACACACAGATAGACAATATTATATGTTTTTGATGGCCAAATTTAACTTGAACGGCAGTCTCAATTTAACCACATGAAGTGGAGTTGGCCATAAAATCTTGCGGCTCAACACAGTATAAGTAAAACGTACTTTAGTGAAAATAAAGTGAATTAATGTGCATAATATATCATCAAGACTAAAATGCAACGTCTGCGGAACCCGGCTTTGCTTTTAGCATCCAGCGGGTTTCAGGTGTGAAGCAGACAAGAATATAAAGATAAATGGTCGCCAGCTGTTGCCTTACTTTGTCATATCATATATATACGGTAAGTTTAATCATAACTTATACAATATTTTATTATGATAATATTATTTTCTGCGGTAGAGTGTGCGAACTTTTAATAATGAAAACGGTTGTGACGGAATCAGTCGAATCGATTGCGTGGAATGTAGTACAAAAAGTGACTTTTTAATCGTCTTACAAAAGCAAACCAGTTAATCTACCCAGTGATTTTATCCATTAGTCAAACAAACAAACAAAGTACATTCCAATGACGAATATTTAAAAAAATAAACAAAATTGTTTCATACGTGGTTGAAATTCAACCTACTTCTACGAAACGCTTCAGTTCAACGTTTCTGAAACGAACGGCTAAGGTATGGAATGCACTTCCAGCTTTTGTGTTTCCGGCCACGTATAATCTGAGTACCTTCAAGACAAGAGTGAACAGGCATTTTCTAGGCAAGCGCGTTCCAACCAAGTTCCAATCTCATAAATGCTTTCCATCATTGATTGTCGTCAAGCGCAAGCCAATTTAATAATAAAAAAAATTAAAAACACCCAATAGCGAATAAATACGGCAAACGAAACATTAACGAAAAAGTATTTATTGGAATAGGTGAGCGTTCTTTTTTTTGATTATTACTTATTGGAAAATTCTTAATTTTTTTAAATAGGGTTTGAAAAATTTAACTTAACGTGAGCGAAGCCATTGGCAAAAGCTAGTTTATACATAAAATTTTGCCGAACAAACATTATTTTATATTTCTGCTAAGTATCGTCCCTTAGAAATATGAAGTAATTTTTGCCTTTTTGTTCCGGATACTTGATCTGAATCTGCATCTGAATATTTACCATTACACACGCTCTTAAGGAGTATGTATAAGGAGTAACCGAGTACTTTGTAACCCGCAAAATCGAAGATTCCTTTGGGATTTTTAAGAAACCTCCATGCGGACCAGATTGCAGCCCTCAACTAGTAAATGAATAAAGATGAAACTTTCATCTTCTCATATAATATGGTAAAACAATCCCCAGGGTTGGGGTCGTCTCCGATATCTTTTTCTCGACCCGCGTCACAACTGTCGTCCTCAGAGCGTGCGACACGCTAAAAGAGATTTTTATCATACAAAGGGACCCATTTAACATGCTTTTGTTTTGGCCATCCAGAATATTGTAATACCTTCGTGTACCTTATATTTTACTAGCTGATGCCCGTGTCTTCGTCCGCGCGGATCAAGGACTTTCAACTCTTGCGAAAACTCTTTAATTTTCCGGCTATAATAAAATAGCCTTAAAATAAAGTGAACCTTAGCAGCATTGATTTAAAGTCACAAATTCAGTACAACCGCTTTTAATTTGGAGCTTATCCGTATACGTAACGTATAAGAAGGCATCCACAAAATTGAGCACTAATTAATTAAAGTTATCGAAGATTTGCGTAGCCTAACCCTACTGCTGGTTGTTGGGGTCCCAAGCTGTTGGAGCGGCGACCCTGCACCGGGAAGCGCAGTATATTCCGATGTGTAGTTAAAATTCCCGAGCGTGCCCGGTTTTTATTACCTGTTGAGCACGTGCAAGTAATTAATTTTATGCGGACGAGTGTAATAAAAGCGGGAGTTAAATGAATTGAAACGCCTATAAAATCTATCCGGGTACAACCAATCTATATAATATCTACGAAGGTAGACTAGAGATCACACTACTATTATAAAGGCGAAAGTTTGTATGTGTGTTTATGTATGTGTGTGTGTGTGTGTGTGTGTGTGTGTGTGTGTGTGTGTGTGTGAGTGTGTATGTGTGTGTATATTTGTTACTTCGCGTCAAAACATATGAACCGATTTGGCTGAAAGGAATGGATATGGTTTATATCCAGGATTAGTTACATTTTATCACGGAAAGTTTATTTTATTTTTATTTATTTTTATTTTTATTTTTTATGTACATATAAATATTTACAAAAGAAGATATATTAGAAGAAGTATACATAGGTGAAGCTTATCTCTAAAAAAGAAATTTCTTCCAGCTTCCCTTGAAAGTGAGAAAGTTAAGGAAGAGAGAGAAGAATCGTAATCAATGCGGACAAAGTCGCAAGCATTATCTAGTTTATGTATAAAATAAATATAAAATCAATTGCTGTTCGTTAGTCTGCCTAATCCTTAACCGAATAGATTTTTTCTTTTTGCTGTAAACGTATGTTGAAGTCGCGCTAGTGTCTCGCATCGGTTTCATCGTTTCTATTTAGGCTCGCCCAACTTCTACATACGTGTACAAACTACAATTATTTTAATGCAGTGGCGTATGAAGTCGGTTTTTAAGAAGTATTTTTTATATTTTTATTAGAAGTATTTTTATATTTTAAGACATTTATAAAGGATCCTTATAATTCCCACAGAATTTTTATTTTTCTTATTTGTTTATTCTATTTCTTAAGACGGGGTATGGGTATGGAAAGAGGTAATTTATCATGTCAAGTAGCCTTAAAGTAGGAACAGGAGTGGAAACGCGCCCCAGATGTGATCTGGAGTGTGGAAGTTTCTTAAAACGACACACTTTGACGTTTTTAGGGTTCCGAAAAAAAACTTCGGAACCCTTATAGGATCACTCCGTTGTCCGTCTGTCTGTCAGTGTGTCACCACCGTTTTTCTCGAAAACGGCTTATGATACTAAGTCGAAATTTATACTGAATATAAAGTTCAATGGTCTCGTAGTGTTTTAAGAATATCAAGCTTATAGCTTAACTCAGTGAAAAGTTACAGCTTTAAAACCACGGCTTTCTCACTATTAAAACAAATTAAGGGACATCTTCCAAAAATCGTTTCTTTCCACACCTAATTCTTAGTTTCATAGTAAGTCCCGTTATATTTTACAAACACCAGTATTAAAATCTTGCAAATTACGGAGATTTGATACCTCTAAACCATTAATAGTACCTAAAACAGTAAAAAAAACAAAAAAAAAAACGATAACTTACTATGGCTTTTAAATTAATTGCAACTCTAAGGCTAAAACAAACTATCGGATGCCGCGACTATAGCTGCGACTGATAAGTGTGCACAGTCGTTTGAGATCAGCAGGCCCATATTTCTATCGGACATCCGAACGCTCAAGGATCGCCAAAGGTTACGTTCGCGACTACGCCCGATATAGTGTCTAAAGTTCAATGGAATTTACTATCCAGCCGCGGCTTACGTGTCCGTTAGTTTGTTCAAAGCTTAACTTTTTAACGCGTCACGTCCACATGTCACTTGTCACAAATACAGATTCACAGAACACTAATAGAATTTTTTTTCTACTACAGATTATTATTACAACTTTTTTACACTGACCTCTAGAATTAATCTATGAAAGTATTGATTTGTTGCTAACTTTTGTATAGGTATAACAAAGTTAGCGACACTGCATTGATATAGTCTGATTTTTAATTCCGTGGAATTCTGACAGATGTCATTTTATAAATAGAGCGAGTTATTTGTATGAAAAACAGTATTACCACCTGTAGTTCGATTTTACCCCAAACCATCTGTCAGGCATTTGTCATATATCTATGTGCGGCCATTGATTTTTATTTGTATAAGTTTCAATTTATTATCTTTTTTGTGGGATTTTTTAAATCTCTGGTAACATTAAGATACGTCAGAATTCCACGGAATTAAAAATCAGACTATAAATGCAATTACTTTTAATTTATTTCTCCACTATTACTTATTCACTATTTATATTAGTTAATAAAATTATGGCGGTCGGTGCACCATTTGCAATATTATTAGTTCCAGAGACACTCGTATGTCAAATGTGGTGCTTCAAATTGATTCATAACTATTAAGGTATCTAATCATTGGTAGGTAGGTCTAGGTAGGTAGGTACCTGCAGAGACAGCCAGTCCAGTAGGTATTAATCATAGTATAGATTTCATAGAGGCGTAGACAGCTGTCTACGGTGTTCAAAGTTGGTTCAAAATTCAAACTTTCAAAGCCAAATTCAAACAAACAAAAGTTTAATAGTAGTTTGCACAAATAAGCATACTAAATGGTTTATATTCTCTTGGAGACAAATAACATTTGATCTCTTGTTTTATATGTGGGATAGTTATATTACATTTTACAATATTAGTACTGAATCAGTGTTTTCTTTTAACTTTGTATGGAGGTGAACTTCGTATTCGAGACAGAGACTTAATGCATATACCTAACTTTGTGAATTAAACCCATTATCAAAATGGACAATACTCCATCGCCAATGGATAATACGTCATCACCAATGTCGGTGAGTACCTACTTATTTATTTTAATCTCTCGCAAAGAAGCATTAGAAAGGGAAACTCAAACTACAACTCCCAAATTCATGCAGTCATCTAACTATAGAAATGCCTATCTATAGAAGACAGTCTCAGACTTAAGACCGAGTTAAAACTAGCTTGTTATTGTTACTGTTTTAATTAGTAATAATGCTACCTAAATTTTGTCCCATACCATTATAATAATTCTTTCAACAAGTTTATTTAAATAGGTATTCTTCATGTCAATATTATATAGAAGTATAGATAATTTATGTGTTGTACAACAATATATCATAATATAATCAGAGATAAGCCTAATTTATGCAAAGGCATTTGTTAAGTAACTTGCAAAACTGGCGTGCATTATAATTTTTTGGACAGGCCAGTTAAATAATCATTTGACAATAGAAAAAATAGAAGCACATTCTATTTTTGCTGCCAGCTAATTGCAAGTGCACTCTCCACACTTATAGGAGACTTTAGTACGATGACAAGTTAACATGTCCTGACTTGTATCGTTGAAAGGTTTGATGTAGGATTTGTTAAGAGTTTAATCTTAGCTTGCCAATTTACCAGTTACTTATATTATTTTAACAATAATTATTTTTATTTCAGGTTACCAGAATACCAGACTATTACTAGAGTTTGCACTGCATGTTGGATTGCTGCTAGAAGAGATAATATATTCAGAAGTAAATGCAGCACAATGTCAATTTTTTGTTGTTGATATTTGGTTCCTTGAGTATGGATAATATTGAATTATTTATGAAGAATCCATACATATATCTGTACCTCCGCACAACCCAGAGAACCTACAACTTTTAGGATTGTGTCACAAGCTCATATACATTCTGTGTT
This sequence comes from Hipparchia semele, assembly GCA_933228805.2. Taxonomy (NCBI): domain Eukaryota; kingdom Metazoa; phylum Arthropoda; class Insecta; order Lepidoptera; family Nymphalidae; genus Hipparchia; species Hipparchia semele. Next base: position 15,606,452 of record OW121711.1, on the reverse strand, counting down.
TACCTTGAGACATTATATATTTTTAGGATAAAATGTTGAATGCCTATTGGTGCCAATTGCAGTCAAAGAAATGTTATTAAACTGATATGCTGAGGCATTATTTTCAAATCACTGTGTGGTAAGCTCAATGTCAACCTTTGCTATGTTTATATATCACCTTTAGAATTAATGTGATTTAACTCAAAATTCCTGTAACTTCTGTTGTTGTAAAATGTATTTAACATTTAATATAATATGTATTACCAATCCATACATATAAGATGATTAAGTATTAAGATAATTAACTTTTTTAATAGTTTTATTGGCAGAGATACATTCAATTTTACTCAACACTACTTTTTTGAAGTCTTGCTCATTTCCCACAAATTGCAATTTTTGAGTTAGGTCACTTTAATTCCAAAGTTTGTATCTCCTACTCACATTTTTTATAGGTAAGATAAACTTAATGAATAAATTAAATTGTTTTTATAATTTTGTATTATCAAAATACTGTGTCAACCCCAAAATAATATAGTAGTAATAGGCAATTCATAGTTCAATGATACGGAAATCAGAGAGAGAGATTAGGTGTAAAGCCAACGTCTTTATATGCTCTCTGAGGTACAGATATAATGGAACTTTGTCATCTGCAGTAGAACATCCACTAGACCAACGAGACAAATAATGTGATGAAAGATGGATTGGGGACTCTGTGAGAAAACTACACAACCCCATCGAGTTTGGGCTTTTTAATTCGTCTTGACAAGTTCTCTAGTCCTAAATGATATGCAGGTTCTGATGATGAAGCCGAAAGGCGTTTATGGGAACTCTGTAATGAAACGACGTAACCCCATCGAGTTTCGACTCGTTTGATTCTTTTTGACGTTTAGAAGGTCATTAGTAGGTACCTAATTAATACATTGGTCAATAGTTTCGGAACCCTCAGTGCGCGAGTATGACTCGCACTTGACCGGTTATTTAGAGTCCAACTGGGTTAGGTGCGCTGACCTCTATTACCTAGCTTCTCGTAAACTCTTAATCTTTTTTTTTTCTATATTATACAGACACAAGAAAATGTTACCGGGAACATTAAAATAATTCTTTCACTATCTACTGTAGTATAAGTTAATAGTACTGATATAGGTAAATGCTGAAGTTTGTGAGAATTAATGGATGGATGTTTTTTCTATCCCACAAAAACTAGTACTGGATGGACTTTGATGATACTTCTCAATGTAAGATAGACCGTAAACGTTTAAATATGTTTGTTTTTACGGTTTGTTTGATCAATGCGAATACCGTATATGGCACATATTTTTTTATATTTTTTATTCGATGACACTATAACCCTTGACTGCAATCTCACCTGATGGTAAGTGACGATGCAGTCTAAGATAGTAGCGGGCTAACTTGGAAGGGGTATGGCATTGTATATTCAATCGGAATGAGCCGGAATTAGCGTTGCCAGGCGTCCGAATAAAGCCGGACACAGTCAGGCTTTTTGGTTGAGTGTCCGGCCAAATTAGACGGTGTCCGGCCTATCTGACTTTTGTTAAGCTTTTTAAGTTTAACTATTTTTTTACATATTTGTCATGTGATGGTTTCCGCTGCACTCGCCTCACCTTGTATCGCTGCGTTTGCGCAAGCGGGCTTTTAAAAAAAATTGCCATTTTGTACTAGGTCTAAAAAATAAGGGTGTCCGGTCTTTTTACACAAATGTCCGGCTAAACTGGCTGGCCTGTCCGACTTTTCGGTTTGAAGACCTGGCAACCCTAGCCGGAATGCTAAATCGCTTGGCGGCACGTCTTTGACGTAGGGTGGTAGCTAGCCACGGCCAATCCAGACCAGACCAGAGACAATTCAGAAATTATAAAATCACAAATTGCCTCCGTCGGGAATCGAACTCGAGACCCCCCAATTATAAGACCAGAGCTCATCACTGCGCCAGGGAAGTCGTCAAATCATCATGATATTTTGCCATTTCCATACTGCTCTGTAAGGCATAACTCTGACGTAGATATTCCTTAATAAACGGTATATGTACATATGTGATATCTATTCGGTTATTTTCAGACATGACCGCATGTATGGGCAAACATCTGTAGTTTCACAATACGCCGAGTTCGCTCCCCGTTTCAATCGTATTTTGGCTTTGTGCTGAATATGGTGATTTGAGAGCCAAATATGGAATATTGTATTGAAGCAGAAATTGCATACTGCCATTTACCTATTTGTTATCATTTGTACATTTTATCTCGAATTTTTTACCCTCAATAGTAAGGTCCACGAAGCCTTGCATGACGCAAAAACCGAGTCACATGGCGCAACATCATTTACAAAAGATCCTTGGTGGAAGGGGTCACGACCCTCAGTAATAGGGAACACAACACATCAATATGACGGGTGTCACATTCAAAGGACATGACCAGTGATTGCCCTTGGGATGGGGAAAATGTGCAAGGTTACAGCTTTTACAGAAAAATTAAAAAATTGAGGCCTAATTTACTATGGATTTATTATTCCGATAAAGGCATGATTTAAAATATCAAAAAAAACCAGAATGTTTATTGCTTCCGCTTTCTCTTTAATGCACTACTTCATTCTTAAACTTCCGCCCACTTGTATTAATGCCCGTGATACACATGCTAGTGGATGATATGCTAGATGCTGGTAAGCTGGCATGCCAGGTACTGACAGAATATCAGCGCGTGACATACATGCTTGCGAATGACCTTGCCAGTGACATGCGAGTTGAAGTTCACAAAATGAAGAAATAAATATAGTGTTACAATACAACTCGCAATTATATTAGGCAAAAAACAAGAACAAAAATTAATAAGATCTTGGCAGATAGTTGAGAGTTGCGATTTACAAGCAAATACGTTACGACCTGCCTTCGATTCTGTAACTCAGTGCCGATCAAAAAATGAAAGCCACTGACATATATTTTTTATCCATTGAAGGTTTACTATGAAAAAGTAAATCATATTTCTCTTCAAACCTTCAATGGATAAAAAATGCCTATCGTCGTTGATAGGCACTGAGTTACAGAATCAGCCCCTTGTTTCGCGTATTTGTAGCTGGCAATACGAATCTCCCGTCCCACTTCCCTTCAAGGGGAAAAAATCAAACGGCTTGCGAGCCATTCGTATGCTTTGCTCTGGCACGTGAGTTACTGACAGAATCTCGATACACATGCGAGTAGCTCGTTATTGCTTGTAACTGGCATACTTTTGTGCGAGTAACAAGCATGTGTATCACGCACTTAAATAGTAAAGAGAAATTCCGCTTCGCGACACTAGATAGCGCTTGTCTATTGAAAAATTAAATTATTCGTGCAAATAAAGTTGTATTATTCCGTGTCCTAGGATCTGTACAAAAATATTAAGCAATTTTTTTCTAAGCAACTTTGCGCATAGATGGCATGTTTAATAGCAGAAAATTATTCTTACGACTCGATAAACATATCTTCACGCCATCTTGTATCGAAAGGGAGAGGTATTTTTTGAAAAGTTTTCTTATTTTTTCTCAGTTTTCAAGGCTTCAGACTCCTAAAACTTTCATCTCTGAAAACTATAGAATACTAGTTGATGCCCGCGACTTCGTTCGCGTGGATTAAGGTTTTTTAATTCCCGCGGGAACTCTCTTATTTTTCGGGATGAAAAGTATCCTATGTGTTATTTCAGACTATAATCTATCTTTGTGCCAAATTTCAGCCAAATCGGTTCAGTCGTTGCGACGTGATTGAGTAACAAACATCCACACTTTCACATTTATAATATTATATATAATATACTAGCTGATACCCGCGACTTCGTCCGCGTGGATTAAGGTTTTTTATTCCCGCTGGAACACTCTTATTTCCCGGGATAAAAAGTAGCCTATGTCCTATTCTAGACCATAATCTATCTTTGTGCCAAATTTAAGCCAAATCGGTTCAGTCGTTGCGACGTGACTGAGTAACAAACATACAAATTTTCGCATTTATAATATTATTATTAACAAATTATTGGTGTGCAGCAATTATTTATGCTTTTCCCACGAAAAAAATTTGAGATCGGGTTTAAAATTAGTAGTAGTAGTAGTTTCTGTCCGCGACTTTGTCTGCGTGGACTTCAGAATTGGGTCTAAAGCTACGCTCGTTAACAATTTTTAATCTTACCACGGGAACTATTTGAGATCGGTATAGAAAGACATGTCCTTTTCCATAGCATAGGTGACATGCATACAAAATTTCAAAGCTACCTGCCCGCGGCTTAGCTCTTAAAAAATTTTCAATTTTCCCTCGGGAACTACTTGAGGAATCGGGATAAAAGGTAGCTTATGTTCTTTTCCATGTCAAAGGCTACATGCATACCAAATTTCAAAGCGGTCTGCCTGCGGCTTAGCTCGTAAACAATTTTCAATTTTCCCTCGGGAACTACTTAAGGAATCGGGATAAAAGGTAGCCTATGTTCTTTTCCATGTCAAAGGCTATATGCATGCCAAATTTCATCCAAATCCGTTCAGCCGTTTTTGCGTGATTGAGTAACAAACATCCAAACATCCAAACATCCACACTTTCACATTTATAATATTAGTAGGATAATATATATTAGGATTAGGATTAGGATATTAGGATATTAGGATAACAATTACAAAAATAAAACTATTATTATTGCACGTTGATTTTAACATTTTAGACTTGATAACCACAATAACTAGCGCCCTCTAGTATCGAAAGGCAGAGTTATTCCGTAAAACTTTTCAATTTTTTTTTCTCATTTTTCCGAGCCTTTAAAGTTTTTTATCTGAAAACTATAGAATATAAGAATTCCAAAAATAAAACAATCTTTGCTGCACGTTGATTTTTGACACCTAGACGAGAGCCCTTTGCTCCACTAGTCATGTCCTTTCCTTAGTCAGGTTACGGATTCCGTACGCCACATCGAAATATACAACATAGAAGCTCATAGGTAACAGTTTTTAAACTTCTGTCTTATGTTTCAAAGCTTCAGACGAAGCTTATGTCCAAAGCGTGTAAAAATACTGCGAGCGTCTTACTTTAACTGAATAAACTACGAGACGCAAGTGATGTTGAGATGTTTGACCCGTCTACAAGTTGTAAACAAGTTCTGAAGCGCGAAAAAGGAACTGAACAGTTTATATTACAACAAAGCTAACGGACCCTCAATTTTTATTGCTCGTTATGCTTAAACTCCGGAACTTTTGAGCGTGAATCGGAAAAAAAATCTTGTTCGGAAATTTTGCCCATTATAAGTTTCGTGTATTTATCGTGGAATTTGAAATGCGTCATATACAGCAATTTGGTCGGTCTTTGAACATTATAAAATTACTTGGGCTTTTTTATAGACTTGAAAGCCTTGAGCAGTTTTAAAACTCTCCTGTGAACTCGAAAAACCTCGGGTTTCCACACAAATGCAGTTTTTCATTAACTAAGAAACTACACGATGGATCGTTATTCTACTTTTCAAATTAGTTTTTGTAGTATAAATTAATTTATTTCCCGGGATAAGAGTATATGTAGTTTAGGTCCTGACTTATATATATAGTCTTAAGTGATTTAATTATAAAGTCAATAAAGTCAATCCGTTGATGCTTTTTGAAGGACACCAAACACACTGATGCTCGTTTTCACCAACCATACATAAATCATTTTCTAAGTAGAAGTCTCTTTACGTAGGTATCCTCTGAATAGAATCCCTTACCTTATGTTAAAGGTTCGTGAAAACGATATCGACAGAAAGCATTATCTAACTTAGCTAATATAGTTAAGTTAGGTGACACTACCTAAGAGTTATGGAACGTTGTTGAAAATGGATTAAGAGTATTAGTAAGGATAGTAATATGGTGGTACTTCATAAATCAATCAATTCATAAAAGGAAATTAAAAGGATAGCTAATGGTGAACCAAAGATAATGGGAAGAAACAATATTGAGGGAGCAAATATATCGGCGATTCGTTCCATTATGCAGCAGCCACAAGTCGCAACATTATCCGGCGCTGACAAGAAATAATTAATTTATACGCCGGCTTAGTTTCGGAAAAGGCAATATTTCTTCCAAGACGACGTGTTAATTCGACCGTTAACGGAAAATATGGCCGCCGGTACAATAAGGCTTTGACTTCGCTGATTGCGATTTAGATTCTTAGTTAACGAATGGTTAAGGATTAGGCACCATAAATCGTTAGATTACTATTTTTTTTTTAATTTCTTTTTTCTCTACAAATAGGTGAGAGAGAGAGAGGCTTTTTTTAAAACTCTTTAGCTTTTGCCAGCAACTTTGTCCACTATTTGATTTATGAATTCTAATTTTTCTTGCAAATTTTTATCAATCGATAGACGTTCACTGCTGGAAAAAGATCGCTGGCATTACCACAGCCTCGGTCTTGCACCGCCTGTATCCAGCGGATCCCTGTGATGTCGTCGTTCCACCTTGTAGGGGGCCTGTCAACACTGCGCTTCCCGGTGCGGGTTCGCCACTCCAGTAATTTGGGACCCCAATGACAATCAGCTTTTCGAACTATGTGCACCACCCATTTCCACTTACTTCAGCTTCGCGACTCGCTGAGCTATATGGGTGAATTTGGTTCTACGAATCCCTGTGTGACAAAAACCGAAATAGCTCGATATGTTACGTGTGCTGTCAAAACTATAGGTACTTTGATTCGATCATTTAGCCAGGACTTGGCAAGCGCACGCATTCCCCTCTGCCGAAGTACATGTACAAACGTACGGTTCAGTTTATAAGTGTGACAGCTTTTGAGTTAGTGTGCGTTCATAGATATATTCAGTACTAAATCTGCGTAAAGGCTCGTCCCGGCTAAATGGTCGAAGGGTACTTTGCATATACGTTAGCGAATATCGTCTCACACTTGTGAGTTCGCGTAACTTGTGCGAACGTGAGGGACCCGGCATTACAGCAACCATCTCCGAGAGATAGTGATGTACTTTATAGGTTAGTAGGTATATGCGAGTAATATTTTGTACCTACAACTGAACGATTACACGTGTCGTCACGTCTTCACTTAGAAAACGCGGCACGTCCCTAGTTGCAGAGCGTGAGCATAAATTGAACGGAATACGGAAATAAGCTGAAGACATCTTTCTTAAAAGGCTTAGATACACTTCTCTATGCATCTTGGTTAGAGCAAATAGAATACCTAAGCTGTCGCTAATACGTACTAATCTTAGCACACCCAACACTGCACTTTTCAGTCCTTCACTAGGTGGGATACGACTCAGACAAGTCACACGGAGCCGCTGGTTACAGACGGTACAAGTCTAAGGTCTGTGGGAATCTGCAAGAGACCTTTGTCCAGCAGTGGACGTTTATCCATTGATAGAGAAGAAGAAGCACCACCTAGGTATACCAGGAAGGTATTAGGCCTGAGTATGAAGGTAGGGTTCCTTATAAAATAAGCACAGATTAATGATTAGTATCTATGATAACAAAATAAAATGCACGCGACTACAAGTGACACGCGTTTGGCCATTTATTCGAGTATCTAACTATAACTTGGGAAGGTACCTTAAAATCGCGCTTGCCTAGAAAATGTTTATAAAAGTTTATAAACATTTTCTAGGCAAGCGCGCTGCATGTTAGGCTGGATCTTCACGTACCACGTGTGATCGCAGTTTGGGCTAGCTAATACTATATTTAAATAAATAAAAAACTGAAACCAACTTAAGAAAAATATTTTCGTTTGTCCATTCTTCTCTTCTAGTCTTTCAAAGTCACAACGCCCATAACCTTTCGCTTAATTTATGACTTATGACAATTGTTTGTTTCTAATAACATAACTTTGATTTCTCTTTGCGAAACACTAAAATGACGTTCAACAAACTTCAGTCACTCAACTTATAACATTTGACAAACGACCACAATAACTTAAATGAGGTTTGAAGCTGAGAGAGTCAAAGTTTTGAGTATCTACGTGATGTTAATTATAAACGATTTATACGAACAGTTCACAACATCAGTCATAACCTAAGTAGATCTTTATGACAGTCTAGCTCTAGGCTTTATCAAAAGTCTGAATCGACGAACGGGTAATCTCTAAAAATAAAATAAACTACCTACTAAATAAGTAGGTACACCGTATTTATTTTAGTATGTAGGTACTTATTTTACCTATAGGTAGTTTATTTTATATTTAGACATAGGCTATTTTTTGTCCCAGAAAATCATAGAGTTCCCGCGGAAAAACTAAATCCACGCGGACGAATTCGCGGGCATCAGTTAGTCCAAAATAAAGGATTTTACAGACGAATTTGCACTTAACACAAAATAAAATTAAGTACTTAAAATTATGTGGCTAAATTGAACATAGTGGTTATCACTTCATTTATCTAGCCACTGTATACATAGCATATACATAGCATAGTTTTGTTTACCATTGTAAAAAAAATAATTTTTTTTTGAAAAGAGCAACCGCCGAGTTTTTTTGCTGGCTCTTCTCGGCAGGAACGGCATTCCGAACCAGTGGTAGATTCATTGACGATTCAAAAGTATTTGTAAAAGTTTATTTGAATAAAAAATATTTCTATTTCTATTTCTATTTCTATGTCACCCTCCAGGTCCTCAACTGTCTCCATGCAAAAAATCACGTCGATCCGTAGCTCTGTTACAGCGTTATTGAGGGACAAACGAACAAACAAACACACTTTCGCATGTATAATATTAGTAAGAATAAGGATTTCTCAAGTTTGCTTTTACTTCGTAACAGACTCGTGAATTGCCAGCATTAGATACATTATAAAAAGATGCCTCATTATTTCTAATCACGTTGAATAACCAAAGAGCTCACCGCCTCCATCAAAATTTCATTAAGGGTTGGCGTTACCCTTTGATCCCCATTTTAAGGCACAGCGCACGTAAACTGGTATTATTACCGAAAGCTCTCTAAGGCTAAAGGGTCGGAAGGGAGTGGATTGGCTGGCGGCACTTTTTACTAGAACACGTACCTAATTTATTACAATTAATTTTAATTCAAAACTTTCAAACCTGGCACCCTTCTGGCTACGTGTTTCCTGCCACTTACTTATAACCTGAGTACCTTCAAGGCAAGAGTAAACAGGGATCTTCTAGGCAAGCGCGTTCCAACATGGCCTAATCATGCAAAAAAATATAAAATTAATCATATCCTTACTAATTTTTTTTTATTCGTAGACAAGATAGTCCTTAACTGCGATCGCACCTTATGGTAAGTGACGATGCAGTCTAAGATCTTTATCACTAAACGTCTTGTGAAAGTCAGAATAGGCAGCTGAAGTCTTAACAATTAGATATTTTTAATTCACTCGCTTTAATACTAAGTGTGCGGTATGTCGACTAGGCCCCGTGTCCTTCAAATTGCTACGGTATTTACACAAATAATAATAATATTATGTGTCCCACAGCATACTGTGTTATTTCTTAACACGCTACTGGAAGCTTTCCATGCGGAAAATTAGCTCATTGTGTTTATTTTGTTGAGTAGCGTGGGAAATGCTTTAATAGTAGCACAGACGCGCCTAATGCGCTTATTAGACGATAGTTTTTGCTGTCACTTTTTCACAGTTAGTCCTGAGATGGCACCTGCAGATAAATAATTGGTTTTGCTGTCAGTTTATCAGAATTCCTGAAAAGCCGGCAATACATCGGTGGTGCCTCAGGTGCTACAAGTTTTCATGGGCGGCGGTAATCACTTAACATCAGATGACTCGCCTGCTTGTTTGCTCCAAAAAATATATAAAAAAAAGTTAACGTGCTGGATTTTTAAATTCGGTTAAAATAGTAGCCTAACGGGATGGATTTTTTTTAATTCGATTACAATAAGCTACTTCTTATAAAGGCCCTCACCTGCCTATGAAAGTTACATCGAAATCAGTTCAACCGTTCTGAAGATTGATATTATATATATTTATGATATTATTATATGTTTATAGCTCTAGTATCTGTAGCTACGTCCTTTAACACCATTGATTGCCTGGAAGAGATCGCTATGTAGCGATAAGGCCGCCACATTGTATACTATTTATTAAGCTCATTGTGTCTATTCTTGTATTATGTGTGGTGTACAATAAAAGTATATTAATTAACTAGCTTTTTCCCGCGGCTTCGCTCACATTAAGGTCGATTTTTCAAACCCCTATTTTATCCCTTTAGGGGTTGAATTTTCAAAAATTCTTTCTTAGCGGATACCTACGTTATAATAGCTATCTACATGCAAAATTTCAACCTGATCCGCCCAGTGGTTTCAGCTGTGCGTTGATAGATCAGTCAGTCAGTCAGTCAATCAGTCAGTCAGTCAGTCAGTCAGTCACCTTTGCCTTTTATATATTTAGATTCATTCATTCAAGATTGCCCCGAACAAACAACCAAATAGACATAGAGCAATTTTTTTTTTTGTCGGGGGTTAAACTACAGTCCTCGTGCAATTGGGTAAAAAGAACTCAAGTACTTGTATAACATTGGCAATACTCGTATGTTAGGTCCGAAATCTGTACAGCAAAATAGCGACCCTTATAGGATATTGAGTCGTATACGCCACGACCCACGTACGGTTTATATATCGAAAAATATTTTAGTGCGTAATCCAATCACGGTGTTATCCCTCGCTGGAAAATGTTCCAAAAAACAAAGACATGCAATAGCGGGGTATTGAATGCTATACAAATTGGGGTTGTGCTGTTATTTTACTGATACCGTAGATTCTGTGTTTTTTTTTTTTTATAATAATCGAGAGCACTGTTGGTTCCAATTACCGTGGTCGAAATTATTGTAAGCAGTAGATGGAACTTTTTTATTTCTCCATGAAACGTTTACAGAACTACTAAAAATATGAATCATGATGATGATGATGCGAAGCGTTCTAAATTCGACAACATTATTTGAAAAAATATCTGAACAGATTTTAATGATGCGAATTTGATTTACCTTTTACAACAATATGGTAAGAAATACATAAGTCATGTCCTATTGGCAAAGCAGCAAAGATTAAGCTGTGATAGTCTAGTGGTAAGGAATGTGGTATGCTATTCGGGGGTCGCAGGTTCGAGCCCGGGCACACACCTCTGACTTTTTGGAGTTATGTGTGTTTAAGCAATGAAATATCACATGTTTCAATGGTGAAGGAAAACCTCGTGAAGAAACCTGAGAGTTCTTCATGTTCCCAAAGGTGTATGAAGTCTACCAATTTGCATTGGGCCAGCGTGGTGTACTATGGCCTATAACCCTTCGCTAAGAGGAGACCACTCAGTAGTGACACGTTTTTTTTTATTTCACGTTTTTAGCACGTCTTTGACTGTAGGGTGGTAACTCAAAGCCTTCCACCAGACCAGACCAGAGACAATTTAGAAATTAGCAATTCCTAAATTGCCCTCGCCGGGCATCGAACCCGAGACCTCTCAGTTATAAGACCACAGTGCTCACCACTGCACCAGGCAGGTCGACCTGTCACCCCCACCATACTACAACGAAGCACTACGCACGATAGATCATACAATAGCTAAACAAGTCTGTTATTCCTTGCATACTCTACTACTGTCAATTTTTATGCCATAGAAAATTCGTAGCAAAACCTCCTGTCTATTCTTCTTTTCAACCATTTTCAGCAATGATCATCCACTTCAAATAGAACAAATCCGAACACAAAAAGCTATACAGTAACACAATAGGCTGAAATCATTACAAGAATTTCGCTTTGTCGCATTTCTAGTAGTTCAAGAGCTGGTTAATTTTCCCATAGTGTATAAACACATTTGTTTATAACACTGTGTGAGTGTGTAAGTGATAGAAAGTTGGCTGTCCTGTAAATTGCAAAATGTACAAGTGATGCAAGTAGGTAATTTATGTCAAAGCATATTTGTGTCTCGTTTCAACCTCTATCTTAAGTCTGAGCTAAGACAGAGCACGCTCTATAGATCCCAGCATTAGCGTTAGATGGTCTAAGATCCGGTATAAGAAATTTGTAACCTCATCTGTTATTTACTAGTGATAAGAAATAATTATAGATAATATACTCATCGATATATCGCGAATAGGTTGCCTAGTTAAAATGCGTACGGATAGTATTAAACAATTAAATTTATGACATCTACTTCCCTCATTAGTTATTTAAAAAAATTATGTACTAGATAAGAGAACATACCCAAAAGAATTGAAAAATAAACGTAGCTTTCTTCCCCCTCTGCCCAACTGTGGAATTGCCAGGTATAAGCAGGTGAGTAAATTTTTTTGATATACTCTCATCAGTCATTTAATCGTATTTTATATCAAATTAAAGTTTGTATGTGTATAGATGTGTGTGTGTATATGTCTGATACTTTTTCATGCAAAAAACTACTGGATGGATTTAGCTGAAATTTGTGATTAACACATAGGATACATTTTATCCAATTACAAGTACTTACTACTGATTTTTAAGATGTACCTATTTTTCATCAAGAATTTAGGTATGATTTATATTTAAACACTTCAAAAAAGTAGTCCACCAGCTCTCGGTCTACGCTCCATTGTCGTATTGTCGGTTGTTCGTCTATTTTTATCGTTGCAATATTTTACGATTTCCCTTGTTCTTTGAACTGTCCCTCTGAAAATTGTTCTTTCACAAGTCAATTTAATAAATAGACGGACGGACGAAACAACGGCCGGATAAAGAATGAGCCGTATTCCGGATAGAAATAGCTTCGTCGGCGACAAAAAGTTTGTAGAAGATTATTTTCTTGTTTATAACACGAGAAAATATTGCTCTCACGTAACTTTGTTTGTCTCCCTCTGGGTCATATTCGTTATCATTGAGGGTCATCACACCTTCCATCAAGAGCGCATTTGCGGATGACGTGCTTTATTTCTCTTTGAAACTCTAACGAAAAGTCATTCCAAATGGTAATGATTTCAGCGGTTGTGTAGTATGGAAATATTGTCTATTAACGATATAGAACCACCAAAAAAAAAAATATGTGCACTATCTAAAAAATCAATGTCTAAAAGGAATAGGTGACTGACTGATTGACTGACCGACTGACTGATTGATTATATCTGACTGATTGACCTATCAACGCACAGCTCCAACTACTGAACGGATCGGGCTGTTTGCAATACATATTATGATGAAAGCATTCGCTAAGAAAGGATTTTCAAAAAATTTCATCCCTTAGGGAGTAAAACAGGGGTTTTAAAAATGTGAGCGAAGCCGTGGGCAAAAGATATGAGCCTATATTCATCTTGGACCTCTTGACCTTTTGACATTTTGACCTTTGTACAACATACAATATTATTATGTTGTGTCAGAGTTCAATAACATTATTAATGTGTACATATTGTTCAATCTAGTGCTACATTGATCATTCAACGCGACCGCACATGTTCAAAGCACGAGTGTGTGCCTACTGCCTACCTAACCACTCTCGATGCTCTCACGTTGTTCTCAGCCAATAGGTAATGCTAATAATATTATCACACCATTCACACTAATCCTACTAATCCTACTTTATATTATAAACGCGAAAGTTTGTAAGTATGGATGGATGTTTGTTACTCTTTCACTTAATAACTACTGAACCGATTTGGCTGAAATTTAGCATAGAGATAGATTATAGTGTTGAATAACACATAGGCTACTTTTTATCCCGGAAAATAAGAGAGTTCCCGCGGGAATATACAAAACCTTAATCCACGCGAACGAAGTTGCGGGCATCAACTATATATATTATGTATATATGTGTGTTTGCTTAATTAACCAATTTGGCTGAAATTTGGACTGGAGATAGCTCATACCCAGGATTAATACACAGACTACATTATTTTTATCCTGGAAAACTAAAGCCTGCGGGAATTAAAAAACCTTAATCCACGCGGACAAAGTCATAAATAATTAGTAATAATATACAGATTAGACTCTAATATAAATATATTTTTTATTTAACATCTAAGTATATAACAAGTTGATATATAACAACATGAGTAACGAATGTTTCAAATAGAACGACAACAGACCGTTGCCGATGTAGTTAATGAATTACAATAAAAAATCTTTTACTTGCACATTGCACAATTAATCTCATTCGAAATCAACCCCTGGGGTCATATAAATAACATTTAAAACTCATAGCTTAACTATAAGGAGAATGCTTTTTCATTTCAAGCACACAATGCCCAAATAGCAAATTCCCAAACCCCCGTACATTTCTCAGCGTAAACAATTAGTGCAGCATTACAATGAGAACTTTCAGAATATTGCAGAATTTGTACAGAGTTGGCATTGCTACAGAACTTTTTGTACTACCAAACTATTTTGTATAAATATTTCCATTAGCAGGTATAGAATGGTCTTTGTTTGACAAGGGTTAATACAATTGAATGAGCTTTGCATAGTAAAGCCGTTGTGAGTTGAGACTGTGTATTTGAATTTTTGATTGGATTGTAAAGCTCAGTCTACATTGTAATTTATATCTACTAATATAATAAAGCGGAAGAATTTGGTTGTTTGTTAGAATGCTGTAATTTCTGGGACTAACAGTCGGATTTGAAAAATTCTTTTTGTATTTGGTAGCCCAATTATTGGAGAAGGTTATCGGCTACTCAACATCATAGTACGACATTTAGAAGACGAGAAAAAAGATAAATGTAATAGCGCGGGCAGTCAATGTGAGTCGGTGTCCAAGGGCAGTCACCCAAGGAGAACTTAAGAAGAACCGAACCAAAGGCTACTTTTTATTTCGAAAATCAAAGAGTTTTTACGGGATTATTAAAAAATAAATCTTCGCGGATGTACTGCATATTGTCAAGATAACGTAGCCGCGATGTTCATAGTTCGAAGAGCTGATGGTCTTTGATTTTAAGGTGCTGGAGTGGCGGACCCGATACTAGGCCACAAGTTGGTCTACTATGAAATAAATCTTTTTTTTTTTGTTAATTTGAATTTGTTTTTCCAGGAAAAAGAGTAGCACATCTTCAATTAGTAGCCCTAGTCTAACCATTAATTACCATTACCGTACGATAGAGTACAAATATATAAAGAAAAGTTTAGAGAAAATCTAAGAAAATATGAACTTTACAACTACATTTATCTTAGAGCAAAATGTTAAAATAAAGTTTTATTATTATATCTTCTTAATAGATTCTTCCGTACACGAGCAACACAAGGCGTTCTTAATTAGTTCATTTGCGGCGTAAATGTGTTTGTTAGCATCTTACTTTGCTCGCTAACTGGACTGTATATTACGGCGGTTGCACCGAGTTCTGATGTTAGATGAAAATTAAATTGAATTGTACTGGAGAATTTCTAGATTTATCTTCTGCGATGTTCTCAATCTAGAGCTAATAGCACAAGAGGCGGTTGAAGTAAAGTAGCTTTTGCAGACTTTTTCCGCTTGGAAATGGTGCTTTAAGAGCTAGGTTTTAAAATAAAACGAAATTTTTTAAAAGATCCTTTGAAATGAGTATTATATTAGGTCCATAAAAATAGTTATCTACTACTTACCTACCATAATCACTTTATCCTCGCGAAAAATCAACTCAATCGGTTGTTATGTTATTGCGTAATTGAAGGATAAACTATAATTATAAAAAAATATTCACATATTTTATACAAATGTATTTATATTTTGGTCATAAAAAAACTCTACATAGGACTCCATTCATTTGGGTTTTTAAACGTTTTATTATAATTTGACCCCTTATGCTATAGTACGTTCATCTCCCGAAGTTACGGGTGATTTACTTGTGGTTACGTCGTGTACATTGCGTAAGTGAGTGTGCCTGTCAGGAGCCTAGGTGGGAGCGGTCAGGCGCGAGCAAGCTCTCGCTTACACGTATACAGATACAACACACACACAATCATGAGTCACGAGCTCTCGTAAAATGTAAGAACTATACCTAATTATGACGGTGTAGTTAAATGTCAAATTTTGCAACCCACTTTGCATGGGGAAAACTTTGAGTTGGCAAATTTATATAAGCAAAACCAACCTGCCAATTAGTAAACAAAATATAAGACGACGAGATAAGTAAATAAACGGAAAGTTTGGCAAAGAAACTCTCAAAAGGAATAAGATAGAGTCAATCTTCTTTTTAAAGGTATTACAGGTATTTAGCCTACCTAGAAATTTAAAAATGTCTCCTTAATAATTTATCAACCTTATCAAAACAGATACAGTACTTAGTCATTTCCGTATAGCTGTTATACATGTAACTTATTGCTTATCACGGGTGTAAATGATAGCCATTTTCACCGCAGCGCGATGTTCGAGCATTATTGCGTTTACCGCGGGAAGCCAAGAATAAATGAGGGCTACATTTAACCCAAAAATACTCCAGAGTGAATATTACGCTGATATAAATAAATGTCATACTCGCAGATAGCTATCTGCCAAGATACACGACACCTGTTTATATTTTAGTTATTAAAAGGAGAAAATCCTATCCTACTAATATGATAAAGACGTAGGTAAGTTTGTGTGATGTATGTGTGTGTGCGTGTGTGTGTGTGTTGTTACTTGTTCGGTTACGGTACTGCTAATGAATCAATTTGGCTGAAATTTATCCCGAAAAATTAAAGAGTTTAGCGGGAACCAAAAACCTTAATCCACGCGCACGAAGTCGCGGGCATCATCTTTAATTTAATTTTAAAGAGTTCAAAGAATAATTTTAGATAGATCGTCAAGAAATAAAATATTTGAGGTAGCCCATTTAAGAGTGAAACGAAATTCTCAGTACCTACTAGTACTAGCCTGGGGTTAGGAAGTTGGCAGTGATTCACCCCCGTGCCTCGAAGTGCATGCAAAGCCGTCGGTCCTGTACCTGATCTCTCTCCGGTCCTGTCGGATTTTGCGTCACATCAGACTACGAGAGTGAGGGAATAGAGAGTGCACCTATGTTTGCGCACATATATGTGCACCTCAATATCGCCCACGCAGATTTATAATCTTAGTGGAGATTGGCCGCCGTGACCGGATTCAGTCGCTAGGATGTCACTATAGCAGTAAAATTATGAAACTTGAATAATGAAAGAACTCGTATATTTTATTTAAGCATAAATTCCGCAAACAATGTTCCATTAATATCAACGCCAGAGCCAGTAAAGCTTTTGCCTCAGCTTGTTGAAAATTGAGTAAACGTACGCGTAAGCTTCGCAGATTTTTTTGCTTTTGCACAAGATGGTGATGGCACTCCCTGTTCCACTCTAGGGAGTGAAATGGGGATTGGAAGGTTATATGAAAGTCTGATGAAGTTTGGTCCGTCGTAGTAGAATAGAATAGAAAAGAAATATTTTTTATCCAAATAAACTTTTACAAGTGCTTTTGAATCGTCGATGAATCTACCACTGGTTCGGAATGCCCTTCCTGCCGAGAAGAGCCAGCAATAAACTTGGTGGTTGCTCATTTAAAAAAAAAAAAAAATTTTACAATAGGTAACAAAACTATGCTATGTACACAGTGTTTCCACAATGAAGTTTCAAAAATGCAAAACAATCCAATACATGTTAAGACAGGCAGACAAAAACGGACCCATTCCCGTTGGTGGCGTCCGTTCACGATCATGACGCATGATCCAGCCATTGCTTCGCTCAACTATATTTGAGGGAACGTAACAACCCGTAGTGATATTTTTGTAAACTTCTCATCTGATATAGTTGAAGATCTGTAGGACTACGAGGCGGGCCACGAGAGGTTCACGAGTAAAGTGTAAACCAAATTTTCTCGTGGCGCGCATGTTATCCCCACTGAACATTGGAATAGGTTAATTTTTATCCTGAAAAAACAATTTGTACCGTGGGATTTTCAGAAAACTTACTCGTCGCGGGAAACAGTTAGTTGCTTATAATATTTAGATATTATATTAATTAAGTAGGTAGGAGTTGTACGTACTTACTCTACTAGGACTATCGCAGGTTCGTTCGTGTGTAATTAAGCAGATATTCAGTGGGAAGTTCTCCGCGAGCGTAATGTAATTAAGCTGACGCGACGTTAACTGCCAGTGTGTTGGTGCCGCACCCACACTGTCGCCGTGACATCTGTGTAATGCAGTAACGACCGAATGATTAACTCACTATTCACCTCTGTAATTAATCTATGGTTAATACTAGACAAACTGCTGTTATTCTTCTTTTTCCGACGCAAAAACGACGGGGTGTTTTAAGTTTGACGTGTCTGTGTCTGTCTGTCTGTGGCATCGTAGCTCCCGAACGGATGAACCGATTTTGATTTTGTTTTTTTGTTTGAAAGATGAATTATTCGGGAGTGTTCTTAGCTATGTTTGATGAACATCAGTTCAAGATGGCCGCCACCACAAAATGGCGGATTACACATTTTTTTCACAACTCCATCAATATGGGTATCAAATGAAAGAACTTGATTAGTAGAATACTATACACTATGATAAATTTCAAATCCAAGAAGGCCGCCACCACAAAAAGTCCTACCTACCTACCTATTACATTTTTTTTGGGGCGGACTAACAAATTCCTAAAAAGCCGGCAACGCTTTGGTGGTGCCTCAGGTGCTACAAATGTTCATGGGCGGTGGTAATCACTTAACATCAGGTGACCCACCTGCTCGTTTGCTCGCTAAAAAAAGAAAAAGAAAATCACATTTCGGGGTGTTTTAAATTTTCAATTTACACTTAATTACCTACTCTATTGACGTAATTTTGGCGCTGTAAACAGTTACGAGTGTCCAAGGAACTAAAAACAGTGAGGGCACTAGTTGACAACTGATACTTGTAGCACTTTCTGCATACCTCAATTTCACAGAAACTCGCATGTTAAATGTAGCGCTTCAAATTGATCTAGAATATAAGCTGTCATTTGTATAGGGACATAGTCCAGTGCTAATCATAGATTAATTAGTCTTGGTATAACTTTGTTGCCTTAGTTCACCCTAGTGCCTCTTTTACAAATATTCACTAGGGCTACTTTGTAACGGTCGACGACGGCCAACTTGACGTGGACGGGTATTAACTATTATATCAATGAATGAATAACGAATATTCTTCAGTTCCTGCACAGGCCATTTAAAACGAAGCGATTTCCATACATAAAAGCCCATACATCGAGCACATGTCAGCGATTTAAATAAAGTGTCAACGTTAAAGGGAAGAGGGGGTGGATTGATCGGTCGCTGTCGCGTATCACACGATTGCTTTTATTACGTGCACTTTACAGATTACACTTGAGTGACGTATTTTATAATAATACTAGTGGGCTCCCTCGACTTCGTCCGCGTGGAATTAGGTTTTGGGGTACAATTTTCAAAAACTGTGACACACGTACTTTTTTATTTTTAATCGAAAAGCAAAATACCATTTCATAGATATAACTTACGCACTTGAAATCTTTTAGTCTATCGATTAGATCATTAGAGCAATAAAATGGAGGCGTCCGTTTTTTACGTCATATTTCACACTAAGATAGAGTTTTATGTTAGTAGATAGTAGATATTAATTTAGTACTGGAGTTAGGTTTTTAAAAATCGACGAGCTAATTGTACTGTGGTATGGTATAGATCGTGTCGTGTGGCACTCTTCCGCTAATAAGTTGAGATGGTGAAGAGTAGTGAATACATCTTGTTCACAAAACAACCTCTACAAAAGACCTCAAAGCTTCACGTCACTCGAGAGTTTAAGAGGCTCGTAACAACTTTAAACTTTTACTGTGAAACTTTTATAGGGCCATCAAATCGCCGCAATGTCGTAAAATCCTAAGTTTAATGTATTGCTGTAAAGTTGGTCTTATCGTATACCAGCTTAAGTCCTTCATCCAACGTAATACAATTGATAAGAGTTGGCTTTTCGTTATATGATAGCGAGCAAAGGAGCAAGCGGGTCACCTGATGATAAGATTCCACAATTTAGTAGTATCTACGTGGAAAAAAAGATCTAGAGCAAAGCCTTAAAAAAAATCTTGGACCAATTTTCATCAAACATAACTAAGAACACTTTCGACCAATTCTCCTTTCAAACAAAAAAAAATCAAAATCGTTTCATCCATTCGGTTGTTATGATGCCACAGACAGGCACACACACGCACACACACAGATACTCGTACATCAAACTTATAACACCCCGTCATTATTGCGTCGGGGGTTAAAAACAGAGCTGTCAAATAACTTTAGAACTCAATATTGAATGAGAATTAAAACTTTCTCAAAGTTTATACAAGCTGTGTGTTGAATCAAACTTCAAGAGAACGTTAGGTATTTGCAAGGAAATAAAAGCGAACCCTTTCCCCTTCGAATCCTTTCCTGATGCGATGTTTCACAAACTTTTGAACGGACTTCCTGTGAGTATAATAGGGTTTTATAATTAGACTGGCTGATTCTCGCGACTTCACGCGCATGGAACAAGTATAGGGTAACTTGCTAGCCACTCTAAACCGCGAGAAGTTACGTCTTCTACCTCTGATAATATTTAGTAGATCTTCACCAAAAATTTTTGTACTCTGTTCAAAATCGTCTTTAAAAAGATATATCGCAAGTCTATGTAACGCAACAAAAAAAATTTTACTTCACACATGATTCTATGAGAGCCCCCCTGAAATAACGCTTTTTATATTTTTTATGCAATATTCGGCTGAAGGCCATCAGTTTACATATTATATTTAAATTTGAAGTAATTACGTTTAGTAATTCAGAAGTTATAAAACTTCTGAATTACTGGACGGACACGGACTGGGTCTGACAGACGGACGGACGGACAAGTGCAAATTCACTCAAGTAGACTCAGACGCTTGTTCGCTTTAGGACAGATTCGCTTTACGACAGATTCGCTTTACGGCAGATTCGCTTTACGGCAGATTCGCTTTACGGCAGAAGTACAGTGAACTCGAATATATATAGATAGATTTTTGTTTAGAATTAATAATACATTAAACAAGTTAATACATTAATGCTAATAGATGGCGCTGTATTTACTATCGGTCAAGTCATGTTAAAACAGTTTTGCGTCAACTATTATTATTTTTTATTACGTCTTTTCTAATTTCATAACTCGGCACCTTTAAAATTTAGTGAAGCATCAATAATTATAATTTATAACACATCCTATATTGTTCTATCATCAAAATGTACCTAATATTAGCATAAAAAAAATTCAATTTTTTTTTACTTACTTTTTTTTTTGTAAACTTTAGGTAGGTTTACGATCCCAACAGAACCTAAGTGCCCGGCCTTCGGCCGGGCACCTGAATATTCATGTATAACCCTAACCTAACCTAACTTTAGTTTAAAGAAAAAATTCAAATGACGGACAAGTGCAAATTCACTCAAGTAGACTCGGAGAGCTCGCTTCGCTCGGTCAATAATAATTATATAAGGGAAAGTTTTCCTTGGAGTGGAGACCATATTTTATCTCGACCTGTACAATTTTTGCCGTAAAGCGAATCTGCCGTAAAGCGAATCTGCCGTAAAGCGAATCTGTCGTAAAGCGAATCTGTCCTAAAGCGAACAAGCCGACTCAGAGACCTCGCTTCGCTCGGTCAATAACGTTATCAAAGACGGAACGAGCGTTCTTTCCTTCTGACATACAGTATTCATAATGAATTTGGTTTGCGCCAAATTGAATAAAGATTGCTTTGAGGGTGCCCTTGAGATAAATTATTATTTGCGGCGGTAGAGAAGTTAATCATTAGACCGATTGCGTGGAGTAAGGCCGTTTGTTTGGGTTGAATTATATTTTATTTGATTCAATCTTAAACTTAATTAGGTACTGTTAATTTGGTTTATGTTATTTTAGAACTTAACCTTATTTAATTTCTCCGCTCTATAATTCCATCTTTGTTGGGAGTTATCACAAACTTTCACTTTGATTATGAACAAAATTATGTAATCATTTTATTCAAGCTAGTAAATATAACCTGTATTTCCTTAGCGCATTTTTGTATACTCCAACTATACGCTTAACTTATTTCCGATATATAAGCTGTCTACTTCACAGACTTCCGAGATCAAGTTGCTCGTTTCTAAGTTTAAGTTATTTTAAGTCTTGCTGTATAGCGAAATATTTCTCTTGCTATTTCTGCGGTACGAACTTCGTCTTATTTCTACGGGGATCTGCTTGGATAAATTTCTTATATTTTAAAATGGCATGTAATTAAACGAGCTTCTATTTAATACCATTATTGGCTTCAAAATTACTAAGTCAGCTTCAACCAGTGAGCCTCTAAAAAATATAATTTTAGCATCTATATTTATAACTTAGCTTCAAACCGTGAACTCCTAAAATACTTAAATATTAGCATCAAATAATACACCAAATCTTCAACCACATTTTTAATGTTTTTTTTTTGTGAGAAAAATGAAATAAAAAAATGTTTCTAACTAAATAAAAAAACGTATTTTTTTTTGATAAAATGAAATTAAAAAAAGGGTTGTTTTTAAATTTAACTCAAGATAAATACCTACACATAACATTATAACATTTTTGAAAAAAAAAAAAAAATTTTTTTTCAACTTTTTTTTTAGTTTTAGGTAGGTTTACGATCTCAACAGAACCTAAGTGCCCGGCCTTCGGCCGGGCACCTGAATATTCATGTATAACCCTAACCTAACCTAACTTTAGTTTAAAGAAAAAATTATACAAAAATAATTGCAATATTAACACACTAACAACAGAACAACAAAAAAAAACAAATGCATGTTTTGAATGGCGCTCTCTGATTGGTGCAAATAGCCATAACCAACGAGATCGTGCAAATTGCCAGTCGCATCCGTCTCACTCGCACCAACGAGATCGTGCAAATGGCCAGTCGTATCCATCTCACTCGCACCAAATCGTGCAGTGGCAGTGGACAATAATAAAAATAGTGGCTCTTTATTTGATGCTTTCTTTGGAATATTTTGTGGCCATTGTGAAGAAGCCGAGTTAGTATATTAGAAGCTTCATCATTTTCCCGTTGCTGAGTTATTAAATTAGAAGCTAGGTTTTGATGCCAAAAAATAAATTTTGTTGGTCGACTTATTATATCCCTTTTAAAATTATGTC
The DNA here is from genome assembly GCA_933228805.2 of Hipparchia semele. Lineage (NCBI taxonomy): Eukaryota > Metazoa > Arthropoda > Insecta > Lepidoptera > Nymphalidae > Hipparchia > Hipparchia semele. The sequence goes on along the minus strand of OW121711.1, from coordinate 15,583,508 downwards.
TGCGTAAAATAAACTTTTATAATATCATAATTTGCAATTCTTGTGTCAAAATCACAATCCAAGAATTGCAAATATTATAAATACGATAGTGAGCATTGAAACAATCAATCACGCAGCAAAGGAGCAATGGTGATCCGTTCTCCGTTTTCATCTGGAACTCTCTGTTTTTTCGTGATAAAGGTAAGTCCAAGTCCTCAACATTATCCATGAAAAAAATCACATCGATCCGTTTCTCCGATTCTTCGATCTTGATTGAAGACCAAACAAACAAACAAAATACACTTTCGCATTTATTGGATGTCTAACTTGAGTGCAAAAGTCCTTTGTGGGGTTGAGTATACGATTCTATAACTTGATTCCGAAAGAATTGCTAGATTTTATACATTATACAAATTTAAAGTAAAAAAGTAGTAAAGAAACATTTAATAAGTAGAGGCTATTACACAGCTGTTAATGAATTCCTTAATGACAAAGTTGCTTGGAAGCAATATGCTTTGCTTCAGCTGTCCACAAGATATAAGATATATTAAATGTAACTTGTGGTTTGCGTGGTTGACGCCACAATTAATAATATTTAGTTTATAATTTTTTTAGTAATAATATAATATTGTGATGTTGTTTGTAAACCCAAATAAAATAAATAAATAAATAAAAGATAGACAAGCTACCTAATGTACAATACATTCCCCTTACCCCCCCAAATGAAGCGCTTGTTTCAATAGTGGATACGACAATGGTTCAACGGTGGCTGCAACTTGAATCGCAGTCGGTTTTTTCAGTCCGTGTGAACCGCAATCGTTCTTTCAGATTTAGATAGATAGATAGATATTATGTCTTTTATTTTCCACGAAACAATTACAAAAATTAGCTTAGCAAGTAAGTAAATCTTAAAATTTAAAAAATATAAGTGGCCATGGAAAAATAAGGCAGCCCGCTCAGCACAAAGCCACAGCATGCTGCAGCGATGGTTTTCAGGGGGAACCCAAGTATCCACAGACGTGATTTCGTAACCTAATTAAATAAACTATATTAAATAAACTATTATTTAGTGTTAGCGATATATTGAAATAGTAAAGATTAATGTAGGTATTGAAGGTGGTTTGATAAAATTAGTAGTAGGTAGTTTGACTTTGTTGACGACGTAGGCGCCGGTCTGGTGCCGCGCCGTTAGTATAAATACAGCGCTTTAGACGTTATTAATTCAGTCTCTTCCAGAGACTCATACGGCTATTGGATGCTCCCGCGTCTAGGTCGTTATATTTGATTGACGGGTGGTGATAGCAATCACGCCCTAATCGAATATATATTACCCGTAGGTTTAGATGAGTGTAATTAATTAAATACCTACTTAGATATGTTTGATAGTTACCCTCACGTACAGATGGTGGTTTGTCTGACGTGTTGTGGTTAAATAGGTTAGATGTGAGGACAGGGGCCGTTATAGGGGCGGTTGGAGACGGCTTTAGGTAGGGTTTCAACGTTTTTCTTTGTAGTTTATATCAGAAGTGGTATGAACACGTTCACAGTTCAATTATTATTGCCCACATTAAGTTTTTGTCAGTTTAAAATCAGTCAAATTAAAACGTGAGAAATTGCTTATTTTGATCATTAGATAAAGTCAGGTTAGACCGAGCAGTGATAATAAAGAGGGTTGATAAGGAATATTGCATCATGGACATTGACATTTTGTGTTGCACAGTTTAAGTAATGAATAAATGAATTTGAATGAAGAACGTCACATTGGATTGCGAGCGCCCGAGCTTGAGAACGAACACTTAAGTGAGCTAAATGTTCTTTGAGTGCAAGTGGTTTTCAATATGACACATCTGTCTCCTAAGTTTGGCTAGTTCCCTTAGGTGGGATGGTCATGTTGAATGAGTTCCGGGGTCGCATGATGGACATTCTTCACCAACTTGGTGCAGTTAAAGGTGAAATGTTAAAAAGTGCAAGTGGCTAGTTCCCTTGGATGGTATGGTCATGTTCATTGAGCTTCAAGGTCACATGATGTAATATTCCGATGAGTGTAGAATGATTGATGAGACTCGTGGGGTGCCCGGGGCGGTCACCATGTAGGATGGCCGTGTTAGCGATATATTGAAATAGTAAAGATTAATGTAGGTATTGAAGGTGGTTTGATAAAATTAGTAGTAGGTAGTTTGACTTTGTTGACGACGTAGGCGCCGGTCTGGTGCCGCGCCGTTAGTATAAATACAGCGCTTTAGACGTTATTAATTCAGTCTCTTCCAGAGACTCATACGGCTATTGGATGCTCCCGCGTCTAGGTCGTTGTATTTGATTGACGGGTGGTGATAGCAATCACGCCCTAATCGAATATATATTACCCGTAGGTTTAGATGAGTGTAATTAATTAAATACCTACTTAGATATGTTTGATAGTTACCCTCACGTACAGATGGTGGTTTGTCTGACGTGTTGTGGTTAAATAGGTTAGATGTGAGGACAGGGGCCGTTATAGGGGCGGTTGGAGACGGCTTTAGGTAGGGTTTCAACGTTTTTCTTTGTAGTTTATATTAGTCCTTGTCCATTAAGCTATGGCAGAGGTTTTGAGGTAGGCATAAATTATAATATTTCCCCAAGCGGCGACTCGCCCATTGCGAGTGCCTTTCTAAAGCGGGGTTCCCACTGCAAAGGAGTAATAAGCTTCATTAATAAGAGGGAAATGCTTAATCATTTCATTTCGGTTAGTTTCATTTCAATTCAATCATTACATTTCACTTTATTTCATTAACAAAGAGTTCTGACAGTTGTCTTAACGCCACTTCTACTGCTCTTATCAATCAAAAAGAGTCACTTTTTGAACTCTTTTTGTTCACTCTGTCCTTTCTGCTAAACCCTTTTTAAACGACTTCTTCAAAACAAAAAAAGATAAGCTTCTCAATTCGAAGCGTATTTTTCTTTATTTTTTGCCGCTTTTACTCCAAATCTCCGTCAAATCTGAACCGGAAACCGACTTCAAACGCCACTACAAAGTATAAAATTATTTTAGTATAATGCAGTAGGTAACGACCGAATGATTAACTCACTATTCACCTCTCTAATTAATCTATGGTTAACATTGGACAGGCTGCTGTTATTCTTCTTTTTAACCGAATTCCAAAAAAGGAGGAGGTTATCAATTCGTCGGAATCTTTTTTAGGGTTCCGAAAAAAACTTCGGAACCCTTATAGGATCACTCCGTTGTCCGTCTGTCTGTCAGTGTGTCACCACCGTTTTTCTCGAAAACGGCTTATGATCCGAAGTCGAAATTTATACTGAATATAAAGTTCAATGGTCTCGTAGTGTTTTAAGAATATCAAGCTTATAGCTTAACTCAGTAAAAAGTTACAGCTTGAAAACCACGGCTTTCTCATTATTAAAACAAATTAAGGCACATCTTCAAAAATCGTTTTTTTCCCTACCTAATTCTTAGTTTCATAGTAAGTCCCGTTATATTTTACAAACACTAGCCTTAAAATCTTACAAATGATGGAGATTTCGATATCTCTAAACCTTATAATAGTACCTAAAACAGCCAAAAAAAACAAAAAAAAACGATATCGTACTGTGAATTACAACTATTGCAACGTTTACTTTAGTGACGCGTCACGTAGACAGATTATAATGGTGCGGCCACACTATGGTAAACGTCAATGTCGATCATCTGAGCAACTATTATCGCGGTTATTTCCGCTGATATTAAACGCGACAAACGGAGTGCCCACACTCAGTTAACGTCAACGCAAATTTAATTAGCGATAACCCAATAATTCTTGCGCTAAATCTCTTTGATATGTCGAAAAATACCGCCACCCGAGTTATCGCCTAACAAAAACCGGCAATGTGAATGCAGCAGCGTCAGTGTCCATCTTGAATCAGGACATTTTATCGTCATTAAACGGGCACTGACGTTGACCGTTCAAGTGTGGCCACTCAATTTATCGCGTTAAAAATCGGCAGAAGTTGTTATCATTAATTGAATTATATTAACCCTTTAATGTGGCTAGATCATATAAAGAATAATAAAATTACTAAAGTGAGAAGACGTTATATCAAAATATGTATGTAGGAGCAGGACAAAGCATTATGTCTATGCGTCATATCATTGCGTATCGGATTTTACTAGTACTGCCAGGGTCGCCAATTAAGAGTTTTCTCCCCAAATTTAGGGGTAAAAAAGTGAAGTGAAGGAATTTATTGAGGGGCTTTATATTTTTATTTAGGGTACTTTTAGGGACTTTTTTATTTACAATTAAAGGCTCTACGATAATCCAAACTAGGCAATCATTTTTCTTTATTGACTTAACGACATCTAGTTCAGTTCCTCGTTATTAAGAATGTCGCGTTCAAATATTAAAAAAATATATATGTATATCACCGGTGTTGAGCGCATTCTCTCATTCTCTATATTCAATATGAGTTGCGGAATAGATTATCTATTGAAATACTTCAAACTTTGATTATGGTTCGATTCACATTGCAACTAAATGGTGGATTTTGCATAACATTAAATCCATCCACTAAATTAAAATGTTAAGTTTATTTAATACCCAAATGAATGATTTTAAAAACTCTGAACCAGTAGAAATTAAAATTATATTTGAAATTTTAGATGATATGTAAGTAAACTGTTTTTCTTTTTTGGGGGGATGTTCAGTAATTGTGGCGATTTAGGTCTTTTAATTTTCGCTTTAGGGGTAAATATTTCTGAGAGTTGGCTTGGCAACACTGAGTAATGAGTATTGCTACCATACGTTAATGGCGTATAATTTTGTAGTTTCGATTTTATTGAGTTTTATTATAAAAACCTAGTAAAAACAGTTAAAATCTTATTTGTTTTACTTATTATGTGGTTGTGCAGAGTTAGTGAAATGCCATATAAAATTGGCTGTAAACGAATTAATCAACCAAACAGCCTTTCATCGGTAGGTACCTATTTACCTAAGTTGTTTTTTTTTTACTTGTATACCAGTTAAAAGATTTATGTAATAAAGTTCTCATACTATTACTTTAACATACTAATTATATTATTTAAGATAGGTAGGTACTAGTCCAAATACGATAAAGACCAAACTTGTTTTTTTGGTGGTAACGGGCCGAAGGATGAAGCATAATATTGTATTGTATTGTTTATTTCATCGATTTCGACTTACAAAAGTGCTTACAAATGTCAAGAATATTACTTAATTTTACCACTTCTAATATTCTAATTTTGTTTTTAGATGATCATATGAACTTTTTTTGGCAACACCGGCAAATTTAAATCCTTCAGCTGATCATGCAGGGGAAAGTGGCAGGTAGAAGGAGGCCTAGCCGCAGAAGGATATCGTGGCTAAAAAACTTGCGCCAATGGTTCGGGAAGAGCACAAGAGCACTATTTAGAGCAGCAGTCTCAAAAGTTGAAATCGCCCTAATGATTGCCAATCTTCGCAATGAGACGGCACATTAAGAAGAAGAATTAACTATTTTAGAAAATACAAGGACTGAGTACTATACTGGAGTTAAATGGTATCCAAGTCTTCACTCTTGGGTAGTGGGTATGAACAAGTGAATCCAGTTGCTATAAACAGAAACGAAATTCCTAAATTGAACGTAAGTTGAACAGTAGTCGTTATAAGTCTAAATAATATTGCAGTTAGATAATATAGGTACTATGTATATCATAGAGTTAGATATGTTCATTTGCAGGGGAAAAATTGTTATTTTTAAGGCATGGTAATTTGAGCTGATGCTGCAGCTTTATTTTATTTATTATGCATTCAGTGCTAAAAGCAGTCTACTGGATAACCAACTTTAGCAGATAGAACTTTAGTGTATTTGGGCCCCTGAGTAGGTGTTAGGCAGATGATCATCGAGGATATGATGATGGAGCAGAAAATTGGTTAGCAGGATGTCGGATATATTGTATATAGTCCAACCACAGATTCACATGTTGGGGATGTTTTGATTTTTCAATTTACACTTGTATGGTATGTATTTGTAAAGATTTGTAATACTAAAAATAGCAAATTGTTTCTTTTCAGATGTGAATTATACGCTATAGTACATTTTTCTTGTAAGAGACTTCTTCGTACCTGCAGACAAAATACACAGTAAACATAGAATGCTAATTTGTATAACAGATGTCAGACTCAAACTATATGGAGCTTAGTGTAGTTATCGACCTATTTTTACATGAATGCCCAAGTAAAGGAGTGTAATGTTTTCAGGATTTATGTATGTATGTGAGTTTTTTATTCGACCATAACTTCTAAATGCCTGAAAAGATTTGTGATATTAATTATTGTTTCTGTGAGCTGTGTGTGTGATATTTTGAAACATGAAGAAGTCAGGGATAGTGTAAAAATAAAAGACAGCCAATAATAATAATTATAAATAAAAAGTGGCATAAATAATAAACTTGATAAACGTTTTGTTTTATTCATGTATCCTTGTATCCTTAGTAAATATAATATTAAGTAGGTATGTCAATCAATTAATTAAGTAGTTTTAGGGTTCCGAAAAAAACTTCATACCTTTGCTAAGTTTATATATCGCCTTTAGAATTAACATGACCTATCTCAAAATTCCTGTAATTTCTGTTTAAATACTTTTAATATAATATTTAATCAATCCATACATAAAAGATGCAATATATAAATTTGCAAAAAATCAACTTTTTCCAATAAAATATGCTAAAGATACAATTAAATTAACTCAACACTATATTTTTTTGAAGTCTTTTTTGCTCATTTCCCATAAATTGCAATTTTTGAGTTAGATGACTTTCATTCTAAAGGTGCGATATATGTAAAGCAATTTCTATCAATGTTGTATCCGCTGCTCACATTTTTTATAGGTAAGATAAAGGACAATGGGCACTTTTGTATGAGTTGCGTCCCCAGACTGTATCAAGTTGTGATATATGTCATTTTAAAGGTCATGATAATAGCTTCATTTTATTGTATGACACCAACTATCAGACACGTGCAGGGAAAGAACTATGATTTTTTTAATTTTTTTATAATAGAACGTATTTATTTTTGTTCTTTTGTTTTTTTTTTTAATACAGAATGTATGCGTTATTTTAGGGGTTTCATTTATTTAGTATAAACTCAAAAAAACGCTTAAACCCTACCTAAAGCCGTCTCCAACCGCCCCTATAACGGCCCCTGACCTCACATCTAATCTATTATACGCGCGTCCTTTGTACAGGCCGTAGTTGGTAACTATTAACTACGCGGCGCGCACATATCTTTTGCTCTTTAGGATCGGTACTATTTTGAGTTTTTGATCTCTGTCCTCTGCACGTTTAACGGACTTGATTTTTCTGTTTTTGCTTTGATTGTGGCTAGTTGGTACGACGGTAATTAGTTTTATTTTATATAGTGCGGTGTGGCTGCTTGTCTGTGTTGCACCTTCACCTCCGTGCTTGCATATCTACGCAGTACCCCTGCCTGCCTGGGAGAAACGACGCTGTACCACCTGTGCAAGAAACTCACCGGAACCGACTCACTCGTCTACGCTGTACTAGACAGCCAGGGTAGGCAAAAATACTCCGTCCAGGATCGTGCTGAGATCATGGCGGAGTATATGGAGATACAATTTACTCCAAACCCACCGGCCAGTGACAATGCGTACAGGCACCACGAAGAGATCGACCAACAAGTGCGGGAATTCCTGTCGGCCCCGACTCCCCAGCTCCAGGGAGGCGAGTTCATCTCCCCGTCTGAGCTGAGGAAGGCCGTATTCCGACTCCCCAAACGGAAGGCGCCAGGCTACGACGGAATTCCGATCGCCACACTACAGCGGTTGCCCAGAAGAGGTCTCGTTGCCCTAACGAGACTCTTCAATGAGGTACTCCACACCGCACACTTCCCGGAGACCTGGAAAAGGGGGAAGGTCATCACCATTCCCAAACCAGGCAAGGATCGCCACCATCCAGGGAGCTACCGCCCCATCACCCTACTGCCGCACATCACCAAGCTGTTTGAGCGTTTATTGCTGCGAAGGCTTGCCCCGTACATCCAACTACGGGACGAGCAGTTCGGCTTTCGCAGCAACCACTCGACGACGCTCCAGCTGGCGAGAGGACTTCACCACATGGCCAGTGAGAAGAACAGGGGGTACTGCACCGTCGGGGTCTTTCTCGATATCGAGAAGGCCTTCGATCGCGTGTGGCATACCGGCGACCTCTCGACCGACCTACCACCAATGATCGTGCGGCTGGTGGCTTCTTTCCTGGAAGGCAGATCCTTCCACGTCTCCGTGGAGGGCGCGGACTCCCAGCCGCGCCACATACGTGCAGGAGTACCCCAGGGCCGCTGCCTATCGCCGTGCCTGTACGCATTGTACACTAACAACATCCCTACCCTCGCCGGACATCTACGCGAGGGGGAGGAAGGCGTGCTGTTGTCGCTCTACGCCGACGACAGCGCGTATCTCGCTTCGTCGTACCACCAGATCGTCGTCTGCAACAAGATGCAGCGCCTGCTAGACCTGCTTCCGGAATGGATGGTCAAATGGAGGATGACCGTCAACGTGGGAAAGACGGCCGCTATCCTGTTCGACATCCGGAGACTGGAAGCCTATGCATCAACTCCGCTTCCGAGGGCAGGACATAGTTTGACGAACTTTGGTGTGCTACTTGGGGTGCCGCATCGACCTCAGCCTTAACCTGATTCCGTTGGTCAACCAAGTTGTGAACCAGGCCAAGGCGACAGGGTCGATGCTTCACCAAGTCTTCAATTCAAGCCTATCAAGACAATAGATTAAGCAGGTATTAAGGACCTTAATACAGCCGCTTGCTAGTCAAGGGGTAAAAGATCCCCCCACAAACTACACGTACGAACTAGCCACAATCAAAGCAAAAACAGAAAAATCAAGTCCGTTAAACGTTTCGACAGAGGTCAAAAACTCAAAATAGTACCGATCCTAAAGAGCAAAAGATATGTGCGCGCCGCGTAGTTAATAGTTACCAACTACGGCCTGTACAAAGGACGCGCGTATAATAGATTAGATGTGAGGTCAGGGGCCGTTATAGGGGCGGTTGGAGACGGCTTTAGGTAGGGTTTAAGCGTTTTTTTGAGTTTATACTAAATAAATGAAACCCCTAAAATAACGCATACATTCTGTATTAAAAAAAAAAACAAAAATAAATACGTACTATTATAAAAAAATTAAAAAAATCATAGTTCTTTCCCTGCACGTGTTTCAAAGTTGGTGTCATACAATAAAATGAAGCTATTATCATGACCTTTCAAATGACATATATCACAACTTGATACACTCTGGGGACGAAATCGCCCATTCTCCTTTAATGAATAAATTAACTTGTTTTTTTTTATATTTGTATTCATATTACCAAAATACTGTGTCAACCCCAAAATAATATAGTAATAGGCAATTCATAGTCCAATGGTACAGAAATCAGAGAGATCAGGTGCAAAGTCAACAGCTTTATATGCTCTCTGAGGTACAGATATAATGGAATCTTGTCATCTGCAGTTGGACATCCACTAAGCTAAAGAGACAAATAATAGGATGAAAGATGGAGAGTGGAAACTGTGAGAAAACTACACAACCCCAGTTTGGGCTTGATTGAAACCGAGAGTTTGGGCTTGTTTGATTCATCTTGACAAGTAGGTACTCTAGTCCTAGATGATATGCAGGGTCTGATGATAAGACCGGAAGGCATCTATAGGAACTGCAATAACACTGCGCAGTTAAGCTGGTCAACTAGTACCTAATTAATACAATGGTCAAGAGTTTCGGAACCCTCAGTGCGCGAGTATGACTCGCACTTGACCGGTTATTTTTTGTATGTTCCCTGATTACTCGAAGATTTGGAATATTCTTTTTTAGTTTGAAAATTTATACTTCCCAGGTGGTCCCATTGTCATCAGATCAGGATCTGATGATTGGATCCTAGAGAGATCGATGGAACTCTTCAAATTTTATAGGCACAATTGAAATACTTTGTTTAATTTTAGTGGCATTTGAAGTTGGTTGTTGAAAAAGAATTTTTATTAGTTTAAATTAGGCTTTTGGCTCTATTTGAACTCTTTTTGCTCGCTCAGTCTATTTCGCTCGACCTTTTGTTGGTGGAAGTGCATGCTACAGGTTTCCTTAGTGAGTTGAATAAGTAGGGAGCTCGCTCCGCTCGCGATATAAACCCCGCACAAACGTAAGACCGTTAGTAAGCGCCTTAAGGACGCGTGTCAACGTCAAAGGTCTTAGAACTAATCTCAAAGGTGGCTACCGTCGGCTTATGTAGGTTCCCTCTTTGAAACGCTGCTGTCAGTTACAGAGCTATTTCATGACTATTTCTGCCAGGTGGGGTTTATTTTGCACTGAATCGGTTGTAAAAAAATTGTGATCTGAATATTGGTTACCTATATTATTAAAAAACCTGCCACTTAAGTCCTCCGCAAATGATACTGCGTAATCGGTTTATTATTAGTTATTTTTACCCGATTGTGCGACATAAAGGAGGGTAATGTACTTATCAGTCTATTTATTATTTGTTAGTGTTTGTTTAGTTTAGTATTTGGTTGGGGGATAGTGTTGCCAGACGTCCCGTATTTCCCGGGACATCCCGTATTTTAAGCATATTTTAAAATGTCCCGGCGGGACTGACTCTGTCCCGTATTTGAACCGTACTTAATTTTTCATTATGAGATCGATCCAAGTATTCACACACGCAAAGTTCGTAAAAAAGCGAGTTGATCACCGTTTTTAATTACGATTATAATTGTATTGATTTTTACAGATATGTTAAAACGAATAGAAATATGTTAAAACTGACTTGATCCTCGAAAAATTATCAAAAAAAAAAAATGACACTAAATAATTTTGTTTTTTTATTTGTCCCGGGTAAAAAACTGAAATCCCGTATTTTTTGCCTATTTAGCCATTTGTCCCTTACCTATAGGCTGAAAAAAAATCTGGCAACCCTATTGGGGGACCTCTGTGGATCGATGACATCAAACGAGTCGCAAGGAGCCTTTGGATACAGCGTGTAAGATCTGGAAGAGTATTTTGACATAATATTGGAGTTATTTTAATTGTATAATTTACTAGCGGACCCGACAGACGTTGTCCTGTCTTAACTATGAATATTGAAACTCCCCTTTTTACCCCCTTGGGGAGAGAATTTTCAAAAAATGTAAAATACGTAATTCTTTATTTTTGATCAAGAGCCAAAATATCAAGTTTCATAAACATAACTTGAAAAATAACTTGAAGAACGAAGGACTATCATACAAACATTCAACCCCTATTTAATCCCTTAGGGGGTAGAATTTTTAAAAACTGTGAAACACCTACTTTTTTGTTTTCAATTTAAAGCCTAAGTACCGAATTTTATGGGTATAGCTTGAAAAATAACGGAGTTTCATACAAACTTTAACCCCCCCTTTTTACCCCCTTGGGGGGAGAATTTTCGAAATATGTAAAATACGTAATTCTTTATTTTTGATCAAGAGCCAAAATATCAAGTTTCATAAACATAACTTGAAAAATAACTTGAAGAACGAAGGACTATCATACAAACATTCAACCCCTATTTAACCCCTTAGGGGGTAGAATTTTTTAAAAGTGTGAAACACTTACTTTTTTGTTTTCAATTTAAAGCCTAAATACCGAATTTTATGGGTATAGCTTGAAAAATGACGGAGTTTCATACAAACTTTAACCCCCCTTTTTACCCCCTTGGGGGGAGAAATTAAAAAAAATGTAAAATACGTAATTCTTTATTTTTAATCAAGAGCCAAAATATCAAGTTTCATAAACGTAACTTGAAAAATAACTTGAAGAACGAAGGACTATTATACAAACATTCAACCCCTATTTAACCCCTTAGGGGGTAGAATTTTTAAAAACTGTGAAACACGTACTTTTTTGTTTTCAATTTAAAGCCTAAATACCGAATTTCATGAGTATAACTCGAAAAATGACGGAGTTTCATACAAACTTTAACCCCCCTTTTTACCCCCTTGGGGGGCGAATTTCGAAAAATCCTTTCTTAGTGCTCGCCTACGTCATAAAAGGAACCTACTGTCAAAATTTCAAGTTTCTAACTTCAGTGGTTTAGGCTGTGCGTTGATCGTCAGTCAGTCAGTCAGTCAGTCAGTCAGTCAGTCAGTCAGTCAGTCAGTCAGGACAAGCCTTTTTATATAATTATAGATTATAGCCCAGTTGAAATATTCAAATTAGGTTCTTATAAGTGTTTTCACTAACTTTCTACAATCGTAATATTATTGTTATTTATACTCAAATTGGCTGTCTTAGCCAAGATTAGGGCCCTCACGCACTACGATTACTTTTGGTACTTTGTGGTGTGTTACTGCTGTCAATCCTGTGGACTGAAGTGAAAAGTGCTTAGTTCTGGCAGGTATTCGAACCAAGTAAACCGTTCCTTTTCCTAACCACGCTTTCACACCCCTATGACTTAGATTTTTTACAGTCCGAATCTAGAAGCTGTCGAAGAACATAGTAACCAATTTCGCTTTTAAAATACACCAGTTATAACGTAGTGCGGGAGGTCCCTCAGACGTAAAACTTTTATCGTTATGAACAATTAATTTATGTATTATTCTATAATATCAATTATCAAGTACCTGAAAGTTTTGAACTTAGAAACTTGTAACTTGACTTGAATAGCTAATTGAGAGCTTATTATTATTGTTGTTAAATATTACCTATAGAGCACAGAAAGTTTAGTTTTGTTGGATTGCCAGTTGTTAGTCCAGTTGTCTAGGTATTTTTTTCGAGAAAAAAATGCGCTCAAAAAGACAACAGAATTTGCAAAATTCTCATGTCTTAAAAGAAGTTTTTAAAAAATGTACTAATGTCGCTTCATACCATTGTTTGTTCTGGTTAATAGGGAGTGGCTACTTCTTGAACGTGATTGGTTGACACTCGCGTCAAACCGAATGAAAGTGTTCATTGAAGTATTATACAAGCGCATTTTCGTAGACGCAATTATATGGGACAGGCATATCCATATACATCGATGGTTTCTACACGTTATCGTACCGGGACGCTAAATCGCATGGTAGCACATCCCATAGGGACTAGGGTGGTAAGTAGCCACGACCAAAGCCTCCCCCAGACCAGACTAGAGACGCCTGGAATCGTACCCGAGAACATCCAATTAAAAACAGTGCTCAGTGCTCACCACTGTGCCAGTGAGGTCTTCATCTAGCTGGCCATGAAACCCCTAGCGATATGTACAAATTGACAGACTATCTCAAACGCGATTTGTTTGCTCATGAACTTACTCAAGCAATATGTACCCCTTCCCGTTCATATTATACAGGAACATTTCCAAATACCTGTCCTAAAGTACCGTATCAATTGCCGAGGTTTCGACCTAAACAAACTTACCAACATAATTGTGAAGTTAACTGTGCAAACTCTTGCTTCTCAATTATGTAAACATTTGTGATGCCCAGTGTTTATAATATTATATTTTTAATATAATATATTTAATAATACCAGCTTCTTAAGAATCTTAATATTAAAAAGGCACTTCAATTAAGAGACACTCGTTTAGATTAGGGTAACCATTTCTTCCTTTTTATCAATCGACAGAGGTCTACTATTCGACTTCCACGTGTCTTTTTTTTTTTTTATTTGTTATTTCTTTTGTACTTTAGTACATTTTAGCCCCATTGTAATCTTACTATACTTATATACAAAATAAAAAATAAATTATGGTAATAATCAAATCAAATCAGACTTATGCATTTGAACAGAATTATAGCATCGTTGGATATTCCACAAGACTTGGTCTTAGTTTCAAAACATTTCTAGAGCACGTTTTAAAAGAGTTAATAGTATTATTATGATACTGGCTGATACCCGCGACTTCGTCCGCGTGGAGAAAGTTGAGTGACTTACTTCTATCCGTGAGAAGTTATGTCTTCTGTCTCCGATAATATTTAGTAGATCTTCACCAAAATTGGAGACAATATTTTTAATAGTACAAAATTTCAAAAAGATTATCAAATTTGGTTGAGATTTGATGAAGTTGTGGAGCAAAATCAACAAAAAATTTCATCCCCTATCCCGAATAAATCTTATTGTTTATCAGGATAAAAAGTATCTTATACATATATTGATCCGAAGTATCAGCTACCACCATATTAAATTTCATTCAAAGTTAGGTAGTTTTTGCTTGAGACGCCCACAGACAGACAAACAGACTAAAAATTAAAAAAAAATTGTTTTGGGCTCAGTATCGATAATAAAGCATCCTCCGATTAAAATTTTCAAAATATATTTAATGCGCTGAATTCATCCCATTACAATTGGAGCTTGCTTGTCGACGTCTGAATAGCGATTAGCTAATGGCTCACGTATTACTAAGAATTTAGCCTTAAGCATGTTTACGAGTGAATGGCTATGTCAAAGGCAACCCTATTCAAATTATAGTTGCAGTCACGGCAAAGAATTTCAATATGGAAGCTTTTTGCTGCTTTCTCTGAAGAAATTTATTTCGTTAAACTTAGTGTTTATGACTGTTTTACTATTCACCAACTAGATGGCGCCAGTAGGACATTGCAACTCGCTATTTCCTCCTGGTGCCCGTTGTATATAGTGAATTCGTAATTTTCGTAATAAAGTTTTTTGAAGTGATGTGCAGTGTTTTATTAGTGTGGTGAGTGTACATTGGTCCTACTCGTTAGCCGGATAAACTGTAAGTACTCTATAGTGATAAAGTAAAGTGCAAAAGACTCTAACTAATTTACTAGTGTTTCGGACTTAGAAAAATTCAGTTTCATTAACTTAGAAAAATTAGTGTTAAAAAAGACTTAGCAAAATTTACTAGTGTTTGGACTTAGAAAAATTATTAGTGTTTGGACTTAGAAAATTTGCGTGTCAAAAAGACTTTGAAATTTTTCATACTAAAAAGACTTAGTGAATTTACATGTGAAAAAACACTTAGAAATTTTTCATACAAAAAAGACTTAGTGAATTTACCGATCAAAAAACACTTAGAATTTTTACGTACAAAAAGTACTTTGAAAAAAATCTTAGAATTTGGACTTCATAATGTCTGACTCAGAAGAATGTTCGCTTACGTTACTCAAGGAGCTGCAAGAGTCCATCGCAAGATTACAAACTAATTTTAAAAAGACATCACAATCGCGATACTCACAAAGTTATTTAGAAACGCGAAAGGACTTACTAGAAGATTATTTTACTCAAGCGCGAACGGAGCTAAGAAATGCTTTAGCACAGTCAGATCTGTCCAAAGAGGAAAGAGTTAATATTAAAGAAATATACGATCAAATTGAAGATTGCTATTTGGAATTTAAAACTACACTAAAAGAAAAATTAAATACATTAGTTAAACAAGAAAAACCAAGTATGACTTCACAAGCTTCTAGTTGTTCCTCGTCCATGCTTCCTAAAATAAATCTACCCACATTTTCGGGAAATTATAGAGACTGGATTTACTTTAAAGATATGTTCCGAACGCTTGTAGATGATGATTCCTCACTAAGTGAAATACAAAAACATCATTATTTGCGCACAAGTCTTAAAGGTGAAGCTGAACAACTTTTGCGACATTTTGACATCACCGCAGCTAATTACTCTAGTGCTTGGCAATATTTAAATAATAGATACAATAATCCAAGAATTATAGTAAACACTATTTTAAGTCGTTTACTTGGACAAAAGAAACTCAGTAAAGAATGCGCCAAAGGTTTAAAGGAACTTCTGGATACTACGAATGAATGCCTGAATAGTCTTTCTAACTTTGAAATAGATACCTCTTCTTGGGATCCGTTGAGTGTACACCTTATCGTCTCCAAACTAGATATCGAAACTCACAAATTTTGGGAGCAGTCATTGGGTTCTTCGACTGAGTTACCGACCTACTCACAACTTTCTTCATATTTAGAAGGTCGTTTTAGAGCTATTGAGATGGTTCAAACTACCCACAAAAAAGAAGTTACCTTGCCACCCCCGGCACAACCACCAAAGGCCAAGACTATTAAGAGCTTCACTAGTGAAGTAAATACTGAATGCACTTATTGCACTAAAAACCACTACATCTGCCACTGCACAGCTTTCACACAACTCAATGTTGAACAGCGTCGAGATTTTGTCAAGAACAATAACCTCTGCTTCAATTGCTTAGTTAAAGGTCACCAGATTAAGAATTGTAGACAAAATACGAAGTGCCGTATCTGTACCAGAAAACACCACACACTATTACATCAGAATGAGCTGGTTGCTAAGCCTGTTGCTGAAATTGAAGAAAATGTAGAGTCATCTCTATGCCCTGAAAAGGAAATCACTAGTATGAAAGCATCTGTTGGTCATAATCTCGTGGTTCTAGCTACTGCTCGCTTAGGAATCAAAAGTAAGAATGGAGTTATTCACTACCTTCGAGCACTTGTCGATCAAGGATCCATGGCCACTTTCATAACCGAGTCAGCAGTGCAACTTTTAGGCTTGACAAAGAAACAATTTGAAGTACAGGTGACTGGCATAGGAAACAGCGCTGTCAAATCACACAATACAGTCCTCTTAGATATTTATTCACCGATTGATGCACAACATGTTATGCAAATCAATGCTCACGTTCTCACCAAGTTAACCACATTGTTACCCACAAGACAATTTGACACCGAGAAATGGCCAGGTATCACTAGTATCTCACTATCTGATCCTCACTTTAATAGACCTGGACATATCGATGTGTTACTAGGAGCTGATGCTTATGCTGCAATCTTACAAGAAGGATTATATAGACACGGATCTCTCATTGCACAAAACACACGATTAGGCTGGCTTATTTCTGGCAGCACAAAATCATCGGATGATCTTCCTGAACATCATATCACAGTTAGCACTTCACTCGTAGAGGTAGATCATTTGCTCAGAAGATTTTGGGAGATCGAAGAACTTTCACCAAAAGATAAACCCTTAACACTACTAGATCAGAAATGTGAAAATCACTATAAAGAAACTCACACACGTAAAGAAGATGGTAGATATGAAGTTCACTTACCTTTTAAAGATGAAAATACACCAAACCTCGGCGATTCTAAACCTATAGCTATTAGACGCTTACTTCAGATGGAGGAGAAATTCGCACGTAATCCCGATTTCAAAGACAGATATTGTCAGTTCTTGCGACAATATGAGGCACAAGGCCATATGGAAGTAATCCCTGAAGAAGGAGAAGACTCAGCACCTGAAAAGAAAGAAAAAAATGAGACACATAATAAAGAAAGAAACACAAAGAAATATTACTTACCTCATCATGCCGTAGTTAGAGAATCCCATGTAAGTACAAAGCTCAGAGTAGTTTTTGACGGCAGTGCGCGTCCTGTAAATGGAAATTCATTAAATGATGAGCTTTTAATTGGTCCTCCACTTCAACAAGATTTAAGAGATCTCGTCACCAGATGGCGAAGGCACAAAATATGTTTAGTTGCAGACGTTCAGAACATGTATCGACAAATACAAGTCGCTCGCGAAGACAGTGATTACCAGAGAATTTTATGGAGAGATGATCCAAAAGACATGATACGTGAATATAGATTACTTACGGTCACTTATGGGACTTCTTGTGCACCGTATCTTGCCATAAAAACATTGCATCAGTTGGCAGAAGATGAAAGCCAAAATTTTCCTAATGAATCGCACATTCTAAAAACTGATGTTTACATGGATGATTTGCTCACTGGTACATGTAACGAAATGAACGCTGTAGAGTTACAAGAACGTCTCACTGAATTATTTGCTCGTGGCGGTTTTCCGTTACATAAATGGGCATCCAATAGTAATTTGGTTTTGAGTAAAATTCCACAAACGCTTAAGGTATCACAGAACAGTGTTAATATAAAATTAGATGAATCTGTTAAAGCTCTTGGGGTCACTTGGAAACCACAACTGGATGTTTTTGAACTGAAGGTTCTGGTAGATTGTAAAGCTGACTCGACTTTTACTAAACGAACAGTGCTGTCTGTGATAGCTAAAACGTTCGACCCATTAGGTTGGCTTGCACCTATTATAGTTGTTTTGAAAATATTTATGCAAAAACTTTGGCAAGCTGGCTTAGATTGGGATGACGAGCTTCCTAATGATTTAAAAAATGAATGGATAACCTACCTTACTTGTTTGAGTACGATGAATTGTATACAATTACCTCGTTGGTTAGGAATAACTAAAACAAATTCTAAAATAGAGCTGCATGGATTCAGTGATGCATCCTGTTCAGCGTACTCAGGAGTCGTGTACCTCAGAGTTATAGATGGTGATGACATTAAAGTGAGTTTGGTCGTTGCTCGTACGAAAGTAGCACCTGTAAAACAAATATCAGTACCACGTCTCGAACTCTGTGGAGCCGTCTTATTAGCTAGAATGTTAAAAGATGTCAAAACTAGTTTAAATATTCCTGATCATTGTATTTTTGCCTGGACAGATTCGACCATAGTTTTGGCTTGGTTGCGTAAATCACCTAATACTTGGAAAACCTTTATAGCTAATCGTACAACTGAAATTTTGAATGTGCTTAATAGCAATCAATGGCATCATATTAATTCCCAAGATAATCCTGCTGATTGCGCTTCGCGTGGAATCACTCCTGAACAATTAGAAAATCTTGAACTATGGTGGAATGGCCCAGATTTTTTGCGGAACTCTGTGAATATTGAATTTAAAAATTGTAACTTACCTGATGTGACTCTCGAACGTAAAGTACCACCTGTAAAGGTAGTTGCTACTCCTTTAACTGAAACTGACACTGAAAACTATTTAAAAAGATATTCAAAATTATCTAAATTGATTCGTGTAACAGCATATGTGTTTAGATTTGTTCAAAAATGTAAAGATAAAATTAATTTGAGAAAAAACGCAATGGATACTTACTCTTTTCCTCAGTATTTAACTGTGGCTGAATTGAGAAAGGCACGTAACGTTTGCATTCGTCTCTCACAGGAACTCTATTTTGCAAAAGAAATAGAAATACTGAGAAAAGGAGACATTATTCCAAAAAGTAGTGTTCTGAAACAACTTGTACCTTATCTCGATAAAGATAACATTTTACGTGTAACCGGACGCCTTCGTAATGCATCCATAAGTACTGATCAAAGGACACCAATTTTACTTTCTGCTCATTGTCATTTTACATCATTGATTGTTCAAGACGCTCATCTTCATGCATTACACGGTGGTCCTCAGTTAACTCTTAATCTTTTAAATTGTAAATATTGGATTATCGGTGCTAAAACATTAGTTAAAAAAGTTATTCGCAAATGTCTTACCTGTTTTAAGCATTCCTCGTCACCTTTGAATCAATTGATGGGACAGTTACCCGCTTCACGGGTCAGGCCTAGTAAACCTTTCCGCTGTAGTGGAGTGGATTACGCCGGTCCAGTTACTTTAAAGTTATATCCCGGACGATGCCAGAGAACAAGTAAGGCATATATCTGTTTATTTGTTTGCATGGTCACTAAAGCGATCCACCTGGAACTGGTTAGCGATCTCTCCACTAATGCTTTTTTGGCTTCGTTCCGCCGTTTTACCTCAAGACGCGGCCATTGCAGTGATCTCTGGAGTGATTGTGCAACCAATTTTACTGGAGCCTCTAGAGAACTCGATTGTATGTTTAAAAACAGAAAATCTCAAGTAGTTGGAGAAATAGCTGAGTTATTAGCTAATGATAATACGACTTGGCATTTCATACCACCTGGCTCTCCACACTTCGGTGGACTGTGGGAGGCTGGCGTGAAGTCCGTAAAGATGCATCTCAAACGTGTAATTGGTCAAACTATCCTCACCTTTGAAGAGTATGCTACTTTACTGGCGCAAGTCGAAGCTTGTGTAAATTCGAGACCCTTAACTTTACCGTCAAGTTCCATTGAGGATATTTCTCCAATTACTCCTGGACACTTCCTGATTGGGGAAGCTCCTATAGCTGTTCCGGAAATGAATTTAGAGGATGTCTCTCGCGCTCATTTAGATCGTTGGCAATTGCTACAAAGAATGTTGCAAAATTTGTGGTCACGCTGGAGTGTTGAATATCTTTCCACCTTGCAAAATCGCTATAAATGGTCTGATAAGAAAGCAGAACCAGACATTGGTACGGTAGTTCTTGTCAAAGATGAGAGGCTTCCTCCCGGAAAGTGGCTTTTGGCTAGAATTATTGAGAAACACCCTGGCAAGGATGGACTAACTCGGGTCGTAACGTTAAAAATGAAAGGCCACATTTTCAAACGCCCAATCACGAAAATTTGCCCGTTGGATACACAAGCAAATGTCTAGACCTTCCTAGCCTTAGGATTGTTTATTAGTTTTTAAAAAATTTAATTTAATTTGTTTAATCCCTTTGCCTTTAAAGGACCATTCGTCCTTTGGGGGCCGGAATGTTTATGACTGTTTTACTATTCACCAACTAGATGGCGCCAGTAGGACATTGCAACTCGCTATTTCCTCCTGGTGCCCGTTGTATATAGTGAATTCGTAATTTTCGTAATAAAGTTTTTTGAAGTGATGTGCAGTGTTTTATTAGTGTGGTGAGTGTACACTTAGGACAGAGTTGTAAAGGAATTATTTAGATACAAATAATATTTATATTACTTTCTGAAGTATAATTTTGATATATTTTATGATGAGCTCAAACTTGGCTTAGATTCGGATTCAGATTTAGATTAACTTTATATGCATAAAACATTGACAACTTGACAACCGATAATTAATTATTATAAATTTACATGTATATATATTGGTCATATATAAAAGACATGCAAATACAAAATATAGTTATATTCTTTAAATTAAGGCTATTATACATTATTTAGTCGTAATTATTAAACCTACTTTATAAATGTCAGATCAACAGCAAAAAAATTAATCAAATTATACATTTCAAGTTAGGATTCAATGATCAAACAGAATAAAAACTAAATTATTTTCTAATGAATAAACTCTATGAATTAACTTAATAAAATTCTGAAATTATTTAAAATGGGAATTATATAAAGAATAAACAAAATTAACTTTTTTTTATATCCATATTATTATTTTATTTTATCAACATTTTTTTATACATTTTGAATATAGTCTTAAACTAAAGCTTGAACTAAGATTGATATCCATACTATAAATTACTAATATTATAAATGCGAAAATGCGTTTGTTTGTTGGTTTGTCCTTCAATCAACAAAGCAACGTGAGTTTTTGCTTGAGTGGGTAGAGCTGAGAATTGGGAGAGTGACATTGGCTACTTTTTATCCCGGAAAATTAAAGAGTTCCTGCGGGATTTTAAGAACTAAAGCCGCGCGAGTGAAGCCGCTAAGCTAAAATTAGACTATTTTTCCGTACAATTTAGTGTGGATCTAACAAAGACTATTGTCTAAATTAAAATTGATTTGTTGTGTGTTTTGCATTGATCTTTACTTTGTGAAGTAAAAGAAAAGAAATTCATTCATCATAAAAATACATCAAGAGCTTGAAGGACTTAAGATATAGTTGGCCAAAATGGAAAAAACTCTTTAATAAACTTGCTAAGCAGTTAGAGGAGGCCTTTGCCAGAGGGCAAACAGATGCAAATCAGACGGGATCTGATATTGTTCCTTAAAATAAAGAAATAAATAAATGAATAAAAAAATGAATATTGTTACTTAGTATTTCATATAAATTTGTTCTTAGTATTTTATGTAAATTGTATATTGTAAACCAAATTTTGTTTTAAATGTATTTTGTTGTAATTTATATTGTATGTGTTTGTAATAAAAGACTATAAATAAGTAAAAAGCAGTAAGCACTAAGCAACTATTCGATCGGGCCGACCTATGTACAGATTTATCGCTGTTGCAAATGAACTAACACAGAAGTAGTGCTGCGGTTGACAGAGACAAGTCGCCAGGCAGATACGCTGCGCGCTTCGGTGGGTTTTGTTTCCGAGGCTCTTACTTGTTTGAATTTGAATTTGAACGAACAAAAATCATGCTTCCATACAGATAGTATCATTTTGGGCTTAGATACAAAATCAAAGTCAAAGTATTTTTTTTAATCCTACTAATATTATAAATGTGAAAGTTTGCAAGGGTGGATCGATGGATGAATGTTTGTTACTGCTTCACGCTACAACGAATGAACCGATTTCGCTGAAATTTGAAACAGAAATAGCTCAGACCGAGGATTATTACATAGGCTACATTTCATCCCGGAAAAACAAAATTTTACCACGGAATTTCTAAAAACTTCTATCTTAGGCAAGACGTAGGCTGTACTGTAGTGTAGAGTATGTAAATGAAGATTGAGCAAGTAAATAGGTAAGTTGAAAGTTAATAGGGTAGTTCTTCGGCGTAATTCAATGTGACAAACTAAACCTGATAGCTGATCCATGGTGACAATGTGTTCCTTAAATATTATTTCACTGTCAAAAAAATTTATTGATCTTCGCGAAGAATGCGAAATGTTACACAAACTTTTATGAGATCCAAATTGCAAAAGTTAGAAGCAAAAATCGACTTGTTAAACTTTTGCATTATGCTTGTAGGTAGGTACCCGTATAGTTACGAGTGTGAAATGTAAAAAAGTTTCATGAAAATTAATGCTGAAATCTTGAACTTTGAATTTCATAACAATAAGTACTTATAAGATGAAATGAAAGATTGTGTTAAGTATTTGAGTAATTTCGTATTTATAATTCATAAAACTCTAATATTGTATCCCCATCACTATGATAAAAGTTAGGTATGTCTTGATGATGTCTCTTACTAAAAGCCATGCTTTTAGCCAGTAGGTAATGGAATTACAACGCGTTGGTAATCCATTACGAGTAATTGAGACAAATAACCCAATATACTGAAACAATGAGGTAGTAAGAAACTTATGCCAAGAAAATAATCCAACTAACGTACCTACAAATGATAATCGTACTTACAAAAGATCGATGGGATCTCAGCGGCACCGCGGGACGAATGATTGATTGCCGAATTTTCCTCTCCTAGGGATTATTTGATTGATTCAAATTGCAAGATCCCTTTTTCATTTGGGAAATTATGTTTTAAATTACTCTTACCGAATCTAATGTCATTATACGAAAATTATTATTTTTAACAGAATCTTTTTTTATGTTTGTTCCCCGTTTATTCGGAGACGTCTGGACCGATTTGGAAAATTCTTTTTTGTTTGAAAGGGTATTTAGGGGTAAAAATTCTGTAGGATCTCTTTAATGGTTAGTGTGGTGGACTACGGTCTTTCTCTGGGAGGATATCTGCGCTCAATAATACTGAGCCATTGATGATTGTTAATAGTAACACATTTTTGAATTTCAAACAGTATCAAATAAATGAATAATTCAAGTTATGAATAACATGAGTATTAAGGTTCTCGAAATTGCTCTGTTATTGTAGAAGTTTAAACAGAATATGTTGACTCAAGGTCCCCCACATTGAAACTTGGAATAAAGGAATTCATAACGACTATTCCATTGGAGAATATTGTAAAGGGATATCGGTTTCCAATTTCCATATTATATTTTGTAACTAGCTAACCAATCAATCTTTGAATTGACATAAACAAAGAATTCAGATGTGGGTTGGACTTGTACACTAAGTTGTACAGTCCGCGCGCGAGCTCCGAGGAATTTTAAGGAGTGTTGACGTAAGAGCCTAGTGTTTTAGTTTAGTCGATATTACGTTAGCCGTTAGGACCGGGAGAGTGACATATGCTATTTTTTATCCCGGAAAATCAAAGAGTTCCCCTGGGATTTTAAAAACTAAATCCAAGCGAGCCAAGCCGCGGGCATCAACTAGTAATAAAATAAAAATAGCGAGATCCACTTATTATATTTGCGGTCAGGGATTTTTGAAGCTAGACAGAGACTGACATAATATAATATGACATTGACAGTAAATTAATATTGACATGAGTGACATGGGTACGTTCACTTCAACATTTATTCTTTCACTTATATGTACCACATACCCACTTATACCTTATACTATCTAATGCACGTGACTTCGTCCGCTTGACTTAGATTTTGAAAATTAAAAAATTGTCTATATTCTTATCTTCGGAATGCAAGCAACTTTGCCAAGATAAGTTTGATGGTTTTTTAATAATTTTTATGTCCTCTGACATAGTCAAAGCTTGTTTCCCCTTTCCGTTTTTGTTTTCAGCTTTTGTTAAACGTCATATTTAACCTATAAAGGTTTTTGTTCGAAATAAAATTATTTAAATATTATTATCAAACATATCCAAGTATTATTTAATAAATTACACTCATCTAAACCTCCGGGCAATATTTATTCGATTAGGGCGCGATTGCTGTCGCAATCCCTCAATCAAATACAACGACCTAGACGCGGTGGCATCTAATAGCCGAATGAGTCCCTGGCAGAGACTGAATTCGTAACGTCAAACCCGCCGTATTTATACCGTTCAAGTCGGCGCCAGTCGTGCGCCTACGTCGTCAACAAAGTCAAATATCGATTTTATCAAACTACCTTCAATACAATAAAGTTGTATATCTTTACTATTTCAACATTTCGCTAACAATCAATAGTGCATATTCAAATATTTTAAGCGAGCTGCTAGAACCAGTAGTTCAAGCAGACACTAGACAGAACATAAAACACTCCGAATAGGCGGTGGGCATAAATCCGAACAACTGCACAGTTTTATGGCCCCTCTAACTGTTTACGGTTCCGGTTGAAAGATGTTTGCTGGATTGAAGTTGTTATTTATTTTACCAATATCCAGATAGGTTATGCGATTTTAAAAATTATATTCTACACAAAACACAAAAGCGTCTTTCTAATTATGCTTTCTTTTTAACGGCTTTCCTAACGCAACGATGAGGATAGTAGTAAGTTTGTTTTTTGGGTTTTTTACCAGCTGGCACACCAACCCCATCGGAACACATAGTAGATACTTAACATAATTAACAATAAACTTATCGTACTTAATACTAACTTAATTCAACTACGAACACATCTGACAATCACTGACGGCAAGCAACGACCATATCACACACCTTTTAGATAATAGTCTTTATAAATTCTAAATTGTTTCTGGTTCGGTCCTGTGGTTAAGATTATTCCTTTTAATACCAATAAGTGATATCGCAGGCAAGAGACAGCTTTTCGTAAATAATGAACCTTCCAAGCTTTCCGAGTTACCCCACTTTCAACTTAAACTACATCGTCACTAAGGTGAGATCGCAGTCAAGGCTATTTTGTCTTGAATAAAAAACTTCCATGTTCTTCCAAGTGAGCCCGCTGTCAACTTAGACGCATCATCACTTACCACTTCTTTTCACACATAACCGCAGCTAAGCCTTCAAAAAGATAAAAAGAATTATGCAAACTCAATTCTTAAGAGGCACGAGCACAAAAACCATTTAAGTGCTTCATTCAATTTCCATTAGCTCTGGTTTTCTCGTTGTAATCTTGGTAAGCGGGCAAATGAACGTTCTTATTGCCCTCTTTTTACAATTAAACTAGATTTTAAACAAAGCTAATGATGTTCTGTTTTAGATTCTACGCTGTAATTAGCTATAAGACAAAGACCTAAAAGTTCTGTTTTGTATCTAGGGTTTTAAAAACAAGTCTACAATAGAAGGAGTCTAGCACTGTATAAATTTATTACTGTTATTATTCACACCCATTTTAGATTAAGACACTTTATTTACTATTACTACAGGCTTGTGTATTGTGTAACTCTTTATTGAAACGACTCAGTGAGTATTTTCCTCAAAGTTATCTACTGATTTGTAACTCTTAACACCAATACTAATGTATCATTTGGCTCAATTAAATCTCGTTACTAATCGGTACGCGTGGTCGACGCACTTGCTGACACGAATGAATGAAAGAGGTGAAAGTTCTGGAATTACGGGAACGGAACTCTCTTATTTTTGAGGATTTATGACAAACTGGAACATTATTCTCTATTTTTTTTTATTTTGTTCTATTTATACTACAATTATTAAATACTTAACAAAGCTCAATTAAAAGAGATAGGCAATTTTAAATTAAATCGCGCAAGAATATACTTTCCGCTCTAGTAGAGAATCGATGATCCAAATGAAGCGGTTCATTGATTCAAATCTTTGGACTGATTCAGATACAAATGATCTAATTTTAACGCATACGTTTTTGCCACCTCTATTTACCATTTCAAGAAGAGTAACATACTGCTTTACACATCAACGGAAAGCTTAAACTACTGTAGAAACTCCAAGTAGGGTACAAGCCTAGGTTAGAGCAACGAGGTAGAGTTTATTATTTATTTGTCAAAGACGTGCCGCCAAGCGATTTAGCGTAAATTTAAATTGCTATACCTCTTACAAGTTAGCCCACTACCATCTTAGACTGCATCGTCACTTAACAAAAGGTAAGATCGCAGTCAAGGACTATTTTGTCGTCGAATAAAAAAAGTAGAGTTGTTCGCGACCAGTACTGGGTCTATTTGAAAATGGCATGCATTTTTAATTCTGTTGTAGGCCTGTTGTAGGGATTTACATACCTTGGTCTTGTGCCCTCTGTATCAGCGGTACGTTGCGACTTGTTTGATATCGTTGGCCCACATTTCACTTTTCTGGTAGATTTTAATTGATGCTCGAGCAAAGTATTAAATCATTTTATTTACCTTTGATTAAATATTTCGTGTAACCGTGTCAATAGCGGGACTAACAATAGAACATGATGAGTTTCAATTTACGTCCCTTTTAGCTTTTGCCGGCTCCATATTAGACGGAATAGCTCATAATCAGAGACCCATACTACTCTTAATAGGAAGTTAATAAATGCCCGACAGTCTAATATGAAGGTAAATTTGAAATAGACTGACAATGAAACCAATGAAACCCAGTAAACTCTATAGAGCGTAGAGGGACTGTCATAAAACTGTAAATATGTGTTTTTGTAGATTTTAGTAATTGTGTTACACATTATTTATTTTTGGCCGTAAAATGATTAAAAAAAAATATTGATGAGAAAACAGTGAGTTTTCACATTCGAAGGCTCCTGGAAGAAAATATGAGAGATAATCTTCTCTCTGAGATAAATTGTCCTTGTGCATGTCCTTTATGAATATTTTTTTAAATTTATTTTTAAGTTTCGGTACAGAATAAAATATAACATTATAAATAAAGTTATACAAGAAATATTAATCCAAAGGAATAGCACATTTTTTATTATTTTTAATACTAAGATAAGCACGCCCAGGTCCTCAATTTATAGAGCTTTTGTCTCTGAAACAATGAGCAATTGCAATTAAAGCTTAGTCCTGAGCATAATGAGCTGAGATTCTATTATAAAAGCTTTGAATGCAGGAATAATAGATTGTTCTAAAGGAAATTAAAATAATATAATATATCTAAACAAGAAGCTCCTGGTTTGTTTAGAGAAAAGATATTATAAACTTAGTGCAAATTAAAATTTTAAAACTCTCCCGACATGTGGAATAGGATATACCCAACATCACATTTCTAATCCATCCTCAGATCCTCCTTTTCAATCCTAGATCATCATCTATCTAACACTACTCGTAAAGACATTCTATTTATTGAGTCTTTTAAAATGTATAACTGCTGTAAGTGACTGTGGAATTGGGTATCTTGTTGCTGCAGTGTTAACTCAATGTTACCATGTCTTTGAAATAATATCAAGTAACAGTACACCAAAATCCAAATCAATCGCACCTATGAAAGTTAAAAGGAATGACCTCCCTGGCGCAGTGGTGAGCGCTGTGAACTGGGAGGTCTCGGGTTCGATTCCTGGCGGGATAATTTGGGAATTTACAATTTCTAAATTGTTTCTGGTCTAGTCTGGTGCGAGGCTTTATCCGTGGTTAGTTACCACCCTACTGTCAAAGAAGTGCGATTTAGCTTTCCGGCATGATGACGTGTAGAAACTGATTCGGGGTATGGATTGAATGTACACTGCCATACCTCTTCCAAGTTAGCCTGCTACTTGCCATCAGGTGAAATCGCAGTCAAGGACTATCTTGATATCGAATAAAAAAAAAACCTTTAATCGAGTAAGAAATTAGCTGATGATCTTTAAACGCCTGAACGTATCTCTATGAATTGATGACGCCAGATCTATAAATAAAAAAGAAAACACTTCAAAATCGGTCCATTCATGGGGAGTTACGAGGAAACAGACAGACACACAGATATACAAATACAAACTTCAAACTTATATCACACCTCGATTTTGCGACGGGGCTGTAAGAGTAGTATAAGTATCAACGCTAATAACATACCTACTACGCTTTTCTATATTCTATACACGTATATTATAATAGACCACTCCAATGTCCTATTACCCCGCATCCGATACGCCAGCAATAAATTGTTTGCGGCTGACGGTGGACCGCTCCTGAGCGAGATTAGAAAATGTAGGTACACATTGAAATGGCTTCATCAGGTTGGATTCGCGCGACTATTTATTTAAGTTACGCTCTGAATAACGAAGTACAAATTAATATTTTCGCTTCAAAATGCTTTCGGCGTCAGGTTGCTTAATATTAATAGCCCAGATACTTTGAGAATAAGTTAGTAGAGATAATAAGACACGGAATGAATGCTAAAATATGCTTTTTGAAGTATCGAAATAGATAGATCAAATTCTCTTTCCTATTCGATTACAAGTTTCGGTCCCTTACCGGTAGCATTAACCGAAATAAAATTATTTAATGTCTCTAAAAAACCCTTAATAAATTTGGGTCCAATCTGTATATTGTCTTCCTTAAAAGAGCCAAAACCTTGGAAACAGAATTCAACTTCTGATTCCGGATGTATAAAAAAGAAAAGATATCTGTAGGGTTAGTATGATTTAATTCGATTAATCGTATTCGTATTCGATGACATTTTACTTTTAACCATCGGTTGTACGGAACTTGTGACTTTAAGTCAATACTGACTTGAAGTCACAAGTTCAGTAAGTACAACCGATTTTAATTTGGAGCGTATCCGTATTCGTAAACGTATAAAAATGAATGCACAAACTTGAGCTCTACGTCATGCTGTTATTGTTCATTTTACTTTGACGCTACTGTCATCGAATACGATCAGTCAAATTAAATCTTATACTAACCCTATTCAACGCTTTGATAGATGCGTTTCGATGCTTTACACATGTGACTATGTAATATCATATTATCCGTAATACTACGTTTCAAGACAAAGAGCAGCTATTTTAATAGGTTGTGTTGAGGATAAATTTTCCAAGTAACTATGTATTAATCTGTGAATTATGAATATCGATTAATAGTCATATGGAAAATTTATAACTTGCAAGATAGCGATTATCGTTTTATCTAGCCTTAGTATCTACCAGCCATAAATTTTAAAACTAATACAAGGTTACATCGTACATGGTTCATTTTATTCATAACCGGCCCACTATTGGGCGCAGATCTCTAATTGATTGAGAAAGGTTCGGCCATAGGCCATCACACTGGCCAAGTGTGAATTGGCAAAATTCACACACTTTTGAGAACACTTGAGACACGAAGTGCACTTGTGGTTGTGGTCTTGTGCAACATAATATCTCCCGCGGAGATGGCTAATCTATGGGAGAATGGCCGCCGGGCCCGGATATGGTCGGGAGGACATTATTACTATCCTACACTGTCATTGACATGTAACTGAATGAATAAAAATTAATAGGAGAGCACTTAATCATTAAATTTGTATTGCAGTGAGAGCACTTCAATATCCCGTTTTAATTGGAATTAATTCTGAGCGCGGCTTCGTGATAATCAAGTTACTTCACAAGAGCTGTCAGCACCTATTTACCGACGAAATGGTGTTGCAGCTAACTTACTCCCCGTTCCAAAAAGATTTCAGCAACCAATGCTTTCTTGAAATTTTTAATCGGCTTCCAAAAAAGGAGGAGGTTTTCAGTAGATATATGAGTACACTGATGATACATTTCATTTCATTTCATTTATTTATTTGCATTCATGAATCCAATTACATGTATAATACATAATGTCTTAAGATTACATGAAGCCCCGTCAGGGCGCTGCAAGTCACATTAAATAGTTATAATAAATCATATTAATACAATAATTAAAAGAAAGAAAAAAAAATACAATAAATAATAAAAAAAATTGTAAATACATGCATTAATGGTTCAAAATTTGGATGTCAAGCAATAATACAATAATAGTAATTAGTGAAATTAAAATAATTAGTTCAATATGTGATTCAATACGCATTTACAAGCTATGGTTAGTCAAGTTATTTATGGTCATATTAGGTCATTTGTCATTAGTCCAGTCCTTCCACATTTTTAACTTTCAATTAAATAGTACAATGCAATTAATAGTATATATCTTAGTCATAAACATTTCGATTCGTAGCCTATTGTGCAATGTATATCGTAACCGGACGTGCAATTGAGGCCTAAGAGTACCTATCACCTGCTACTACTTTGAAGTAGCTCATCAATCTCGTAGAAGCTATTTTGTATGAGCCACTGTTTAAGTTTTCGTTTAAAGGTCGTATCACTGGTCTCATTAGTAATATAATTTGGGATTGGGATTACAGTATGAGTGTTATGTAGATAGTGAGAGAACGAAATGGATATAATTGTAATAGGTACAATTTAGAAATACCAAACAGAATGACGATATAAATCGGAAATATTTATACAGATTGATTGATTGGTTGACAGACGGCTTCGTGCAGATTGCCTTTTAAGTTACCTAGCATCTACTCCTAGTTACTAGACTACATGCAACTGTGTCTAGTAAAAGTTTATTTAGATATTCTGAAACTTGAAATAATGTCGACCAAAATACTCCAGCTTTTTGGGCTCCAGTATAAATCCGAATAAAATAATTATTGTATAATTACATTATGACGTGAACACAAAACGGACCGGGTCCCGCTCTAATTAGATGTGATCCGATTTGAAAGAGACTCGTTAGTATGCAAAACCGTGTAGCGGAAATTAGGGAGTGTTTCTCTGCCCAAGAAAATAATGGTTGTATAATAATTAATAAAAGATTACTACTAGCTCCAAAAATAACGATAAGGTTCCATCTTGGTTCGATTGGAAGTAGAAGGTATATAAATACGATGTATAAACATAAAAATTCTTTTTAAAAAATCTTTTTTAAACGTATATATTTTAAATGCCAGTTAAAATGCTAGATTTTTCGGGGTTTTAGCAAAAAACATATCGCTGACCTATTTTGGAGGTCCTAATTGAAGCTTACAAACTAATATAAATCGAAATAATTATTCTAAACCTAAGTTTTTTTTTTACTTCGTTTTGTACAAAGAATTAGTGGGATAATAGATAAGTTGCACTTAAGTAGCTTTGAAGTGGGAATCTTTCAAAGTATACTGGCTGAACCCGAAGTGGTTCCGTGTAAAAACTTTTCGAAACCTTTCCTTGCTCGTTTCTCATTTTGCTTTTTGAAAACTACAAAATTTATTCATTTGAACTTTGTCGTTTCAACTCAAGGAAGCAGACGACGTTAAAATCTTGCCGTTATTTCACCGCCGTCTGAAGAAAAAGTTACAAGATACTTTAACGTTGTGAAATTGATGGCGCGAAACTTCTTCCTAACTTGTGCATTGCAATAAATCCGTGATAATTTCCATCATTTAGGCCGGCCGAATACACCCGGAAACGGAATTAGAATTTTGTGCTCAATGTTGCTAGCTTAAGGCTTTTGGTCCCAAATTCTGGACAGAAATACGCAGTTAAGGCAATTTAAGAGTTCAATTTTATTGGTATCTATTTTTAGCGGTAGCATAAAATAATTATTATCCTCAACTAAAACAAACTGACCAATTCCAATGAAAAAATATCCTTACTAATATTACAAATCCGAAAGTGTATTTGTTTCTTGGTTTGTTGTTTTGTCCTTCAATCGCACCACAAAAGAGCTAAAGATCGACGTATTTTTTACACGGGTATATTTAAGGACTTGCAGTGAACTACTTTTTATCCCGGAAATCAAAGAGTTCCCGCGGGATTTCTAGAAACTAAATTGAGCGGACGAGGTCTCAGGTATTAGTTAGTCAAAAATATGGCATGATGTTCATTCACCTTTCAAATACAGAAGGGGTAAGTAAGTTATATTTAAAAAGTCGAGTAGGTTGCGTGTTTGACAGTTTTATTTAAACCCATACCCCTACTCGATTTCTTCCAACGTTCTTTAGCTACATTTCTACACGCCATCGTGCTGGAATGCTAAATTGTTTTTCGGTACGTTTTTGATGGTAACAAGATACTGTAACCGTCGGCCACCCGACCAGAGATATTTCAGAATTCGAAGTTATCGTAATTATCCCCACCAGGAATCGAATCCGAAGACTCCCACTTTAAGACCACAGCGTTCATCACTGCGCCAGGGAGTTCATCATCCGGATTTGATACCGGATATTTACGGCCGCCCTTAATGACTTAACATCATGTCATGGAATTTTGAACTTTAAAGGCGTACTTCCATTTAAATTTATGGAAAAATTCCTTTGAGTTGGCCTACCCTCAGTCTGAACGAATAAAGTTTCCATCATGTTTTATTCGTATTCAAACTTTGACAGCCGAACGTGAAGTGTCGTAAATTGCTTTAGGAGTAATCACTTTTATTAATTACTTAACTTAACTTGTATTAATTTGATTTATTGAGATGAATTAAAGGCAGGGGATTATTCCCATAAATTTGTATTGAAAAGTAATTATTTTGAAAAACTTTCTTGCGCAGCTGAGCGAAAATCTTTAGGCAATGAAAATTGGAGATTCATTGTCTGCTTCTCCTTTAAAAAGTACTTTAACATCGATAAAATAATACGCAAGGATATGTGATTATAAAATATCTATACAGGGTGAAAATAATAAGTGTGGCTCCAAAAATAATAATATTTCAATAATGAAGTCCCTATTTTGGAACAAATTGAAATTACAGACAAAAAGTTACCAATAAAGAACTATCATTTTCTATTATTCGTTATGATTGCATTTCCAAAATTTTGCCTGAAACATTCAGGCCAAATTGGCTACATTTCAAATTCATAGGTCTACATGGTCCCAAGGGGAATATTCCTGAATGCTGTGTATCAATCGAGATATTTATATTCATAGATCAATAAAATCGGATAACACAGTCCCCCATCAAAAACTACTTAAATTGAGTCGTTGCCCACTTTGAGGTCTATGAGTCATTAGTAGTGGAATCTAACGGCAACGTCAGTTTTGAGTTCCATCCCTCAAGAGGGAGATTTAATCAATAATATTAATGTGACGACAGTCCCAGCTGACGAGGATCCTTCATTTATAACTCTGCCTACTGCCTGATCCAGCGCTCTGCTACAATCATTTGACACGTCACACGAAATCATTAATTTTCGTTCTAAATGCCGGAAAATATATGTCGGAATGAGGACGCGTCAAACACAAACTCTCAAGCATGGTCACATTATTAATATTAATTGTGTTCTAATTACTACTACAGCTATTACAATAATGTTATTACATTAACTATAAGCTATTCTTATTAATATTATAAATGCGAAAGTGTTTTCTGTTGGTTTGTCCTTCAATTACGCTGCAACAGAACTATCAATCGACGTGATTTTTTGCAGGAGTATAGTTGGGTATCTCTCTAATATTCCGGGATAAAAAGTAGTGTTAGCGACAACGGATGTTGCACGCGCGGAAGTCGACGCCAGCGCCACTTTGGCAGCTGTCAGAGGTCGAGACGTCAGCGCCGCGTGCTCGAAAGGCGGGAAAGATGGCGGCGTTTGCCTCGGTGTGGGCAGTAGGCCGCGTCTCACTTTTGGCTGGGACTCCGGGAACGACACAACGGTTTTGCTAAAGTTGCACTATGGGTTTTGCTAAGGGTTTTGTTAAAATTGTGCTATTTGAGAAATAAATATGTAATTATTAGTATCTCGGCTTGTTTGAGTCTTATAGTAGCCTATGTAAAAGTAGCCTATGTCACTACATAGGCTACTTTTTATCCCGGAAAATTAAAGAGTTCCTGCGGGATTTTAAAAACAAAATATACGTGAACGAAGTTGCGGGCATCAACTAGTACACAATAAAATACTAGTGGTTCGCCCCGAACTGAGACCTCGCGATATCCCATAATTCCCAAAAGTTTTAATTATATATTGTAATAATTAACTTTTAACATTAGACGCAATAAAAAAAATAATAGTTGACATAAAACTGTTTTACTGACACAGTGTAGCTGCCTACTCGCTTACTCGCCACGATGCTGCGCATACCGGAGTTTCTGTTCCGCGTCCGCACGCCGCCGCTGCTGCCCGGTGACTGAGTGCGCGCTGTGTTGTTTCGGATTGTGTATGCTGCTGGCCCTACTGGCCGTTACAGCGTCACCGGAGGGGTTGGCGAGCGCGAGGCTCTGCCCGGAAGTAGGAAAAGAGCTCTAAGGCTCGAAGACATCGGGGGGCAACGCCTTCCTAAGGGCGCCTCCTGTGAGGCTCGAACCACGACTTAGGATGACGTTGGGACGAATGGGGGGGGAGTGGTTGGACTAAATTAGCCCGTACGCCCCCGTGATCGTGGTAAGGATCCACGCCCAGGTAACGTTAGAAATCGGGGACCTCGTCTTCGCCGGCGAAGACGCTGTGCAGAGGTTGTATTTGTGTGCTGCCCTACCTGATAAGGAGCATTGTCGGTCGTGATCTGGTCGTCGTTATCGTAAAGGACGTGCTTGGGACGTCGTTTGTCGGGTGGGTCATTACGGTCGGGGGTGTAATCGGCTGCTTGAACTACAAGAGGATTGGGATGACTGATTGCTTTCTCAAAATAGTTTTTGGAGAGCTGTTTGAAATACTGAGCTAGAGTGGGAAGTTCGAGATCTCTGTGGAGATCTACATTGCGTACGAACCACGGGGAGCCCGTGGCCATACGCATGAACTTGTTCTGGAGGGCTTGCAAACTTTGAAATCTACTATGGGGGACGTGTGCGAATACTACGCACGCGTATGACATGATGGGGCGGATGCACGTTTTATAAAGAGTTACTTTATGGCGGAGGGACATTTTGCTTTTAGCGTTAATCATGGGGTACAGACGACTCAACACATACGCAGCCTTACGACGAGCTCTGCGTATGTGAGCTGCGAAGCTCATTTTCCTATCAAAGGTTACACCTAGGTATTTAACATCGTTTTGCCATGGGATGGAACGCCCGTAAAGGGTGATCTCATACTGGCGAAGTGTATCTAGTGATCTAGTTTTGGACTTTTCAAAGAGCACCGCTGCGCTCTTTTCGGGGTTAACCTCTATCCTCCAAAGACGGAACCAGTTGCCTAAGCTACTGACCGCCTTTTGAAGGCGAGATGTGACGGTACGGATATTTAAGTGGGAACTGTATAGAGCGGTGTCGTCCGCGAATTGGGCCATGTTGACATGTGGCGATATTGGGATGTCGCTAGTGAACAGCGCGTATAAGAGGGGGGAGA
Source organism: Hipparchia semele (assembly GCA_933228805.2). Classification (NCBI taxonomy): domain Eukaryota; kingdom Metazoa; phylum Arthropoda; class Insecta; order Lepidoptera; family Nymphalidae; genus Hipparchia; species Hipparchia semele. The sequence continues at coordinate 15,548,086 of OW121711.1, read as the reverse complement.
GCACTGAGCCTTGAGGGACTCCTGCTCTAATGGGTCTTGGAGAGGAGTAAGTCCCGTCCAGACGGTAGCGGAAGGTTCTGTTGGTGAGAAAATCTCGTAGCAGACGTACGAGTCTGTCGGGCACGCCTAGGTGGAGTAGCTTGTAGAGCAAGCCGGCGTGCCACACCTTATCGAAAGCTTTGGCTACATCAAAGAAGAGGGCTCCTGTTGGAATGCCCTTCTTCTGGAATCGGTTGAAACCAAGGAGAATGTGCTCCGTGAGGCGGTGCGCTTGGTGGATGCATGAGTGACGGGCTCGGAACCCAAACTGCTCGTCGTTGAGGAGCTTTTGCTCCTCGACGACGGCCCTAAGGCGGTTAAGGATAATTTTCTCATACACCTTGCCAAGGGTGTTGAGTAAGCTAATGGGACGATAGCTAGTTGGGAGGTTCCTAGGTTTTCCCGGCTTCGGGATACCTATAACCGTTGCTTCTTTCCACCTGTCGGGGAAGGAGCATCCCATCATGAGTGTGTTAAAAATAACAACCAGGAGGTTAATTATTTGGTCGGGGAGTAATTTAAGGGTTTTGTTATTAATTGAGTCGGGACCTGGAGCTTTCTTAGCGTGTAATTCTTTGATGATTTTACGAACTTCGCCGCTGGTCGTGGGAGGGATTGGGTCGCCCTCGGGGGCGGCTGAGAGAGAAGATGCTAGTTGATTTTCAACTAGCTCGACATGGACCCTATCGTAGGAGCTAGTGCTCGGGGAGCATTGGGTTTCTAGGCTGTCGGCCAAGCATTCGGCCTTATCGATATCCTCAAAGGCGGGCGGTTGGTTGGGACGTAATAACGGTGGGGTGGCCGAGACTGGGTCGGCTTTGAGAGATCTCGCCAGGCTGTAGTAGGCTACATGCGATGGCGTGAGCTCGCTCAGCTTCCTGTCCCATTGTTCGTCGCGGAGTTCGGTTAGGCGAGCCTTTACCTCCCTCTGGGCGCGCCAGAGATCTCTCCGATTGTCAGGTGTCGGGTATGCGTCATGGGCTCTACGTTTGGCATTTTTAATAGTGATTAGCTCTCTAACGTCGTCCGGTAGCTGCCGGCGGGTGAATCCGTTCGGTATTACCCGGGAGCAAGCGCTGAGAGCGTCGCGTATGTGGTTGGTAAGGTGCAGTGAGGCTGCATGCGCTTCGTCTAAACTCACTATCCTGTCGGGGATTTGAGAGATGTGCACTGAGTCTGGGGACTTAAGATGCTCGGAGAGCTTCTTGAAGTCGATGACTGTTTTGGTCGGGGGGTCCGCGGTGGTCGGGGGTCCTAGCTGGAGTAGGACGGGACGGTGGTCTGAACATAGTTCGGATAGCACTTCTAGAGGACTCACCTGAAGGGTGATATTCTTCAGGAGCGCTATGTCGAGTATGTCCGGTCTGTCTGTGGACCGTTCGTCCATAGGGTAACGAGTCGGTTTGTCAGGGGCGATAATTATGAAATTAAGGTCCGGGCGGTCTGTCAGTCGTTTTAGTTGGTACCCACGTGTGTTGGGGGATATAGAATTCCAGCTTCTGTGTTTAGCGTTGAAATCTCCAGCCAAAATGACGGAGTCTCCTAAGGAGAGGAGTGCGCGAATGTCACTCTCTAGTAGGTCTTTCGAGGGGGATAGATATACTGATGCTAGTATGACCGTCGGATGGCCGGTCATACTCACCCGACAGATAGAGGCTTCCATATTTGTGAGAGTTGGAGGATCGAGAGGGGTGCAGTGAAGAGCCCTTCTATAGTATATAGCAGTACCACCACGAGCAGTGGTTCTGTCGTTCCTGATGAGGTCGAAATTGGCAATACGCGGATTTTTTCTACTAGGTTTTAAGAAAGTCTCTTGCACTAGGAGAATGTCTATTTGATGTGCACATACAAATTCTCGGACTTCGTCTATTTGGTCGGTAAGGCCGTTTGCATTGAAAAACGCGACAGCCAGGGAGTGAGGTTTGATTCTACTTTTGGTTGTACTCGGCATTGTGGGACTTTTCGAGTTCGGCTATAGTTTTGCAGGCGGCGAAATGAAGGGATATTGCGCTGAGCGCTCCTAGCTTGGAGACGTCCTGGCAGAGGGATTCTAATTCCACTATGTCTATAGCGGCGAAAATGCGGCTAATGAGGATGAGATTATCCGCATAATTAGGGGCTGCGGCAGCCTGCGCTGAGTGGGATGAGGGAGCTGCGGGTTTAGGCGCAGCTGCCGGTTCGGGTCGGGCGGGCTTAGCCGCGGGTGCCTGGGTAGGCTTGGGCGCCGGATGGTTGGCCCTGGGGAGGGGTTTTTCCCATGCATTAGTGGCCGGGGCCGGTGCAGGGACGAATGTTTGGGCGGGTTTGGGGGGTGCCGCAGGTTTGCGGCCTTCCGGCTTGACCCTTCGCCTAGGTTCTCTGGGAGCTTTGGGACATCCGCGGTAATTCGCGGGGTGTCCTTTGCTCCTACAGAGAACACAGCTCGGGGGCTCCTCGGTCGGCTGCGTCCTCGGGCAGTCAGAGGTGCCATGGTCCCCTAGGCACTTAACGCACCTAGGGGTGGCGAAACAGTTACGGGCGGAGTGCCCGTATAACTGACAACGGTGGCATTGGCCCAACCTACCGCGGTTGTTGGGCTTCTCGATACTGAGCCCCGAGAGGCGACATACCGACGTAATTTCGTGTATTTTCTTACCCGCGGGGGTAAGCTCTAATGAGACCAGGACCATCTCGTAGGGGGACTTGGTTCTAGGATGATACATCCTGTGAACCTCGAGGACAGGCAGCTCCTGGGAAAGGAGGTCCGACTTGATGAGCTCGGTGTTGAGCTCTTTGGGGAGGCCACGAATGACTACCCGTAGGACACGTTCCTCGGGAAGGGCATAGGTGTGAAAACCTATGTTTTCCTGTCGGAGGGTCTTAGTTAGACGACGATGGTCGTCGGAGCTAGGGCATTGGACCCTGATACCTATGGCGGTGGAACGGGCACTCGAGAAGGTGATGCCACGCTGGTCGAGTAAGGGCAGGATGCGCTGCCAGCTAAGTTTTTCCCTAATATATAGGGGAGGGACTTTTTCCCTGGGCGGGTCCTCCATGGGGGAGTCTTCCGACTCTTCCTCGGAGGCCGCTTGGGAGGGCTGGGACGCGTCGATTACCACCTTTTTGGGTGGGTTCGCGTGTGATTTTGAAGCCTTCAGCTTGCGCTTCTGGCTCTTGGACTCGACTTTAGTGAAGTCGTCCGTTTCTGAAGAGGCGGGGGACGTCTCGGAGTGAGGCTCCTGGACGCGAGGGGTAGGGGCTGGGGGCCCAGCAGGGCCCTTGGACAGGTTAATTGGGTGAGCTGAAGGCTCGGATGTGGTCTTGGAGGGAGGCTCCTTGACCTTTTGGGGGATCGGGTGGGCTGAAGGCCCGGCGGGGGTCGCGGAGTTAGGCTCCTTGACCTTTTGGGGGATCGGGTGGGCTGAAGGCCCGGCGGGGGTCGCGGAGTTAGGCTCCTTGACCTGGGTGGGCTGGGGGGGGTCTTCCTCCATAGGTGAGGAGGACGGAAAGTGTCTTTCCGCTATCTCCTCAAATCGGTCGGGGCCCTCGTGAGAGGCCCATGATTCCCTGAACATGTTCAGGTACTCAGGGCTCCTGCGCTTGAGGTCGTTAATAAGGCGCTCCACGTCGAAGACGCCTTTCCTTTTTGGCTTCGCTGGGCCCTTAGGGGGCCCGGAAGCGGGACGATCGGGGAGGGAGGGGTCCATGTTGGACCCGGGAGCTGAGCTGTCCCCCCTGCTGGAGCAGGGAGGTGGGTACCTAAGGTGAAAAAACCCTACTTGAGTCTCCGTCCTTAGGTGACGGAGGTGTGTACCTACTATGCACTAAGCCTAGTGTACTCACGGACCGGAACCCTGGAACTACACTAAAACCTAACCACAACGCAGAACAAAATCCGGGGGCACACAGCACAGCAATCCTTTTTGGCACTTTCACAATAATAACACGCGGGCGCGAGCGATAGAGCAGCGGAGGTATTCTACGCATGGGCAGGCGTCCGCACGGGGCGAACGCTGACAGCGGAATCGAGTGCGCGCTGGCGTGCGGGTCATATTTATACCTTCCGTCGTCCGAACGGACTTTCACGGCTCACTCATTTCGCGCATGCGCAAAGAGCACTAGATAGTAAGTGATTCTATTGGTAGATGTAAACTGTGTACTCGTTAGATGTATGTAGTATGTAAGCTCAATAATTGTATATAGTAAGCTAAGATTTGTAAATAAATTATTCCATTCTATTCCAATCGTGGGTTTTAATTAATACAACCCAGAACTTCCTAAAGTGGTGACTCCCGACGCTAGAACACCCTGAAGAGTACAAGTTCGGAACAAAGTGATAAACATGGATCAAAATACGAAGCCATCCACCTCCGCTCAATCAAGTCTCCCGGGGCATGAAGAGATAGCCGCTATTGCTCTCTCACTCCGCGTTCCACCATTCTGGCGTGACAAATCAAGACTTTGGTTTATGAGTTTTGAAGCCGCCACAAGTGAACTCAAAAAAGGCCAGGAACAGTTGGCCCAGATGGTCATTGCACAGCTGGAGAAGCAAGATATTGAGCAAGTTTCTGACATACTATGTAACCCACCACCGTCAGATTTATACAACGCTTTGAAGAAACGTCTGATCTCTGTCTATGAAGAATCCGACAGTCGACAACTGCAAAAACTACTTTCGGAGATAGAACTAGGAGATCAAAAGCCTACGCAACTCCTACGCAGAATGCGATTTCTCGCTGGGGATAAAGTGCCAGATTCGACGCTACGGCTAATGTGGACGAATCACCTTCCTCCACACATCCGATCCGTACTGGCCGTCAGCGAGTCCTTCAGCAACAAGACTACACTCGATGAGCTCGCACTACTCGCAGACAAGATGATGGAATCAAGTCCCAGCCCGCAAATCGCTGCCGTCGATGCAAGTCCGTCACGTACTCCTAGTTCCGACACGCAATTTCTCATCAGCGAAATCCAACGATTATCTCTCGAAGTGTCCGCCCTGAAAACAGCGCATTCCAACCGCACTCGCCACGGAAATGGAGGCAGTAGAAGGCCGTTTTTCCGAAGAAATCGTTCCTCGAGCCACAGATCACGAAGCAGGACGCCTACACCCTATTGTTACTATCATCGGCGATTCGGCTCTGAAGCGAGAAAATGCACCACGCCGTGTTCGTTCAAGAGCACTAATAACAATCTGAAATCGGAAAACTAGAAACCGCGCTGGATGCAGCGGGTTCCGGCGTAAATGAAAAGTCATACCGCTTATTCGTCACTGACAAGAAAACAAGAACGACATTTTTAATCGACACGGGCGCAAATATCTCCGTGTTACCACCACGCAAGGGTCAAACTCCAGTGCCACTGCAATTTCAACTCTATGCCGCTAACAATACGGTCATTCCTACCTACGGAGAGAAGACAATGGAGCTCGATTTCAATTTACGTCGGCCATTCAAGTGGCAGTTCATAGTCGCGAAGGTCAGCAAACCTATCATCGGAGCAGACTTTCTTCAGCATCATCAGTTAATCGTGGATATCAAAAACCGAAAACTTATCGACGGGAAAACCAACCTGACGTCACAGTCATTCGTCCGAGCTACAAACGTACCTACGATAAGAAGCATCGATGTACAACAAGCTTACCACGGCATCTTAGCTGATTATCCTGGAGTGACGAGGCTAACTTCAATGAGTCTCACACCTGAGAACAACGTCGAACACTTCATAGAAACAACTGGTCCGCCACTTCACTGCCGCGCTCGACCAATAGCTCCGCACCGCTACGAACAAGTACGGAAAGAGTTCCAAAACATGATTAAACAAGGACTATGCCGCCCAAGCAAAAGCCCTTGGTCTTCACCACTACACATCGTCCCAAAGAAGAACGGCGATTTAAGAGTCTGCGGCGATTACAGAAGACTGAACAGTGTCACGATTCCCGATCGTTACCCGATTCCAAGAATCAAAGACTTCACGTTTCAACTGGCGAACAAGACTGTGTTTTCTACAATCGACTTGAACAGAGCCTACCAACAAATAAAAGTTCGTGAAGAAGACATTCAGAAGACTGCCATAATAACTCCAATGGGTCTCTTCGAATTTCCAAGAATGACACCAGGACTGAGGAACGCCGGCCAAACCTTTCAACGATTCATTCACGAAGTACTTCACGGTCTCGATTTCGTCTACGCATTCATAGATGACCTCCTAGTCGCAAGTCCAGACAAACGACGCACGAAAATCATCTACGAACAGTATTACGAAGACTCGAAGAAAATGGCATCACAATCAATCCTTCAAAATGCATATTTGGCCAAGCTGAAGTCAAATTCCTCGGTTTCACTGTGAGCGAAGAAGGAATTAAACCGCCTGCCGAAAAAGTCACAGCAATTTGCAACTATCCGAAACCTCACACCATAGAAGAGCTCAGGCGTTTCCTCGGCATGATAAATTTCTACCGAGAACACATTCCGAATGCCGCATCAATTCAAGCTCCACTCCATTCATATCTTCACAATGCGAAGAAAAGAGATCGCACGATCATCGATTGGACCGACGAGGCAACAAAATCATTTGAAGCGTGTAAAAATGCGATTCAAAACGCAGCTTTACTCGCTCATCCATCGCACAACGCTCCACTCGCAATCTTCAGCGACGCATCCGACGTGTCAGCGGGAGCCGTCTTACAACAATTTGTCAGAGAGAGATGGCAGCCGCTTGGATATTTTTCGAAGAAATTCTCCGACGCGCAACGCAACTACAGCACTTTCGATCGAGAGCTACTCGCTATCTACATGGCTATGAAACACTTCAGGAAGACATTCGAGGGAAGAAACCTTATTGTTTTCACCGATCACAAGCCACTGACCTACGTACTTCAGAAGCCACCTTCACCTTCTGAAACACCACGAAGAGCGAGACAACTCATTTTCATCAGTGAATTCACCACCGATGTTCGTCACATCAGCGGTAAAGACAACATAGTCGCCGACGCACTGAGTCGCATACCTATCGAAAGTATAGCCTGCCCTACCACGCTCGACTATGAAGAGATAGCGAAGGCGCAAGAAAGAGACAGAGATAGCATCGAGCAACTCGCAAGGCAAAGCAATGTTCCGGAATACTTACCACCTGCCACAGTAAGCACTACCGTCCCAGCGAAAAGGCAAGAGGCAAGCACAGCTACATCAACTAGTCAAGTCAAGCCATCGTTGAAGACGACTCGTTCTGGGCGCATTTGCAAGCCGCCTGTACGTTTTCACTAGAAAGGGAGCCCTGTAGCTGCCTACTCGCTTACTCGCCACGATGCTGCGCATACCGGAGTTTCTGTTCCGCGTCCGCACGCCGCCGCTGCTGCCCGGTGACTGAGTGCGCGCTGGCGTGCGGGTCATATTTATACCTTCCGTCGTCCGAACGGACTTTCACGGCTCACTCATTTCGCGCATGCGCAAAGAGCACTAGATAGTAAGTGATTCTATTGGTAGATGTAAACTGTGTACTCGTTAGATGTATGTAGTATGTAAGCTCAATAATTGTATATAGTAAGCTAAGATTTGTAAATAAATTATTCCATTCTATTCCAATCGTGGGTTTTAATTAATACAACCCAGAACTTCCTAAACAGCGCCATCTATTAGCATTATTGTGAAGCTAATAGCGTCACTATAATGCTAATAGATGGCGCATTAAAATTAAATAATTTCGTTTCTTTATAACATTTATCTAATTTTAGTATTTGTTGTTCAAGTACAGGATATAACTGAATTTTCAACCAAGTTTCACTTCTAATATTCAGTAATTCAGAAGTTATAGGGCTCTGACAGACATTTAGACGGACACACTTCTCTGTCTAGTAGGCAAGCGCCCTAGTTGACTCAGAGAACTCGGTTCGCTCGTTCAATTATCATTTTACTCAGGTTTATTAATAATGCTTAAAACAATATTCGATAGTAATTGTAATAATATATTGTGCATACCGACTGTCAAAACTCCCGTTCCGACCAGGCACAAGAAATAATATACCGGAATTTCAATTTACAATAACATGAATTTAATATAGTTTCATACATGATAAATGGGTCTGCGTTATTTGCAGTTACATTTTGGGTAAATATAATAATAAGATCTGCTACGGTCATATTACTTTACACTCCTACTTAGAGACGAGTTATTTCCAAGTCAATTAATTGAAGTTTGACAATTTTTTTTTAAATTGATAACTTTGTCGTCGTTCCTAAAATAAAATATACCTACCGATTGTGTATATTCAGTTAAATACATTAGTTATTTTTATTCGATGACAAGTTGGTCCTTGACTGCGATCTCATCTGATGTTATAATAATAATAATTCCTTTTGAAATCTGATGTTAAGTGTTGATGCAGTCTAAATTGGTAGCGGACTAACTTGGAAGGGATATGATATGACACTGTACATTCAACCTGTACGGTCTATGTCGAAACCGTACAATTCGCCCAGTCATCATTCACGCTTTATTATAAATACGCTAGGGCATACACCCCTAATCGATTTCTACACGCCATCGTGCCGGAACGCTTGGCGGCACATTTTTGACGGTAAGGTGGTACTAGCTACAGCCAAAGCCTCCCACCAGACCAGACCAGAGACAATTCAAAAATTACAAATTCCGAAATTGCAACAACGCTCACCGCTGCGCCCGGGAGGTCGTCAAAATAATCACTTACTAAGATTAATATATTTTTCACCTCACTAGCTCAAAAAGGGCGCCTTTGCTGTCTAAAACCGTGAGCAAAAGTCGTTTTTGCTCACTCAGTGAGAACAAATGTCTCAAAAAAGTTCAACACTTTTTCTTACTGAGTGAGCAAAAACGACTTTTACTCACTGGTTTTAGACAGCAAAGGCGCCCTTTTTGAACTAGTGAGGTGATAAGTTGTATGTATCACACGATAGTAAAGATTTTGTTTCTTGTGCCTTTAAATCCCTCACTACTTAGGATTCTGACTAACAATCCTTCGCCCGTTCGGGGTTCAAACAAGGCACTCGCAACAAAAAGGATTTTTGCTATCTTGTTGAACAAATAACTATATCACACGTATAAAATAAAATAGAGATCGTTTGCATGTACAAAGTGTATCTAATTTTGAAGGCAACCTTAGAAGACCCCATCAACGAATTATTGAGCATTGAATGAGCAGTCCCTTTTACTTCCCTTTATACGCATCCTTTTCAGAAGTAGATACGATATGGAATTCAATCTCGCAATTATGACACGGTTCAATTTTTTCTTTACCGATTGTGTCTGCTCACGTAAAGACCCCATTAGGACGGAGCAGGGATGTTACAAATAAAGGATAATGATGATCCATTATGGAGCACACTTTCATCCTATGTTTGGGAAAGGCGGGGGGTTTTTTGTTTTCCTAATGATTGAATTGATTGCTCGGAGTTTATTTTTGATGCCTTGTAATAGAAAGGTTTAGATAGATACCTACTCAGTTTAATACACATACACATAGTTACATAGTTTTGATATTAAAAAACAACCGTACCGTTCGTCACCGAACACAATTTCAATCTCACCACCTGGGTGCCTGGAGCACTTCGACAATATTCCCACTAAATTAGAACATGGCGTTATTCAAGGGGCGGACCAACAAATTCTTAAAAAGCCGGCAACGCATTAGTGGTGCCTCAGGTGCTACAAATATTCATGGGCGCCGTAATCACTTAACATCAGCTGACCTGCCTGCTCGGTTTCTCGGTAAAAATATATAAAAAATATATGAATAAAAATATTTTTTTAATAAGATTCGAAACTAAAAATCCGGCTTTAAGTATGCCTAGCCAGATCTCCTGAATTGGATGAATAAAATTATGTTTCATTCAACGGATTATTTTATTATATTAATTTCGTACAAATTAGTCGAATATATTTACCTGTTAAACTCCTGACATGTATTAAATATTGCCTCTATTACGATTAATTACAAGCGCAATAACCAGATGAATACATAAATCTTGTTGAATGCACTCATTTATTTAATCAAGCACAATTAATACTGATTTAATATTATAGTCCAGTCAAAATAGACAAAAATAAGTCATAACTTAGGAAAAATTCGCATAGAGCTGAAAATTGGCAGAGACGTTAAATACATCATTATAAATGAAATGTCAAAAATCCCCTTCGATCCTACTTCTGCAAAAAATTTTATTCAAGGTCAAAAGTATGAAATTAAGGTTTTTTCCATTTTTCTCGAAAACAGTTAGTATTATCGTGAAAATAGGTCAGACATAAGTTGTAGATCATACAATTCTCTACAAAAATGGTCCAGTCACTTTTTCTCTTACGACTCACCATTCATGAGATATCGCGGTTTTAATCATTAGAAAATTCATATTTTACATAATATGCACACATTTCCGCAATTTCCGCACCACCTATGAGGTAATGTACTTGGCGCATTTTTTTAACGTGGTTTCCCCAGTAGGTATACTCCACGATCTATTGTAATAAAGAAAGTTTGATCACATCGTATCCTATTAATTGAAAGAATAGTAATATTGCTAATGATTAAAGTGGAATAGGTTGTTTTTTTCTACATGTCATTATACAGGGTCACTGGAAATGTGACGCATTCCTCTTAAGGGATTATAGATGGGGTCAAAACTAATCGATTTTGTTATGTGATATTGTATCCGAAACCTAACGGTTAATGAGTTATTTGAAATTTTATAATTATTGGTCAAAATACGATTTAGGCCAACTAAAAATGTAAATTAAAAAAACTATGTATCTGAGTGAGGTTTTTTTGTTACTTTTTGTCAGAAAACATCCCAAGTTTTTATAATAAATACAAAAATTATCAAAAACTACAACCGTTTTTAAAAAAATGAGCCTTTAATGAATAATTAAGATATTTTTTATCACATTCATCGAAAGTAAACACAAATTAAAAAAAATCTTCTATGTAATTAAATCTGCAAAACATTTTAAAAATATTTCCATCTATCTAGCTTTCAAATGAGGTATTATAATGGCAAATAACTTTTTTAAACCACTTGTTATTGAGAAGGGAACAATAAAAGGTTGATATTAAAATCAAATTATGAATTTATTAATTTACAAATCTTGTTCGAATTGTGAACCCCTATTTCTAATACATGCTTAGAAATAGGGGTTAAAGATTATTATTATTAAACCACGTTAAAAAAATGCGCCAAGTACATTACCTCATAGGTGGTGCGGAAATTGCGGAAATGTGTGCATAATATTATGTAAAATATGAATTTTCTAATGATTAAAACCGCGATATCTCATGAATGGTGAGTCGTAAGAGAAAAAGTGACTGGATCATTTTTGTAGAAAATTGTATGATCTACAACTTATGTCTGACCTATTTTCACGATAATACTAACTGTTTTCGAGAAAAATGGAAAAAACCTTAATTTCATACTTTTGACCTTGAATAAAATTTTTTGCAGAAGTAGGATCGAAGGGGATTTTTGACATTTCATTTATAATGATGTATTTAACGTCTCTGCCAATTTTCAGCTCTATGCGAATTTTTCCTAAGTCAAAAGTCTATTTTGACTGGACTATTACCTGACTATGGCAAAGGCAAAAGGAAAAATTACTATATATATGTACGTATATGTATGTAAGTATGTGACTCTACGAATTTTCCATCGTAGCGAAATAGGTAGCAAATAAACTGCTGAACTAATTTTGATAAATCGTCAATCAATTCGTTATGAATTCTGATGATCCGGGTGACAAAGGCTAGATTATCATTATGACGGATGTTACATCGAGTTTTCCATAGTCGGTCTAGTTTTACTCGATTGATAATTTTAGTGAGTGACATTAAAATTATTAATAACAATGTGCGTAATACCGAATTGATATTTGGCAACTTCGTTTCGCTTCGTTCGCCACTGATACTTATTATGAGGTAGGCATTGCTAAGAAAGGACTGAAAAGGATTTTTGAAAATTCAACCCCTAAGGGGATGAAATAGGGGTTTGAAAAATCTAACTTAACCTGAGCGAAACTGCGGGCTTTTAAGCTCATTTGAGAGGAGACCTGTGCCGAGTATTGGATTGGCAATAGGTTGAAAAAAAAAAAAAATGTTTTGTGTGTCTGGTGGGAGGCTTTGGCCGTGGCTAGTTACCATCCTACCGTCAAAGACGTGCCGCCAAGCGATTCAGCGTTTCGACCGATTAGGGGTATGGGTTGAATCTACACTGCCATACCCTTTTCAAGTTAGCCCGCTAGCATCTTTGACTGCATCGCCACTTATCATCAGGTGAGATCGCAGTCAAGGAATATCTTGTCATCGAATAAAAAAAAGAGAATTTTCGTGAAAAGAGTGAAATTGATCTTTGGGCCTCACAATAGATAATTCACACTAGTTTACTATTAACTAATTTTGCCACTTATTCATTTCTGGCAGATATTAAGCAATTATCGCGAAACAAAGGGTGTCATACATAACTCGCTAGTAATATTAGAAACTTCGCTTTTGGCTGTTTCTCCCACATTAGTGGGTAAGAGGTGCTATGGATATAAAGGGGTTCCGCGTAATTGTAATTGATATTGAGTTAATGATTGCTTCATAGACAAATTCACGTGAACCGCCAAGACAAATTAATTGTTAATAAATAATTAAGATGGATATATTGAGATGGCCAGACATAGCTCATATTTTTTTTCCCCATTTCTCTTGCATGGGTATTAAAAATAAATTTGAAACGCAGTTTTAAAATAAAAGAGAATTTCTAAGTGAACACTTGGACCCTCATAAATATTTCAAAGTGCAGGCAGTTTATTTTTAAAAACAAAGTATAGGGATTTTGGAAACACATTAAGATTAGAACAAAAAAGGGTCTTTAGAAATTGCAATAGAAGTGCAGACGTTTTAAAAGGAAACATTTAGAATCAGATCATAAATCTAGTTGAAACATTTTGCCTTCACAAAATATTGAAACCAGATGTGTAGATTGACATAGCCGAACCGAGGCGAAGGGCATAGAAAATAAACAAAAAAGCAAGGCGTGACCGTAAAATGACGCTTTCGATAATTGGCCGAAACATTTTGGCGGGAATCTTAAATGGGCGTGACTATAGTAAATGACGCTATCAATAATTGGCCGAAACGGTTTTGGCGGGAAACCCAAGTGACAAATCAAGTTAAGGCAAATTACTTTGGAGGTGGTCTCTATGTTACAGTTTGGAGAAGGGGCGATATGGACTCGAGGGGGGAGATACACGGGTGTGCTTGCGCAGGAAGGCATTCGGGAATCGAGAGGAGAGCGAGGCGGTCGGTTCCATCTCCGATAAATTTAATCCTAAGATTGTGTAAATTTTAACCTATTTTAATAGAACTATACATAAAAGTAGAATCAGTGTAATAATTTACAATTAAGATTATAAGCAAGTGTGTGTGCGCAACGAGGCCTGAATATTTCTGGTAATGTACAAATATCTGAATAACTAAATTTTGATATAAATAGAATCACAGATAATTTGCTTCCTTAAGTTTGGGATTAGACGTACGTTTATTGCAGTAAATTAAGATGCATCCAGATATAATTCTCGAGGCTTTATATGCAGAAGAACAAAGGGATAGGAGACGTGCGAGAGAGATATCTCGAGACGATGGGTTCTCTATTATGATGTATATCTTATTTCTGACATTTGTTCTATATCTGCTCTTTTTATTAATCAGATTAATGTGGTCAAATCTGAGAGAGTGAAATGTAATAATTTGGCACACATACCACTTGCTTTGGAAGAGGAACATTTATATAAAATATAATCAGGAAGTTGTGAAAACGAGAATAAAATATAACTTATTATCTGTGAATCTATTTAACGCAATGTATTATGTGTTGTAATTTCTACTAAAACTATGAAATGTCTTGTCTCCCTGATACCACTAGTAGAAAGTGTACATATTCTCTTAAGCATTTAACACCTTTTGTAGCATGTGTGTATATTTTAGTCTAAGATGTCTTAGGTTAGAATGCCACAAGGGTTTTTCATTTGGATATTTCCGTTTTCCCTTGTCTTAGAATGGCTGGTAGGTAATGGAATATCCGGTTGGTTCTCAAATGACCCCATTTGGAACCAATCTAAATAATCAAACAGTTTCTTTTGAGTAGATTTAATAAAATGGAAAATAAATCTATGAAGTCATAATTATCATCTTTTACTGAACAACCCTAATATTTCTCCTAAGGTATTCAATAATGGAATGTTCTCAAAGGTTCTGTCTACATAAATTGATTTAGTGTTTTATTAGTATTCAGTTGAACCCTAGACTTAACATCTGTAACGTGTGGCGGGCTGAACCGAACAATCCAATAGTGAAATACTATATCCAAAATTGAGTCACGACTCTTCAGTAGGCAGTCAGTTTAGAAAGTGCAGACTAGTGCACTAATTTAGGTCAATAGGCGACATTAAATTACTTAGGGTCAGTTTATTCTATCACGATAGAGAAGTCTGCTTTCTTTCATAAACAAAGCAGATAGGTGAACGAGATGGAACAATATTGCAGTCTAAAGAAACTTTGACTTATTTTGTTTTACATAACTAATAGACTAGATTCTAGACTCACTTCGGGTTAGAAGTTAGGTATGAATGAAAACTTTAGAAATCATTCACTATAAATTAAGTCTTCAAATGTACGAGACTCCGAGATACCAGAGCGACCTTCGAGCTACGGGTGTGGGTCAACGGTACTTCCTACAAACAGGTAAGAAATTAGAATCTTTTGTTTATTGTATTTACAAACTGTAGGTGTAGGGTGACCACGATATTACTTCGGAATAGAGGACAAGATAGGGTAATAGGTAGGGTGACCATGATGAAATACTACAGGGATTGAGACACTGAGGCTGATTGAGTATTGGCTAAATTAATATGTTTGACTCAGATGAGTCAAAGTTATTACTAAGTGGTACACGGTTCGATGGCGTTCTTGGCGGCGAATTTCCGGCACAACCAAACACGCCATGTCTTACAGCACGACTCTCGACTTAGATTTGGCCAAATCTATATCAAACTGAACAATGAATACAAATAAATAAAACCATGGTATTGGGGCGAGCTATAAGCTCAATGAAAAGAATTGTACCAACCCTTCGGGGTGTATGGGAACACCAAAGCGCTTCGCAGCGAAAGAGAGTCGGCTGTGCCCCCATAACAATGATAAAAGGCCGTGGAGCGGCGTAGGGTTTCCCCCGTGCTAGAGGGAATTCGGTCAGAACGACGGCCCAAAAAGAGGCAAATTCGTACACTGTACCAGCTAATCATTCATTCTACTCGTATTTTAAACTTAAATTGATAATTTAACTCTCTAGGATTTCCCTGTTTTTCTGAAGGTTGGAGAATGCATAACATAATTCTTTTGAAGTTTGTTCATAATTAATCCGCGACAGCTAAAGTAGAATGATTTGGTAGCCTACTTTGTCCATCGAACGAAATGAACGAACCCGAAGGGTGCTTAGTACATAACAGTGTTCATGCCAGAAGCCAATATGTCTCTCGATCCTGAGGTGTTTTACCTATAATTAGAATATTCTTCTTTACTCAATCAATCCACTAGATATCACTAGACGATCCAGCTGCGTACCATCACAGAATTTTGGTGCCGTGACCAGGATATAATCCTGG
Organism: Hipparchia semele; assembly: GCA_933228805.2. Lineage (NCBI taxonomy): Eukaryota > Metazoa > Arthropoda > Insecta > Lepidoptera > Nymphalidae > Hipparchia > Hipparchia semele. The sequence continues at coordinate 15,532,405 of OW121711.1, read as the reverse complement.
AAAATCTTGAAAGCCTGGGAATTTTGATGCCGGAGGTGACCAGGGGTCTATGTACGTATTCGAAATAACGATACGACTAGATCTATATTAATAATCCATATTAGAAAAAAAAAAATACACAACGTAGAAACTTGTGATTGGATATAGGAGAAATATTTAGGTGAAACAATGAAAAGGGAGAAGGGAGACAAGACACACTGTGCATGTTATTATTATATTGTACATTAAATTATATGTTGTGCACTTATTTTATTTAGTGTATAGGAGAAGCAGAAATAAGCAGTATGTTTTATAAATGTAAAATTTACAGGATTCTAGGAGGAGATTGCAGTGAACGGAGCATTACACTTGCTTATTTCTTAGACTTAATTGTTTATCCTTGCTTTATCTTGCAGTTTATTTTGTTGAACCTAGAGATCCCACAATAGAACGGGCCAAACCCCATTGTCATTTCACATCTGGTTTTAAAATTGTGCCATTATTACGTGTTTCGTTAGACGGCTCGCAAAGGCGACTTAGTAAACAAGTAATATAACATCTGGCGGACTTGAGCGATTATTAGTTAGAAAGTAGTTAGGAACAACGTTTTAAAGCGAATTGTTTAAAGATGCCGGCAGGTAAAAAGGAACGGAATACAAAGCGGGTAGCAACGGGTCGATTAGATAAAGGTGCGGTAGAAACAAACGAACAAACGGGAACTGTAGGTAACTCGACGTTAGAGTTGATTCTACAAAAAATCAACGAATTCGATGGAAAGTTGCAGCAATTGAGTTCAAAAGTGAATTCATTGCCAAATGAAAGCGCGAGTGTTACGTCACACGAGTCGGTTGGAGTAAGTAACGAAAGTAGTAGTGATGGACCAGGGCCTAGAGTTGAGTCTGCGGGAGCTAGTGTATCTCCTTCTGAGACTCGGAACGTTTATGTAGTACAGCCTTCGGTTACCAAGCCGAATTTCGATGGAAAACCATTTACAAACCCTATTGCGTTTTTAAAGCGATTAAAAAAGTATATTAGAGCGGTAAATGGGTCGGATCGGGAGATCGATATAGCGTTAGGATGTATAACGGGACACGCACGTCAGGTCATGGAGTTATACTCGAAGGACTGGGCTACGTTTGCCGATTTTGAGACCGATTTTAGACGAACTTATTGGACCGAGCAGATCCAAGAATCTGTGAGGTATAGGTTGATTAATGCGATATATTCGAGCGATTCTGGAATGACGATGTCCGAACATTTTGCTGTACAGGTAGAATCGATGCAATCATTAACTATTGCGTTTAGCGAGAGTGACTTAGTAAATTCTATTATGCGGCATTATGCGATAGATATTCAACGGCTGTGGTTTACTAGGGCTGGAGAAGTTAACATCATGAACGGGGCAAAGTTTCTAAGAAGTATAGAGCAAAATATTGTTGAAAAGCCGAGAGGAGTTGCGAGAGAGGTAGTAGGTAATAATTTTAGAGGTAGGCGTTACGACAGGTCATCGCTAGCGCGGCCTATTGTCGCGGCCATTTCAGCGAATAAGTGGAATACTAGAGGTAACACGACCCGAGGACGGGGTTATCGCCAGAGTAGGTCAGGTTACAGGCCAAACGTTAACAGACCAGCGTTTTCTGGGGCTGAGCGAGCTAGACCGGCTATTACTTTTGTAAAGGGGGGCGAAAACTCTGCTTTGTCGAAAGAAGGAGGGGGAGAGGGACCTTCAAAAAACTAGGTATCCCCACACAAGCGAGGTACAATAATCTAGAATTGTGTAGAACGGGGAAAGTAGAGACCTCGAAACGCGGAAGGCCAAACGTGGCTTATGATATTTTAATTAGCAAAGGATGGAGACCGGGTCAGAGCTTGGGCATTGGCGATAAAGGTCTTAAACGATTAATAAAGGGCGGAAAGGTTAGCGACGAAAGTAGCTGTCAGGTTGAAGCTAGAAGCATAGGAATCTTATTGGAAAATCAGTTTAACAACGTAATAGAATGTGGTGAGATAGGTATTGAGTGTGAGCTGTGTGTAAGGAGAGGAATAAACGTATACACGATGTACCATGAACTTGATGGGTCGATTGACGAAGGAATTGATTATTCCTTACCTAAGTTACCTGAAGTGAGTGTAAGCTTGTATGGGAGGAGTATAAATGCACTTATCGACACGGGAAGTCAGATTAGCGGAATAACTAAGGAATTATACGATTCTATTCTAATTGGAAATAATACCTTGTCAGAAATCGCCATCCCAGCGATTCAAATACAAGGGGCATTCGGTTCACGAAGCGAAAGTACAAATAGGATGTTATTAATAGAGTTCAAATTAGGAAGTACATTAGTTGAAGCACCTGTACTAATTATGCGACGTTTACCTAGGTCGTTGATACTCGGATATGATTGGTTAGAACGAGTAAAGGGAGTAGTAAATTGCGGCAGCGAACGGACACTGACCATCGAGCATTTAGGAGTCAAGTCTTGCGTAAGACTGAACTCGGATTGTAAGGTCGAAAGGTTAGGGGGAGAGACGAATGCCGCCACAATTAATTCTATATTGAATCAAGGTACTAGGTCCGAGGAACGTAGCTTATCTATTAAGGATTCGAATGGCGAGGACAGAAAGGGGTATTGTTTGAATGATTCAAATTTAAGTAGGGAACAAAAGGAAATGTTGTTACCTGTGTTGAATAAGCATTGTAAGGTGTTTACAGATAGATTAGGATTGACTAACAGGTACGAACACGTCATCGAGTTAGTTGATGAGATTCCTTTTATAAAGCATAGTTATCCAGTGCCTTTAGCGTATAGAGATCAGGTTAAAGAAGAATTAGAGGAGTTAGAGAGGTTAGGTGTGATCAGGCAGGAAGCAACGTCGTACTGTAGCCCACTCACATTTACTAAGAAACGAGATGGGTCAATAAGGCTCTTGTTAGACGCGCGCGAACTTAATAAGAAAATGGTGGGAGATGCGGGGTCACCGCCACTCACATCGGAAATTTTACAATCCTTTCATGGAGTGAATTACATTAGTTTAATTGATCTGAATAATGCTTACTTTCAAATACCTTTGAGTCAGGATTCTAGAAAATATACGGGGTTTTCTTTTATGGGGAGGACATATACTTATAATGTCTTGCCTCAAGGACTAAAGACATCTGTCGCGGGATTTTCAAGGGCAATGGATTCTATATTAAAAGAAGTGCGTGGGTTTTGCGTTAACTATTTAGATGACATTGTCATATTTACCACAGGAGACATAAGATTACACTTGGAACATTTAGACCAAGTGCTAGACAGATTAGAAACAGCAGGCTTAACGGGCAGACTAGGAAAGTGTCGTTTTCTATGTGTAGAAGTAAAACTGCTAGGACACATAGTAAATACGAAAGGCGTACGGATGGACCCAGAACGAGTAGAGGCTATATTAGATTTTCCCGTCCCTCGAACAATAAAACAATTACGAGGATTTTTGGGATTAATAAATTATTTCAGAAGGTTTATCTCGAAGTATAGCGAAGAGGTTAGGCCACTCTGCGATCTATTAAAACAAAATACAAAATGGTCATGGACACATGAGGTAAATGAATGTTTTGAAAAGGTCAAGAAATTATTTTTAGACACAATACTTCTCATACATCCTAATCCGAAAGAGATTTATTACCTACAAACCGATAGCAGTAATTTAGGAGTCTCAGGGTATGTTTATCAATTGAACGAAGTAGGTGAAGAGCAGATAATAGGATTTTGTAGTGAAGCATTGACTGAGGCGGAGCGTAAGTGGACAGTCACAGAACAAGAGTTGTGGGCTATCATATTTAGCTTGTCGAAGTTTGAAACGTATTTGAGGGGGGCACGGTTAGTGATTAGGACCGATCATAAAAGTTTGATATTCTTACAGACATGTAAATTGTTGAGCGCACGAATGATACGTTGGGTACATTACATAGGACAATTTGATTATACGGTCGAGCATGTAAAAGGGAAATTAAACACAGTAGCGGACGTATTATCCCGACATATAAAAGGGACAACTGACGTATTGAATAACAAGTCTGTGGGGCCTGAGATGAATTTATTCAAGACATCGCTAGGACAGGTAGTACAAGCGAGATGGAAAGAGATAGGTAGTCTACAAGAACGGGACAAGGTCGCTAGTGAAATAATTAAACGTATGAAAATATCAGGTACATCTGAATCAAAGTATTATGTGATTAAGGAGGGGGTCCTTTATAGGTCAGACATAAATAGGGATACTTTGAGACTATATGTTCCCGAGGTGTTACAAAGGAGTTTGATCGTTAGCATACATGAAGAGATAGGTCATTTCGGACGTTACAAGGTTTATGCGCTGATGAAACGTCGTTACTATTTCTCGAATATGTCTCGCGTGATAAGTCGTGTTGTAAGGGCTTGCGGGGAGTGTCAAATGTCAAAGCACGCGTTAGAAAAGCACACGGGGCCGATCAAAACTGTGATAGCGACAGATATAGGAGAACGGGTCTTTTGCGATATTTATGGACCTTTACCGGCGGGACGTTTCGGATTCAAATACATATTTGTAATGCAGGACTCTTATAGTAAACTGATCAGGTTATATCCATTACGTCAGGCAAGCGGAAAGGCTACACTCACATGTGTGAAGAAGTTTCACAAACAAGTTGAGATTAAGACTTTATGCTCAGACAGAGGCGCGAATTTTACATCGAAGGTTTTCGAGTTAGGTGTACGTCAATTAGGTATCAAATTGACGCACACATCTGTTAGGAATCCGCGACCAAATTCGACAGAGAGGGTTAACAAGGAATTAGGTAGACTATTCAGAACATACTGCGAGAAATCTCATAGGTCTTGGGCAGATTCATTGCCGGACATAGAGGATTGTTACAATCAGGTAGTACATACCACAACAGGTTATACACCGAATGAGCTAGTTTGGGGAAAGCGGACCATACTATCAACTGATTTCGACAAAGACATAGCGAAAGGGACCGATATACAAGGAGAAACGTTAGAACAGATTAGACGACAGGCGCGTCGGAACATAACTAAGGCGGCGGAGAATAGAGAGCTCTATTATAATAGGAATCATAAGTTAATACAGTTTGAGATAGGCGACTTAGTGAAGTTGAGGACTTTTGCGAGGTCGGACGCTGATAAAAAATTAACAAAGAAATTCATGCGACTTTATGAGGGACCTTACGTGATAGGGGCAATTCCATACAATAACGTATACACTTTGGTTGACGCTCGTACTAACGAGATAAGAGGGAATTACAATGCGATCCATTTGTTCCGCTATTATGCAAACTCGTAAAGGAATGAATTCCATTAAGGATTAGCGCGAACAATGGAGATTAGTGAGACCTATCGGCATCAACATAGATAGCAGTTTATGTTAGGTGAGGAAATAGATTTTCAAACAACTAGTAGAGAGTTAGGTATAAGAAATACTAGGTGTATTAAAAATCTATTTGGGGGAGTGTGAGATGGCCAGACATAGCTCATATTTTTTTTCCCCATTTCTCTTGCATGGGTATTAAAAATAAATTTGAAACGCAGTTTTAAAATAAAAGAGAATTTCTAAGTGAACACTTGGACCCTCATAAATATTTCAAAGTGCAGGCAGTTTATTTTTAAAAACAAAGTATAGGGATTTTGGAAACACATTAAGATTAGAACAAAAAAGGGTCTTTAGAAATTGCAATAGAAGTGCAGACGTTTTAAAAGGAAACATTTAGAATCAGATCATAAATCTAGTTGAAACATTTTGCCTTCACAAAATATTGAAACCAGATGTGTAGATTGACATAGCCGAACCGAGGCGAAGGGCATAGAAAATAAACAAAAAAGCAAGGCGTGACCGTAAAATGACGCTTTCGATAATTGGCCGAAACATTTTGGCGGGAATCTTAAATGGGCGTGACTATAGTAAATGACGCTATCAATAATTGGCCGAAACGGTTTTGGCGGGAAACCCAAGTGACAAATCAAGTTAAGGCAAATTACTTTGGAGGTGGTCTCTATGTTACAGTTTGGAGAAGGGGCGATATGGACTCGAGGGGGGAGATACACGGGTGTGCTTGCGCAGGAAGGCATTCGGGAATCGAGAGGAGAGCGAGGCGGTCGGTTCCATCTCCGATAAATTTAATCCTAAGATTGTGTAAATTTTAACCTATTTTAATAGAACTATACATAAAAGTAGAATCAGTGTAATAATTTACAATTAAGATTATAAGCAAGTGTGTGTGCGCAACGAGGCCTGAATATTTCTGGTAATGTACAAATATCTGAATAACTAAATTTTGATATAAATAGAATCACAGATAATTTGCTTCCTTAAGTTTGGGATTAGACGTACGTTTATTGCAGTAAATTAAGATGCATCCAGATATAATTCTCGAGGCTTTATATGCAGAAGAACAAAGGGATAGGAGACGTGCGAGAGAGATATCTCGAGACGATGGGTTCTCTATTATGATGTATATCTTATTTCTGACATTTGTTCTATATCTGCTCTTTTTATTAATCAGATTAATGTGGTCAAATCTGAGAGAGTGAAATGTAATAATTTGGCACACATACCACTTGCTTTGGAAGAGGAACATTTATATAAAATATAATCAGGAAGTTGTGAAAACGAGAATAAAATATAACTTATTATCTGTGAATCTATTTAACGCAATGTATTATGTGTTGTAATTTCTACTAAAACTATGAAATGTCTTGTCTCCCTGATACCACTAGTAGAAAGTGTACATATTCTCTTAAGCATTTAACACCTTTTGTAGCATGTGTGTATATTTTAGTCTAAGATGTCTTAGGTTAGAATGCCACAAGGGTTTTTCATTTGGATATTTCCGTTTTCCCTTGTCTTAGAATGGCTGGTAGGTAATGGAATATCCGGTTGGTTCTCAAATGACCCCATTTGGAACCAATCTAAATAATCAAACAGTTTCTTTTGAGTAGATTTAATAAAATGGAAAATAAATCTATGAAGTCATAATTATCATCTTTTACTGAACAACCCTAATATTTCTCCTAAGGTATTCAATAATGGAATGTTCTCAAAGGTTCTGTCTACATAAATTGATTTAGTGTTTTATTAGTATTCAGTTGAACCCTAGACTTAACATCTGTAACGTGTGGCGGGCTGAACCGAACAATCCAATAGTGAAATACTATATCCAAAATTGAGTCACGACTCTTCAGTAGGCAGTCAGTTTAGAAAGTGCAGACTAGTGCACTAATTTAGGTCAATAGGCGACATTAAATTACTTAGGGTCAGTTTATTCTATCACGATAGAGAAGTCTGCTTTCTTTCATAAACAAAGCAGATAGGTGAACGAGATGGAACAATATTGCAGTCTAAAGAAACTTTGACTTATTTTGTTTTACATAACTAATAGACTAGATTCTAGACTCACTTCGGGTTAGAAGTTAGGTATGAATGAAAACTTTAGAAATCATTCACTATAAATTAAGTCTTCAAATGTACGAGACTCCGAGATACCAGAGCGACCTTCGAGCTACGGGTGTGGGTCAACGGTACTTCCTACAAACAGGTAAGAAATTAGAATCTTTTGTTTATTGTATTTACAAACTGTAGGTGTAGGGTGACCACGATATTACTTCGGAATAGAGGACAAGATAGGGTAATAGGTAGGGTGACCATGATGAAATACTACAGGGATTGAGACACTGAGGCTGATTGAGTATTGGCTAAATTAATATGTTTGACTCAGATGAGTCAAAGTTATTACTAAGTGGTACACGGTTCGATGGCGTTCTTGGCGGCGAATTTCCGGCACAACCAAACACGCCATGTCTTACAGCACGACTCTCGACTTAGATTTGGCCAAATCTATATCAAACTGAACAATGAATACAAATAAATAAAACCATGGTATTGGGGCGAGCTATAAGCTCAATGAAAAGAATTGTACCAACCCTTCGGGGTGTATGGGAACACCAAAGCGCTTCGCAGCGAAAGAGAGTCGGCTGTGCCCCCATAACAATGATAAAAGGCCGTGGAGCGGCGTAGGGTTTCCCCCGTGCTAGAGGGAATTCGGTCAGAACGACGGCCCAAAAAGAGGCAAATTCGTACACTGTACCAGCTAATCATTCATTCTACTCGTATTTTAAACTTAAATTGATAATTTAACTCTCTAGGATTTCCCTGTTTTTCTGAAGGTTGGAGAATGCATAACATAATTCTTTTGAAGTTTGTTCATAATTAATCCGCGACAGCTAAAGTAGAATGATTTGGTAGCCTACTTTGTCCATCGAACGAAATGAACGAACCCGAAGGGTGCTTAGTACATAACAGTGTTCATGCCAGAAGCCAATATGTCTCTCGATCCTGAGGTGTTTTACCTATAATTAGAATATTCTTCTTTACTCAATCAATCCACTAGATATCACTAGACGATCCAGCTGCGTACCATCACAATATGAAGGAATCGAACAACCGACAAAAATAAATAAGTACTTAACAAATTATTCATAACTAGCATAGTATATTATAAAAACTAGCGTTTGCCCGCGTCTTTGTTCGAGTGGAATTGGGTAGCCTATTTCATCTTCTAAGTCTTCAACTACTCCAATTCAAAAAATTACGTCGGTCCGCTGCTCCGTTGCTGTGTGATTGAAGGAAAAACTAACAAACAAACACTTTCATATTTAGAATATTAGATGCCAAATAGAGCGGCCCATGCGGCGCGTGCATTTCGTTTGTTGTAACTAATCTGTGATCAGTTAAATCCGGGTTAAATCTCTTACAGGCTGGGCTTTGCGGCTTATCCTTCGCTTCGACAAAGTTGAAATACATCATTCGCGAAATCCGCGCTGAAATCTAAGTCCCCACACACGGGGAGACGAGATTTAAACCGTAATAAAATGCAAATTAGTCTCACGTCATCCTTGGCTTAATTGATAAGCTCTAAGCGATTACAGAAATTTTAATCTCATTCGTGCGTGCGGCTTGTTATCGGCAAATCTGTATAATACGTTATTGTATAGAATATCAAGGCATTCTATTGAAACCGATACATGATGATTGATACAACCTCCTGTTTTTTTTGAAGTCGGTTAAAAACTAACATCAAATGCCACTACAAAGTATATCAATTGTGCCTATAAAATTTGAAGAATTCTCTCGATTTCTCTAGGATCCCATCATCAGATCTTGACCTGATGACAATCGGAATAACCACCTAAAAAGTATACCCTTTCAAACAAAAAAGAGTTTTCCAAATAGGTCCAGCGTCTTCGAGTAATCGGGGAACATATTATATAAAAAATAAAAAAAAGATTCCAACGAATTTAAAACTCCTTTTTTTTTGGAAATCGGTAAAAAACATACAATTCTGAAAAAGTAATATAAATGCATAAAACCATTTCGGTGTAAAACTCGTGTCTCACCCGCTTTCAGTTTATAACTTAACCCATGACGCTCATGTATCATTCATAGTCGGTAAGTTTCAATGTTGCAGGTGCGAGCTGTGAAGGGTTGCCGACTAGTTAGGTGTCGCACTAGTCATTAGTGGGCCAATTTGCTTTGCTGATGTTCAGGGATTATGGCTATAGAATATCTCTCACAATAAGCTACATGTTTAGCAATTAGCAGGTTTTGTAAGCTAAAATAATTATGCTTTTTTCAATCCCTGAATAAACCTATTCAAAAAGGCTTTCACCTGGTAAAGAGTGTCAATGCAACCTTCAAACTACTATCAAAATCAGCCCGCTTCTATCTTAATAGAAGCAGGTTGGTTTTGAAAGTGGTTTAAAATACCTGTAGATATTTCTAAGGGATTCCTACATGGCATCGTCTGTTCACCGGGTCTACACAGCCGTACTCAAAACGTGACTGTTTACTTGTTAATTGTAGTTTTTGTTTATTCCTCCACGTGTCTGCGGTTTAACTCAGAAATCATTTATATCATGTATTCAAGTTTTACGTATTTTATAGTACCAAAATCTATCTCAGATTATGTTCTTCAGCAGTCTCAAGTTGAAATGTTTAATATTACTTAATTCACTTATCCATAGCCGTTTTTAAACTTGGAATGAAACAGTTCCTACTTCTCTAAATTAATCTAGATTCTCCCTTTGCCATAAATACGGATCAAGCGCTGTCTCGCACTAGACAGCCGCCATTTTTTGCTAGAAATGTATCTCGTAAAGCTAGAATTTTACGATACCTACTTCATTAGTAACACTTTTTCGCGACATAAATTGGGATTGCATTGTTTTTATACAGTTTTTATTAAGTTTCGCTAAGAGTGTCGCAAATCAAAGAAAAAAATATTATTATGGAGGAAGATAATATATATAGTTAGTTGTGAATTTTTCATATTTCCTTCTATTTAAAATCTTGTTTTATTTTTGTTTACTCTTTTCAACAATTAACAAAGCAGAACAGGTTGTTTTGTTCTTCAATCAGGCAGCAACAGAGCAACGGGTCAACGTGATTTTTTCACATATGTTCAGGACCTGGAAAGTGACATTAAGCTACTTTTTATTCCGGAACAGTAGAAAGTTCCCATGAGGTTTTTAAAATCTTGTAAAAATTCCATGAGGACGAAGTCGCGGATAGGGCAAGAGCTAGTGGACCTAATCCAATCCAATCCTGACCATACAACGAAAACATAAGAAAGCTTTCCACAAACACACATGTTCTAATGCAATAGTAGTGTAGTGTATGACCCGTGTCACACGGAGAGCTGAGTAACTAAGTGCTGGCGCCATGGCGAAATTAAGGCCTACAATTTATTTTTCTAAATCTATCTTATACGATGAATAAGTAATTTCTGGCAGAAAAGCGTAAGTCACAGTGTAAGCGTAGTAAGCTAAGTCCCTGTAAATCTCTACAACAGTGATGTTACTGTTCTATACAAGTGATTTTTTAAGTAGTGCACTTTTTTTGGTGGTTCAATATCGTTAATAGATCATATTTCCATTAATAGTTATGTACCTTTTTTGAAATATTTTTTTACCATATCTGATCATAACATAAATTATGGTCATACTATTCGACGAAATTAAAATACGCGCTCAGAGGTCAACGGCCGCCGCGCGCGTCTAATTTATCAACAGCTCAGATTTTTCAGATTACGTTTGTAGGGTGACCCTGACCATCTGTTTAATAGAAGATCTCTTTGGTAAACGATAACTTTAGTATTCTTAAGTAAAATAAAAAATACATAATGATTAAATTTCGTTTATATACAACATAAAAAAAATTGTGCACTAGCAAATAAATCACCCTGTATACTATTCTATTTTGTCAAACCAAGAAATAAACGGAATTTCGCATTCATATTAAGAGAGGATAAGGTTGTAGAATTAACATAATTTTCTTCGAATCGAATATACCTACTCGTATGTCTACAAAACAACCAGAAAACCACTACAGTAATTCAATTATCAGACATAATGAATTGTTGTGAGCACACAAACATCGATCAGAGCAAATGAGTTGAACAGCCGAGGAGGAAACAAGATACCGTTGTCCGCAAGAGATTGAGCGGTCGCCGAATAAATGTGCCGAGAGCGTTTATTGGAGCAAGATTTATCGGCATCTTAAGGGCCATTTAGATGGAGAGAGTTTCTCACACGCTTCGGTTCGAGAAATCGTACGCTGTTATCGCAAGCAATATCAATCGCAAAATATGCCTGAAAGTCAGCGCTGTATGCTCTTGTGCATGTACATAGCATACAGCATTTTGGAGAGTTGGGTCCTTTTTTCCGGGTTGTGCCACACTTGACTTAACTAGTTGTTGCGGCACTTCTTCTGCTTGACGCCTTTTGCCTTTAATGCTCAAGTGGTGAAGGTAGCGGGACAACCTAATCTAGGTATACCCATTCGGTAACGTGTGGCACAATTCATAAAATAAACGTTTCTTTCTTCTTTCAATAATCGCTATAGCACTATCGCAACAAAATGTTTACATACAGACAAGAACTTAATTCTTACCTACGATTGTGTCACATGTCAGTTTTTGCAACTCATGATGACGCGTGGTTCATGGTTGTATGTGTGTCGTATCTGTATAAGTGCGAGCGAGAGCTTGCTCGCGCCTGACCTCTTTCACCTTACGCAATGTGCATGTACACGACGTAACCACAAGTAAAGCTCACGCACCCTCGTGAATTGAAAGAGCTATACGAGATTCGTTACTAATTATTTAATTTTCTGCATCTGTTTACAACGAAGTTATTAGAAGATTCTAGCTTACGAGAATCTCTACTTATATAAACATGATCTCGTATGATATTTTTTCAAGTTTCGTAAAGGTTTGAACCGTTTTTATGAGTGCAAGATTTATCATTCGAGTTTAGTGAGTGCGAGGAAATTGTCTTCAAAGTGGAAGGGCGATAGTTATGAATGTTTAGATGAAGAAACTTTTTTATATTCTTTCGATAATGGTATAATCTATACGAGAAACTCCCTCCATCTAAATGGCCCTTTAGGATAGACACACGCAAGACAACCTACTTTAAGGGGCTACAATGGTTCTTAATTTTAGCTAAAACTTTTGCAGAATTCCTCAAAGCTTTAAATTAGCTTGTTCTACCAGTGATGACATACGGTGGTGAAAAATAAGAAAGTGTTATTAAAAAATAACTTTCTTTGTTTTACCAGTATTTTGTCATAGCTCTCTGTACATATCTAAGAAGTGGAGTCACTTCTTAGATATGTACAGAGAGCATCATTACGGTCGATTTTATCTCCATCTGTCATAATTATCATCGTCATCAGCTGAAATGCATCCACTGTTGTACATAGGCCTCTTTCAAGTAATGCCAACTTTGTCTATCCTCATTATATATATTCCTCCGTCCAATCGATGCCTGCCACTTTCCGGATGTCATCGCTCCATCTGGCCGGGTAGCGCCCTACACTTCGATTGCTGAGACACGGTCTCCACTCGAGAACCTTACTACTCCAGCGAGCATGGATTCTCCGACAAATGTGACCAAGACACTGCCACTTTAACGTGATAGCCCTAAGAGCTACGTCGGTCACCTTAGTTCTTTGACGAATTACTTTGTTTCAGATTTTATCCCTTAAAGAAGTTCCGAGCATATATAGCTCTTTCAATAGTTTGAGAACTAGTCATCACTGGTAGGACGCACTGATTAAAGACTGATCTGTAATTGCTATAATATCCTAACTCTACGGAAAGTCGCAGGCAAAGTTAGTAACTAATAGATAATGTATGTTTCCTGTAGCAGTGATACTCTAGTTAGTAGAATCACTGACCCGTCTCAAATTACCACCCAATATACAGTAACACCAGCTCAGCATGACAAGGCCATTCCCATTTTGTTATGGACATTGACGTATGGCGCCCTCTATAGATTATGCAGAACCTTTGAAGGAGCGTCGAAGTTAGCGTATAATGGACCCTGAAAGCTCTATTCAGGTCATTTACTATTTAGGGAATTCACACTCGGTTATAAGGGTTGTAAGAAATAGAGCAAAATGGTGTGGGCCTATTATTATTGGTTGGAAATTTCGTGAAGCCTTTTATTACAGCCTGTCAATAGACGTTCATTGTTCGATATAGAATTATTCGGGTAGGAACGTCCACATATTATGGCGACTCGTTTAATGTCATCTGTCATGTTAAAATCGACTGAGTATTTTACCCAAAGGCTCTCTCATCCTCATGTGTTTGAAGATTTTCACTGATCAAATAACATTTGACACTGTGAGACAACGTTTGATTGGCAGAAAAAGTTATTACACTACACCACAACCTTAATGGCACTTTTTTTGAAACCAATGACTGTTGAAAGCTGTTGACTGTGGACAGTTGGTTCCAAAAAAAAATGCACAGATCAGCCATCTCAAACGAAAGCACTATGTAAAAGTTTATTTGAATAAAAAATGATTCTATTCTATTCTATGTTTTACTCGTTATTAGCCGAAGATTTGAATTTCAATGCAAAATTCTTGTTGGGCTTTAAAAGTGCTACGCTTGTGAGGACACCATTCTCATGACAGGTCAAGACTCTACCATCGGTTCGGAAAGCAAATTTTGCTGGGAAGAGCCGGCAAGAAACCCAGCAGTTGCTCTTTTCAAAACAAAACTTTACAATATATTTGTAGCTAATAAGTGTGTTTTTACGCATTGCTTTATATGCAATTACTAGATGGTGCCCGCGACTTTGTCCGCGTGGATTAAGGTTTTTCGAACCCGCGGGAACTCTTAATTTTTCAGGGATAAAATGTAGCCTGTGTGTTAATTCAATCTCACTATCTCCATTCCCAGCCAAAGCCGTCGAGTAGTTTTTGCTTGTAAGACTAACACATACAAACTATATTTGCCTTTATAATATTAGTGTGATGTGGTGTGAAAGTGTGAAGTGTGATGTACATTTCATTATGTACAAGCCATTAACAAGTGTCAAACTTAATCGTGCAAAGCCATAATACGTTCATTCAAAATCGCCGTTTAATTCGTAGCATTCAAAACTTCGTGCATAAAATTTGCTCTCATTCATTTGCTCCTATACCGAACCAAATTCAGCATGATAAAACTATATTCATGCTTCATTTAGATTCCGCTTTAGCGACCACCGTCAAACACAATTACCGACTCGAGGGCGAGTTTAGCGAACAGTTATACTTTTGCGTTGACGTTAAATATTTAAACCTGCTTGATAATGCTTTTACGTTTGCTATGATAGAGGAAAACTTTAATAAAATATCAAAAATCCGACTGCGTAAATAAAAACTGAAAAGGAAAAAACAAGTTTAATAGTTAACAGAATTCTAGATTGTGCGTGTATGTCTGCGTGTGCGTGCGCGAGTGCGTGTGCGTATGTGTGTATGGGTGTGAAAGTCGGGAGTGTTCTTAGCTATGTTTGATGAGACCAAGATGGCCGCCGCCACAAAATGGCGGATTACATATTTTTATTTTAAAGATTACTGACTAGCAATTAGGATGTTGTAACATGTCGGGGATGTTTTAAATTTTTAATTTACAATTTGTTTTCAGAGATAAACTTTCGAAACTTAGCATTTACTATAATAAAATGGTAATTTATCGCACAGTAGTCAATATTATGTTTTTATAGAGTAAATATCGAGACATTGAAGTATGGCACTAAAATTTTGTATGTACCCAACGTTATAAGTCTTATAATAATCTGGTCACGCTATTACGTTTGTTATTTTTCTGCAAGTAACTTTTTGTTATGGGACTTTGTTCATCGGGAAAAATAAATTGAAAAGTAAATTTCCTCACCACCGTAACGAAAGCCAAGACAAAAAACAAAAAACAAAAAACAAAAAGCAAATGAACAGGAAACAAAGCTGAAGATCTTCTCCGCAACGGTCCCAGAAGGACTCGTTAATTTTAATTTAAGAAAACGACCCGATGAAACACCTAGTCTTAATGAAAGTACGCATTTTGTTAATGATAACAATATATACTAATGTTATAAATGCGAATATTTGGATGTTTTGGATGGATGGATGGATGGAGGTTTGTAACTCAATTACACTGCAATGACTAAACAGACTTGCCTGAGATTTCGTACAGAGATAGAGGTAGTCTGGAATAGCACATAGGCTACTTTTTATCCCGTAAATAAGAGAGTTTCCGTGAGAACTAAAAAACCTCAATCCACGCGAACTAAGTCGCGGGTATCCGCTAAGTAATATATATTGCTTTTTGGTCATTTTATTACACTATTACTTACCTGCGTTACCATACTGGTAATGGTGGTGGTAAAGTAACTTTTTAATTTGATTTACATTTACATATTTTTTTCAAATTACCTACTTTATCGTTCAGCCCAATAGGAAAAGAAATATTAATAAATGCAAACGTAAAAGCGTCCAGGCAATTTTGTATAAAAAGTAAACAATCCAATAATATAGTTGGTAGTTAAAAACATCATAATATTTTTTATTTCTTCGTCTCTTTTATGGTACTTTTGACGAACAAAATAAAATACAAAAAATATTTCTATTTTATTCGAAAACAATAAATAAAAATATGAAGAGAAAAACTGGGTGAGTGTATTTCCTGGCGAAGTTCCAAAGGAGGCTCATTAATCGCAATTTCAGAGGAAACCTCTGTAATGAATTTGTTCCGCATAATGATGAAGGATAATAAAATATAAAGAGAAAATTTCATAATATATTTGCAGGTGCATGTTGAGTTTTCGAAATATTTTGTAGTACCTGTCTATGCATTTGAAGCTCTAGGATTAGGGGACAAAAAATCCCATCTCATAGAGTCATATTCCGGCGACTGGGAAGTTGATAGTTACCGCCATTCAGCAAGGTAACGCAGTCAGCGTTTTGGGCAAATTTCCCTGATTATATGATATACCCACATACTTTTTTATGATAATCACCATCAAATGAGATCGCCTTTAGACATTAAACTCTCATAAAATATATAAACTATAATTTTTTTGTGAGGTTTGTAAAACTCTATGAGCTGATATTAGAATTCTTTGCCTGCAGACATTAGGTACATCGGTCGTTAATTAAAAATATAGTCTATAAAAAACTATCCACTGCATTTCTACTGTAGTCAAAATTCAAGAAATAATAACAATTTAAACATCATCATAGAAAGGCAAATCAGAATACCAACACAATAACAGCGGTATGAAACGAATGCAATATCCAGACATCCCGTAACTGAATTAATTTATCTGTTTGTTACTGGCCCCGCAATACGTTTACTCATAAATAAAACATCTGCCATTGCTCCATTATGAAGTCCATAAGCTTCGATAAAAGCAATTTGTACAAACAATAACAAAAGCATAATATTTGTTGTATATTTTTTGCAACAGAGCTTTTGAATATTTCGTCTGGGACAAGATGGCGTTAGTAGTAAAATAATACGCGCTAACGTTTACCTGGTAAATCTAAATTTAGATGCATCTATTCTTTTTACACCAATCAGTCAATCTTGTTAAACCTTTTCAGGTGTGTAGATAGTTTAAAAAGCCGACTCTTTGACTACACCGAAAGCCACAGAAAAGGTAATCCGATTTCTTTTTCCAAAAACAAACCACGACAAATACAATCGGAATACAAAGCATTAATTGTACGAACGTTTAGCGTACACTGTAAGCATGGGGAACGCGAACTAATACAAACGAACTGAAGTTCTGCGGTAAAACTGAACGCGGAAGGCGGTGAATGAACCCGGAATGTTATCTGTTGCAATGCTGATTGTTCATGCCGATGAGAGCTGGGAATTCAATTGTAAGTTTGGGAATTTCCAACTGCGCTGAGCGTGCATGCTGTGCATACATTTGTTACACTTAAAGTTTTACTGAATAAGGACTTCAATAATGTATGCAATGATAATTAAGTCACTAATCCTTGTAGTTTTGCGGATGCCATAATTTTTTAGATATCATCGAAATAGAAAGCGATATCCGACTCAATTTCATAATCGCGAGAAACGTTTTCGATACATATTATGACAGTTAGAAATACCAGCGACCAACGATCAAAAATCCAACCTACTCGCACAAAACTCTTTAGTTCAACATTTCTGAAACGAACCGCTAAGGTGACCATCTTTGCGAATAAGTTGAAATTGAATTGTGGAACACCATTCCAGCACCCGTGCTTCCTCCCACCTATATTTTGAGTACTCTCAAGGCAAGAGTGAATAGGCATCTTCTAAGCAAGCGTAGGTACGTCCTACCTAGATCTCTGTGTCGTCAAATGCAAGCCTATCTAGTAATAAATAAAATGCTTGAAATTTGGATTGAAATTGTTTTAAAAATCAACATTTTTCAAACGAAATCTATAATTTTGATTCATATTACCTTTCAGAATATGCTAGAACAGGTGGGAGTTCGCCTCACATTTATTATTAGTTCTTTATATCCCCTAAAATATATTTATTATAATCTCCCATAACTATTAACTCGCACCATACAACAGTCTAAAGATGAAGTACTTGAAAAGTCACATCGCTCCGAAGAATGTAAGAGATTAGGGATGTTAGGGAACCATTTAACTCGAATTTCACCGAATGTTCTCGCCAAAACCTCCCAAGTTAACTTCACTTATTTAATTAGTCCATTTATCTAAAACTGTACTTTTAATCTAGGAACTTTTGAGTTTCTGCTGCTTTGATAAGATATTATGTTATTCGCTTAGAATACCGAGTCTTATAGTTTCTATATTATCTACAACTTATGTACCAAATAGATATCCTTTTATTTTCTATGATAAAGATACGGCAGCACAATCCCACTTCTCCCTTTCCTTGAAAACATAATTAAAGTCATCCATTAAAACGTCTTTTTCTAAAATATAACTATATGGTTAGTATAAGATTTAATTTGATTGATCATATTATTCGTATTTGATTACGTTAGTATCACAGTAAAATGAACCATAAAACCATTGAATTAGAGCTCAATTTCATGCATTCATTCTTATACGTTTACGTATCCAAATACGCTCCAAATTAAAATCGTTTGTTATGAATTTGTGACTTTAATTCAATACAGTTAAGGTTTATTTTACTTTGACGCTAATGTCATCGAATACGAATACGACCAACTGAATTAAATCTTCTATGTAACCCCCACTGAAGCATCAAGTTTTAGTAACGTAGGTAATAATGAGGAAATCATAAAATTTGTTTTATCCCCAAAGCTATAAGAAGATATCCTTTAAGGCATTTTATCGACGTCAGTAAAATAGTCAATAATTAATTAGAATTGTAGATAAATTGACTATGGGAACGCACCCCTCAGCCCACATAAATCACGTCATAAATCACGCTACCGTAGTCCCGTGACGGAGATGTGCTAACAGCCTCAAAGTCTTCAAATGAAGATCCATGTAAATTCGTATAGCTTGAAAGAAGGCAATAGATTACGGGCGTTAAGAAAGAGCATTCAACTCGAATTTACGAAATGGCCTCCTTCAATCCCCTAAAGATACTTTGAGCTACTTTAAGTTACTCTTAGTTAATTTAATTATTATTTGTTCCCTTTCCCTATTGTATGTTTAATCGGGGAACTTTAGAAGAGTGTTTTTGGCGTTGAGATATGGAGTTTTAATGAAACTTTCGTAAGATTGTAATTGTAAAGGCGAATCCAAATGAATTTCCTTAAATATGGAACCTTAGCTTAATTTTTTTTCCTTGTAGCATCTACAAGGACAGACTATAATCACATTTATTGGGATGGCTTCCTTATGGCTTTTCAAGATGGAAGGACACTGCCCGCATATTATCAAGCATATTTTGCTTACTTTGCCAGTAGATTAAGATATCAAAGCAGGCGTTTTAAAAGTTTCACATTGTGCTTCTTTCTGCTATTTTCAGCGTACAATTTCTGCTTTTGAATGATCAGAATATTTGATTTCCTATCGGTACCATACATAATATCTATATGCTATAAAGCTATTATAATCAGAATGAAAATGACTCGGAACTACCTCTTTTACATACGCTTTTTTAACTCACAGTTTCATCAAAGTTTTAAGAACCGAAGCTGTCCGGGGCACAACTTTCGGCTTCTCAACTCGACTTTAAACATCACCAAATTCGAAGTAAGTTACTTATGAAAGTTACTCCAACTGTCGGTCACAGAAGCAGCCTCTAGTCTACAGAATTCTGAGCACTAAGGAAAGTAAGCTGTACGCTGTAAGCAACTTTGAACATTTTTGTCAAACCATAGCTTTACAGAAAGTGACGCTAACTTTAGGATGTACTTCCTGGCGTGTGGTGAATACCATAGTCTTAAAGTGCGAAGTCGTAGATTTGATTCTCGACGGAGATAATTTTAAAAGTTTATAATTTCAGAAATATATAAGGTCTGGTCTGGTGCGAGGCTTTCGTGGTGATTAGTAACTACTAACTACCCTACCGCCAAAGGCGTGTCGTTAAGTGATTTAACTTTCTGGCACGATGTACTACTTAGGAGTAGTCCTATTTACATTTGGAGGACGAATATTAAAAAAAAATATCACAATTAGCTAATTTATTTCTACCAAGTAAGTCTCAAACAATGAATAAAATAAAATTACCATGTCTAAAATACGAAGTCAAATGTCAAAACTTTATTAAATTCAAACAATATAAAGATAATATAATGGTATTATTGGATAAAAAAAAATATAATAAGTAAAGGCTGTAAGATTAATAAAATAACTTAAAAAGATTCAGCCTGACACATCCAAGGCACAAAGAGGTTTTTCTCTCTTCAAAATTCGCCCGCATCGTTTGAAGTTTGGCTTCAAAGCCTTTGATTCACGCGGAGCGAGTCTTACGTACTGACATAGCTTAGGTTTTTTGTGTTATTTGCCACCGTGATGGCACGAAATGGTTAGAATCTTTGTGTACGCCTAGGTATACGATCTGGAATTTTGGAATTTCAGAGATATTCCAGTTTTCTTTTTTTATTTCTTAACTAGATGATGCCCACGATTTCTTGGAATAAGGATTTTTTTAATTTCCGTGGGAACTATTTAATTTTCTGGCATAAAATGTAGCTTATGTGTTAATGATGGGTACGAGCTATCTCCATTCCAGAGTAATACACACACACTATAATATAGTGCTTATTAAAAGTAGCTTTTACCCGCAGCTTCAAATAATAATTTAATGAAAATAAATAAATAGTAATCCGAAGTTGTGATTCCTACACAAAATCACCAATTTTCCTTTTTCGATTTATCAGCTATTGTTTTGGGTTTTCCCTATTTTTTTTTGTTTTGAAACCAACTCTGTATTAAGTTGAACAAAACAAAAAAAAACTTAATCAAATCGGTCAAGCCGTTGTTGAGTTTTAGCCAGACTAACGAACAGCGATCGATTATAGATAGATAGACAAGGAATTCGTGTTACCGGCAGATACCACTGAAGTTCGTTTTTGTTCCACATTTTTTCCAAGAACGTAAAAGCTGTAGAATCATCAATACCACTTAGAGCTCAACGTATTCCCAGTAGTTCAATTAAAACCAACCGTAAACTAAAGTATGAATAGACACTACACTACGATTCCAAATATCGGAAAAGTCAACCAATAAAATTGGCATGTTGGCATCACACTTCGTAGCTTCCATTTTCGAAAATACGTCGCTTGAATCTAACCAATATGACTGTAAATCACACGGTTATACGATAAACCGGAGTTATTTCTCTCTGGTTTCTAACTGTCACCACTATTTATCACTGTGTTGTTGATTTTTCGTTCGTATATGAACTAGGATAAAAGTTTATAAACTATAATCCGACTACGGAAAATTGTTTATAATATCCGTCAAATTTTTTTTTTTTTGTTTTCCTACCATTAACACCTCCTTCATAAAATCGGCTCAATTCGCTACGGTGGAACATTCTTAATAGTTACATACATATTACATAGACTGCTAATATTATAAATGCCATGATGCACGAAAATGCACAGGGGCATCAAGGCGTTTAATGGAATTATAATAGCATCAACGTTGCTAGAAAAAGGCAATTGAGTCGCAGACACTTTTAGCCTGAAAAATGTATCTAGCTGATGCAGCACAGCGGAAGGCGGGACGGAGTAAATCCCTTTTAGAGCTGCGAAGGAAGTGCCCTGGGAATTCGTTAAGTCTTCTCACTTGGGGCTTCTTTATACTTTAAATACTCGTAACAGTACCTCTCTCGATTTTTGACTTACGTAGCATGGTATTGAGTACTAGTGGTTTAATTAGAGATCCCAAATTAGACCACTGACTGAGTCAATAAAAAATAAGCACCTTGTCCATCTCACAGACAACCGTGGATTGGCATAGGCATTACATGACCGTGAGTTAATCCAGAAAATTGACCTTCCCTTATCTTCGCCGCATTTCTCCGCTATTTATTATAAAAAAAATACAAACAAAAAATTACAAAGGTACAAATTTTTGAAAAAGTTATGGAGAACTTACAGAAAGGCAGGTCCGTATGATGTTTTTTTTTATCGTTAAAGACCGCTTAAATTGCTCCGAATATTTATAGTTGGAACCACTCCGCTATCAAAATCATACTTTTCTTAAACTTTAACGCAGTCGTGTAAAAAACGCACAAATTGGCAATAACATGGCCCTATATAACGTCAATAAAGTCTTTCTTTCTATGAAAAAAGGGGCCATCTTCCCTTTATCAGTCCACATAAGTAAGAATTACATTACATCACCGTGAGTTAATCCAGAAAATTGACCTTCCCTTATCTTCGCCGCTATTTCTCCGCCTGCGAACATCGCCAGTCCGCCACCCTCCGCGGGTCCTATAACAATATTTTCTCAGTAGAATAGAACGATCTAACGGTTTGCTGGGAATACTAAAAAGGTTTGAATTATATTTTCTTGAAACTGATCTTAAAAGCCTATTTGAATAAGTTGAAAAAGTAACCATGATGTCTCAAACGGGTTGTTACTTTGCCTCAAATATGGTTGAGCGCAGCAACGGCTGGATCATGCGTCATGTTCGTGAACGGGTGCCGCCAAGGGGAGCGGGTCTACTTTCTGTCTACCCTGTCTGTCTTAACCTGTATTGGATTGTATGTAGGTATGCATTGTGGAAACACTGTATACATAGCATAGTTTTGTTACCTATTGTAAAAATTTTTTTTTGAAAAGAGCAACCGCCGAGTTTATTGCTGGCTCTTCTCGGCAGGAATAGAATAGAATAGAATAGAAATATTTTTTATTCAAATAAACTTTTTACAAGCACTTTTGAATCGTCAATGAATCTACCACTGGTTCGGAATGCCTTTCCTGCCGAGAAGAGCCAGCAAGAAACTCGGCGGTTGCTCTTTTCAAAAAAATAAATTTTTTTACAATTGTTATTGAAACTATGCTATGTATTCAGTGCTTCCACGATGAATTTTCCTGAGTACAATACAAGTAAAAATAAATACAATACAAATACAAATAAATACAATTCAATACATGTCAACACAGGCAGGCAAAAGCAGACCCATTCCCGTTGGTGGCACCCGTTCACGAGCATGACGCATGATCCAGCCATTGCTTCGCTCAACCATATTTGAGGGAACGTAACAACCCGCACCACACGACACCACCACAGAAACTTTAAAGAGAGCATGACATACTTAGGCTACCCATGTTAAGGCATCGAATTGAATACTAATATTAAACTACTCATTTTAAGACATGACTGAGACAAATATAGTGGAAACACCGTGGAACAGAATACAATAAAATCATGTTACACAGGATAGTTATTACTGTCTTATGAATCACTGGAGCGAATTATATCCACGCTTTTTTATCATTTACATAGTCTTCAATTGTATAATATGCTTTTTTCATGAGAGCAGATTTAATTGATTTCTTAAACTTGTGTAGACTTGTTGTGTCTCGGCAGGAAGAGCATTCCGAACCGGTGGTAGATTCATCGACGATTCAAAAGCACTTGTAATAATTTATTTGAATAAAAAGTATTTATATTCTATTCTCTTCATAGAACATAGAACTAGTTCGTAAAGAGCTTAAGTATCACTTGATCGTGTAGTACCAATATAAATAACAAGATAACCCTTGACTGCGATCTCAACTGATTGTCAGTGACAATGCAGTCTAAGATGGTAGCGGGTTAACTTGGAAGGCGTATGACAGTGTACATGCAACCTAATATCTCTAATCGGTTTCTGGGTGAATCAACTTTTTAGGTACTCCTTTCTTGTCCCCGCAAATAAAGTTGTAAAAAAACACATTAAATAGCTTTTATCTTATATGAAAATAGTTTTTTTGAAAAATTAGAACTATAACAGTGGTGTTTACATAAGCTATTAATTGTTTTTATTTGAATATTTAGTAGTTTTCATAGTAACGCAGTTGATGAAAAATGCCTTCCATACAAATAACTCGTGTCCCCAATGGCGTTTGATGGTGTTTCGTTAGCAATAATTTAAATAAATTGTATAAGAAGCAAGTGTTTGTCCACTAAAATCAGATAAGTAATGAATTAAACTTTAATTTAGAGCGTATAGCCACACAATTTTTATGATAAATCTATTTTTTTTAAATGGTTGATTGTTTGTCCCTAATATTCATCAAAAAACGATGTCTGCTGCGTTACTATTATGAATCGCACATTTAAAAAGAGATGGCACCATGTACGCGTTACCGACACTAGTCTGTGTGTCTGATACTTTGAAGTCATCGTTCGATGCGATCAACGTCGCTCTGATTGGCCGCCAGTGTGGTGTGAGCTCTCGACCGGTGCGCGTGGGTTTATTGTCGGTGTACTGTGTTACCATCAACTTTTCGGTAAGTTTTATTACTTTCTCGATATTACTGTTAAAAATCGTCGTAGTTATAGTCTAATTTCAAAGTCGATTGCATTTTTTTTATATTAATGTAATCTGAGCGCAATAAAATAGATATTTCTCATTATTTTCTCCTGTGTTACCAGTAACGCATGAGAATGTATGGGAAAATCCATAAGGGACTGTTATCTTGGTATTGCAGTATTACAAGAAGAATTCATTTGATATTACAGAAGTTTACTGATAGAAAGGTCTATGTCACAGACTTTAGCCTATTTATGCAGTATAATTGCGAACATAAACTCTTTTAACCAAGAAAAAATTAATTTCACTTTTAAAAAGCGATTGCTTTTGCATCTCTATGGACTATTATATAACTTTTTAACACTGTGTGGCAAAAACCTATGTTCATTTATAGCATTTCTAAGTAACGATTGCGATGTTTTTTCTTTTTTTTTTCAGAATCCGTTTTTCAAAAACTAAAAAAATGCCTCTTAGTGCAGCTGAAAAGCAAAGAAGATATAGAGAACGACTTAAGAATAACCCAGATAAGTACGAAGAGTGCAAGAAAAAGCACAGAGAGAGGTATCATAAGACTAAAAGATTAGTAAAAGATTTAACTCCTAAAGAAAGGTACAACGCTAATATCATTTGGAGATTACGAAAACGGGAATCGGTAAAGCGCAAAAAAGCAGTTGAAACACTGTTACAATATACACCTCCAAGTTCACCACAATCTAGCCTTGCGGGGAATATACAGGAGGGGATACTGCCCTCAACAGCTCCATCGGCGACTCCTCCGAGTGCAACTTCACCAGGAAGGCCAGTAGTCGTTTCAACAAAATCACAAGGAAGGAAGAAAATTAAAAAAAATAGATCAAAAGTGTATAGAGACAACAGGAAATTACAGCTGGAAAATCAGAAACTCAAACAGAAATGCGAAAAATATAAAAAGCGACTACTAAGAAGAAATGCAGCCAAGACTGGGAGTACAAGTGAGCAAGATAAAGAAAAAAAATACAAAATTCTAAGCAGCGCTATCAAAAAAACTTTCAAAACTACGAAATCCAGAAAAGAACGAGATATAATTAAAAAAATATTTTCAACAGTTGAAATAAGAGACTCACGGACAAAAAAAAAGCTACTAATTGAAAATTTAGGTATTAATAAAGTTATACCAGCCAAATCGGCTATTAATAAACAGACCAAACTGAAGATGAAAATCAAGGATTTCTATACCAGAGATGATATTTCACGTGCTACAGCAGGGAAAAAAGAGACAGTTACAAAGAGTGGGATCAAAGTGCAAAAGCGGTTCTTGCTCGATTCTATGAAAAATTTGTACAAAACTTTTAAGAAAGAAAATCCTCATCTTAATTGTTCATATTTCTATTTTACAAAAAATAAACCGTTCTATATTGTCAATACTTCTGTTGATGCCAGGGATACTTGCCTTTGCAAAACTCATACTAATTTTGGTTATAAAGCAAAAGCTCTGAAAAAGAAAGGTATAACGGCAACCGATGATTTAAATCTATTGATCGAGGCAACAGTTTGCAATGCAAATTCAATGGATTGCATGTACGGGATGTGCGAACAATGTGCTGGTAAAACAACTTACTATAATATTGATAACATAAACGGGACTGTTAAATGGACGGAGTGGGTTAGAAAAAAAGAGGAATATGAAAAGGACGGAAAAATGATCAAAACTATAAAGAATGTCAAAGAAGATTTTGAAAAAGAAGCAGAAAAGTTTTTACTGGAATATGAAAAAGATTTAGCAGCTTTCAAAAGGCATATCTTTAACATTAAATCACAATTTAGGAACTTTCGACGTTGTGTAGAGGAAATAAAGCCTAATGAGTGTATTGTAGTAGTTGACTTCAGCGAGAACTATAATTGCAAATATAGCGAAGAGGTCCAGTCCCACCACTTTGGAGGATCTCGAAAACAAATTTCACTGCATACTGTAGTAGTGTACACTTTTGATAGTGAATCTCCTAAAGGATATGAAGTCCATTCATTTTGCACCATCTCTGCTTCGAACAACCATCAGCCCGCTGCTATTTGGAGCCATTTAGACCCAGTACTAAATTGGTTAAGATTTACATTTGCACCCATTGATACAATTCATTTTCACTCTGATGGCCCGAGTACACAATACCGGCAAAAACATAACTTTTATTTAATGTGCACGAAGTTGTTTGATTACGGATTCTGCAACATGACATGGTCATTTTTCGAAGCAGGTCATGGAAAAGGCCCAGCAGATGGAATCGGTGGTTTTCTAAAGAGATCTGCGGATAAAATTGTAGCCAACGGTGAAGACATTGCTGATGTATTTCAGTTTTATGATAAACTGAAAAACGTGAGCAAAATCAAATTGTACCTCATTGATGAAATTGAAATTCATGATCAACAGAAACTTATTCCGGACAGTATTCCACGCTTAATTGGTACTCTTAAGGTTCATCAAGTGTTCTCATATTCTTATGGAATTATAAAGTACAGAGAATTGAGCTGCTTTTGTGGTACGGGCAAAAGAGGATTTTGCGAATGCTTTAATCCAAAGTTATATGACTTAAGAACTTCGTGCTTAGTTCAAGACGAAGTTATTACAGCAATAGATAGAGCAACCTTGGACTACACAAATGATGTGGATATTGCACCACTAAATACCCCGGGTTTGACAAGAGAGCTGGCTAATAATAGTGAAATGCCCAACGTTCTAAATGACATACCTACAACATTGGATTTGACATCTTCAGATGATGATGAACCGCTGATTGCTATCAAAATTTCTAAAGAGTTAAAGGAGATAACCAACAGGCGCAAAAGTATATATCACGAAATATACGGTCCTTTCTCGGAAGAAGAACCATGCTCAAGCTATGCCAAAGAGTCTAAGATTGAAGTTGGTGATTTCTTGCTAGTAAAAGTATATGTAGATAAATCTCGAAAGAAAGTTTTTAACTATGTTTGTAAAACCTTAACCGGTATTGAGGAAGACGGAGAAGTGCAAGTAATGTTTTTGAGAGTAGTAGATGAAAATGCTAAACGTTTTCGGTTGGACGATAAAGATATCGCTTACGTAGACTTTGAAGATATTGTCCAAAAATTGCCAGTACCAGTTATTGTGAAAAAAGGTCATAGAAAGTATTACGAATTCAAAGACTCAATTCATGTGTTCGAGAAAACCTAAGACTGACTTAGTATTATTTTGTTTGTTTTTTAAGTAGATTTATCAAACTAAAATATCAGATCTCAGTTTAGTTCATATTTGTTAGTATTAGGTTTAGTAAGTTTTTGCCTGCTTTCTCAGGTGTTACCAATTTTTTCTCTTGCGTTACCAATATGTCCCTTAATTATTTTTTGTTCTAAAGAAGATAACCTGATAAATTGTTTTACTTATACCATAAGAACTATTTGACTCAAAGTAGCGAAAGTTGATTCATTTGAAAGTGTATGGTGTTTGACACTAATTGTTTTTGTTAAACTTTTATTTAGAAGTTAAGCGTTAAAATGTGATTGAAGTAACGCAGTGGAGGTTGAACTTTGTATAACTTTTATAACAAGTTCTTAAAGACTTTGCTTATAATACAAAATGACTGTATCTTGATAATAATTAATGATTTTGTTTTAATTAACAGAAAACCGTAGTTTCATTTTTAGATACAATATTCCAAAAATAGTAACGCAGAAGAACTAATTTGAAGACCTCGGTCACATTTTCTCACAAAACTCGATACAAACAGTTCAAACATCGCGGCCAACACTTATTCAGAAAAATAGAATAATTATTATAAACAAATACGTTGCAATTTTTCACATATTAGCTAAAAATATTTTTAACTTTTGTCTGATATTTTCTCCACAAAGGAGTGCCTTAAAAGTTGATTCGCCCTTCTACTCGCTATCATACCGGAACGTTAAATCACTTGGCGGCACGTCTTTGATGGTAGGGTGACAAACTGCTAATTAGCAATGGCCAAAGCCTCCCACTAGACTAGACCAGAGATAATTCAGAAATTATAAATTCCCGAATTGCCCCCGCCGGGAATCGAACCCGAGACCTCCCAGTTATAAGAGCACAGCGCTCATCACTACGCCAGGGAGGTCGTCAAAACCTGCTGCAAAAAAAGACTTGTACCATCTTGATCTCGTAATCTCAAGTACTAGAATAGACTTGTTTAATTTCGTCTGATTGTTAATGATAAGTGGCCTCCGCGGGGCTGTTAGTCGGAAAGTCTTTCGTGTTCCACTTTATCTTCTCGTTATCTCGAATCTCAAGTGATGACGACAAAAGGTATAATTGAATTTTTAATCCGCGACGCAAAAATGACGGGGTGTTATAAGTTTGACGTGTCTGTGGGTGTGCGTGTCTGTTTGTGGCATCGTAGCTCTCCAACGGATGAAACGACTTTGATTTTGTTTTTTTTATCATAATTATGTGAATATTTTGCAGTTCCAATAATCCTATCCTATTAATATTATAAATGCAAAAAGATGTATGGATGTTAGTAACTCAATCACGCCGCGACGACTAAACGTGCGTATAAATAATATTATATCGTTCTTTATTCGTTCTTTATTTAATTTTGGCATTTGACTTACTATCTAGTCTTTGTGCTAGTTAAGCCTGGAAATACACGTCCGATTTTGTTTCCGATTGTCTGATCAGGCTACCGGATCGTATTTACTCGATACACATCCGATTTTTCCGTCAGGCTTTTTCTGAACTCAGTCGTTCCCGAGCTATCATCCCGAGTGCTTGCGTTTGGAGCAAAGCAGAAGAAAAGAAGATGGATGACGAGTTAATAGAAATAGAAATATTTTTTATTCAAATAAACTTTTACAAGTACTTTTGAATCGTCAATGAATCTACCACTGGTTCGGAATGCCGTTCCTGCCGAGAAGAGCCAGCAATAAACTCGGCGGTCGCTCTTTTCAAAAAAAATTTTTTTTACAATAGGTAACAAAACTATGCTATGTATACAGTGTTTCCACAATAAAGTTTCAAAAATGCAAAACAATCCAATGCATGTTAAGACAGGCAGGCAAAAGCAGACCCATTCCCGTTGGTGGCACCCGTTCACGAGCATGACGCAGGATCCAGCCATTGCTTCGCTCAACCATATTTGAGGGAACGTAACAACCCGCACCACACGACACCACCACAGAAATTTTAAAGACAGGAAAGAGAAAGAAGAAAAAACGTCGCTATTGGATTCATCCAATCAATTTGACAAGACATACTGAGAGTCATTTCTATTTAAAACATCCAAAATAATTCATAATAATAATAATTTTATTTTTATCTTTGTTATCTCAACGGCAGTGGGATGATGCGCTATGTGCGGATGTTTTGCAAGAGTTAATAAAATCATCAACTTCTGCAAAGGACCGCGCGCGCCTTCTTGCTGTGTCTACGAGAGAATCAAGTTACTGGCTTCAAGCTCTCCGTTCCCATCATATAGGCACTCTACTAGACCACCTCACTCTTTCCATTGCAGTTGGTCTTCGACTGTTGGTGCCAAGATCAACTATCCGCATCTTTGCCACTGTGGCGAGACAGTGGACGAGTTTGGACATCATGGGCTTTCCTGTGCCAAAAGTGCCGGTCGCTTCTCACGTCATGCTTCCTTGAACGATGTCATTCGTAGATCTCTTGTCACCGCTAAAGTGCCTGCAGTATTAGAACCTGTTGGTTTGGCACGAAGCGATGGCAAGAGACCTGATGGTATGACACTTGTTCCGTGGAAGCAAGGAAGGTCGCTAGTGTGGGATGCCACATGTGTTGACACACTGGCAGCGTCTCACTTACAGGCGACCTCCGCGGCGGCGGGAGCCGCGGCTACTAAAGCAGAAAGGGCTAAGCGGCGCAAATATGAAAACATAGAAAACAATTTCATATTTGTGCCATTTGGTGTTGAAACCCTGGGGTCATGGGGCGAGGATGCTAGATCCTTTTTTAAGGATCTGTCATCCCGTCTCATAGAGTCCACTGGTGACCGGAAGGCTGGAAGTTACCTCGGCCAGCATATAAGTTTGGCCATTCAGCGGGGTAACGCAGCCAGCGTTCTGGGCACTTTTCCTCGTTCCAGTGGTTTAGATGATATTTTTTATATTTAGCTTTTATTTTTGTTATTTACGTTTTAGTTTTAATTTAGTATTTAGTTTTATATTATATTAAGTATTATTATTACATATCTTATATATTATAAACAAATAAACCAAATTTTATTTTATTATTATTTTTTTATTTTTTTTTTCATAATATTCGAACCACAACGATGCGTCCACACAGTGTCAGCGCTAGATTTTTTGGGCCCTAAAAAATCCCAATAAGCAAAATTCCGCCCTAAATTTGGGGCTAAAAGCCCTAAGTTGGGAACCCTGACTGGCAAAATCGGAAGGAGTAACCGGATGTCTATTTTGTCTCATACTAAAAGTATGTAGACCGCGCCTTCAGACAATCGGACCGGCAGTAAAATCGGAAACGCCTCGCGCCCGTTTCCGACTCGGACGTCCGATCCGGCCACCGGATCGGACGTGTATTGACTGTTCATACAAAGTAATGGCTTCAACGCCTTCCGGTAGCCTGATCAGGCTACCGGATCAGACAATCGGATGAAAAAACCTGACGTGTATTGCCTGGCTAAGTTGTTAGAAAGATGCAAATGCTACCTGGAATTTTATTATATTTTTATATTTGACACGGAAAAAATGTCACAAAAAGCTATCAAAAATTATTTTGTGAAATCAAATTAGAATTTCACGGAAATATTTGAATATTAAATTTACTGTTTGTTTCGACATTTTATTGAAATATCCAATCACAGATTACAAATATCATGCAGATATTCGATACGAGATTTTCAATAAAACCTTGTTTTGATTAACTTTGGACGGGTGTGAAATACTTGCTAATACAACAAGCTCGTGAAATTGGATCGGTCCAATATTCACTCACTTATTTGATGATATTTGATATTTCACAATAATATTAGAAAAAATAAAATCGATCAAGCGCCAGTCGGATCCGCATACGAAGGATTCCGTACCTTATATTTTAACGTAATCTTATTTACCGTATCGTTAAGGTAAAGCACAAACAAATGTTTATTGTATGGAGACCCTCTTTAATTTTTGATTTTATATTTTTTTTATTATTTGTTGTAATAGCGGCAATAAAAATATACGTTATGTGAAAATTACGGTCCATGAGATGAGATGTTACAGTACCGCCCGCTGACAGCGGAGGAGGGGAGTATAGTAGTAGGGTCTCATTGGCACCCTTTGGATACGGAACCCTAAAAATAAAAATTGGAAGAGTCCCTTATTAGAATTTTGCAAAAAATAAAGTCTTCAGGAATTCAATAGTTAAATAATAACTCTCTGAAACTAAAAATTATTTTCACAATGAAAATACAAATCATGATCGAATCAGTTGTAGTGTTCCCAAGTCGTATTATTTTGGCTCCTTACCAAAATAAAATCGAGTACAGTTGATTGTGTAGCTCTTGCTTTGCCAAAAGCTTTGTTCTATCTTTTTTTGGCCTTATCTAGCTCTGATTCTCTATTACATTTGTAACATATTCGTTTCTCAGTCTGGGAACTCTAGGAGTGTCTCTAACAGCCATTCGCCTAAAAAATTCATCTAAAGAAAAAGTTCGGCTAATTAAAATGCCAATTATCTAAGGACCTATTTAACTAACGTCTTACGCTTATCCGAGTAGTTTTGATATTTTGGCGGATTTTCAATACAAAAATTGTCAGAACACCTAATTCAATTTATTCCTCCGTTAAACGGTACTCGACTTTAGTGAAAGCACTTAATGGTATAAAGAATCCTTACTAATCCTTACTAATTCTTATTTTTTTTTTTTGTTGATTTGTCCATCAATCACGCAGCAACGATGTGAATTCACACTGTAATTACGAAAAGCCCATTTTGAGAAAATTATCAATTTTTTTTCAGTTGTTCGACCATTACTCCGTCTTTAGAAACTATTTAGTGTTTGGTATCAACAAACCAGAACCAGAGAAACAGTAATTGTAATTCAAAACACTGTTTCCGAGATATAGTGTTTTGGATTCACAGAGCCAGGGTACAATAGATCGACGAGATCTTTTGTATAGATATAGCTAAAGATCTGGAGAGTTACAAGGTCTACCTACTTTCTATCACGGAAAAAGAAAGGAAAGCCTAACTTGGCACGTACGAAATCACAGATGAATAAAGTATCACAGAGGAATTCCGTGCTTAGAATTCCGCAATTATCCACTAGATTTGTCTTTGGCCTAAGTTTCTCTTCAAACTTACAAACACTTTCTAGAAGAGCCCCAGTACTACAAAATACTAAGTTATTAAAACAATACGCAGAGTGCAGACCCAGTTCACAAGATGCTCTATAAGATAGTTCTGGCGTGAAACCAATTCCGTCTCTAATCTCAACACGGAATATAACTTTGTCTTGCTGCTGACTTCAATATTCGGATAATGAGTGCTTGGAGCACGTTCCAGATCTTTTTTTCCACGTACCTACTACAAATTGTGGAATCATCTCCCTTCGACAGTGTTCCCACTTAATTACAATATGGGGTTATTCAAGGGGCGAACCAATAAGTTCCTGAAAAGCCGGCAATGCATTGGTGGTGCCTCTGGTACTACAAATGTTCATGGGCGGCGGTAATCACTTTACATCAGGTGACCCGCCAGCTCGTTTGCCCGCTATTCATATAAAAATATGAGGTTATAATAGTGAAGGGTTGCGAAAAGCTATGGTAGCCTGGCGGTTAAAACTTCGGCCTACATCGGGGGGTTTAAGGTTCCTTCGATTCTAGGCACTGTTAGCTTTTATATGCGCTTTTTTATCGATGACGAGATAGTCTTTGACTGTGATATCACCTGATGGTAAGTGATGATGCAGTCTAAGATGGTAGCGGGCTAACTTGGCAGCGTACATACAACCCATAGTCCCCACTCCCCTGATCAATTTCTACTCGTCATCTCGCCAGAACGCTAAATCACTTGTCGAAACGTCTTTTACGGTAGGGTGGTAACTAGACCAGACTAGTGACAATTCAGAAATTATAAATTCCCAAATTCTCTCCTCTAGGAATCGAACCCGAAACCTCCCATTTATAAGACTCCAGCGCTAACCACTATGCCTGGAAGGTCGTCAAAATAGTTAATTTATAATTGAAAGAACTAAATCAAAAGTTTACCTTTTGGTGGTTTTCTCAGCTCGTATTTATACAGGGTACTTATACCTAGTTCTGTATCAAATAACAAGACCGACCCGATTTGTTTCCCTCGTTCTGTTGGTTTAGGATCCTAAGGTAACACTGTCTGTCTACCTATTTAAGTAATGAGTTTAAATGATTTGCTTTGATTTGTTCTGTATCAGATTTTATAGCTCTTTCTCTTTCTTTTTTTTACTCCATGACAAGATAGCCCTTGACTGCGATCTCACCTGATGGTAAGTGACGATGCAGTCTAAGATGGTAGCGAGCTAACTTGGAAGGGGTTTGGCAGTGTACATTCAACACATACCTGGGGTATGGTATCCTTAATCGGTTTCTACACGCCATCGAGCCGGAACGCTTAATCCGTAGGCGGCACGTCTTTGGCGATGGGATGGTAACTAGCCACGGCCAAAGCCTCCCATCAGACCAGACCAGAAACAATTTAGAAATTATAAATTCCAAAATTGCCCCGTCGGGAATCGAACCCGAGACCTCCCAGTTATAAGACCACAGCACTTACCACTGCGCCAGGGAGGTCTCTCTCTCTCTCTCTCTCTAATATCGATTTAGTTTACGCCTTCAGCATGGTGAAAATGAGCAGGAGACAAAAATTTTATCCCCGATTTTATCCACTGACAAGAGATAAAATTACCTTCTCCCTATGCTAAA
This sequence comes from Hipparchia semele, assembly GCA_933228805.2. NCBI lineage: Eukaryota > Metazoa > Arthropoda > Insecta > Lepidoptera > Nymphalidae > Hipparchia > Hipparchia semele. The sequence continues at coordinate 15,498,236 of OW121711.1, read as the reverse complement.
GCATGGCGACAGGGGACAGGAGAAGTATATTCCTATAAATATATCCACTGTGGATATTATTTTCACCCGTTACACCGTAACGTGGTACTCAAACCCCATTATGTAGCATTCCTTGACCGAATTTCCCTACAAAAGGCCCTTTTTCAATTCGACGGGGGAAAATGTAAATAAAATGGAGTCGAATAACCATCGACAGTAAAAACCGTTACTGTGACGTTTTTGTTTCACTTATCGTCCTTCTCATAAGAGGGAATTTGTAAACAAGCAATTTAAGTCAAAAAATATGGACTGACACGTAGAAAAAAATATAAAAAAGAGAGTGTCAAAGAAATAGGGCGATGCGTTGAGAAAGCGGCGCGCGTCCACTCCCAATCACGTGACATCTCCGCGAAGGCCACCCGTGGACAATGTGTGGACCCTGAACGCAGAGGCGATGCTGGGAAGATGTTGGTTTAATAAGTGAGCAATGACCTTTCTTAGGCCGTTTTTTTTTGAAACGGAGTGGATATAACACTAATATTATTAAAGCGAAAGTTTGCATGTGTGTGTGTGTATGTTTGTTACTCTTTCATGCAAAAGTACTGGACGGATTTGGTTGAAATTTGGAATGGAGATAGTTAATTAAAGCATAGGCTACATCTTATCCCGGAAAATCAGAGTTCCTGCGGGAATTAAACCTTAATCAACTAGTGGTAGGTATATTAGGGGGTGTTTTAAATTTTCAATTTACCCTTGATATGTCATTTCAAAACGTTTTAAACAGATGGGCCCTAAACTCCCATCCTAAAATTCCAATTTGTTTGTTTAACCTTTCTATATTGTTTACGATTCGAGGGAAATGTAACGGTCCCATACAACACGTATTGGAATGCCTACATCCCAACAACTCCCAAGAGCGCCGTACAGCCTTCGTACAACCGCTGTGATGCTTTTGGTTTTGTTAAACGATTTATGTGCTTAGATAGCACATGTAGGAATACCTTCAATATCCTACATACATACTCACTTTTGTTTAATACCTACTTACTTAATATAGATAGTAGGTATACTGCGATTCAAATGAGAATAGGACTGTCAAACAGCCATTTTATATTTATGTCCTGCTCTTATGCGGTTTACACTGAGTGAGATAGAAACAGAAAATGGCGGCTTCTTATTCCTATTGTTATTTTAATCGCATTATACTGGTAGAGAATAGAGATGACACTATTATTATAAAAACGAAAGTTTATGTGCATGTGTGTGTCATACTTTTTACTCAGAAATAGAGTTCCCACAGGGTTTTTAAAAACTAAATCCACGCGGACGAAGTCTCTAACAAAAAGCTAGTAAAACATAAATACAAAAAATTATAAACTCGAAAGGTATGTCTGCGGGTGTGCATGCTTATTACTCCTTCACGCCACAACGAATGAACCGATTTGGCTAAAATTTAAAATGGAGATAGCTCATATCCAGGATTAATACATACCTAGGCTACATTTTATCCCGGAAAATAAAAGAATTCCCGCGGGATTCGAAAAAAATTCAAAAAATCCACGCTGACGATGTTTCAGGCAAAAGCTAGTAAAAAAATAAATTCTATCCGACTGAATGGATGGCTTTAAAAATACTTATTCTGAGTATTCATTGTCAGTCACAGCGCTTGTCTTTCAGAACAAATGCTGAGACTCAAACTTCCTTTGAGTGCAATAGAATGAAACAAACAAAGGAAGACAGTTCGTATCTCGGAAAGACATAGCAAAAGAATAAATTGAAATAATTCGTAGGAAGCAGTATTTTTTGCACTGAGTCTGCATTTTTTTAAAGTTACTTTCGTTTCTTAGAAAGAAAGAACAAAATAGAAAATATTATACCTTATAACTTACGTATGTAGTTTAAAATTATTTTATTATGGACTAGCTTTTAACTGAACGGTTGAATTTTCAAAAATCCTTTCTTAGCGGATGCCTATACGTCATAATGGATCCATCCAGTGATTTGAGCTGTGCGCTGACAGATTAGTTAGTCAGTCACCTTTTTCTTGAATTAAATGTATTTAAATATCCTAATAGAAAAAGGGGGGGAAGGAAATGCATCACCACCTTAGCACTCCTAAAGCCAACCTCACCTGCCCGCGGTACCCCCTGCTGATTAACAAACGAGGCTCTGGCGACCGAAAAGTTGGCGGTATAACCACTCAAATTAGCTAGACTGGAATAAATGGCGCAGGCCGGTGTTTGGCAGCAGCAACACCGGCGCAAGCAGTCTAGACTCTGCGATGACCAATCCGCCTGCCCAGCGTGGTCATTATGGGCATATCTTCCCATGGTTAGCGACACAACACAACGGCCCCTAGTCCCCGGCAGCCCTACTATTCCCGTCTACGGTAGCAGACGCGGTCACGGTAGAGCAGGGGGTGCGAAGAATCACCGGGTTTCGGATAGCTACCACAAAAAACTGATGTATTTGGCTACCTACAATACACGGACATTGAGAGCGGACGAACACCTCGCTGAAATCGAAATAGAGCTGAGCAAAATTAAATGGCATATTCTAGGATTATCGGAGGTCCGAAGAGAGGGCGAGGACACGATAACCCTGGAATCGGGTAACATGCTCTACTATCGGCAAGGCGACCAAGCATCACAGGGGGGTGTTGGATTTCTGGTCAATAAAGTCCTCACAAACAACGTATTAGAAATCAGTAGTGTGTCGACGAGGGTGGCATACGTTATACTCAAACTAAATCGGAGGTATTCCCTTAAGATAGTACAAGTCTATGCTCCCACGTCAACACATGCTGATGATGAAGTTGAGGCCTTATACGAGGACATTACGAGGGCTCTGGATAAAACAACCAAAACTCACTTCGTCGTAGTTATGGGAGACTTCAATGCTAAGGTGGGAGTACAGGAACACGGTGAATTAAAAGTAGGACCACACGGTTTTGGTCACAGAAATCAAAGGGGTCAAATGCTTGTCCACTTCTTGGAGCGAAAAGGGCTATTCTTGATGAACTCTTTTTTCAAGAAGAAGCCCTCTAGAAAGTGGACATGGCATAGCCCGGATAACGTGACTAAAAATGAGATTGACTTCATCATGACGGATCGTAGGTATATATTTGAAGATGTCTCAGTGATCAACAGGTTTAATACCGGCAGCGATCACAGGCTTGTGAGAGGCATCTTAAATATAGACCTTCAATTAGAGCGACAACGCCTGATGAAGTCGGTTCTTCGACCCAAACCATTGCAGAAAGTAAGCTCAGAGCAATTCCAAATTGAGCTTAAAAACCGGTTTGAACCGTTGGAAACCACCTTAGATATTGACCAGAGGTTCACAAGGTTAGTCGATGTCGTTCGTGAAGTGGGCCGCAAATATTGTCATAAGGAGCAAAAAAGGGCATCTAAGATCTCCGATGATACCCTTAAACTTATGGAGCAGAGACGGGAGACTTCCTCGGCTTCGCCTGAGTGGCATACCCTGAACAAGCGCGTCAAAAAGCGAATAAGATTCGACCTCCGGCGCTCCAATACTCGCAATATACAAAATGCGATAGAGCAGAACCGAGGATCGAAAGTATTCACTAAGCGACTTGAGAGGAGCCACTTAACGAAGTTGAGAAACCCCGATGGTAAGACCGTCACCTCACAAGCAGAGGTACTAGAGGAGATTGAACGCTTCTACTCTCAACTATACTGCTCTCAAGCTCCAAAACCGGCTCAGGACGCGAATGACAAACGAGCGACCTTAACCCGCCACTACACCGAGGACATACCAGATATTGACATCGGCGAGATGCGAATAGCCCTCAAACAACTTAAAAACAACAGGGCACCTGGCGATGACGGCATTACGTCGGAGCTTCTACGAGCGGGTGGCACTCCTCTCTTGGCAGAGCTAAAAGAACTCTTCAATGACGTCATAGCTAATGGAACAACGCCGAAAGCATGGAGCAAGAGTTTAGTAATCCTTTTCTTTAAGAAGGGAGACAAAGAGCTTCTTAAGAACTATCGCCCGATATCACTCTTGAGCCATGTTTATAAGTTGTTCTCGAGGGTACTCACAAATCGCCTGACCAGAAGACTTGACGAGTTTCAACCTCCGGAACAGGCTGGGTTTCGAAAAGGCTACAGCACCGTAGACCACATCCACACCTTAAGGCAGATTATACAAAAGACAGAAGAATATAATCTCCCACTATGCCTTGCCTTTGTGGACTACGAGAAAGCCTTCGACTCTATCGAAACTTGGGCTGTTCTGGAGTCACTCCAGCGATGCCAAGTTGATTGGCGCTATATCGAGGTGTTGAGATGTATTTACGATGCTGCGTCAATGACCGTCCAAGTACAGTCTCAGCAGACAAAACCCATCAACCTGCGAAGAGGGGTTAGACAAGGGGATGTGATTTCCCCAAAACTATTTAATAGTGCACTAGAAGACCTTTTCAAAACGCTGGACTGGAAAGAACGCGGTCTAAATATAAATGGTGAATACATCTCACACCTACGATTCGCTGATGACGTGGTAATCTTGGCGGAGACTCCACAAGACCTCGAGCAGATGCTGAGTAGCCTAAGCCGTTCTTCCAGACGTGTTGGTCTCGGGATAAACATGGACAAAACCAAAGTCATGTTCAATCAACACGTTATCCCGATACCCGTAACCGTCGAAAATGTTGGAATCGAAATTGTTTCACAATACAACTACCTTGGCCAAGTCATACAACTGGGTAGAAACAATTTCGACGAAGAAGCCAACAGAAGAATACGGCTGGGCTGGGCAGCGTTTGGAAAATTAAGTCAAGTCTTCTCATCGTCAATACCTCAGTGTCTGAAGACGAAAGTCTTCAATCAGTGTGTCCTTCCCGTCCTCACTTACGGTGCTGAAACGTGGACACTGACAAAGGGCTTGATCCACCAATTCAAAGTCGCTCAGCGAGCTATGGAGAGGGCTATGTTAGGAGTTTCTCTGAAGGATAAAATTCGTAATGAAGAGATCCGTAGGAGAACCAAGGTCACTGACATAGCCCAAACTATCAGTAAGCTGAAGTGGCAGTGGGCAGGCCATGCTTGTCGCAGGGGCGATGGCCGCTGGAGCCGGAAAGTCCTGGAGTGGAGACCGCGGACAAGCAAGCGTAGTGTGGGGCGCCCTCCAGCAAGGTGGACCGACGACATAAAAAGAGTGGCGGGAAGTGGCTGGATGAGAAGAGCTGAGGACCGGGTGTGGTGGCGCTGCTTGGGAAAGGCCTATGTTCAGCAGTGGACGTCCGCAGGCTGAGATGATGAATAGAAAGAGAATATTTTTTTAGAAATAGGATATTTTTTTAATTAAATAAACTTTTACAAAGTCCTTTCAAATCGTCAAATGAATCTACTACCTAATCTACTGGTTTGCGGTCAATGAATTCATTCATAAATGCTATATTATTATGATTTCGTCAGCATTTAGGTAATAAAATGGAGTAAAGAAATAAAAATAAATAAATGCAATTGTATGACTTTGAGTGATTAAATGTCGACCCCATTGACAATTGTCTCCGCTGACATATTTGCTGTGGGCTTTTTATTTTGTACATCGGACATTTTAATAGACTTGTTATATTTTGTCCAAGCCTTTATTTTCTTTTTGGCAGATCACGCCTATAAATTACCGTTTTTTTGTTTTCGGAATAATGACTAAAATAATGTCGTACTTTATTGACGTTTAGTGAAGTGCCCTGTGCATAACAAATAACCACAGACTAAAACACAGTTCTTGAAAGACGATAAATCATTCACAATTATGATAAAAATAATTTGACTTTGTGTAAGTATTGTTTCTGTAAATTTAATAAAAAAAAGGAAATAAAAATAGTAACTATGATCCAATATTGAATATTTGCAAGGAATTAAGTTGGAATTTAAGTTCAAACAAAGAGTAAAGAAATTTTTCTTTTCGTTTATTTATTTTTTGACGGCTGCCTTAAAATGTAACTATGCACGCGTTAGTGAAGTGAGTTAACTTCAAAACGCGTGGTTAATAACGTCTCAACCAAGTTTAAATCAAGAGTTATGAGCAAATATACTTTGAAAATCACATACCTACCTACTTATTTATTTAACAAACTAGCTACGTAATTGTGTATACAAACAAGTAAAATTATTAAATACTAGCGGCTCGTCCCGGCTTCGCACGGCTGGACATTTATTTTTTAAACATTTTGGCATAAACGTACAGTAAATGCAGGACAAGTGACATCAACGCGTAATTTTTAAAAACATTTCACTGAGCAATTTTATTAAACTCGTAATATGTTTCGAATGAATGTCCGATTTTAATAAACTAAAAAGTAATTTACAGGTATTTAAACTGCCTTGCTTGAGAAATCATTTATTTAGGTAAGGATTAAGGCAAAGGTATAAATAACTTGATCTGATTAATATACACTATACAATTTAAATTAATATCGGAGTTATCAGAAAATGAATATTTCTGCGTGATAAAATAATAAAATGATGCCAGCCGGTGCGGCGGGGCACGGTGGCAGGTATCGGCGCGGAAGATTCCTGTGGTTCCTGTGGTGATCTTATTAACAATCGTTTCCTATAAGAAGCTCTGTGCGATTAGCCCCGTAAAAACAAATATTTAATATTTCAACCCAGACGAAGTCGGGGCAGGTCGCTAGTTAAACATATTTTGAAAGAAAACCTTAATTATTATTATTATCGATAAAGAACCCAAATCAACTTATTATTTTTTTCTGTTTGTCTGTTACCGCAAACATATTATGTCAAATTAATTTATCTAAGTGATTAAAAATATATATAATAAAATATAAGTACGATAAATCAAAATTAAAAAATATTTCATTAAATCGATTGAAAGTTCTTCTTAAATAAAATCGATTATTACTTCAAATCGAATCGGTAACGTGTGAAGGCGTCACTAAAGTCAAAATTTCTTGATCTGCCAAAAAGAAAATAAAGAATTGGACAATCTATAATAAATGACTCAATCATTAAGTTTACAGAAAGTTTAATTGCCAAAGTTTTCAGTTTTACCTTTCAGTTCTTATTTTGGTATAGATATTATTATTATTTTAATTCATAAAAAATATGTGATCATCTTTGTTTAAGTTTTGTTTTTATTATTACATTGACATTTTTATATTTATTGTTATTACTAGAAGCCCGCGCCGACTTCGTCCGGGTTGAAAATTAAATATTTGTTCTTGTGAGCTTCTTATAGGAGACGATTGTCAATAAGATCGCCACAGGAACCACACGTATATCCCGCACCGATACCCGCCACGTCTTGTCCGCCACCGTGCCCCGCCGCGCCAGCCGGCACCATTTTATTTTGTCGCGCGGAAAAATTAATTTTCCGATAACTCCTAAGATATTTATTTAAATTGTATAGTGTAAAGGGCAAATATGTTCTAAATTAAATACTTACGATAATAAACATATTTATTTAGATATAGATTGACATCACATCGGTTAAAGAAGCTTCGAAAATAATTCATTATTTTTAATCAAAATTTGAAAGATAGAAATGGTTACTGTAAGTTATCCTTAGAATATAGACATATGCTATCGCGGACTTTTTTTTAGAACTCTTTTAGAGGAACAATTCACCCATACATCATTTTCATCCAATAACAGTATATGACCCAGCGCACGCCTTGAAAACGTTTAAGAGTCAAAAAAATTTCCCACTTCTTTGACAAATTTGAACATAATATCTAGCCATAATACATTTATTAACATAATTATAGCCTATAACCATCTGGAATAATGTACCTTTGAAATGGTAAAAGAATTATAGTAATAGGTGCGGTGGTTCCAAAGTTTGCTCCGGACATACATACAAACTCACAAAATTCGCGCTCTCTCTTTATTATAATAGTATAGATTAGACTATTAGTATTATTTTTCTGACATTATCTTGTATTTATCTTTCATTTATGTTTTTGTTTAATTTATTTTATTTTATGCATTTTAACCAATTATATCTATATGGGTGAATACATGAAATAAATGAATTTGAATTTGAGTTAATAAATTACACAAAATTAGTCGACTTTTTCTTTGTAACACAAAGTAAAAATATTGGAACCTTAACGAAACGTTATTGTTGTCAGTAAAGTTCTGAATGTAATCCGAATTTAAACCAGTTTACTAGTTGTAATAGAAATGAGAGAAAACTCGAACAGTTTTGATTTTATTCCATGAACGTGACAAAGTTATTGCAAACTTTTGCAGCATCCATGTAAGAAACAGCTACTAGATAGAGGTGGTGACGCTAGAACTACGTGAAATAACGAGCAAACTCTAAGAATATTTATACCTAGAAGCGCAGTAGTTGACGCGATTATAAGCCATTTTTAGGGATATTAAATCATATCCGCACGCCTATCGTTGCGTTAGTGTTCAAGGTCGAGTCTTACTAGGACGAGCTCGCACAAAAATATTCAAAAATGCCGTACTGTGCTGTGAAAGGATGTAATAATTCATCACATAAAAAACAAAAATATTTAACCATCACATTTCACAAGTAAGTACTTCCAAAAAACTTACATTTTTGAGTAAAACATTCTTCACAACATAAAAATAAATCGTAGGTATCACAGACCCTATTGCAATGAAAATGTTGCTAGCTCTACGAGAAATATTTTACCCCGTAACTTTTTTTTCTCATTCTAAGTACCTGTTGTTTTTAATCCCGATTCACATTAGTTCATTTATGTATTACTAGGGTGACCAAATATTAATTATTAGGATGACCAAGTGGTACCTACTCTAGAAAAAAATTGTAAATGGTAGATTCATTTGACTATTCGAAAGCACTTTGTAAAAGTTTATTTGAATAAAAATTATTCTATTCTATTCTGTTTGAATGATATCTAAATATTATATTAAAGGAAATGTTATGACTATTATGACGTGGATAGCTATTATGACGTGGGCATCTGTTAAGAAAGGATTTTTAAAAATTTAACCCCTAAGGGGTTTGAAAAATCGAACTTAACGTGAGTGAAGTCGCGGGCAAAAGCTAGTGAGTTAGACTTCATTAAAAAATTACAAACAGAAACATCAATTTTATTTATTTATCTGTACTAATATTATACAGCTGAAGAGTTTGTTTGTTTGAACGCGCTAATCTCAGGAACTACTGGTTCGAATTGAAAAATTCTTATTGTGTTGAATAGTTCATTTATCGAGGAAGGCTTTAGGCTATATAACATCACGCTGCGACCAATAGGAGCGAAGCATAAATGTTGTCAAAAATGTTGCAAAAACAGGGAAAATTATCCGTATTTAAAATATTCTTTTAAAAACTTCTTAATCGCAATCATAATAACAAAAATTGACGAGGACGATGTCACGGGCAACAGCTAGTATACTTATAAAATTGCCGCTTAAGGCTAAATCGGAAGATGAATTTTCCCTACATCTAGGGAGAATTTCTTTCCAATCCTTCCGCTTGTGGCATGACTCACGCACACAAGTGCGTATCGGTGAATGTAATTACATGAACTCACACATTGTTGTGGTTGTTTTGAAGCTTACGTTTCAAGCGGAATTTTGTTAGAGACTTACTATCTATGTATAATTAATCTAAGGAGCAAACTATTATTAAAAATAAAATAAAAACTCTACTACGTTAAAAATATCAACTGAAAATTCAAATAAATTCGATAATTTTTCATTGCAGATGGATTGAAGTTTTTTGATTTTCGGGGATAAAAAACCTAAAACCTTTTTTTTATTCGACAATAAGATAGTCCTTGATATCACTTGAAGGTAACTGGCCACGGCCAAAGCCTCCCACCAGAACAGACCAGAGACAGTTAAAAAACATGTAAACTCCCAAATTGCCTCCGCCGGGAACCGAACCTAAGAACTCCCATTTAAAGACCACAGCGGTCACCACTGTGCCAAGGAGGTCGTCAAACTCATAACCATTCTGTGACGCTTTGAGTTTAAAAGTTATAATCTGTAGAAGTATAAAACGCATGAAAGTATTTTATTCCATGAACGTTATGACAAAGTTACGGCAAACTTTCGCAGCACCTCGCAAATAGCCACGTTTGACAGATACGTAACAAAGTTGTCGCCGGAGTCGCACTCCGTAACACGGTTTACTACGGAAATGGACTTAGTATTGTAGTGTAAATAAAATTATCGTACAAATCCAGCATAAGCGACTTCAAATAACGCCTTCAATCTAACGAAATAAATGAAAACTCTTTTGAAGGAAAGCCAGTATGTTAACCGGTGCCATGTTTTGAAGTGAAAGTGCCTCATTGATCTTTTAGTTTACATGTTCAACTGCAGATGATTAAGTCCCGGGTTGGGCCAAAAAATATATGTACTTGGTTTTTCGGTTAAGAAATTCATAGAAAATTCTTATACATACATTTATTTCACATCGTATGTATGAAAAAGTAATTAACAGTGCGCGGAATGCCAGAAAACATATACCCTAAACCTCGCACGAAAAGCGACATATGCTAGCGTAGTAAGCGCCAAATATATCATTTATTCTCATAACTCGTAAGATATTCATTTTAAAAAATGGCTGTATCGTGTTGTTAATATGTATAGGAATTTAATACAAAAATTGTGCCTCTGTAATATGCAATACATTGAAAATAAATGCAAATTGGTTAAAAATTAGACCTAACTTTGCGATTTTTTTGTTCGACAACATGTTTCTTCTGATTATGGTACCTTGGATATATGATGCAATTTTGCCTGTTTTTTTCGGTTACTTAAAACTTGATCTGGTACTGTATAAATCATCTGAAGATACCACTACGCTCTTAAGTAATGCGGTTTTATTTTACTAAATATTTCCTGCAACTTGCGTCCGCTTGGAAAATTCAGTTTCCCGGATAAGTTTTTGCGTATCAGTTTAATACATAGTAAATTATTATTGATAGAGGCCATTATGGATATTTTTCAGGACGTTAACCAACCGTCCCAAAGTTTATAACTTATTAGTAAACTCACAAACAGCAATAAGTTTTGCGAGTAGGAAAATAAAAACTTCCCCGGCGTCCATTAAAAGTTTGCTAGCTAGGATGTTATTATCAGGAGGTCGAATATTTACGTAAATAATATTACTTAAATATTACGTATATATATTACTATAAGCTTTTTTATATACTTTTTTACTGGAAAATTGAGGGTCGGGGTTTTGAAAAACCTAACTCCACGGGGGCAAAATTCACATAAACACAAACATAGTCTTTTATTTAATCGCACAGATAAAGGCAGCTAAATTATTTACGCTAGTTAACTAATTGTAACATTTAACCTTAATCACTGGTTTAATTATTTATTTAATCATTTACTTTTTTTCTGTATGTTTCAGTTTTGCCTTTATCTTTTATCTTTTTCTTATTATTATTATTTTTTTATATTTTTGCTGGGAAGGAAGTTAAATTTAGTATAAATTAAAAATAGAAGGCAGAGGACGCAGCCCAATTTTTGTATAATCTAATAGAAATTGGGTCACCTTAAAACTAGCGCATTGTTGTCAACTTGCCTCCTATTGTTTATAGTTAGTCTTTAGTTTAGCCATAGTTTTAAGTTTTTGTATTTAAATCTAACAATTAGGAAACAGTAAAGCTTATTTATTATTATTTTGCATATCTTTTGACTCTTACACCCGCGTACAAATTACATACATTTAAACCAAAGAGTTCTATAATAAACATAAATATATGTACAAATAAATAAACTTATATACTCTACACAAATAAATACTTTTAGCGGGCGGAGGATTACGCCCCGGTAGGGGAGACCAAACAGCCGCAGGTCAGGGTGACAGGCTGACCGACGGACTTTCCTAATTCCAAGCCGAGTGAGTTATTATTATTATTATTACATAACATAACATAAAGGTAAGCTAATAGCGTTCAGAACAATATTTGATTATAATTGGTAATAGGCAGTTTACTGAAGTGCGGCGTAAAGCAGCCTGTAATGTCACCTGGCGTGCATTAATTACGTGCGTGTCGCAAATGAGTGTCGTAACTCACGAGCGCGGCGCGTTCAGGTGCCGCCGGCTCATTAAAGTTTTGGGTATGGCGGCCATTATAACTATTTATTGTGACATTACTGCCTTACCTACTGTTACCCGGTTCGGTACCGGGTTCGACTCCCGGGTCGGGCCAAATTGTATTGGGTTTTCTGTTAAGAAATTTTCAGTACTAGCCCTAGCTAGAAGTCGGTGGTGAGTCACCCCTGTGCCTCGGAGAGCTCGTAAAGCCGTCGGTCCTGCACCTGATCTATTTCCGGTCATGTCGAATTCTCCGTTCCATCGATCCCTCTCGATCTTTATTCGACGATCTCCCTGGCGTAGTGGTGAGCACTGTGGTTTTATAACTGGAAGGTCTCGGGTTCGATTCGGTTTGGGAATATAAGTCAAGTTCAGAATACAACGCATTCATAATAAACAGCAAGGAAAAAGTCCGCAAAAACGTGAAACAAGCGTATTTAAAAATATCCTTCTTAATAATATCGCCAACATCTATTAGTACAAGGAAACGCTAGAGGAAGCAAGCATCGAAAGAATCCTCACAAAGATAAACCTAAAGGAAGTAATACGTCGTAGATATGCAATGGAAGAATCTTCACAAAGTTCGACTACAAAGCAGAGCTTCATGTGGCCCGTTGTGTACGAGTAACTATTTATATTGGAAAAGGCAGGAATATCCTTACATTTACAGTCTTCGTTCGCGTTCTTTTTCGTTTCTTTGGTTGTTATAGATCGTCAATAGTCATTCAAAATGAAAAATGATCCAAGAAACTTAACAATGATTTTCAAATACCTATTCAATGATACCCCACTTAAGATAGTTCGTCGACTTTCATTTTTTTCTTTTCACAATATGGCGTCTGGTGGTCGCCATATTGAATTTGCATTACTGTCATGTCTTTAGTGACACTCCCTAGATTAGCACAAATCGATTGACGTAAGAATCATCAAAATCTTTAGTGGACTGATTCTTGCCGGCTCTTCTCAGCAGAATCTGAATTCCGAACCGGTGAGTCATGACGTGTCGTAAGAGCTACAAGTTGGCCTAATGAAATAAATAATTTTGAATTTGAATTTTGGATGACGTGTATTTTTTGTAAATATACTTATAATAAATAATTAGTAGTAGTTTTAATTTATTTAGGTTATTTACCAGGTACGAGTGTTCCCTCGATTTTTCCAGGATCACATCATTACCTGGGAAGTATACTCTTTCATTTGTCAGTATTTGAATTTACGTGCTGCAGTTGGCTAAAAAAGTAGGCATGGCAAACTCACTGAGGAACAAACCGCCCATTTGAATAAGATTTTGTGCGTAGCGGTATGTAGTAAGAGCGCTTAGTCAAATTAAGATATGTAAATGTAAATCTCTTAGGTGACGAGATGCTTAGTTTATTCCGTGCAATTTATGCTCGTACTGCGATGGGACGTGCGGGGCTTGCCGATGCAGGGTGCGAGCTAGGGAATGTTATAATAGTTTTTTTTTTTAATTTATTTATTTATTCAAAATAATAATTTTTTTACAAGGTATTACAGCTTGGTGTAAACATAAACTCATTCGAGGTTTTACGTACACCATCGTCGACATCTAAATATATAAAAGGCAAACGTGACTGACTGACTGACTGACTGACTGACTAACTGACTGACTGACTGACTGACTGACTGATCTATCAACGCACAGCTCAAACCACTGGACGGATCAGGCTGAAATTTGGCATGTAGATAGCTATATTATGTAACGTTTTACGTACTTAAGAATACATTACGACGCTTTTAAAAACTACCAACGACATCTGGTGTCGAATTGCGGAATTAGCTAGTATTACGAAAGATGTCTTTGGACTGTGGTATTGCATGCGTCTCCATCTAGCGCGGAAGTACAGAGGTAATCGTTCTCATATAAAAAAAATGTTCTAGAAATAGATCTACAGTTCCTTTAGCGATTTCCGTTTTCGAGAATAATCTAAGTCCATAGAACTTATACTCCATCTAGTGTCGGTAGTCTCTTAATCCTTTGTTAATCCATAATGTAATGTCTAGGCGGAAATGGGTTATTTTTCTGGAAAGATCACGGTGAGGTGACGAATGATTAGTCACAGTAGGTCGTAAATAGGAAGAACTCGGTTAGGAGCGGGCTTATCCAGTTACGTCTTCGGAGTACTAAGTGCTTAGTAATTGATAACGTGAAATGTAGGCTTAGTGTTTAATAGTGCTGGCTTAAAGAACACTAAGTTGTGTGCTGAATTTCTACACCCGTCTCGGTGAGTTTTTAGTGTTCCTAGCGATTATTTCTAGTGTTCCTAGCGATTATTTCTAGTGTTCCTAGCGGTTATTTCTAGTGTTCCTAACGGTTATTTCTAGTGTTCCTAGTGCTTAATTCTAGTGTTCTAGCGTTTAATTCTAATGTTCCTAACGTTTAATTCACTAGAATTAAACGTTACTAGTAATTACAAGCTTTTAATTCTAGTATTCCTAGCATTTAATTCTAGAATTACTAGCGTTTGATTCTAGTGTTCCCAGCGATTAGTAATTCTTAGTTCTGATCTAGCATTTAATGCCTAGCATTTTCCTAAGTCCTAAATTATGCTAGTTAAAATTGTGTGTTCATTGTAAATTAGAGAATAGGATTTAGATATTTTATATTTCGGCATTTTCATACCTAGTACCCAATTACAATATTAAATAACCTACCTATCTATAACTAATTATTAGTTCGTGAATTCTAACGGTGAATACTTGTGATGTCTAACGCCAAGGGCTACAGCAGGATTGAGTACTGTCCTCAGTAGGTAGGAAAGACGGAAGGGTCCAGCTGGCTTTGCGTTAGACAACCGAGTATCCATTTAGCTCAGACGACGCATATCACGTTTCAGGGTTCTAACACCGGGCTGATACTACGGTCCAGTATTCTAACACCGGGCTAATACTACGGGCCTGTATTCTAACACCGGCCTAATACTACGGTCCAGTATTCTACCACCGGGCCAATACTACGGCCTGGAAATTTAATATCAGGCTAACCTACGAGCCTGACCACTCTGCACAACGGCGGTGCTGCCTATCAGCACCTACCACCTCAACCAATCCTGAGTCGACCGACTTCAGTCTGCACTGCGAGTCGCGAAAGTCAACATCTTCAGCCAGAGCTTCATCTGCAACCTACCAGCTACGTGACCCTTGCCTGAGCGACGCGCACCTTCACCGCGGTCGGCAATTAACAGGGCAGTACTCGTATAATCAGTTCTTCTGTTTGTGCGAAATTCCAAGCCTAAAAACTGTGAATTGTAGCTGGTACGAACCCACGACTAGCTCTGCGACTGAGCCTTATTAAAAGCGGACCGTTATTCTTTTTATTAACTTTTTCACATACATTTAATGCGTAAAATCTAATTAATGTTAGGATAGGACTATGGTCTTAGGTAATTGTATTTAGTCATTCGTTGCAAGTAGGACCTTGTACTTTAGTATATAGTTAAGACAATAAATGTATTAAACCATTAGAGTTCTTTTATTAATTCCATTCTAGCTACCTACCTGTCACATTTACCAAAACGTGACAATTATAACGTAGGTGTCCGCTAAGAAAGGATTTTTGAAAATTCAACCCCTAAAGGCATAAAATAGGGGTTTGAAAAATCAAACTCAACGTGAGCGAAGCTGCGGGAAAAAGCTAGTTGAAACATATAATCTAAAGCTAAGTGTAGGTACAACTTAATAATAATTAGATACTAATTACAATGCTTATTAATAAAAACAATACATTACAAAAAAAACAATATAGTTGCATTGCATAGGTAGGGTTGAAGTAAAGAACAATAATATAATTTTCAATGTAGTTAGACTAATAACAACTTTTACGAAGAGCGTAAGAACGTAAATAAATGCGATACAGGATGATTAGATATGGTGATTAGTTGTTGATCATTACCCAAGTCAGAAGAAATATTTTTATAGAAGAACCAACTTTTATCCGCAGCTTCGCTCACGTTAAGTTCGATTTTTCAAACCCCTATTTTACCCTCTTACTACAAACCCTCCAGGTACCAGTTCCCTCGATTTCTCTAGGATCACGTCATCAAATCCTGACCTGATGACAATGGGACTACTTGGTAAGTATACCCTTTCAAACAAAAAAAGATTTTTGCAATTCGGTCCAGGCGTCTTCGAGTAATCGGGAAACATGCCTACATAAAGAAAAAAGAATCTGATGAATTGAGAACCTCCTCCTTTTTTGAAAGTCGGTTAAAAATAGTAACATGATTGTGGTCAAAAGCTAAATCTCTTTCAAAACCAATGTAGTAGAAAACGCGTTTCCATATTTCCTATAATGGAATGTTAGTCGTTCTTTTGTAGCACTACCCTTTTAGTGCGGAGTATGTTCCGGCCTATTGTGGCCAATAAATGTAACGTTAAAAAGCAAACCGACCTTTTGTATTCGCCGCAGTAGACTAGGCTGATTTTAATGCTTGTAATTACTCTTCCAAAATGAGATTCAAAAACTAAAACCCTTTTAATATAAATAACGCCATAGTAGAAACAGATCAAATTAAACCAGCTTTTATTCGCGATTTCATCTGCGTGGAGTAAGATTTTAGAAGAACCTTTTCTTAATCTGGAATAAAAAAGCTGCAATATATTAGTTTTATACTATATAAATTATTACAATATTGTATATTATTAACTTATTTTTTTTTTTAAAGAGCAACCGCCGAGTATCTTGCTGGTTCTTTTCGGTTAGAACAGCATTCCAAACCAGTGGTAGATTCATTTGACGATTGAAATTGATTTAAAATTGATTGTAAAAGTTTATTTGAATAAAAAAACTATTCAATTCAATTCTATTCTATGCATATTGGAAAAGAATTTAAAGCCATTTGTCATCAATATTATATGCGATAAAAAGGTTGTAGGTACAATATCATATTCTTACCACAAACAAGAAAAGTATTCAATCCACTGAATAAAACATAAGTTCGAGTTGAAGGGAAACCGTTATCATTTTCCCATGAATTTGGAGGTTTCACTCGAATAAAAAAATGCGGAGAAACAAAACGACCCTGACAGTGAATGATCAACTCGCCGCCTCACCGACAGTTTATTTGAGCGTCAAACAAGTGGCCCTTTTACGTGTCATTCAATTCCTGACTAATATTATTGAACGAGCGAAGCGAGTTCTCTGAGTCAACTAGGGCGCTTGCCTACTAGACAGAGAAGTGTGTCCGTCTAAATGTCTGTCAGAGCCCTATAACTTCTGAATTACTGAATATTAGAACGTGAAACTTGGTTGAAAATTCAGTTATATCCTGTACTTGAACAACAAATACTAAAATTAGATAAATGTTATAAAGAAACGAAATTATTTAATTTTAATACGCCATCTATTAGCATTATTGTGAAGCTAATAGCTTCACTATAATGCTAATAGATGGCGCTGTGACAGTAAAACAGTTTTATGTCAACTATTATTTTTTTTATTGCGTCTAATGTTAAAAGTTAATTATTACAATATATAATTAAAACTTTTGTGAATTATGGGATATCGCGAGGTCTCAGTTCGGGGCGAACCACTAGTTTATTTGATGACAAATGATTGATAATGTTCTCCTTGCTAAATTTCGGTCACGGCGCGCGGCGGCCAATATAAATGAAATTAACAAATTTTTATCCGGTTTGAAGAGATTATAAAAATTTTTTCAATGTAAGTATAGAACATACATTACTAGTAGGTAATTAACAAGTAATAAAACATTAAATGAAACGGCTGAATCGTTTGATTTTATGGTGAAGTCGTGATTATTTAAATGCAACATGATGCTAATTTTTGGTATGATGTTCTTAATTTCTTTGACTTGACAATGTATTGTAACAATGTATTTTGTCTAGTTGGAGGCTTTGGCCGTGGCTAGTTATCACACTACCGTTAAAGACGTGTCGTCAAGCGATTTAGCGTTCCGGCACGATGACGAGTAGAAACCGATTTCGGGTATAGGTTGATTGTGCACTGCCATACCCCTTCCAAGTTACCCGCTACCATCTTAGATTGCATCGTATCTTACAATCAGGTGAGATCGCAGTCAAGGACTATCTTGTCATCGAAAAAAAAAACTATGAACAAAAAACGTCAAAGTTGCAAAATCCTTTGTACCTAATATTCATAGTAAATCGTAAAACGGTCGTCAGCACTCTTTTCGTTCACTTTTTTTTTAGTCTAAATCAAAGAAAAAAATTTAATTTAATTTAATTTATTAAAACGTACAAAACTCCGAAAAGTTAAAACTGCCTGGGATTCAAACCCCGAACCGAACAAAAAGCAAGCCAAAGTCTCAACCACTAAGCTATTGCGGTTGTAACTCAATAAATATGAATACTAACTTTGTTTGTGTACCGCTAAATATTTGCGGTGATTAAAAAGTATAAATGTTAACACAAATAACACAAAAGTTTTGAAAATTCCCGAACAGTATAATAGAAAAGTTCTCCCATTGTATTTGCCGCAGTAATAGTTTTCCTGCGAAACGTTGTAAAATGGAAATTTGCTGGGGCACAATAATGCTCTAATTGTTTTGTTGAAAGCATTTTATAAATTAGGGTTCTTATTTAGACTCGAGAAACACAATATCTTTAATAAATTTTTAAGTATCTGTCAATCATTTCAAAATATGCGGCTTTGTTCCCTGAGATTTTAACTAAAAAGACATTGTTCATAATTTTTGATGGTTAGAAATATTCATTTAATTATTGTATTTATTCCTCATATATTTTTTTTAATTAGAAATCATATTTTAAAAAATTTAAAATAAATATTTAAAACTTAGTCTCTTCCTTTCTCCAGCATAATGTATGTGTCGCATTTATCTCAAAAACTAGAGTCATTTGCAAAATTTATTATTATTTTCGTGTTCAATAAACCAATATTACCTAAAACTAACTAATAAATCTCATGCTGCAGAATCATGGTTGCCCTGTGTTATTATTTTTTTTTATAATAATATTATACCAAGAATTACTTTCTACACCGGAAAAACAAAGAACACCCTTGTGTTATTTAAAAAGAATTAATACGCGCGGATAACGTCGAGGGCTACATTAAGTATTATCTAACAACTTGTAAAATCTAGGAGTTACAAGTATTTCCACTTTAAGATACCAGAGCTCAAAATAAATTTAAGTAGATATTTTAGTAACAGAATCAAAACCAAAGCGAAGCAAATATGCTTCGTTTTGGTTCTTAATGCTATTATATAATAAAGAATAATATTTTGAACTATAAATTTTCCTATGCATCTATCTCTTTTTGATGACATTACTAAAGGCCTAACTTTCCGCACATCATTTTTCTATAATAGTTTCTAATTCATGTCAATGAATATAACCATAGTAACCACAAATAGAGCTATAAATATTAATAAAACATTTTTCCGTAAGCTCAGTAAATCCAACCGCATGGAAATTATTGCCCACATACATTCTGATTTCATGTAACTCAGTACAAAGTTACACTCCCCCACATTGTAACTTAGCGATATCCTTACATATTGCTCGAGCACAACTTTTAATGGCAACCCATTTATTTTGCCTTCAACTGGTAGGTTAAATTTTCGAACAATTTTATACTTTATTATTTTCTTTATAAAGTTTAGTTCGGTTTGTGTTTATAAATGAAGCTATCATATTATTTTGTGGAATGGTAGAACAGCTTTTAAGTAATTAAATCCGTTTTATGATATTCTGCTTAACATTTACTATAGATACTAAAATATGTAAATGCATGTTCTTTATTATTACCTGTTTTACAAGTTTGACTTGTTGCATTTTAAAATAGGTAGCATTTAATTTACGTTTTCGTCCAACTAATACATTGTAGTATCTTTTGTCACTATATTAATGTTCTTAATAGGTAGTTCTTACTTCACATACTTATATAAAAAGTTATTTTTAAAATACCAATGACCTTCTTTGTTTAACTTCTTTTCATCTTCTTTTATGTAATTAAGTATTTTCTTTTTCAAAAAATCTTTAGCTTCGTTTTAAATTTATAAAACCTATAGAAGATACCTATAGAATAAATTCCATCTTATTGAAGTCAGATTTACATTTATAGTGTTGCTATAACAAATTAGAAGACCCTAAATTGAGTTGTAACTTGTAAACAGCTTGAATGAATTCACGGATTAGTATTTTTATAAAAAAAATAATTCATATTTACACAATATAATACGTTTTATTTAATTTCTGATCCTTTTTTGTCTTTAAAGTTCGTAAAATTTCGGAAACATATTTAGTTTTCTATTAATCTTTTATCCTCTCTGCTTCATCTTAGTAAGTTTAAGACCTTATTAAGATTTAAAAATCAATAATTTTTACCCTCAATTTAGGATTAAAAGCCTGTGTTACTCTCCAGGCCCTCAACAAAAAATCACATAAATTGGTTGTTCCGTCAGCCCAAAAAAAATAACCGGTCAAGTGCGAGTCATACTCGCGCACTGAGGGTTCCGAAACTCTTGACCATTGTATTAATTAGGTACCTACTAGATGACAGCTTAAGTGCGCAGTGTTATTGAAGTTCCTATAGACGCCTTCCGGTCTCATCATCAGACCCTGCATATCATCTAGGACTAGAGTACTTGTCAAGATGAATCAAACAAGCCCAAACTCAATGGGGTTGTGTAGTTTTCTCACAGTTCCCAATCTCCATGTTTCATCCCATTATTTGTCTCTTTGAGTTACTTCCATAATGCAATGTATAACTTGTAAAACTAAGTCTAAGCTGTCTTTAAAGCATTCGAGATAGTCAATCAAAAGATTCTCTATGTTTGACAGAATTTTCTTTGTGACCCTTTTCATGTCTGAACAAGCAAGTAATAATATCATATGTTCTAATAAATGTGGGAATAGCTCAAAGTAAAAACACTAAATATATATTAACTTCTTTTATTTAAACTACTTTTAGCACTCCTTAGCATGTCTTAACTCCGTATGCCATCTTGCCAATCTTTTTTATCTCCATATCTTCCCACTCTCTCTATCGCATACATCCATCCCTGTCATACACTTACATTCCGTTTCCCACATTCGGTCATCCTGCAACTATGTCTGTCCCCAGACATACCTTCTCCGTTCATACATCTTTACCATATTCATACTTCCGCGCATACTTCATACCTTCTCAACACTAACACACCTTAAGTTAAATAATACAGTTTTCATACATACTTAACAGTAATACATCTTAATATAACCAATATAGAATGACATCTTATGTATAAGGAATCTAAACACTAGTAAGTATACATGGTCACAAATTATTATAATTAATATTTCTTTTACAAAATAAAATAAAATTTGAATGATCTTGAATTTAAAAAACCATAGGTATACTTAAGTTGGTTTTTTTTTTCCTACCATAAAGCACCATGTAACGGTGGCTTTATTTTATACTACCATCTAGCCTGTGGGCTAATAAGTAATATTACTTAAACTTAAACTTATTATTAATTTCTATATTATCTAATTTACAGTCCAATACTGCCCTCGTAATTGAAAACAAAGTAAGTTAAATAGAAGTTACCTTTAAGTTACTGTGTTTTCAATTACGAGGGCAGAATAACTGTCCTTAGTTTATTCTAACAAGTTCACTATTTACTTTGAGTTCACTGTGTGTTCTTAAGTTGGTAATAACAAAATCATGTACAAACATATTATCAGTGTAACACATAACCTAAAATATATACAATATACTTGGCGGTGCTGTTGACAAAGCTAACTACATACATCTACTTAACTATATTAATACACAAACATTCATTCAACACAGTCACCTTCATTATTACTTTACAGTACTATTTACCTACTATTACTATCTCTATCGACTATTTGACTCTGGTTTTTTTTCATAATATGGTCAGCTGAGCCATGCGTCTTATACATATTTCCAATTCTTCTTCTTCTTTAAAAAATGTCCATTGCTATGGTTTATTTCTTTTTCCAATTGCTTGGGTATGACCAACGATTGTCCTGGATACTTGCAGAGTACATCTCCATCCACTGAGTAATTATTCTCTCTTTTCTCTATCCTCTATAGTCCGCATACTCCTGGTTATCTCAAAGAACGTTTCACCTTTCTTGCTTCCATCGATCGTCCCATGCTACTTCGCTCATGCCTAGACAACAAGCTCAAAGTTCCTCATAGAAATACTAATTTTTATGGCAAGTCATTCTCAGCATATGCTGTGGAGTTGTGGAACTCCCTGCCGAATAACGTCCGAAGCTCACCATCCTTAAATATTTTTAAAAATCGCCTGAAACAGGTATTAATATCCAGATGCCATGGTAATTAAACTATATATTTATCGCTATTTATATATATGTATATATATATATATATATAGGTATGTATGTATTATTTTATTTTATTTGTTCAAATAGATATTATAGTATTTGTTATGTTATTTGTTATGTAGTGTAAATATGTATATTGCTTAGATAATGTTGCACCATACTACCCTCACACATCATTTCACTCCTATCACCAATGGTTGCCTGGTAGAGATTGCTTTGTAGCATTAAGGCCGCCTTTGCATGCATAGTTTTAAGTTTTATTTATTTTTGTTTCTTTCTTGTGTGCAATAAAGTTTTTATCTATCTATCTATCTATCTATTCTTGTACTTCGACTGTTCTTTTATCTCCTTACTTGCTCCGATGCTATCTTTCTTTTTAACGAATGTATTGCCTTGCTTCAATAATTTCGGCCGCTGTGCTATGGACACTTCATCTTTTAACAAGCTCTTGAGCTGCTGAGGTGCCGCTTTAACTTGGACTGGATGGTAGTTATCTATGCACTGGTCAACCTCCTGCTTAATTAATGGCTTTCCGACATGTTCCACCAAAGATTCCACTTCACTCTTGATGTTTCCCTTAGCTAACCACCTCTTCGCATCTTTAAATATAGACGTAACCTTCTCTCATTAACACTGTTACATCTTTCAAAAACTCATTTCCTAATTCCTATCGTTATATGAACATTCGAAATATTTTAACAATTCAATTCAAACATTATTTAATAAGACATGACAGTTTTTGACAACTGGGTTATAAGACTGCGTTGACCTCTATTTTTAATCTATGATTAACACTGGATTGTAAATGCCATAGCAGATTCTATTACATATCTACCTATTCTACAAAAAAATGAAGGTAAATTTATTAGGTACTAGACGATGCCCGCGACTTCGGCCGCGTGGATCAAGATTTTTCAATTCCCATGGGAACTCTGTAATTTTTAGGGATAAAATGTTGCCTATGTTTTAATCCTGGGTATTAGCTATCTCCATTCCAAATTTCAGCCAAATCGGTTAATTCGTTGTGGCGTGAAGGAGTAATAAGAGTAATAAACATACACACACACATACATATACAAACATTCGGCTTTATAATATGAATTAGTGTGATATGTGATATAGTGTGATGTGAATACAAAATATGACGATAGGTAATAGATAAAAAATATTTTTCTTAATGTATATGCCATTGCAGATTCTATTACATACCTGGTCTATTCTACAAATCATAGAGTAATTATAGAGGTCAGTCTACAAAAGTTGTGACAGTTCTGTGATGTGACGCATTAAAAAGTTAGGCTTAGAACAAACGATCCGACGCGTCAACCGCGGCTGGATAGTGAATGTACATTGAATTGTGCACACAATCGGACGTAGTCGCGGACGTAACCTTGGGCCATTCTTGAGTCTTCGGACGTCCGATAGAAATCTGGGCCTGCTGATCTCAAACGACTGTGAAACCTTATCTGTCGCGGCTCTCAGTCGATGCATCTGATAGTGTGTTTTAGCTTCAGATACTTTACTCCAGTTACAGTACTTTAAAAGTCATAGTAAGTGGTAGGTTTTTATTTGGTTTTTAGCTGTTTAAGTTACTCTTACTACGTTTAGAGATATCAATATGTTCGTCATTTGTAAGACTTTAAAGCTGGTGTTTGTAAAATATAACGGCACTTACTATGAAACTAAGAATTAGGTATGGAAAAAAACGATTTTTGGAAGATGTCCCTTAATTTGTTTTAATAATGAGAAAGCCGTGGTTTTAAAGCTGTAACTTTTCACTGAGTTAAGCTATAAGCTTGATATTCTTAAAACACTACGAGACCATTGAACTTTATATTCAGTATAAATTTCGACTTCGGATCATAAGCCGTTTTCGAGAAAAACGGTGGTGACACACTGACAGACAGACGGACAACGAAGTGATCCTATAAGGGTTCCGAAGTTTTTTTCGGAACCCTAAAAACAATAAACAAATACACTTTCGCATTTGTAATATTAGTAACTAAGGCTTATTATGGATTTTGAATGATTCGAATATACTTTGTAAAAGTTTAATCGAATAAAAATATTCTATTCTATTTGCCGCCTTGGTATCCAAATCTAAAAGCTCTTAGGTATTTGCATCAGGGAAATAGCCACAAAGTCTTTTGACTGAATAAATTAATCTTAGACTATATACGGATTATCTTCACAGTATGGCTGTAAACCAAAGCAACTGGATACGGGGGACCTCCCTTTTGAAATTTCCATATTCAAAACACATGTTGGATAAACCAGAACACAGTAATCTGGACATGTTGTGTTGCAAACGTGCAGTGTTTGTGTTCAACATGTGCAACCATGTTACATAGTCAAAAGTGGAATATCCCAACTCATTTATTATCTATACTTAAAATAAAACTGTAACGGGACGAATTCTGTACATTAAACATATTTTGAAAATTTTAATCGGAGGATGCTTTATTATCGATACTGAGCCCAAAACAATTTTTTTTTTTTTAATTTTTTATCTGTCTGTGTGCGCATTACACAAAAACTACTGAATGGATTTAAATGAAATTTGGTATAGTAGTAGCTGATACTTTAGGTTAATATATAAAAAACTTTCTATCCGGATAAACAATAACGTTTATCCGGGATAGGGGATGAAAATTTTTGTTGATTTTACTCCATAACTTCGTCAAATCTAAACCGAATTTGATAATTCTAAATTATAGTAGTATATTTGTAAATTGTGTACTATTAAAAATATTTTGTCCAATTTTGGTGAAGATTTACTAAATATTATCGGAGATAGAGGACATAACTTCTCGCGGATAGTAGCAAGTCACTCTAAACTTTTTCCACGCGGACGAAGTCGCGGGAATCAGCTAAGTAGTACATATACTATGTACTACTTATGTACTATTTATGCCAGAAAAATAAATGGTTTCTTCGGTATTCTTAAATCGCCTAACTTTAAAAACTACCTATAGGTAAAGGTAGTATTTTTAGGAGTAATTGTCAGAATACCCAATTTATTCATCGGTTAAACATAACTTGACGTTGGTGAAGTCGACACTTAGGGAACTTAACATAAAACAATTACAAATCCTCTGCTAAAATTGTATGCGGAAAATAAGCTTAAAAAAGATATTTCATCTCGTTGAGTCTGAAGTAATTAGGTTACGGAGAGTTTTAAGTGAATCAATGATAAATTCAATTTATCACGCGATTTACAATGTCTGGTGATTTAATTTGGATCGAGTCTTCCTTCTTCATTTTTCATTATCGCTTGGCGGCATATCTTTGATAGAAGAGTGTGTAACTTAGCCATTGCTGAGAACTCCAATATAACTTAGAACTTACAAATTTATAACTTGCCCCTGCTAGGAATCATACCTGGGACCTCACACTCATGTAAATATACCAGATTGTTCAGTAATGCGCGCAGTGATATTCTAAAACCATTGACGTTAAATTTTCAAGCCAATATATTCTCAAAATTAATTATTTATTTCATGTAGTCCTATGGTTCTTATGACAAGTTAAGACTCTATCACCGGTTCAGAAAACAGATGATGAGAAGATCCGGCAAGAAACTCAGCTATATATTTAGATAACTGGGAGGGCTCGGGTTTGATTCCCGGTTGGGGCAATTCGGAAATTTAATAATTTCTGAATTTTCTCCGGTCTGGTCTGGTGGGAGGCTTTGGCCGTGGCTAGTTAACCACCCTACCATCAAAGATGTGCTGCCAAGCAATGTAGCGTTCCGGCACGATGACGTGTAGAAATCGATTAGGGGTGTGGGTTGAATGTAAATTGCAATACCCCTTCCAAGTTAGCCTGCTACCATCTTAGACTGCATCGTCACTTACCATCACGCAATTAGCCTATCTTGTCATCGAATAAAAAAAATATCACTCCCCACAGTTAATGCTAAAGTGCCCCAACTCTTAAATTAACCAGCAATATCATTAAATTTAACCGCTATATTAAAACAAGAAGTTCCAAAGCTCTTTAAAAGTTATTGTTATAGCGATTGCGCGCCGAGATAGCTGTCGTTGTAGCGCCAACCTCATCACAGTTTAACACAAATTTATATTAGAAAGATTTTATCTGGTGTCTTTTATGTATCTACCATCTAGCTGATGCCCATGGCTTTCGTCCTTGAAGATTTGACAGCAATAACTGCCTCGTTGATCTAGTGGTAGCATATTCGACTGCAGATGACTAGGTCTGGGTTCAATTTCCGGGTCGGGCCAAAATGTGTACCGGGTTTTTCTGTCCAGAAATTCTCAGTACTAACCCAGAGTTAGGAAGTTGGCAGTGTGTTACCCCGTGTCTCGGAGAGCATTAAAATCAGTTCTGTACTTTAAGTGCTACGGTGGAAAAATAGAAACACACAACATACATACCATTTAGGCTTTGCCGTAGTATAGTAAACCCTCTATTGAATCTGCAAAAAATTATTTTCAAAAAACAGACTTCTTACGTCACTACAAAGTATAAAAACAATTTTATAACACGTTTTTTGAAGTCGGGCGGCTTAAATAGAAACGATGAAACCGATACGCGATGCTCGCCCAACTTCAAAAAACGTGTCTCTCATGTGCCACCGAAGGTGAGCGTCGCGCATTCCCAAGCTTCTTCTGTCGATTAAAAAAAACCTCGTGAATCGGTCCAGAAACCCCGGAAAAATCGGTGGACATACATAGAAAAAGAAAAAGATGCCGGCCGAATTGATAACCTCCTCCTTTTTGGAAGTCGGTTAAAAATGGCACTAATTCGCGTATTCAATCAAGTATCATCGACTATTATTCACCCTTGGGGAAATCGACAATCATGCCGTGTGATTTGGCTGACATGAATTCTCCTCATTCTCTCTCCGCAGGGAGAATGTATTGATTGAACGATTTTCATGAAATTGTCGTTCGTAATTAGATTTGATGCGATATAATCGACATTGTCTTTCAAATATTCACATACTTTTTTTTTATTCGATGACAAGATAGCCCTTGACTGCGATCTCATCTGATGGTAAATGACGTAAATGACGATGCAGTCTAAGATGCTAGCGGGCTAACTTGGAAGGGGTATAGCAGTGTAAATTCAACCCATACCCCTAATCGGTTTCTATTTTCTACACGCCATCGTGCCGGAACGCTAAATCGTTTGGCGGCATGACTTTGACGGTAGGGTAGCTAGCGGTAACTAGCCACGGCCAAAGCCTCCCACTAGACAGACATTCTTTAAAAAAAAATCTCCCAAGGTGAAGTTGACTGATTTCTGCAGCAGAATTAACTTGCAGCAGATGTTTGGGCTCATTAGAATGGTCTCAATAAGTTGGCGTTAGTATGGTGACTGATATCCTCCTATCCCCTCCAAATAAGCGGAAAGCTTGTGCTAGGAGTGGGTACGACAACTGTACAACAAATGGGGTTCGAACTTGCGACCTTTCAGTTTTCAGTCCGCTTCTTTAACCGTTGCGCTATTGAGGCTACTAATTACCTGAAATTCAAGGTTATAAGGAGTGACCCTGCACTAGGTCGACGTCATCAAACGAGTCGCTGGGATCCGATACAGGTAGCGAGCCATGTAGAGTCTATGCAAGAGACCTTTGTCCAGTTGTGGACAACTACCGGTTGATAAAGAAGAGGTATTCGTCGATTCGCTCCCACGACGTTTAGCGTACCTAGTACCAGGAAATCATAAAACATGAATAATATTTCAAAGGTTCCCGTAGGATCCCGAGCTTCAATACTTATGTCGGAAAACATCAAAAGTATTTCGCAGAATAAACCTCCTGTTTGTTAGCCGAGAGGCAAAACAAATACTAATAGAAAATGGTCCTCGAAGTTTGTCGGCTGAAATCTCTTCTTTGTAAATTTTTAATTTAAAGCTTAAATCAGACTTGTCTGGTGGAAGGCTTTGGCCGTAGTTAGTAACCACCCTACCGTCAAAGACGTGCCGCCAAGCGATTTACCGTTCCGGTACACTGGCGGGTAGAAAAAGATTAGAGGTATTGGTTGAATTTACACCATACCCCTTTCAAGTTAGTCCGCTACCATCTTAGACTTTATTGTCACTTACTATGTACTTAGATCGCAGTCAAGGGCTATAATCTCGTCATTGAATAAAAAAATAAACTCTTGGGTTTCAGTCGGACAATCGGTTTGACAGAAAACCCTTCTTGCTCTGATTGATCTCGAAGCTTTTCGAAGCTGAGATTGTATGTCAGTGGATATTAATCCTCCTCATAGAATTGTGACCACAGCAACTAATTTCAACGGAAAGCACGAACGGAGGAACGGTAAGGCGATATTGCAGTGCACAAGAGTGTGCGTATCATAGGTTTTTTCTACTCTCTCACTCTCGTAACTCGGTTGGACACCAAAGCGACATGAGGCGTAATAATACCCTGTTAGTTGTTACACATCAGTGATATAACGCGGCCAACGTCTTTGAAAGCAAAACCCATATTTTTTTCTCTGATCCAAGAGTCAACCCTACGCCAGTAAAAGGTAATGCCATCGAGGAGGTCCAATGCAATAAATTAATGACATCGATGTTATGATGACGTCATTCCGGTCAGTATACAAGGTAGCCCAGACTTGTGATCCGGGCACAGAACAAATAATATTACTGACGTAACTTTGGTGATGCCACAGTTGTAAGCTCTACAGAGTTCACTGCTTAAACTACTTACGAGTAGTTCCGGAGTTTGAGTGTTATTTGTTGAACACTTTGGATAGTGTCTTACTGCCGCAATCAGAGACATGCCTCAAATTATTTCTTAGGAGTCACTCTAAGTATTCGAAATGCTAAAATGTGTTGATTTTTCCTTCAATTATACAGCAATGGAGGGTTTATTTATTATTTATTCTTTATTGCACCACAAACAGAAAAAAGCAAACTTAACAGAATACATTATGTCAGTACAAAAAGGCGGTCTTATCGCTAAAAAGCGATCTCTTCCAGATAACCTTATGGCTAAAAAAGACAAAAATTAAGAAGACAGCAGGAGATGTTGCAATAATCTAAATAAATAAAAGGCAAAGGTGACTGACTGACTGACGGACTGACTGATTTATCAACGCACAGCTCTAACCACTGGACTGATCGAGCTGAAATTTGGCATACAGGTAGCTATGATGACGTAGTCATCCGCTAAAAAAGGATTTTTCAAAATTCAACCCCGAAGGTGGTAAAATAGGAGTTTAAAAAATCGAACCTAACGTGAGCGAAGCCGCGGGTTAAAGCTAGTAAAAGATAAACTTACATGCTAATATTAAAATAAACTTAACCAATATCTTATGTATTACAATGTTATACCAAAATATTACACTAATATATATTATACATATGCATTAGTTCACAGTATTCATATCTGCACTTAAATATACATAATTCAACCCAGTTAAATATATATAATAATTTATTTTTATAATTATAGTAAGCAGCCGTGTAAATCAGTGCAACGAGCAGTGGATAATATGAGCGGGAGATATGGGACGGAGAATTATCACACAAACAAAGCATACCTTCTGTCACATAAATTAATCCCAACATAAATAAATTGCACGCGC
Source organism: Hipparchia semele (assembly GCA_933228805.2). NCBI lineage: Eukaryota > Metazoa > Arthropoda > Insecta > Lepidoptera > Nymphalidae > Hipparchia > Hipparchia semele. The sequence goes on along the minus strand of OW121711.1, from coordinate 15,468,312 downwards.
GAAACAGATGTAGGTCATAACTTACAAATGTCCTTGAATATGTGCAAAAGGGATAAGGAAGCGTAAGGATAATACTACGTTATGTTAGGAAGTGATTTATTTTTGGGTGTTATAACATTTTGGCGTGGCATGTAGGTACGTAAAGTAAACAAAAGATGTCCTTGTCTTTTGTGTAACGGGAGTATAACTCGAGCGTACCTTACAAAAACAAAAATTACTTTTACTAAAATTAATTAATAAGCGGATTATCTTTATAACAATTTGTCTTGGAAGGCACCAGCGTTTAATGCGTTAGGGCCGCTTAATCGATTAACTCAGCCACGTCATTAATCAACAGCCTTTCGCGGAAGCGTTCGTTACCTGGCTACTGGAACAACATTTCTCCTCTTCTGAGAGCTCAGAACTCAATTCCTGCATTCTGGAATCACTTTAAAAAAATACTGACAATCAAAAGAACTTTAGTAGTAAAAGATTCTACAACTTGATAAAATACAGCTGCATTATATTATTTAACTAGCTTTAACCCGCGGCTTCGCTCACGTTAGGTTCGATTTTTTAACCCCCTATTTAACCCTCTTGGGGTTGAAATTTTCCAAAATCCTTTCTTAGCGGATGTCTACGTCCTAACAACTACCTGAATACCAAATTTCAGCTCGATCGGTCCAGTGGTTAGAGCTGTGCGTTGATAGATCAGTCAGTCAGTCAGTCAGTCAGTCAGTCAGTCAGTCAGTCAGTCAGTCAGTCAGTCAGTCAGTCAGTCAGTCAGTCAGTCAGTCAGTCAGTCAGTCAGTCAGTCAGTCAGTCAGTCAGTCAGTCACCTTTGCTTTTTATATATTTAGATAATGAGGCAATATTTCGGGAAAGGATAAACGTAATTGAAGTTTTTGTTAATACATACAATAAATAAACAAAGTGCAAGTACAGAAACATAGATGAACTCTTTATTCCCTCACTCTCTTGTAAGAGTCCTGTCGTCGTTTTTACAAGTGTGTACTCTCAAAGACACGAAAAAAATATCAACATAAACAAAATATCAAAAGGGAGGGCGAAATGCGAAACCATTAGTTTCCTATATTTTATTTTCTTTCAATAAATTAAAGTATCTAATATTCTAAGGAAAAGGCTGTATTAAATAGCTATAAAATAACATAATATTCCAACCGCAAAATAACTAGCAAATTTTCAACCAGTGAAGCACTAATTAGGCTTTTAGAATATACCTAATTAGCTTGTCCATATTTTAAGACCGTCTCCGAAAATGGGAAAATTCAAGAAGCAAAACCGCTAAGCCTTTATAAGGTTTCTTGTTATTTCTTCGTCAAAAAGCTTTCGTACAGTAATCACTAATCATCCAATTTTATTATTTTATTTCCCGAAAGCCGATTTTCTTTACAAAAAGTTCTTTCAATGCTTGGCAAACTTCGGAAGCTTATTATACGTAACTATTGTTAGTTATCTTTTGTAAGTATATGGTACCGTAAGTGTGGAATAAGTTTTTTTTTTTGATATTTTTTAGGGTAAGCTGTTCGTCCGTCCATCATAATTCATAATTCATTTATTGCGTCCATCCGTCCGTCCGTCCGTCTGTCTGTCCGCGGGCTGTATTTAGTGATATTGATGTAAGAATCATCCAAATCGGCCCACGCGTTTGGTCTCCAGAGCGCCACATACATACATAAATATACTGATAAACACATTACCCTCCGTTGTGTGCCGCAGGCGAGTAAAAATTACTTTGTAATTTAATACTTCTGTTGTTTTTACCCTGTAGCACGTCCCGCCGGGTTAAAAAAAGTTAGGAATGTATGTATGTGTGTCCCGAAGCCCGCAAATCCGTCCCAGGGTATCATAAATCAAAGAGTGAAACTCCCGCTCAGTATTCAGGGTGTTGTTTTTTGATAACCGCGACAAGAGGGGTTTAATCACACCCACGGGTCATTCGGTTCTCCTTTCCGCTCACGTCCGCAGCGACCGCTCACGCTGCATCGCTAATGGCTCCGTGCCCGCTGTGAACGAAGCGATTAATAATAATGTTATCCCGACTAAATCTCAGTCTCAGTGGCCAATGATCTCACCGGAGACTAGGACACGAGGTTACCCGTATAAGTGACGTTTTTATCCAACTACGACAAAGCCAGAAGGTTTATGATTTTAGCAGTCTATGTACCTACTATGTGTATCTACGGACACCTAGAGAGAATGGGATAGGATCGTGCTGTAAGGAGAGTATACTTGGGTCGCCCAATAGGAAAACTCCTCGTTGGAAGTCAATACAGTTAAGGTTCGTTTTACTTTGAAGCTAATGCCATCGAATACGAATACGATCAATCGAATAAAATCTTATACTAACACCACTGAATAGACGATTCGAATAGCGTACGAGTAGTATCGAGATGAAATTATGGCCTTCCTTTCGGCCCGATGGGAAATATGGAAATCTGTGGCGATGCAACGAACTTTGATGTCAAATGTGAAAATATTTTATCGATAACATGGTCGTGTTTTTCTGTGATCCTAATAATTTTTTCATCATTTAATAAATAATTTTTATAATTATACAGAGTTCTTCTACATGTTGGTTTAAAACTCAAAGTTCTATACCTGCTTGTTATAGCAAATATTCTTTGGTTAGTATGAAAATAGCCTCAATAGGTTAGGTTAAAGGTACGGAATGAAAATTGTAAGTTGCAGGTTCGAATGCCACCCGTTGCACTATTGTCGTACCTACTCCTAACACAAGCTTTCCGCTTATTTGGAAGGGGTAGGAGGATATTAGTCAACTTCAGGTTGGGTTATATTCTTTAAAAAAATATGTTTGAGTGAACTGATCTTTGCCTACCATCACTTACCACCAGGTGAGATCGTAGTCAAGAGCTATATCATGTCATTGAATAAAATAAAATCGGAGCTAAGATTTCAAAAATGCGGGAAATGCGGGACAGGCGGGCAAATGCGTAGTAGGTTATTTTAAAGGAAGCTAAATAGATAGTTACCAGCTACAATAGGAAAATTGGTGCCAAAACAATTCGCATATTAATTTCATATCTGTTAGCGACAACGGATGTTGCACGCGCGGAAGTCGACGCCAGCGCCACTTTGGCAGCTGTCAAAGGTCGAGACGTCAGCGCCGCGTGCTCGAAAGGCGGGAAAGATGGCGGCGTTTGCCTCGGTGTGGGCAGTAGGCCGCGTCTCACTTTTGGCTGGGACTCCGGGAACGACACAACGGTTTTGCTAAAGTTGCACTATGGGTTTTGCTAAGGGTTTTGTTAAAATTGTGCTATTTGAGAAATAAATATGTAATTATTAGTATCTCGGCTTGTTTGAGTCTTATATATCCCATTTGTTTACACAGTGTCCTCACTGGAAATTAATTAAGCAAGGAGGGTCTGTTAATTAATTTACGAACTGAGAACTATGTAGATATGACACAGACAAACTTAAGTTCGTTCCAATAATACAACCACTATTATATAAACTACCCTCAACTGAATAATTTACAGTTGAATAGTAATAATTTAATTTATTGCAAGCATTTGTAAGTAATAAACTGGTAATAGATTTTGATTTATAGTTCACACGGGTATTCGTAACTACTTGTTTGTGAATTAAATCTATATGCAGTGAGTTGAGATTGCTCTGTTTTCGTGAAACTGGTTGTTGTCCTATTTGCGATAGCATATGAGTTTATTGCTCTGGGTAAGCAACAGGACTCAAGTCGATAACCGGATGGGCGACTAACTTGGAGATTCAAAGGTATTTTCGTTCTTTTTGAGTCTTGATAAGCAAATCGAACTATTGGTCCCGGTTTTAATTAAAATCAGCTGATAAAACAATTAAAAGCTTTTAATCGAAATCCAACTCTCTGTATAACGAAACCGGAAAGATTCGGGAGCTCATTGCGTTAGAATAGCAAGAACACCTCTACCATAATTAGATTGAGCGACTAGCTTTTGCTCACGTTAAGTTAGATTTTTCAACCCCCTATTTTACCTACTTAGGGGTTGCATTTTCAAATATCTTTACTTAGCGGATGCCTATGTTATAATGTGTTTGCTTTCAGCTCGATCTGTCCAGTGGTTTGAGCTGTGCGTCGATAGATCAGTCAGTCAGTTAACTTTTCCTTTTAAGTTATCTATATTTAGAAGATTATTGGAAAGAGGTATTGATCCAATAGGATATATGGAGAAAAAGGGCGAGATTCTAACACATATTAAAATGAACAAAAATAATAAAATAACAGGAACAGATTACTTTTCTTGAAATTACAACGAAGAAAATACAGCCTTAATTTATTGTGTTTTGATAGCATGTATTCCTTTGAGACACATATATTTGATAAAGGAGGCCCTGAGGATTACTTCGTCAAATAACCATTTCAGGATTATTTACTTCTGAGAAAACATGAAATGAGCTCCGAATCGGTGTGTTCTTGATTTAATATTTTATAATTATACTTATAATTGTAAACTTCGCAAGATAATTTGAATTTACCATTTGCGACGATCTTAGTTGCTAGAAGGTTGCTAGGCCTCACGAAATGCTTTTACTAAAGTTGCAGTATTCTGCAACTTTAGCAAAATTATTTATTGTTTAGCAAAAGTATTTATTGAGGAAATAAAATAGGTACATGGAACATTAAAAAAGATACAAATACTATTAATGTTAACAATTTAAATAAAACAAAGATTGTTGAAGAGAAACACTTTATATTAGCTTAAATCACTGAGGCAGATCCTGGTCACAAACCAGTAATTTCTAAGAAATTAGAAGAATTAGGATCTCTTCACCACCACCTGTTAACTGCTTGTCTGATCTGTTCTCCAATGATAGTGTTGATTTCGTTCTGGAACCAAATGACACAAAATATAATTAAAATGAATGGATAAGGTACAAGAAATTCAATTGCTTGCTATAAAACTTGTTCCTGGTACTTCATCGGCAAGAAGTTTGTTTTGTTGAATATTAAAGGATAAAAGGTATATTTTTATGTTATTTTCTATAACTATATCTATACCAAAATCAAGTTAAATAATGTTAATAATGGCAGCTATTTTTGTATTTATTGCAAACTAATTTCGTAAATTATTATCAATTGTCATAAATTTTAATTGATATTATTATGATCAAACAGTATCAGACAGTAACAAAGAAAGAAAGAAACAAATGACAGTGACTCAAGAAAATTATAAATAATTATTATTAATAGTGACAATTAAACAGAGGCCTTGCTTAGCACCAGGACCATATGTTATTTTTGAAAAGCTAAATATCTAAAAAAGGTAAAGTTGATCACTCTTACCTTATAAGTCTCAAGAAGATCAGGAATTTCCACATTGAAGATATTGTTTATCCAGGAGGAATAATCTTGGCCAGATTCGAGTAAGGTCCAGGAAGCCTGAAAATTATAAAGAAATAAAGTTTATCATTGAAGTGAAAATTAGAGGGCTAACTATTTCTTCTAGTTTTCATAAATTACAATATCTCATACCTCATCAAGTATAAGAAAGTACCAAAATAAGAAAAAAATTTAAGGTCACAAACAAACACAAATTTTGCTCGAGCTCTCAAAAACGGTTTAGAGTAGAGGAGCAGTAAATTAATAAGTAAGTAGTATTTAGACGTAGGATGAAATTAAAATGAAAATCATGAGACGAAAAGAATATAGCTACCTCAATATGCTCAATGCTGAAATTTGGGTTGATGTTGAGTATGGTAACTGACCCTCCGTATAATCTAAGAAGAGCATCACCGGCAATACGGATGTTATCGAGGCTGATACTGAAAATATACACAATAATATAAGTATTGAAATTATTTTCGGGTGAAACAAAACAATTAAATATAAAATTGCAAAATGATTGACGCTGAATGGTTTCCTTAAATCGACTAAAACGCCAGTTAGGACAATATTTTAAGCTGAAGATAGAATAGCCAAAATCTATTGTAAAAAATTAAAACAAGACGGAATAAAAATAATATTTCGTCTTTTTTGTTATTAATTAAAGTACGTACCCTCCATTTATTTCAAGGTCAGCTGTTAAACCTCCATAAACTATTTTTGTTCTAGAGTTACCTGAAATAAAGACCATGCACAGTTATTAATCTGTAAAAATTCTATTAATTGAAAATCGATTGATTGATTGATCCATGTTGATAATCTTTGATATCAACTAACTAATAATGCAGGTTTATAAGCAAACGTAACTGATTTTGAATAACAACTCACCAATTCCAAACCAGACCTTCGGGATAACCATGTCAATATCGAGTCTACCCAAAACAATATTGTAGTAAAGATTGTCGATGTTAATATCGCTGATACCCTTGAATGTTAGCCCTTCGATGAACCCTTCAATCTCAACCAACCTGTGGATGAAACAAAACCAACAGATAAATATACTTTTACATTTATAGTATTACTAGCTGATACCCGCGTTTTCGTCTATTCGTCGATTTAGTTTTTAAAATCCCACGGAAACTCTTTGATTTTCAAACCAACAACAAACATACTTTCGCATTTATAATATTAGTAAGGACGATAAGGTCAAATTTATATGAATCATCGTTACCAAAGATCGCATCTTACCCATCGAAAATAACATAATCCAATTCGAGATCGATATCTACTGGATCTAATCCTTTTGCCTTGATCCACTGAGTCAAAGTCTCAATAGCGCCTATTAGCCAATAATCAACTACTCGGTTTTCGGCAGGAACTGTTAAATAAAAAAGAATTATGTGTATAAAGGTTGCCCAAGCACAAATGACATTATTTATCTGTGTTACAATTTCTTTTGTCACATTAAATCAATAGCCACTGTTCTGTACATACAATAAAATAAATAAACGCATCTCAAATAATATTTCAATATGATAAAATTATATTCTCGAAGTATGTACCGACGCAATGTCTATCGGCCTTCTATCGGATATACCTACTTTGGAGAGTGCGCTCAGGAACTTAACAATTTTTTGAAATGTTAAAATCTAAAGTAATCTATTAATACATAATATCATAATCAGTGATATTAAAATATTTCCGTAGCCATTTTTCAGAATAACCGGTGTTAGAATCTTGACGTGTCATAAGAGTGTTAATTGTTGTGTATACCTATAAGTGGCGTGTCACACGGTATAAGAATTTATATTTAAGTTTCTTTAGCATAGTTTTGTGAACTCGCTGTTGGCGTACCTAATAAATAAATAAATAAATAACAAATAAGAGTCACAGGTTGACCTACATGAAATAAAATAATTTAGAATTTGTATTTTAACTTAAACCACCAAATAAAAATAATATGTGATTATTTTTTACTCACCGATTTCTGAGGGTGGTAAGGCGTACACTCCGACAATTACCAGTAAGCTAGCTAATATTAATGACTTCATTATGAAATAATAATTATATTATTTGAGCTAAAATAATAAAAAAGTCAATGAATTGTTGAATCCTTAAATATTGCACGTTAATACAATTAATTATAGTTCTGCTTCAGGAGTTACATAATAATCTATGATCATTCACAAAACACAAGTTTGTGCTCAAAACACAAGTCAAAAACACAAGTTTGTGCGTTCACCGCCAAAAAGACCCCCTTCACCACACCTCTTCTCTTCCAGAACACCCCCCTAGCCCCTTCCAACAGCATTGGGATTCTTGGTGTCTACATTTCGAACGACGTCCAGTTCAGGGATCACTTGGAAGGAAAAGCTAAACTAGCTTCGAAAAAGCTTGGGGTGCTCAACAGAGCAAAACGATACTTTGCGCCCGAGCATAGGCTCCTACTCTATAAAGCGCAAGTCCGTCCGCATATGGAGTACTGCTCTCACCTTTGGGCTGGAGCACCCCAATACCAACTCCTTCCATTTGACCGGATTCAAAAACGGGCAGTTCGGCTTGTGGGCAATCCCAAATTAACCAACCCGCTGGAAAGCCTGGAGCACCGCAGAGATGTTAGCTCTCTTTGCGTCTTCTATCGGCTATATAATGGGGAGTGTTCTGAAGAGCTTTTTGACCTTATTCCACCGTCTCTCTTTTACAACCGCACCGCTCGCCACCGAACACAATTTCACCCTCACCACCTGGGTGCCTGGAGCACTTCGACCATCCGATGTTCCAGATCTTTTTTTCCACGCACTTTGAAACTGTGGAACCAACTTCCTGCGACGGTGTTTCCACTGAATTACAACATGGGGTTATTCAAGGGGCGGACCAACAAATTCCTGAAAGGCCGGCAACGCACTGGTGGTGCCTCTGGTGCTACAAGTGTTCATGGGCGGCGGTAATCACTTAACATCAGGTGACCCGCCTGCTCGTTTGCTCGCTAAAAATATTAAAAAAAAAAAAAAAAATTCAAATATTGGGTTTGACTGATTATAAATTCTGCAATTCGATCAAACCCTTAGTTGATTATTCTTACCTATTTTCGTGTTGAAGTGATTACGAAATTATCGTTTTCATTATTTATATGAAAATTGTTAAGTACATCTAAAAATCTCATAATCGTCGTCGTTGGATTACCATAGTCGTATCTGGTAGGTGGATTACAAAGTGTGGATTTTTACGATAATAAATTCATAACAATTCTAACTCTCATTCAGTTTTGACTGAAACAATTGCAATTTTGATAAGATTGTTCGCAGGGCGTGATAATTTGGTAATCTGAAATTAATCCAAAAGGACAATTATTCTCAGGGTTGGTGTACATTGTATCCTTGGTCTATTGTAATTTTTTTTTATTTTTACAGAAATAGAAATCCTCATGGGTATTCTCTTGAGTAGTGCCGGACTTTTCCCAGCTAAAACCGCTTCTGTCTCCCTGTTGAACATGTGCCCGCTTTATACATGTACTTACATTGTACAAGTACCTTAGAAGATGGAACTTGTATATTCAGTACTTCGTAGAGTAAACTCTGTTGACGTGATTGAGGATAGTGTAGCTACATTAAGTTTGTTTGTTCTAAATTTTTTTGTTATAGCATGTGCTAAATATCTGAAATTTTTAAAAAATACAGCTTGTAATAATTAATTATTCATACTTTAACTTACAGTTAACTTCTTTATCTTCTTTTGGTATAGGTTTTTGCCATTATAGAAGTAATGCATGTTTAGTTAATGTTATTTTACGTCTGTACTGATGTTTATCACTATTATCTTTTTTATCTTTCTTCTCTTCTTGTCATTTTTTATTTAAAGTAGTGCATGTTTAGTTGATAAAATTTTCTTTCTTTTACGCCTGTTACTGACAACCATACTGATATAAAATAATGTAATAGAATTTATTTGACTTTTTTGTGTGGAAGTTGTCGGTGTAAATACATAAATAAAAAATCCTTGTTATATTATGTCTACTACTATACACTATTCCCATAGTGTCATCCATTGCTTGCATGTAGAGACCGCCATTGCTAATATTAATTCATTCGATAACAGTGATTGCGATAATCTGAATCCGTCCATTGACTTACATAACGTACAAGCTGATTAGATGGTGATAATCAGCACTCTGTGTAATGAACAATAAGTTATGATAAGCATAAAATATGAGGATTATTCTATCATTAAAAAGATTAAAACTTAATTGATTTTTAGGGTTCCGAAAAAAACTTCGGAACCCTTATAGGATCACTTCGTTGTCCGTCTGTCTGTCAGTGTGTCACCACCGTTTTTCTCGAAAACGGCTCATGATACTAAGTCGAAATTTATACTGAATATAAAGTTCAGTGGTCTCTTAGTGTTTTAAGAATATCAAGCTTATAGCTTAACTCAGTGAAAAGTTACAGCTTGAAAACCACGGCTTTCTCATTATTAAAACAAATTAAGGCACATCTTCAAAAATCGTTTTTTTCCATACCTAATTTTTAGTTTCATAGTAAGTCCCGTTATATTTTACAAACACCAGCCTTAAAATCTTACAAATTACGTTGATTTTGATACCTCCAAACCTCCTAATAGTACCTAAAACAGCCAAAAAAACAAAAAAAAAAACGATATCTTACTGTGAATTACAATCATTGCAATGCTTACTTTAGTGACGCGTCACGTAGACATATTATAATGGTGCGGCCACACTATGGTAAACTTCAATATCGATCATCTGAACTATTATCGCGGATATTTCCGCCGATATTAAACGCGACAAACTGAGTGCCCACACTTCGTCAACGTCAACGAAAATTTAATTGGCGATAACGCAATAATTCTGTATTAATTTTTTAATGATGTATTTATTAATTCTGTATTAATTAACTGACGATAACGCAATGTGAATGCAGCAGCGTCAGCGTCCATCTTGAATCAGGCCATATTATCGTCATTATCGGACATTAAGGTTGACTTTTCAAGTGTAGCCGCTCAATTTTTCGCTTTAAATATTGCCAGAAGCTGCCGCATTAACTGTGGCAACGTTAACCCTTTAATGTGGATAGCTCCTAAAGGCTACAAAAGCTCCTAGAATAATAAAATGACTAAAGTGAGAAGACATTATATCAAAATATGTATGTAAGAGCAGGACAAGGCATTGTGTTTCTATTTGGTAGGTACCTATCCATTGACGTACAGCATATCTCCGTCTCTATCTCCTTTAGAGAGCCATCACAGGCCAGAAAGAGAGCCATGAAGTAGATGTCAAGTGTCAAGTTTGTGTTTGGTTTTGTTTCGCGTCGTGTTATTTTGTATTTAAATCATAATTATTTAATAAAAGTTTAAATAAATTTGGTTTTTAATGTACGGTTTCACTCAAGGTGGATATAAACCTTCTAAAAATACATCAGTTACAACGAGATGAATCCGTTTTCGTGGTTTGGTACTACCTATATATCGACTACAAAGCTGCAAAGGTATTTAAGTAACTAAGTTTATTACACGGAGTGATTACATTCTCTTTGGTTTATTACTGACTGGCTAATACTGTCAATATATTTTAATGTAACAAATGAAGATATTTTCGTTTAAAGATGTTTAGTAACAAGGTACATAGTTGACTCATAATTTAAATAAGTATCTATTGAAAACATAACCTACAAATATTTCATTTTATTTATGATTATAAAAGTTAAATTAACTGTTTTAGATTCCAAGAAAATGCTGTGTGCCCGAATGCAAACCAAATTACGACAGTGTTATCAGCATTGAAGGAGCTAAAAGTACATTTTCTTTCCCGAAAGATGCTCATCTCTCTCAATCGTGGTTACGTGCGATTCCACGAAAAGACTGGGTACCACCTACCTACAAAACACTCAGCTGTATGTAGCAACCATTTTTCAACCCATGAAATCCAGACTGAAGAAATAATTATTGGAAGTGAGCAATTGAAATACCCATGTTTGGTCGAGGGAGCAATACCTCATATTTTCAATAATCTCCCATCATACATGTCGAAGAGCACTCTACCTCCAAGAAGCAAGCCCGAAAAAAGGAGAGAACAAGCTGAATAATTTCATGAGGAGCAGGTGTCTAAATTTTTAGAGAGTGACATAATAACATCATTCGAAGACTTAGTGTATAAATTCCAAGAAAAGTTAAAAGAGTCTAAATGGTTATATCAAGTGATACCTAATAAGAGGCTATATTTCTATTTGTTAAATCTTGATATTGAAAGTGATAATGGTGACGGCAATGTGAATTATTATATCAATGTTGGTATCAGATTTTTGTAGTGCTGCCAGGGATCCCAACTAATGGGGGTTTCTCCCCAAAAGGGAGTAAACAAGTGAAATGGGATACTTATAGTATAATATACCTAAGTATATAATTAAGTAATTATATATCACTCCCTATTACCACTGTATATATTATTGTATCAACTATTACCGAAACACAGGCTAATATCCTATTATTCTTTTATTTCTCTCTTGTTATTACTGGTCTATCAATTTCTGTCTTGGTTGGGTCACTACATCACTAAAGGCTATGCCTGAAAATCAGCACTGCAGCCATAACACTGCACCATTATGCTGAGGCAGTAGCCTTTTCAGCTCCAACATGCACCTTTATGTTATAGATTAATGCTGAGATCTATAGAGTGTACTCTGGCTCGGCTCGAACTTGGGTTAGAGTTGAAGCGAGCCACAGAAATATGTTCTGACATAAATCTGTCTCGTTTTGGCTCTGACTTGAGTCTGGGCGGAGTGGGGGTGCAGTCACTTAGTATTACTCAAACTTTGTACCTACTTTTAATTTTTGTGTGAGCTGAATAAATGTTTATTTATTTTTAATTTTATAAAATTGGCTGTGAACGAAATTGCCGAACGAAATCAACCAAAACAACGAGAGTATATAATCAAAGATATATATTGTTGTATAGTCCAACCACAGATTTGCATGCTGGGGATGTTTTAAATTTTTCAATTTACATTTGTATGGTATGTACTCGTATTTGTTATACTAAAAATAACAAAATTGTTTCTTTTCAAATGTAAACTTGAAAATGAATTTTTCTTGAAAGAGACTTCTCTACATTGTACCTGGAGACAAAATACATAGTAAACATAGAATGTTAATATGTGTAACAGGTGTCAGACTCAGACTAGGAATATTAGATGGAACTAAGTGTTTCTCTGTTATTGATTTCTCTGCTTTTACATTAATGCCCAAGTAAAGGAGTGTAATGTTTGTAAGGAGTATAATGTTGAGGATTTATGTATGCATATGAATTTCTTTATTCTACCATAACTTCTAAATGCCTGAACAGATTTGTGATATTAATTATTGTTTCTGCGAGCAGTGTGTGTGATATTTTGAAACATGAAAAAGTCAGGGACATAAAGAAGGAAAAGTGTAAAAATTAGAATATCCAGTTTTACATGCCAGTAATAAATAATTATTATTAATAAAAAATAAATAATTAACTTGATAAACGTTTTGTTTTGTTTATGTATCCTTAGTAAATATTAAGTATGTTAATAGCCATTTTAAGCTATAGGAACTCTGCATTAAAACTGCGCGCTTAAGCTGGTCATCTAGTAGATACCTACCTAATTTACATAATCCACACAAGGTTCGGAACCCTCAGAACGCGAGTATGACTCGCACTTGACCGGTTATTTTTTATTCTATGACAAGATAGCCCTTGACTGTGATCTCACCTGATGGTAAGTGACGATGCAGTCTAAGATGGTAGCGGGCTAACTTGGAAGGGGTATAGCAGTGTAAATTCAACCCATACCCCTAATCGGTTTCTACACGCCATCGTGCCGGAACGCTAAATCGCTTGGCGGCACGTTTTTGACGGTAGGGTGGTAACTAGCCACGGCCAAAGCCTCCCACCAGACAAACGTGACCAAACCAGAGAAATGTGTTTTACTAAAACTCACTTCAAATAGTGCTCACTTCAAATCAGCTAAGAAACGACCTACTGAAGAGATTTTTACCAATGGATGCTTGATTCTGCTAGATAGTGAAGTTGTTTAGTATATCCACACTTTAACTTACTTGCAGTTATAATTCTGCAATGGTCTAGTAAGTAGTTAGCATGTTCGATAGCGGATAATGAGGTCCCGGGTTTGATTTCCGGGTGAAGCCAAAAAATGTATTCTGTCAAAAAATTCTCAATAGTAAGTAAGTAACCTGAAGTTAGGATATAGGCGGCGTGTGACGTGTCATCTCCGTGCTTCGGCGAGCACGTAAAGCCGTCGGTCTTGCGTCTCTCTTCATTCGTGTCGGATTTCCGTTCCATAGGACAATGAGAGTGGGGGAATAGAGAGTGCGTCTGTGTTTGCACACACAGTTGTGCACTATAATATCTCCCGCGCGGATGGTCAATCTCTGTAGATATTGGCTGCCATGACCGGATTCAGTTGGGAGGACCCGGACATTACTCGTAGTTTAAAAAGAATTACTCATAGTTTAAATTGGATGCAGATATCTTGCCAGATTCCTCCTTCCACAGACAAATTGCAAATCACTCTCTTCGAGGTGCTTCATTAAACTTTGACATAGTATCCTACATCCGGAGGTTAATCAAGAACATGCACAACAAACTATAAAGTCGGTAATATGTAGTCACTTAACATCAGGTAACTTCTACGACTAAGTACTCTTCTGATGGCTATTCATTAAAGAAAGAACTGAAAACCTCCACTTTCTGAATCCTAACTGCTTTCGAAAGACCATTGAAAAACACGTTCCTGTATTTAAAATGGGGAAACTCGAGAACAAAGTCGTAAAACTTGCCATTTACGACCCCATAGCCGGTACAATATTTGTTTGGTGTTTTTCCCTTTACTTTCTACCCGCCTTTTGAATCTTTCTTATGGAACACTGGGTTTCATGTAAAAGTTTTCGTGTTTACTGTTTGCTCCTAATACTACGTTTTATTCATCTTAGCTTGATTCCGGTACAAATACGTTTCATTTAATACACCTACAATACTTATTTCCAACTTTGAAATAAACAAGTAAATTCATATAACTTTAGTAAAGACTAGTTTTCATTAAGAGTGTCCATAAACGAATTAGGTAGATAAGGTTTTAAAGTGTTTCAAAATTCAAAAAATTACCTATAATCTTCCTTAAACACTTCTCTGAGAGGATATCTGTAATGTTAGACTGCTTTGTGACTGTAATGTTAGACTTAGAGGAACCCGACAGCGACTGAGAACAGTCACACCTAAGTGTCGCGCCCCTCATAGTCCGCCTTAAAGCTATCAATGTACCCTAGGGCTGGCAAATTAGTATAACAAGTGAAAGGTCGACTTTTTTAATCAAGAGTTTTTTTCGTTGTTAAGTCTCTGATGTCATTAGAAAGCTTGTTTAAGTCGGTCTTATTTTTGGTTAAAGACGATAAAGGACCTCACGCATACAAAAATATTTTGGCTAAGTGGGAGTAGGACATATTTATTTCTTAACAGGATTCCGGTTTTAGTTGAAAATAGTAATTTTCTTATTAAATTCGGTAATATTTAAATTTCACTTACAAGCCTAATAGACTGTAGCCTAATAGTGTAGGTTAACACTTCAATAAAAAATAAAAAATTCACTTACAAGGATTTTCAATTTTTTTTATAATAAATTAGGGGTGTATAGATGTGTATAGAGAGAATCTAAACTTGGTGTGCCAGGATTTATCGTGGCAACAGTATTTTTTATATTATTAATAAGCAATAGTACTTTTGCACTTGCATGGAAATTTCACTTACATTGGTGTGCCAATTGCCATTGTGGCAAAAGGTCTATCACACCTATTTAAAAAAACATTCAAAAAAGTTTTAAAATACCTGAAGCCTTAAAAAGCTGGTGTGCCACCCCCGTGCCTCGGAGAGCACGTAAAGTCGTCGCTCCTGGGCTTGATCTATCAAGAGATGCGGACCCCTAAAAATATTTACACACAACTCTGTGTCAGCCGTAATGACTGAAAACAACATGAAGCCGCCATGACGGTCATCTCAAGGGAAATCAAGCCGCGTGATTTGACTGATACGAACTGATCTATCTCGGGGGAAAAATAAAACATTAGCCGATTTTTTTGGCGACGTTATTCCATTCGCACAAAACGCTCTTTAGCGGTGACATTTTTTTAAAAGTTTGTTTACATGAGTCGAACTTCTTTGTAGACTTCTTTATGCATGTAGCCTTAAATAAAGCGCGCTTGTATAGAAAATCAAATCGTACTTTGTCCTTGGCGCACAGCCGTACACCTCGATTGAATTAAGGGAAAATTGCGGGTCTAAAACTAAAATCTAATAAAACTAAAACCTCAATCCACGCGAACGAAGTCCCGGACATCATCTAGTTGTATTACTAATCTGAAAGTCAGTCGTCATTCTGCTCAGACTTAAAACGGTTAAAACGAGACACATTTTTGTCATAATTAAATAGGTATGTCTCGTTTTAACTCCGTCTCAACTCTGAGCCAAATCAGACCACGCTATAAAGATCTCAGCCTTATACTCAAGGCTTAGATGTTAGCCGACTCCACTAGTACCTAGACTATTCGCAGTATGAGCTAGTATATTTTGTCGTAGTCTCCAATAACAGAATTGAATGTTGGCTTTGCGAACATCGGGGGAACTAATATTTTTATAACCAGACGTAACCCAAACACGAGTGCTATCTTATAAGTTTTATTTACTTTAACTCTCGTTTTAGATACGACACTATTATTTATAGATAAAGTATTACTTAAATAAAGGATAATAGGTAGTTTTGTATGGGCCTCATACCCAAGACTGTAGCATTAATATGAATTATCGATTTGCTGTTCTTGTTATGGGGTAGTTTGATTAATCCTGTCTGAATCTCTTTGAGAAAAAGATTTGTTCGTTAGAAGGACTGATTTTTCTTAACAATTAATTCATTAATTAGTGTAAACTATTAATCTAAGGGTTGAATATCTTTCTTCTCCAAGTGAATTCAGATATACTGTCTTAGGATTAATTAAACTACTCTATAAGAGTAACAAATACCGAAATACTTCACTTGACTAGACTTTGTGTCTGGATCCACACTCACCCTTACTTAAAGGAGAATTCCTTTATCTAGCAGGAAGCTTTGACTGTGGCAAGTTACCATTCTACTGATAGATGGCTTCGCGTTTCAGTACTTTTTGAACTCGAATGAGTTTAATTGAAGCTACACGACTTCTATGTGAGCCGACTTCTTTAATAGACTGCATTTTCACGGTACCATAACATAAAATTGCAGTCAAGGCCTATCTCGTATTCGAATAAAATGTATAACGCACCAGAAGATACACGTAACTACAAACGTCAGTTCGAGATATTAAAAAAAGTTCAAATCCACCAAGATGTGAGCAATTTCTGTATCTCATTTAGATCTAGAAACAATAATTTTGATTCCGAAAAAACAACAATGTCAAAAAGATCATCCACGTGGACGAATTCTTAGGCATCAGCAAAAATTATGTTTATTAAACAATAATTATTATGCTATATTCTATTTTATCATATGCAGGATACTACTAGTATCACATATGTATAGGTTCAACTTTATTCTCTACGAAAATTTTCCCACATTAATGTTGTTATAAATTCCTTTGACGCGATATTTGTGGACAAGTTGTGGACACAACTTTGATTCACCGCCGTCTGCTGCGAACTTCCCAGCAACAGTTCCGTGTACCGCCAAACGGCTAATAACTGAGATAACCAACTAACAGCCGACTATCTGATGCTGTACAATCTTTTATGTAAGTATATTGGAGTGAAACTCGAGCTGGGTATTTGACAATTTTTTTTATTTACTTAAAATAAAGGTTTTTAATATTAGAACACAATGTCATTTTTCTTTTTTTAATATCTTAACTACTCTGGAAAATATAGAGCTTTAAAGTTTCCTGTTAGAAAAAGAGAGCGCTATTGCAACATGACGTCACGGTTTAGTAGCTCCATATAATCTCCGTACAAAACGTTTTAGACAGAGACGGGTATATGTAGTCGCTTTATAACTTATTTGTTTTTTGACCAATTTATTTTCTGTTTTTACAAATGCTATTCTTACATGTTACATTTTCGATAGTAATGAATGAATATTCGCATTTTGAAAACAGTCAAATACCCAATATTTATTTAAAAAAGCTCACGTTTTCTAATAATTATGTAAGGGCGCTATTTAAAAGTCTTTCAAAGAGCCAGCCAGAGGCAAAGTTGATTAAAAAAAAACCAAATTACAAACTTATTTCTGAGATATTTCTAAAGGTACAAATTGCTTTTTCCATCAATTTACGGTATGAAAAGTTAGAGAAATTACGTCGGCGCTGAAATTCATTGATAGCGCAGGAAATGTATGCAGCACCACCATTGAGCGGGCAAATTGACAATTTCGCCAGCATCCGATGTTCATCTGCGTAATTTAGCTCCCAGTTTAGGTGAGTAAATGTTAAACGTTCCTTTATTTTCCATAACATTTTGCATTCTCTCCTAAAACATTCTATAGGTCACTCCTATAAAACAAGGGACCCTTACCTGTATTTAGATAATTACTAGACGATGCCCGCGACTTCGTCCACGTGGATTAAGGTTTTGTGATTCCCGCAGGAACTCTTTAATTTTCTGGGATAAAATAGCCTATGTTTTAATCTTGGGTATGGGTTATCTCATTTCAGATTTCAGCCAAATCAGTTCATGGGGTGAAGGAGTAACAAACATACACACACACATACAAACTTTCGCCTTTATAATATTAGTGTGATTAGTGTGATAGGTTTGTCAGTCTGGCTAATTGACTGTCCGTCCGTTTACGTAAAATAAAAGATTGGAAGCCCATCTACATATAGAGGGAACCACCATCGCATTTATGAAAGACTGTTTTTTCCTATCCTGTAGACAATGAATATAACATGTTATATTTACGTATAAATATTTTATTCTGCCTACCTACTGCTACTACAGAATATCCTTGAATATAAAAAAATATTGAAAGGCTATAAAACAACTTTGTAACAATACATTTATATATCTTTCTACTTGTCAACAAAAGGTTCTACCAATATATTCTGCCTTAAGATGTTTATCGCATGCTTAGAGCGGACATTTTGAAACAAAAATACATAATCATCATGATTCAGTCAGTCTATTTTCGTAGGCTCATTTGAAAAAAAAAAGTATACTTACATATTTTAGAAATTATTAATGTACTTATAAAAATTTTGTGTGCTGCTCTGTGCACTATAAATTATATAAGACCTTATTTATTCAATCTTCTTAGCTTTATTTAGCTTATAGCTTTATTTTTTACTAGCGGATGTGAATTTATCCTCGTGGTTTTAGATTCCTTGAAAATTCTTATTCTTATTTAATCTTTAATTTTCCTTTCTAAGAAGTTACTTTGTGTCTTTTTCGAAATTTATGTCTGGATCGATAATTTGACATTGATCGGTTGCATGGTGGTTGGTTTATTGTATTAGTTTAGTTGTATAGTTAATTGTTCGCAGTTATAATATTCAGATGGATAGAATTTGGGTTATAATACTACTTTTAAAACAAGTTTTTAGAACAAAAATAATCAAAATGGCTTTTTTGTTAACTTATGACTTTTATTTCACTGTCTTATCTATCACAGAACATATAATGTTGAAATATCTTTGACTCAACTGGGGATTTCTGCCAGATATCACACCGATATATCCCGAATGGTAGTAACTATATGTATTTGCTACCCCAAGTTTCCCAATTGTGAAATTTTTGACGAAACAGAAAACAAGTGGCGTTGAAAAGGCCTTGTATTTTTTCATTGTCTCTATAGGACCTACTGTTCAGTGTTCATTGTTGGTTTATATTTTTTATTTTCATTTTTCAAAAACTTTTCGTCGGTTGTTAAATAATTCAAACCATTGTGATCGGTGCTCCGATCTGTGTTTTAACAATTAACTATCACTTGCTATAACGGTGAATGGCATGCCTGAGAGTTCTCGATTATGTTTTCAAATGTGTGTGAAGTCTGCAAATCTGCACTTTGTAGACCATACAACACATCAGCCTGGTTGACTATGGCCTAAACCCCTCTTACACGAGAGGAGATGTGGGCCGAGTAGTGGTAAATCGATTGAGATGAATTAATCATAAAATTAACTTTTTTCATATTATAAAATGTGGCCTATGTCACTCATATGCCAATCGATTGATTGTCGATCGATGCCATTGATCAACGTAGATCGATGTCAATCGATTGGTGTGCTATTGTCTGATCGACGGATACTGGTTGATAAAATGTTGATCAAGTATCGATCGACAATTAATCGATGTGGTTTTGGACTCTGTAATATCAAAATCACATCTCTGTAATAAAAAATGTCAACGCTGCGTCCGAGACTATTCAGTCGTGTAACCAATCGACAATCCATCGATTGGTCTGGCAGCCGATCCTTCCATTCTGCCATCGATCGATTGGTGCGGTAGTACCCTTAATTTCCGTACAGTTCCAATGTTTCATCCTCCGAACCATATCACGTGGAATGTCCATTACGCTTATCAGTGCACTTACAAGCGCTGCATAAACCCTAAATCGCCTATTATTGTACTACAAGGCGCAATGTAGCGCTGGCCGGTTGCCAGAAGCCCGCACTTAGGTGTACATGTAATGTGTTAAGTGCTCCGAATCCTAGATGACACTTCAGATGTGTAAAACTTCATGTAAACTTGTAGTATACTACGCCCGTAGATCGCAAAACTCTTTTTTTTTTGTAAGCTGTATGTCTCGCGTGTTATCACTGCCATTAACCTATATATTATATCTATAAATATATAAATCAATTGCTGTTCGTTTGTCTGGCTAAAACTCAAAAACGATTTGACCGATTTGAATGTTTTTTTTTGTTCGCCTTGATACAGAGGTGGCTTAAAAACAAAATAAAATTAGGGAAAATCGAAAAAATTAAAAATTGTTTATTCTGTGTAGGAATCATCTCTTCTAATTAATTTTAATAGATGGCGGAAGCGAAGCCGCGAGTAAAAGCTAATTCATAAATACAAAAACCCCCATAATAATCGTAAGTCCTGTTTAAAAAAACGACGAATAAAGGTAATTTATAGGATAACTTTATTCGTCAACGACGTTCGACACAAAAACTGTGCGAACGTCGAAAATCTTCGCTTAAACGTTATTTAACCAGCGATGATGAAACTAGCACTGTCGAGTAGGTTTACCACATGAGTAAAGACGGAGTATACTATTCGCATTATCATTTTTTTTTTGGAGTTGAGTGACACATTAGTTTCGCTATTAATTGATAAGCTATGTCGGTAATTTTGATCTTTCTACGAATCTCTGCAATCTGCATGTCTGAATTGATCCCGTAGGAATACTCCAAGCATATTGTTTGACAGTAGTGGGACATTAAATGGGTCCATGATGAACATTTTAATTATAGATATAGAGTCTGTTTTTGAGTACTTTCATTAATATGCAGAAGATCTTCCCGAGTTTGACGCCATTACCCTTTGATCCTTGCGCTTCGTTAGCGAGCACGTACATTAAAATTTATATTAAAAGCAAGCAAGCTTTTTACATAGTTTAAATTTGAAATTTTCCTTGCATACGGACTATTTTTAGTAGTATAAATAGTAGTTTTATTAATAGCCTTTCACTATTCCATGAATAAGCATAATCTCCATAAGTAATTTTCGGTTTCGGGCTACCAAAAGATAAAAAAATAATTATTTCGAATTATCTGAATACAGCCATATTTCGTTAGCCAAACTGAAGTTAACAGCGGGAAGCTGGAAGAAGGAAAGGGATGGGAATCCATGTAAGTATAAATTGATTAAAAAAATTATGTTTGCCAAACTGTGGCTTTAAGACCAGTCAAGACCTAACGACCTCTCTGGTGCAATGTTAAGCGCTATGGTTTTACGACTGGGAGGTCTCGGGTTCGATTCCCGGCGGGGTCAATTTGGGAATTTATAATTTCCGAATTATCTTTGGTCTGGTCTGGTGGGAAGCTTTGGCCGTGACTAGTTAAAAACCCTACCGTCAACGACGTGCCGCCAAACGATTTAGCGTTCCGGTACGATGGCGTGTAGAAACAGATTTGAGGTTGAATCTACACTGCCATACCCCTTCCAAGTTAGCCCGCTACCATCTTAGACTGCATCGTCACTTACCATCAGGTGGGATCGTAGTCAAGGACTATCTTGTCGTCGAATAAAAAAAAAGACTCTACCAACGATTCGGAAAGCAGATTCTCCTGTAAAGAGCAAGCAAGAGACTTGGTAGTTGCTCTTTGAAAACTAAAAGTTATAATGTTAGTGTAGCTATTTAGTTTAGTCATTAGTGTAGTTATTATACTAATAGGGCTCTGAATGTTTACAGCTGTTTTACCACAGTACCCTTATATGTCGATGCTGAAAGTTGTGACTTGTATTTATTTTATTCAGTCCAGCGCGAGTGGTAATGACATCGCAGACGCATAAACTGCAGTACATATTTCGTTTCAATTTCAAAGTCCCATATAATAAAAATTGAGCTTTTTAAATTGGTTCCAAGGCGCTGGAGGTGGGAACCCATATTGGAAAGCGCAATGTTACCAGATTTCCCACTAAGCGAAAGTTTGTGTGTGTGTGTGTGTGTGTGTGTGTGTGTGTGTGTGTGTGTGTGTGTGTACATTTTATCCAGGAAAATTAGAGCGCGGGAATTAAAAACCTTAATACACACGGACGAACTCGCGGGCACCGTCTAGTCGGTCAATATAGAGAAAAAAGATAAGTTAACACGATAAAGACGACGACGAAATTTCATTTCAAAATAAAATATTCTAACAACGTTTGAGCCAATTTTAGCAAAAGTGTAACTTAGATGTCACTCAGTAGCAAACTTGTGTCATGTCGAGTGACCTTAAACGTGCAGGAAGATGGTGTGCGTGACCCAGATGTGACGTCAAGTGTGCCGGTTTAACAACGCGACATTTCTTTGATGTTTTATTTAAAGGGTTTGCTTAATATATTCCTTGTAGAGTTTTTCAATTTTTTCTGATGTCCTCGCTGACGCAGTGGTGAGCGCTGTGGTATAAGATTGGGTGGTATCTCGTTTAATTCCCAGCAGGGGTAATTTGAGAATTTTTATTTTTATTCGTCTATCTATGAACAAAACCTTATAATTAACAAATTAAATTAAATAATGACTAAAAAAATAAAAATCTAGGTCGGTTCAAATCAGATTATTGGACTTGTTTTTTGAGCGAAGCCTTTTTTTGTAGAAATTTAACATTCTAGCAACAGAATTTAGCCAACGAAAGTTGAGTTTCTTATTTGACAAAATAAGTATTTTGCTAATTTAGTAGGTACTTCTAATAAAGTAAATTGAATTTGAAGAAGCTGCCAATTCCAGAAAAGTTTTGGCATAATTCGGCCCGATAATAACAGGCAGGTATAATAATTATAATTATTTGCTAATCAAAATATTCAATTACCGTACTCAACTAAATTCGAGAACAATTTGATTGCTTTGCTAAACGTCTAGTCACACGAACCACACCGTAACCCCTGTACAACGGCAAAAATTTCACTTGACAATTTTGTATAAAGTTAGCGATCATAAAGTCGCTTTATCACAGCTATTTTATCGATGATTTGTTTAAAAATCTTTTAATAGTGTATAACCGATGACTGAAACTTAACTTTCGATAGTTTAACAATTGAAGTAAAGTAGTTTATTTAGTGACAGCAAAATTGGGCATTTACATTCGTCCAATTCACTGTACATAATCTACATATATTTATAAAATTCAAAGTCCTGACTGACTGACTGAGATATCAACGCACAGCCTAAACTACTGAAGTTAGAAACTTGAAATTTTTACAGTTGGTTCCTTTTATGACGTAGGCGCACACTAAGAAAGGATTATTGGGAATTCCACCCCTAAGGGGTTTAAATAGGGGATGGAAGTTTATATGAAACTCCGTCATTTTTAAAGCTGTTTCCATCAAAGTTGGTATTTGAGCTTTCAGTTAAAAATAAAGAAGTAAGTGTGTCACAGTTTTTGAAAATTCCACCCCAAAATCTAATTCCACGCGGACGAAGTCGCGGGGGCAAAAGCTAGTTTTGTATAAAGTTAGCGATCATAAAGTCGCTTTATCACAGCTATTTTATTGATGATTTGTTTCTTCAACAATCTTTTAATAGTGTATAACCGACGACTGAAACTTAACTTTCGATAGTTTAACAATTGAAGTAAAGTAGTTTACTTAGTGAAAGCAAAATTGGGCCTTTGCCACATTTACATTCGTCTAATTCACTGTATATATGAGTATGTATTTCCAAGTCAGTCTATACCTAGTTGTCAATTTGAAATAAGGCAAGGCCCTCAGTGGAACATGCACTTCTAAGTTACATAGAAATTATTTCCTATCTTATCTCACGGTCTACTGGCCTTTCGGTTTTCAACACACTGTACAGAAGAATGGAACTACGCGTCATTATAAAATATACTATATTGTGTTTATGCCACTATTTTCTTCTCAGCTTTTGAACCGCTAGTGGAGTTTTACTTTTCCCATTAATTAGCCTAAACGATTTTTTTTTTAAATAATTGTAGTGTGGTTGTATTTGTGGCATGTCTGAAAGGACCCCACGAAAAACAACAGTATATTTTGCATTATGAACGTAGTTGAATAAACCCCACAATATAAGTCTATATTATTTCAGGTCGCGCGTGCCGTAGGCCTAGTTATTTGGCTAGCAAATATTTGAGGCATACATTGTAGGGAAAAAACAAACACGTTTAATTTATCTTGTTTTAACAAGCAACTTTTATACTGATCTTATAAATGCGAAAGTTTTTATGGATGTTAAATTAACTTTATATAATATTTACATACCAACTCCATGATAGTTTGCAATATGATAGCGATGTTTTTAAACCATCAAAAATGCACGAAAATGTCTGCTTCCAGTAAGATTCGCATGCAAATTTATACACGATCGGACGCAGCATGAATACCGTAAAATGTAACGTCCAGCAGGTTTAGTAAAAGAATTAATTCGAACGATCGTATTAGTATTCGATGACATTAGCATCAAAGTAAATTGAACAATAACTACATTAGTTAGAGCTCAATTTCATGTACGCATTCTAATACGTTTACTAAACGGATACTCGCCAAATCAAAATCGGTTGTACTGAATTTGTGACTTTAAATCAATACAGTTAAGGTTCATTTTACTTTGACGGTAATTTCATCGAATACGATCAATCGAATTAAATCTTATACTAACACTACTTCTCGTAGGTACCTACTCGTACCGGAACTATTGAAACTACTGAAACTGTCGGAACGGCTCCGGAATTGCATCGCTAATATTGGGATTGTCATTAGCGCTTGAGATCTAGAATTCGATATGTATATTGAATAGCCGTAACTGCGGCAGTTCCAAACTAGTGTTGAAGTTTGTTACTTTGAAGAGCTCTCTAAAACTGTTTGACAATGGTACAAAATGTAAAGTCTTGGACACACTAATGGCGGAGCTCCCCGATTTATTACATCACCATTAGTATCTTGTGATCCCAACGTACAACTAACAACAATATAACACATAGCTTTTTCATTATTATTCATTTACTTACTTTTCATTTTATATATTCATTAAATATATTAAAATATACGAAGGGCATATTTCACCATCCGCAAGTAAACTTTAATCAACCAATGAAGTTCTGACTAATTGCGAATACAAAAACTCTCAAATGTCTCATTTGGAACAGACTTCAAAAAAAAAAGGAGGTTATCAATTCGACATTCGTGTTATACGAGTATATATTCGTATCCTTGAAACTACAAAAATATATGATAATGTATGGGCTTCCAAAAAAATATAAAGTGTATATATAAACATACACGCACTAAGTGAAAAAGTCAGGTGCATTGATCTCCAGAGCGCCATATACATACATACACTAGCTTTTGCTCGTGGCTTTGCTCACGTTAAGTTCGATTTTTCAAACCCCTATTTTACCCCCTTAGGAGTTGAATTTTCAAAAATCCTTCCTTAGTGTGCGCCTACGTCATAAAAGGAACCAACTGTAAAAATTTCAAGTTTCTAACTTCAGTAGTTTAGGCTGTGCGTTGATATCTCAGTCAGTCAGTCAGTCAGTCAGGACTTTGAATTTTATATATATAGATAAACACAATACCCTCCTTTGCGTGCCGCAGTTGGGTAAAAAATATATCGCCTTCGCGATCGTACAGACCCTAGCCTTAAACTGGAATTATTCGCTTTTTACTGTTCTCAGTTTATGGGAAACCATTCGAGTCATTAATTTTCGTAAGTGTCAATTAAGCAGAAATGGGAGGGAGAAAATTGCCTGCAATTTCTTTATAAATAGCCAATAGAATTACTGTTTTTAGAATTGCTACTACATTATTAACACATTTAAATTTGATTTTCGTTTGATAAATACCTATAACATTTTATTAACGTTCTCGTAATTCGTATATTAAAAAACCTGCAGTCATCATAAATTATTATCTTGAAGAGATTTTCAAGTAAAGAAAATAATCTCGCAAACAGATCTAGAAATCCCGAAAATCTTGTTGAAAATCAATTCATTTTGTTGGAAAAAACATTACTCACCAAGAAGTGTCTAGAAAGTTGCATCTCTTCCATTAACCTGTCTGGTTTAAAAATTGCCTACTTTTCCGTTTTCAACTCCAAACTTCAGTTTTTGCTACTTGGGAACTAGTAACTTTCAACATAAGTCTGGCTTAAAAATTTTGTAGGAACTTTGCGGTGAAACTTGATGACTAAGCTTCTTTATAAAGGTTTAGTTTTCTTTTTTAACTTAACTGATTAATTTGTAAGGTATAGCCAAAATAATAATTTAAAAAACAGCCAATTGAGTCATACTCTCTAGTACCTATTAGGTTTTTTATTTTAAAAGATACTTGTTGAAGCTCGCGACTTCGATCGCGTAGATTCAGGTTTTATAATTCCCACGGGAACACTCTTATTTTTCGGGATAAAAGGCCTATGTGTTATTCCAGACTTAAATCTACCATTGTGCCAAACCTCAGCTAAATTGGTTAAGTCGTTGCGGCGTGATTGGGTAACAAACATCCATCCATACATCCAAACTTTCGCATTTATATTATTATAGTAAGATTACATCTTTGAAAAGGAATGGCTGGATCGTAAAAAAGGGCCAAAAGTACTCTAATCTGCCAAGTACCCTCCTCTATTATTTCTCTATTTCTTGCATTGAAGTTTTTTCATAGGAACGCTATACGTTTCGCCGTGTTAATAAAACAACAATACAATCGCACGCTCTAGGGCGTTTCAATATACGCTGCTACATATTGTATTTCGATACATTTTTCAGGTTGCGAAAACATTGTGATTGGATTACATATGAAATACGGAAATACTTCGTCGATACAAAATATGACTTCTACGTGAAAGGAACAAAACATCCTTCGACTAACTCAACCCAATAGCCTCAATAGATCAACGGTTAAAGGTGCGGACTGAAAACTGGAAGGTCGCAGGTTCGAACCCCACCCGTTGCACTAATGTCGTACCCAGTCCTAGCACAAGCTTTCCGCTTATTTGGAGGGGATAGGAGGATATCAATCAACTTCAGCTTGGCTGATATACTTCAAAAAAACTCACCAGAGTATCCTTCAAAAATATTCAAAATGTAATTTTATATTGTGGCTAACATAAAAATAAACAGTGTAAATTAAAAAACACCCCCAACATTTGAATGTATGGCAAGACTATATGCGATATACCTGACATTTAGTTACTCAGTTTTCTCCATCATCAGATCCCTTATTTAGATCCTTGTCTTGAAAAGAACTCGAAGTAACAGAACACCAAACAGTGAAAGTTTGTAAGATACTTTAATCAAGTAAGCAATGAGCTGATGATCTTCAAACGCCACAATAGATCTTCATAAATTAAAGCTAAGATCCACCTCAGTCACGTCAGCTTTCAAACAGTAAAAGCCGCATCAAAATCGGTCCATTCATACCGATATATAGGTCAAACTTAGAACACCAATCTTTAGATCGGTGGTTAATAAAATAGTATTAGTTAAAAACGTCTGTAGCTGGATTGAAAAATGTATACCTACGTATCCAGCACTTTTTAAATAAAGTTAAAATTTTTATGAAATAACATATAGGAAAGAGTTCTCGTGAATAGAAATAGACTATGCGCTTTGCATTGAACCTATACTAGGTTTGTATGAATTCTATAAAATTTTACTTTTGTGGCATAAAAATACGTTTCAATATTTAAAAAAATACTAACAATGGAAGTTGCTTTAACAAAAATACAAAATATTCGTATTTTTGTGCTTGCCGTCAGGTAAGATCGCAGTCAAGGGCTATTTTGTCATTGAAAAAAAAAAAATCTATTTCTGTAGGAAATTTCATTGAAAATACTCGTACAATCAGGTTTAAACAAAGGTGCCATTATGGTGTACCACAGAGTGAGAATAGAAGGTAATGAGGTCACAGAGAGCACGCCATTGATTGACCTTACAGACTATAGACGTATTCACGATTACCTGTCGTATCAATGGGAAAGACTAGATGCATATTCAATAAGAAGGGAAGTAGTAATCTTCCTCAAAATTATTGGTAACTATCTATTACCTTTATCAACAAACAAGCACACTTTCGCACTCGAGTTTCTATACAAATATAGTTTTGCTTCAATTTAGAAAGTACAGGTTTAATTGATATCAAAATATCATGATTGCTTCCCACTGTTATATGTATTTGCAAAGTTGTATATCAATCCGACTAACGACGATGTAAAATTTTAAAGCTAGCTATTCTTTTGTATTTTACAAAATTTTTTGGTCAATACAAAAGATTTTGGTCAGATTTAATCAAGGATATCTAAACAATTCCGTAAGTACGAATCCCGTAGAGAAAGAGCTCACCTAAATTTATATTAGGGTAAAGATGCCGAATATGAGATACCATTTACATATTCGGCCATAAAAAATAAGTTATTGCCCTAATGACTATGAAAATTATTTATATTCGATAAGAATTTAATGAAGTTTATCCTTGAAAGACCGTTTAGTGCTAGGTATAATAGTTTTTTTGTTATAACAGATAATATTAGAAAAGTCAGAAATTACGTCTCAGGGAAATGGTCTCCTATTATGAGATACCAAGGGTTTTTAATATGAGATAGTATAGATTTAGAGAAAAAGAAAAGAAATCAATTCAAAAAAACTTTTTATTGGCGATATTTATTTATCTACAACATCGTACTACTAAATAAAAAGGTTTTAGTAACAACTTAATAATATATTATCATGTGCTTGTGCCAAGTGCTTGATGTTCTTCAGATGTAGATGTAACCCTCAAAATCGTTAGTCCAGCTTTACAATATTTTTCTATTTTTGCTTCTAAATAGTCAGAAAAAGCTGGAGGTCTTCCCATGAACCTTGACAAATACTTCTGCATTACCATCTTTTTTGACATAACGTTCTAGGATACTCTTAGGAACATCAAAAGTTTTGACGCTATTAGGTAACATATTTGTTTGCTTTGCACTGCACTCACGGCCCATATTATGGCATCGAGGTCCTAGGACTTCTTTGATCTAGAAAAAGAGATTTTTAAATAGTCGTATTTCTATACATCCTAATATGAGATATCTCATTTAAGGAGCCCCCACGTGTCTCATATTAGGAAAACACCCAAAGGAGATGATTGTGGTCCATACAAGCTTGGGCCCAACACTGAACAAGGATGAAACATGCTTTATTTTGAAGATTTAGATGCTTGCTATTTACATCAAAAACTCGTACTTCTGCAGACCTTGGGAGTTTTGTTTATTTCTCGTTTTAGATTTGTAGGTTATGTGAAAAAGACGTTCAATATCTAAAGTTCATTTAAGAAGTATTGTTTAAATTCTTTAAATAAATGGAAAAAGTATTACAGGAAGATGTTTGGATGCATCTTTCTTTTACTTTTGTAGTTAGTATTAAATAATATGAAATAATCCACGAAAACAGTTAAAACACCATAATAATATTCACAAAGCGCAAGACCTCGTCAGAGTATTATGTTCCTTGCGCAAGACAATGAGAATGACAAACCGTCTCTCAAGACGTCTTTTTTCAGATCTGGGTTCTAGCTTTTTTGTGATAAAAAAATAATATTCATGATGCACTATTTTTTTATTATAAATATTTAAGGTATATTTCCCTTGTAAATCAGTATATTTTTTAATGCAAAATGTTTTATAACAAGTTTTGGTCTATTTCTAGATTACTAATTTTATAAAGATAAACTATTTGGGTAAGTACCAAAAGGCCAGAACCCACAGTTCACAGATTAGGTATTAGTTACTACGCCACAGTTGCATTAGTACTATATTAGTCTGTGGTTAATTAAACTGACATCCATGAAAACGTTCCGTTTCTACCAAAGAAAAAGCATTAGGTTTCGTACTTAGTTAAAAAAAAATGTTTTGTATGATTTTCCTGAGCTGTACAAAAATAAAAACCATTCAATTATGTAAGTAATTTATCGACTTATTTTCTCCATATTTTTATATAACTGTGCGAAACCCCAAGTTGGGCCCAATTTAGTACATCTCCTTTAAAAACTAGGCTGCCTATTATTTCTTGACGAAGAAAATACAACTAAACTGCAAATGCATTGTAAAATTAATCATATAACTGATACAATGACTGTAAATTTAAATCATTTAGTGTGACTATAAAGTTGTAACATACCTCGTTAATATTTGGTGTCAAAAATTGGGTTTTGTGGTTTCGTAAAAACCCGCACGTACACAACCTGACTTCGCCTCAAACTGGGAAGCACCAACACATGTTTCGGTCTGTTGCCACGTGGCTTCTGGTGACAGTATCGCCAAATAGCTGCGGCGATTAGTTTCGCCAAAACCTAACTATCTCATATTTGGCAACCATCTCATATTCGGCATCCTTACCCTACTACGTTGGAGTTTTCATATCTATTAAATCAATTCGTCCTTTAGATTCGTTTTCGTATTATTTAGAAGTTGTAGAACTTCGCCCTATTCCGCTAGAAGTAGTTCAGTAAATCGCTTGGGACAACTGGTACACAAAACAACTCGCAAAAGTAATCTGAAAACTAAAACAACTCGCTAATCCTAAATCGTTATCCAGTCAACGACGTTTATTCGAACCGTAAACACTTAGAGAGGCCATAAAACTGCACAGCTGTTTCGGATTTATACCTGTTGTCGACGTTAAGAGAAAATAAGGCTTTCAGATAAACAACTAGGTATAAGGGCCGACCCACATAAAATACATGCGTTGCGTTTAAATCGCATGACATGCTAAAGTTAACGGTCGACGCGACTAAAGTGACTTACTACGAGTATGCTACTGTGCAGCGTAAAGTGAGCTTTTTTCCGACAATCGTGCATTTTGCTTTTTTATTTTATTGCAACAAGGTAATCATTGACTGCAATGTCACTTGATAGTAAGTCACGATGTTATTGAACGAGCGAAGCGAGTTCTCTGAGTCAACTAGGGCGCTTGTCTGTACTGGACAGAGAAGTGTGTACGTCCAAATGTCTGTCAGAGCCCTATAACTTCTGAATTACTGAACGTAATTACTTCAAATTTAAATATAATATTTAAACTGATGGCCTTCAGCCGAACATTGTATAAAAAAATATAAAAAGTTTTATTTCAGGGGGGCTCTCATAGAAGCGTGTTTGAAGTAAAATTTTGTTTGTTGCGTTACATAGACTTGCAATATATCTTTTTAAAGACGACTTTGATCAGAGTACAAAAATATTTTATTTTTAATTTTTACCTTAAAATTGACGAAATGGGGGGCTTTCAAAGTGGAGATTTTAATTTGAGCCATATGTCAAGAATTACTGAATATTAGAACGTGAAACTTGTTTGAAAATTCAGTTATATCCTGTACTTGAATAACAAATTCTAAAATTAGATAAATGTTATAAAGAAACCAAATTATTTAATTTTAAATGCTAATAGCTTCACAATAATGCTAATAGATGGCACTGTGTCAGTAAAACAGTTTTGCGTCAACTATTATTTTTTTTATTGCGTCTAATGTTAAAAGTTAATTATTACAATATATAATTAAAACTTTTGGGAATTATGGGATATCGCGAGGTCTCAGTTCGTGGCGAACCACTAGTTAAATTAGCATAGTAGGCTAACTGGGAAGTGGGTATGGCAGTGTTTTAATTAAACTCATTCACCTCATCGGTTTCTACACGTCATCGTACCGGAATGCTAAATTGATTGGTGGCACGTCTTAAAGATTTACTTAATTTTTAATTTTACGTTAATGTCACCATTTTATTGTTGCACTCTTTGTGCGCTCTATATAATGTTCTAAAATTCTAAAGAAGTTTGGTCAAAATACATGACGTCACATCGCGGGAAAGCACGCCGCAAATCTTGACGCAAATATTTGCATTGCGACAGTCGCCGTTGCTTAAATGTGCACCGGTTCTTAAATATAAACATAGTACCTAATCGTACGTATAATAAAAGTAACGGATGTAGTGGAGGAAATTGAGGAAAAAACACGAGAAAAATTTATTTAGTCCCTAGTTGATACCGGCGTATATCTTATAATCCGAAGAAAACTTTAGGATTTTCTGGATTAAAAAGAAGTTAATGTGTGGCTCTGGTATGTAAGTTAGTAATATGAAATGTTTCGTCAACATGACAGAACAATTGAAATTTTTGAAAACGTGTACTAAAAACGTGTATCACATAAATATAGAATTAAAAAGGGACAGCTCTGATTCATTAATTAGGGAAATCTCTGATTTTCTGTCTGTCTTTTTTTACAAACATTGGCTGGAATGTGGCATAATTCGCTGCCGAAAACTTACCGCTTTCCTTTAATTTATACACCTATCGCTTTCCATTATATTTCGATTTTTTTTTAAATATATAGACTAGCGCTTGACTGCGATCTTACCTGATGGTAAATGAAGATGCAGCCTAAGATGGCACGCGCTTGCCTAGAAGATGCCTATTCACTCTTGATTTAAAAACACCTACGTTATATTTAGTTCGAAAAACGGAAGCCGGAAGGGCCGTTCCAAATTTTTGCAGTGCGTATTAGGAAGGAGGAAGCATTTTAGTTATTTTTTCCCTGTAAATCAAAAGAAGTGTGCGTTGAACTGCAAACGCCGATCGGATGTTTTTATCGAAGGCCCAATGTTGCCAAAACAACTCCGTCTAACTCTCACACATTCAATCAGGAAGTGCTCAATTATTCGCTCGGTAAGTTTCGGAAACGGTCAAGGAAATATTTTGTTGGTACACAGAAGTTATCAAAATAAATACAAGATTGGATGTTCCAAAAGTTGGACGTTGGTCTTGGGATAATTTGGTCTGTGTAAGTCACCCGCTAGCAAATAACATTACCTATACATATAGGTGAGGTAGTAATATGTCATGGAAGGTAATAAATAATATGTCATCCTTACTAATATAAATGCTAAAATGTGTATGTTTGTCGTTTTGTTGGTTTCACGCCGCAACGGATCAACGTGAGTTCTTGCATATATATAATATACATAGTTGAGGACCGGGATAGTAACATAGGCTATTTTTTATCCCGGAAAATTAAAGAGTTTGTGCGGGATTTAAAAAAATAAATCCACGCGAGCGCAGCCGCAAAAGAGCCGCAAGCATCAACTAGTGATGGAGTAACAAACATACACACACACACACACACACACACACACACACACACACACACACACACACACACACACACACACACACACACACACACACACACAGTCGCGCTGCTAGTGTCCTAATGTGAAAGCGCACTCAGGGTGAAAGATCCCGTATAAATGACATATTTTTTTTTTTTTTTTTTTTTTTTTTTTTTTTTTTTTTTTTTTTTTTTTTTTTTTTTTTTTTTTTATTTAGTCCACAAAACTGACTACAACTGCTTGAATTACATTAATGAGGCAAGTTTGTGAATATACATCTTCCGCAATTGAGTCTACTCGATGTGGACGTGACATGCGTGATACAGGGTACATACAGTAACAGAAAAAAAGAAAACAACAGATAAACAAGAATTGCAAATAAATCCTAACTAAACTTAAGTGTGCTTAATTTCCTTTTAATAGACGGTATATTATCACAGAAGATATCTATAACATCTCTGTAACAATTTGCAAGAAATTTCATTCTGTACAGCGGACTATGTTGACCAAGGTTACTTTTGGTTTGAGGCAAACAAAAAGTCTTACGATTGTGTAAGCGGCTACTGTCACGAGGCACAGCAAACATTAAGCGTTCCAGTAACTCAGGCGCATCAATAAGACCCTTTATAAGTTTAGCCAGAAAAATGATGTCCGCTATTTTTCTACGGTCTTTAAGCGATTTCATTTTATAATACGAGAGACGAGTGTCGTACGAAAACAATTTCTTACATTTGGGGTCATTGTAAGATAGATGGTATAGAAAACGTTTTTGAATTCGTTCTATGCGATCAGAATTAACTTGATACCCTGGACTCCATACCGTGCTGCAATATTCAAGGATGCTACGAACAATGCTATTGAAGACGAGTATAGATAAACTAGGATCCTTGAATATTTTCATTTGTCTAAAGACTAGTCCAGATACTTTTGACGCTTTAGAAGTTATTTGCTCAATGTGTGGACGAAAACTCAACGCAGAGTCTATTATAACACCAAGGTCTCTTATACTATAAACTTCCACAAGACTAACCTCGTTTATTTTGTAGATCCAGTCAAACGGTTTTTTTTTTCTTGTGAATTTAATGTGAGAGCACTTTTCAATATTTAAAGACATGCCGTTTGTAGTGCACCAAGAGTAAACAGCATCTATATCATTTTGTAGTACTATTACGTCAGCTTGGCTGTTAATAGTTTTATAAATTTTCATATCATCTGCAAACATTTTGAATTTCGAATTTAACTGAAGTGCCAAGTCATTAATAAAAATTAAAAAAAATGTGGGACCTAGATGCGATCCTTGAGGAACGCCCGATGGTACTTTTATCTCGTACGACTTAAAACCATTAACAGCAACAAGTTGCGACCGATTTAGTAAATAAGATTCACACCAGCGTAACAATGACCCGTGAATTCCAAAAGACTCAATTTTTAATAATAAAATATAATGGTTCACCATATCGAACGCTTTTCGAAAATCAGTATAAATTGCGTGTACCTCACCAGCAGCATCTACAATCTCAGCGATATCAGAAATATAACTAACTAAGTTAGAGGTAGTGGATTTGTGAGGGCGAAAACCGTGTTGATTTGGATCTAGATATGGAGCTATGTGTGAATAAATTTGTTTTTGAACCAAGCTCTCTAATATTTTTCCACAAACTGATAAAATAGATATAGGTCGGTAATTTTTAATATCTTTTAAGTTGCCAGACTTATGAACTGGTGTGATGTATGCAATTTTCCATTTGGTAGGAAATATACCCGTTTGCAAAGAATAATTGAATATGAGAGTAAGTGGTTTAACTAATTTATGAGCGCATTTTTTAAGAAATATTGGGGCAAGAAGATCTGGGCCGGGTCCTTTAAGTGGATCCAAGTTCAATAGATGTTTTAAAACTTCATTTTCGGTTAGTTGACAAGTATTAAATGAAGCATTGGGAATATTATAGTTTATCAGTGGTGAATTTCCTACTTGGCAGTTACTGGTGTTTGTATAAACCGAAGAAAAATGTTTAGCAAAGCCGTCGCATATATTCTTACCTCCTTTGGCTATGAAATTATCCAGAATCATTTCGTTCGGAATACAATTGGTACCACTTTTACGCTGTTGCTTAAAAAACTTCCAAAAGTAACTAGGATCATCACGAATACATTCAGTAACACGTTGCTTAAAATTATCATAACAGGCTTTTATCATGATAGCACAACGTTCACGCAGTAACTCGTATGAAAGTTTGTCTAATGAGTTATTATATTTTTTGCTTTTATGATGGATTTTAGACTTTTCTTTAAGTGCTCGTAATAATGGAACTGAGAACCATATAGGATAGTGGTTATCTCGCGGTTTCCGCATAGGTGTGTGTCTATAAATAATTGGCATTAATGTCTGGTAAAAAATGTCCAGTTTTGCATCAACCGAATAGACATTTTGAAATAGAGACAACCAATCAATTTGATCTAATTCATTACAAGCGCTGTCATAGTCACATAAAAAGAAGTTGAGAATTGGTGTACGAGAAGGTTTCATGTAGCAGTCATAATTAACTTCTAAAATAATTTGTAGTGGTGGGTGATGATTGTCTACTGTAACTAAAGCATTATCTTCTTTTTCTACTTTGATCCTATCAGCTTTATTTGTAAGAACTAAATCCAAAATACGGTCGTTTATATTAAGAATAGGATTGCATTGTTTCAGGTTATTAAAAGCTATATGTTCCAAAAACAGACTATCTATATTATTACATAGTTGATTTGGCATTAGGCTGTTATCATTACAATTAGTTATCCAAAAAATGTTAGATAGATTGAAATCACCTATGATTAGAGTTTGTGAATCTACACTTATCTTGCTATTATAATTTTTAGTCACGCTTTTAAAAAAGCATTCCAGGTAATCTTCCTTAACAGGTGGAGGAACGTAAACACCACAAACATATATAAAATTATTATGACTGGTTTTAATCGATAACCATAAATCTTCACATGCAGATTCCCATTCGTACTTTCTTATAGACTCAAATTTTTTACTGATGGCAATTGCTACCCCGCCACCTTCCTTTTTATGACAAGAGAGTGGACACGAAGAACGATCTCGCCTATGCAAAATATAACGGTTATCTAGGATTTCATTATCAAAAACCGTGTTGTTCAACCAAGTTTCGGTTAAGATTATTAAATCATAGTCCTGACATAGTGCCGCTGTATAGATATCTTCTGTTTTGGTCCTAAGACCTCGTACATTTTGATAGAAAATTTTTAACGCGTATTTTATACAATAAAAATGTAAATGCATGCATAAAGAAAGAAATAATTTTCTATTTTAGGCTGTTAAGAGTTTCAGTGTTTTTTATCCACAGTGCTGCAGCTTCATTATTTTTCCGAACAAATATACGACCATTTCTTATCCACACAAATTCATACTTCTTCTCTTTCGCAGCCAGTCTAGTGGCAGCATGTAGCTTTTTATTCTTCGGGGATAAATGTTCCATGACGTATATAGGTATGTTTTGCCCAGAGAACCCCAAATGAGATGTATTCAGCTTGTTCTGTGGATTTTTCTTATTAAAGCGTTTTACGGCCGCAAGTAAGTCATCTCGAACTCTTGGGCTAGACAATTTCAACACAATGTTTCGTGGACGCTGGGACTGTGTATCTAGCTTAGCAACTCTGTGGAAGTTTAGTATGCTGCCATCTGATAAATCGCAAGAAACAACTGATGCCAACTGCTGAACAATGGTGAGGACATTCTCATTTTTGGTTTCCGGAACGCACTGAAGTTCAATGTTACAATCTCTGGCTTGTTGCTCAAGTTGGTCAATTTTACTATTCAAATCAATTAATTGCGATCGTAAGTTTTGGTTTTCGAAATTTAGATTAGACAGGGACTTTTTGGATTCTTCATTTAACCCCATCTGGTCATCATAAGCATTAGACAAGTATTGCACAGATTTTGACAGCTCATCTACTTCCTCCTTCAATGAACAAAATTTACCTCCAAGGTCTCTGACTTCCTTTCGGACTTCGGTAAGCTTAGCATCAAACTTATTTAAACTTACTTGTTGGTTATCAAAGTGTTCCTTCATTTCTCGACGCAAATTCCTTAGTTCGTTTATAATGACCTCAGAATTTGAACCACTTGTTGAACCCAAAAGCGGCGGTAAGACGGTAGTATTGTCGGGCGATTGTTGCTTGCGGCTTTTCCCCTGAATTGGTGTGTTACTGTTATCATGTTTTGGCTTACTAGCCGTACAAGAAGGACACACCCATGTCGCACGATTAGCTGGCGTAATGTCGTCATAATTTACGCACTCAATATGGTACAGTAAAGCACAACTCCCAACAGAACACTTCAGCCTTTTTTGTGTAACTAAGACACTGTTATTACAAGCTGCACACACGCCGAGCATTTTCGGTTAGATGTAATACAATTATAACAGCCAAAAAGTTCAGAATAATTACATATAATACAATATAAACATAGGCTTCACAATCGAGATCTTTGTTTACATATGTCTTTTAATTTCCATTTTATTAAAGTTATATGCGAAAACTCGTCTGTGAAAGTAATTTTTTTGTCGTAAAACCAGTCTTTAGAGAGAAAACATAAAAGTTCCAAAATTGCTACAGCATATTGGGGGTCCGTTCGCCATATTTTATGTGCTGTCTACTCCGGTTTCCAGCTGCAACAAGCGCTTAACTGACTTCATGGATTCCACACATTTATTGAGGCGAACGTATTTGAAATTACATAAAGTTACGAGAGTTCGACATGCACTCTGGTCTGAAAAGAATCTCAGCTACTTGATGTTGGCAAGAAAAGAAATTAAGAAGCACAAAAATTCAACCGGACCTTATTTTAATCAAATTCTCACTGATTTACTAACAACTACATGAAGCTCGAGACTCTGTAATTTTCCGGGATAAAATGTAACCTATATGCTAATCCTGGGTATGAGCTAATTCCATACCAAATAGCCCAATCGGTTCATTCATTGTGGCGTCAATGAGTAACAAACATACATTTTTTTTTAGATTCATTTATTTCCTCCACATTACACACAATATCATAGGATTTTACATTTGAGTATCAATATTTCACAACCAATGTGGGGACTGGTGCTTAGTAAAACCTGTGTTTCAAGTCACCAGGCCCTTTCCCTTAAAACTAAAGGTTACATATGTGTGTGTGTGTGTGTGTCTTCTACTTACATTAGTTTAATGAAAGGTTTCTTATATATTTTTAAATAATTAGTTGTAGGCCTTGAAAAGCTATGAATACCTACAAACGTTGAAGTGAAATACAAATGGAACCTAATTATATTCATATTCTTTTATTAAAACATTGACCTCCCAATCACCATCAACCTTAAAATAGCAATTTCATACTTTTCAATGTCTTCAAAAACGTTGTAATGGGATTTTCCAATAAGCAACATTTTACATAAACTCAGAGCATCGCATATTATCATTTTGAACTGCAATTAAGTCACCAATAACCAGAACAAACGGTGAAATCGATTGAGTAGGTAGAGACGCTCGATTCGTCGCAATTTGGCAAATGCACGAATCGCTAAAAGTGCTAATGGACGGTGATCAATCAGGCCGTTTTGTGAGCTTTTATTCCCAATCGAATGTTCAATTTATTTAACAGTGGGTAGTTATGCGTTTTTTGTACGACCGCTGCGTAAATAAGGTGTTATTAATTGAACAATTTACGTAGGCTATGTTATGTCAAATGATGGTAAGTGAAACTGAAGATGCAGCCTAAGAGGGTACGTGCTTACCTAGATGATGCCTATTCACTCATGATTTAAAGATACCCAGGTTAAAGTTAGTTGAAAAACCGGAAGCCGGAAGGACATTCCAAATTTTTGCGGTGCGTATTAGGAACGAGGAAGCAAAGCGCTTAGTGCGAGATCGTAAAATTTCAACCACGTAGCGGTGCAGATTTATGCGGAGCCTTGCGGTTCGGTGGTAGAAAGTTTATGGTGGAACTAAATTGAATAGTTCTTGAGCACACTTTCCTGCTATATGTTATGAAATAGTAAAATTAATTGTGTGCAATTATTGCAGGCAGAGTTCACGAACAATGAATGAGATTCTTGAGTCGAGATAGCGTTAAAAGTACGAGAAAAAATGCCAAACATCAATTTCCATTTTACGAACACCATCCTAAACAAAGAGCCAGAGATGCCAGTCGTATACTTAAAATTCCTCGCAGCTTTCAGTTTCATTACCTGTTGAGCACGTCAACGTAATTAATTTCTCGCGGAAAGAAATTAAATGTTCCACTGAAAACCGGTCGAGTGTAAATTGATTTTCAATTACATTCCTTTATAATAAGCAAGCAATGTAATTGAAAATCAATTTACACTCGACAAAAATCAACTTGTTGTGACGTCTTTTTAAGTTTTGTTAATTTTCATTTAAAAAAGTTCATTATGTCGAGTGCAAATTGATTCAAAAGTTCTGATAGTTTGAATATGCAGTCAATTTTTCAATGACACCGAAAAAAGAGTTTTTAGGTAGATTTATGACGTGTCATAAGAGCTACAAATTGGCCTATATGAAATAAATGGATTTTGAATTTGAGTTTGAATTGTCTAGCTTATGGTTTGGACCTATTTGAATGCAGTTTTTTAAAAGTTCAGGCAAAGAACTTCTAAAACGTCATTATACTTGTCACTTTTGACAGTCCTGACAATCATCTTACAAAGTTGCCTAGACAAATGATATTTTTGAATTTTTTTTTAACCGATGCGTAATCACAAGCAAAGGTCCATAAATGCGTCAAAAAAAATTTTCTCCAAATCGGGGTATTTAAAAAGTCGGTAAATTATTTAGATAGAAGCCTTTTTGGTTCTCTATCGAACTATATTAAAATCGTTCTGGTTAATTACACTCAAAAATAAAAAACCAACCAGAGACCCAACCAGACCTAAAGGCCATAACTCAGCGGTGACACGGCGTGACGTCACGTGACACCAGCGCAGTGACACGTCCTGACGTGAGATACGCTCATCCCGGAGCTTAACTTATACGCGTCAGCTTAATTACAATCAGGAACTAGGAACTAAACTCAACCGTAAGTCGAGGGTTGTGAATAATTTATGTCTTTTAATGTAAAACGAGTCGCAGGGAGTCGCTGGATTCAGACCGCGCAAGACCTGTGGAGGTCTATGCAAGAGACTTATGTCCAGCAGTGGACGTCTATAAGTTGAAAAAGAAGAAGAAGAATGTAAAATGTTGAGTTGAAAACCCTTCTGTTAGGTATGATCTTGATAGCAGTGGTATGTTAAGATTTGAAGGTCCGGGGTTCGATACCATTCCTAAATCGGAGTTATGTGATTTTTTCAATTTGAACTTAGTAACCAGTTGATAATAATCGTATAAACACAAACTGCGATGTTTTATTTCACTCATACTTATTGGTAATAAACAAAAATTTGATAAAATATAAGTGTACTTACTCAGTTTTTTTTGAGTCATGGTTCCATGTTTTAATACTACTTCTATGGTTTGTAGGTATGAATACTTATTTATCATATCCACCATGTTGGACTTTGTCATAACATGATTTTATAGGCAGGCGAAGTTAATGAGGCCTAATTTATCAAAATGAGTTTAGCAATTATGAGGGAAACATACTACGCCATGAAAGAGTACTGATGGTCAATTTATTTTACGTCTTCAATTTTTCGACATTGAGAGCAACTGCAATGCAGTATTTTGCTTGAGGAAAATAAATAAATAAGTAAATGAAAACTAAGTTACAGCACTCGTAGTTAAGTTACAGTAATGGCTAAATTACTAGAATTTATTCGCTTGCTGCATGTGCAAAATTCGCGCTTGCAAATTAGGTTAAATGTTCGTATTATGATTGTTCAGTTAGACAGTGTTCCATAGATATGAAAATATGTTATGCTATGCTTCCACTATTTACTTCGTTGCTAATAACTATCGGAGCTAAAACCTCACCGTAATCCTTTAAAAAATTTATTGATAGTTCCAGCAATTGCTGTAGTTCAGAATTCTCCAGAACATTTAGGTCTTCTAGAATATCTTTTCGATTGTGTTGTAATCTACTTCTATTCATTTGATGGGTGATGACAAAAAGGCATATTGCATACTAGATTCGTCCGCGTAGATTAATGTAGCCTATGTTATAATCCTAGGTATGAGCTATCTCCATTCCTTTCAGCCAAATCGGTTCATTCGTTGTGGTGTGAAGGAGTAACAAATATACACACACACCGACACACACACGCAAAATTTTGCCTTTATAATATTAATGTGATTAATTCTTAGCTTCAATAACTAGTTAAAAATAATAGTAAGTATAGTCTGTAAGGAGTAGAACACAGATTAGAAATTTTTACAAGTACCTATTAGAAGTTTTTTGCTGGCTCTTGGTGGTAATTTGAATTTATACTTCATGCGAGACCAATAAAGCTTTAGCATAGCTTGTCGCTGTGGATTAATGACCTAGGTCCTTAACAAACGTGGGTGCTCAAACAATTCGCCACAAATTAGCATGAAACCGTTATTTCCACAATGTGACTAATAACCGATGCGGTAAGCATCTGATTGAGCAAAAACAATTATTGTTCAATCAAAAAGCAAACTTATCGTTGAGTAATTAAAACTGAACTTTGATTGGCACCGGTTGGCCAGTAAAAATAAGCATTTTTGTGTCTAGACCACTTTAATTTAATGTCATTGTGTGCTGGAATAATAACAAATAGTCGTGGTGTGAGATAAATTGTCATTTTAAGCAAGAGCATAGCACAATAATAGTCGTATACAATTCTACCACTAATAAGTTAAATTGATAAACCGACATACGCAGGTATAATTTAGTAGGTAATTATTCAAATCAAATCATTAATATTATTATCATCAAACATGCACATGTAGATTGGTACATGTAATAACAATAATAATTGCTCACCAAAATAGTCAAGAATATTATTAGGGTCAAAATTTACGAAAAAATTGTGGAAAATATTTTCAATAGTAATTACAAGGAAACGTTGTCATGAACTGCTAGACATAATTATTATTATTTTCCTTGTAGTTAAAACCAAGTCTGCAAAGCCAAACCAAAAATAGATGGACAAGAAAGCACAACTGAAGCCACAATAACCCAACGGTTAAAGGTGCGGACTCAAAACTGTAAGGTCGCAGGTTCGAATCCCACCCGTTGAACTATTGTCGTACCCACTCGTAGCACAAGCTTTCTGCTTATTTGGAGGGAATAGGAGGAGTCAACCTCAGCTTGGCTAATATTCTTTAAAAAAAACTGTCTCATCTTGTATCAACACCACCTTCATCTTTAATCTTCATTTTCATCATCCTAGGAATTGTCTCCGCAAGTAGGCGTTTTGCGTGATTTCGCTGGTGCGGCTCCCCTCCGGATCACTTCAGCCAGCCGAGCTCACTCCAGAATCCGGACCATCCAGATCGGCCAGGACTTCATTCCTGCATTTAAACAGTAAGTGTCTCGTCGCCCTCCATGCATACTGTGCATAGAGGGCTATCGATGATGCCTAGAATAAATAGGTGTTTGTTGAGCGAATGTCCAGTAATCGTATCTACAACTGTCTTTGATTCGATTCAGTTAATATCATCACCATATTAAAGCATCGGATAGCTTGAAACCATGGCTGAAGACTCCTACCAGACGAACACGATAGATTTTGGAAATCATAGTTGAGCGAAGCAACGGCTGGACCATTCGTCATGCTCGTGAACTGGTGCCACCAACGGGACTGGGTCTACTTTTTGTCTGCCCATCTTAACATGTATTGCAAGGACTGAGGAAACTTCATTGTGGAAACACTGTATTCATAGGATAGTTTTGTTACCTATTGTAAACATTTTATTTTTTTTTGAAAAGAGCAACCGCCGAGTTTATTGTTGTCTTTTCTCAGCAGGAAGGGCATTCCAACCAGTGGTAGATTCATCGACGATTTCAAAGCACTTGTAAAAGCTTATTTGAATAAAAAACATATTTCTATTCTATTCTATTCAAAATGACCCTGCCTGGAATCAAACCGCCCACTCATACCTGCCACAGCGCTTATCAACGCCAGGGAGTACCTAAATTCTGTTACGTGGGTTCTGAGCGTGGTTCATGTTATAAGACGCAATATTTTTCTCATGTGTTCCAAGTCGACGGGTCACGTGCCAAGCTCCGGATCCCCATCTTCGCAAACATCGCAGCAGCTTTATATTACACGCCGTTATTTACACCTCAGCACCCGTAATGGGCTTATTGAAGTATAAGGTTCTTCAATTTTGTATTTGCCATTAGGTACATTATTAGGATCACGCACTAAGCGTTTTGTTTCCTCGTTCCTAATACGCAGCGCGAAAATTTGGAATGCCCTTCCAGCTTCATTTTTTTTGCAACTAATTAACTAACAATAGCTGCGTGATTGAAGAACAAAACGACAAAAAACTCTCTAGCATTAGTAATATTAATAAGAATTAGAAACCATTATTGTTGTTGCGCTTGGTAGGTATTACAAAGTGTTTGCATCCATTGGGGCATAAGGATGCTGTAGTATTGCGCCATCTCAAGTCGCAATTTTGTTTTGTGTTGTTGGAAACCGGTCAAGCTTTAGAATACTCAGGTATATATATATTCTAGTCGAGAGCGTGTAACGCTGTGTGCGCTCTTTTTTTAAATTCTATGTCAAGATCATCCTTGACGGCGATCTCACTTGATGGTAAGTGGCGATGCAGTCTTAAATGGTTGCGGACTAACTTGGAAAGGTATGGCAGTGTACATTCACTCATACCCTAATGTTTCTACGCTAAATCGCTTGGCGGTACGTCTTTGACGGTAGGGTGGTAACTGGCCTCGGCCAAAGCCTCCCACCAGACTAGACCAGAGACGATTTCAGAAATTATAAATTCCCAAATTGCCCCCGCCGGGAATCGAACCAAAAACCTCTCAGTTATAAGACCACAGCGCTCACCACTGCGCCAGGGAGGTCGTCAGTGCTACGTGCTCTTTTGCCCGCGGCTTCGCTCACGTTAAGTTCGATTTTTCAAACCCCTATTTTACCTCCTTAGAGGTTGAAATTTCACAAATCTATTCTTAGCAGATGCCTACTTCATAATAGCTATCTGTATGTCAAATTTCAGCCCGATCTGTCCAGTGGTTTGAGCTTTGTATTGATCGATCAGTCAGTCAGTCAGTCACCTTTTTCTTTTATATATTTAGAAGAAGCTTCTACTACTACTCGTACTTCTGTTAGATGAATATTATTTTCTTACCCAATCTAAACGCCGGTTAACGATGTGGGCCATTGTTTTGGTTTTGACTATAACACACATAATAGTGTATAGGTACCTATTAAACAACAAAAGAGCACTTTAGTTGGCT
Organism: Hipparchia semele; assembly: GCA_933228805.2. NCBI lineage: Eukaryota > Metazoa > Arthropoda > Insecta > Lepidoptera > Nymphalidae > Hipparchia > Hipparchia semele. The sequence goes on along the minus strand of OW121711.1, from coordinate 15,423,782 downwards.
AGATGTGAGAGCAAAATATATTGGCGTGGTCAACTGCAGGCCGCTCGTATTTGCAATCTGCTCCAAACCACAAACAATAATACATTATTTTGATTTCATTAGAATCTCAAAATGTTCTGTGATTTGGTAGTAAAATTGCCGTATTATTTCGGAGTTTAGAGTTCCCTATTGGTATCTTAGGGCTCAGGGTAAGAACTTATTAAAAATTATAGCTTAATTAAAGAGCTTGATTGTTTAGCAAAATACTTTGGCAAAATATAACAACGAGTGACAGACACGCCAAACTTATCCGTCGTTGTTGCGTCAGGGGTATGTGTGTGTGTGTGTGCAAGTGTGCATGTGCGTATGTGCGTGTGTGCGCGTGTGCGTATCAAATGAAAAGGGCTTGAAAGTTGAATTCACTGTGATAAATTTCAAATCCAAGATGGCCGCCACCACAAAGTATATCAATTGTACCTCTAATATTTGAAGAGTTCCCTCGATTTCTCCAGGATCCCACCACTAGATCCCACCACTAGATCCCACCACCCGATGACAATGGGACCACCTCTGCATTTAAGGTTTAATATTTTAACAAGTCTTGTTTGGCTTTGAATTGCCCTAAAATAATATAATTAATCACGCTCAAATGAATGTCAGTAGGTACCTATCTAATCAATATTTATATCCACAAATCCCAATAGCCTCAGGAGGCGGTTTGAATCATTCAATAGCCTGGATCAGCGTCTGTGAGTGAATGATTAATCTCGGGATTGATGTGTTAACGGATGCACAATGGAGATTTCAACAAAGATTATATTATTAGGTCAGTTCAAAGGCTTAGATGAATACCTGAATAAATAACCTGTCTACCTTGCACTATTTGTATAAGTATCGTACTTTCTATGAGCATTGTATGAAAAACGTTTTTACTCAATCTATTGCAATAACTTTCTAAACCATGTTACAAATCCAAAAAAGGTTTTCTAATATTGCAAATACCCGTTCACAATTTTCGATCGAGTTTATTATTTTTCATTACTCATACACGGAAAGTAGGTCTGAAGTTGCCTGAGAAGCGGGTTGAAAGTAATACTTTTCAGCCCTAGGGAGAATCGTTTTCAACTGACAGCTGTCAAATAATTAAAAAAAACTAGTTGTCACATTTTTATTGGAATTCAAATGAAACACGACATACCCGAGTGCATCCATAGACAAGAAGAAAGTTGTTGATTTATGTAAAATAAAGTTCACTCAATTTTCTTTAGCTAATTTCTATTTTTATTTTGACTTTCCTTATATTCGTAATGAAAAGCACAGTGTTTACCTCGGGATAAAGACTTATTTAGTCCCTCGAACTATAGGCCCCCTCGCTACGCTCGGGCGCCAAACCCCGTCTCGGGACTAAATAAGTTACTTTCATCCCTAAGGTAACAATGTACTATTAGTAGTTCAATTATAAGTTACGGTTCGGTGACATTTACACATATGTGCCGTATTTAGAAATACGGCATTCCGAACCAGTGGCAGATTCATTTGACGATTCAAAAATAATTTATAAAAGTTAATTTGAATAAAAAATTATTTTATTCTATTCTAATAAATAAACTCAAAGTGTCTGTCTGTGATTTTAAAATAACTGCCTCCTGAGCTTACCTATTTATTTGAATCATAGCTTAATAAGCATAGCAAAATATTTAGTTTGTTTTTCTAGTCAGTTTGTCTGTACGGGATAATCTTTGGGATGGATAAACTGATTTTGTCAAGCAGATAGAAGATTACATGACTCTTTATTACGGAAAATTAAATGATTTCCGCAGAATTAAAAAAAGACGTGTGGCACTCAGGGACTGCCGCGGTAAAGCTATTGCATAGCATTTTTTATCAACGCCATCTAGCGGTGAGAGGAGTCCCGTGTCAGGTTATTTTCGTTACAGAATTTCTGGATTCGGTCTCCACGCTCAAGGCCCGCGATAGAAGCTATGCAATAGCTTAAAAACTTCAGCTCACGCAGTTGATGTCGCATCGCAAGCAATATCTATTAATTGCATTCAACAAGTAGATTTGATTACATACGATAGATTAAAGCAAGCTATCAGATTCCTTGTACATCAAAAGCTGTAAGGCGATCGCAAATGCGTTCAGCCATTGGAACAAAGCATATTTCACATGTTAACTAAAGTCCATACATCTCCGGTTTCACATGAGTTTAACCGCTAAACTCTGCCAAAGCTGTTTATATTACTTACTTACTTACTTGTTAGAGGTTTGTGCTTTCAGTTGGGTCTTAAGCGGCATCTACACAAGGTGAGCCATGCGTGACTGGGGTAAGTTAGGATCGTGTATAGTGTCAACGATACGGAGCTTCGAACAAGTGCGTTTAGAATTAGTAAACGACCAATGGAACTTTTTTTTTCAATGACAAATAGTCCTTGACTGCGATCTCACCTGATGGCAAGTGACGGTGCAATCTAAGATGCTAGAGGGCTAACTTGGAAGGGGTATGATAGTGTACATTCAACCCATACCGATAATCTGTTTTTAGCTACGCCCCAAGCCTCCCACCAGGCCAAATCAGAAACTATTTAGAACGGGATCGAACCCGAGACCTCTCAGTTATAAGGCTACAGTGCTGACCACTTGGGCCAGGGAGGTGGTACTGCTGAAAATTATGGTCAAGTTCGAAGACAGTAGTGCGCATAGTGTAAACGCAGCTTTACTCAAACATTGTTAGTTAGTCGATGTTTCAACTGTGATGTTTCCTCGAGGGAATGCGTTTGAGGATTGAACGTACTAGTGTTATATTGACGACTAGCTTTCACCCGTGGCTTTCCGCCAAAAGTAATTCGGAGTGAAGATTCCTATTCAAAATTATCAATTTTGATTTTGCAATTTTTCAGAGACTTCATATTTTGGAGCATCAGTAAAATTAAAATATATTTCGGAGAGTGTTTAGCAATTTTTAAACTTGGATCACCCATCATCATTCTAGCAACGAAACACGAGGATCTTTTTTTTTAACTCAAGGAATATTTTTTCCCAAATGTCTAGGTCCACAGTTTTTGGCTGTGTGTCTTTCATTAGTTAGAATATCAGTCAGTCAGTCACGGTATAATTTTATAGGTACCGGCAAATTGAGTTGTTTCAAGGTGTTGATATTAAGTATATCATTGCAAAAATTTTTAGGTGCTGAAAAACCAAACGCTTATATTAGAATAAATTTTCCGTATCTCGGAAAGAACCTCTATTATGAGTAGTATAGTAGGTATCTACCTGCTCAGAGTATCTGAGACGTTTAAACGCTCAAGTTATGGCCACGTAAATTTACTTTAGCATAGTTCAATTTTAATATAAAACTTCTTCGCAACTGTAAGTAGTACATACTTTTTATTAAACAAACACGTTGGAAAACTGAAAGTAAATGTTTCCCAGAATGAAATTTTTGGCAATTACTTTAATTCTAATGTTAATCGTCGGAAACATAATATTTACTTTAATTTAATTGCACAATTACTTTTCGAGTCCTTACAAAAATAAACCCGTGTGAGTCACAAGGAGCTGCTGGATACAGGCGGCGCAAGACTTGATGTGAAAAATTTGTATAGGAGATCCATATTCTACAGTGGACATCTAACATTTGGCAAAGAAGAAGAAATTAAACTAAAAAAAAAAAAAAAAAATTTAACTAAATAAGTAAATGCAAGTTTTAACTTGATTGCAATAAATTCGATCAGCTATAAAATTACTTATCAGTATCAGTGAATTAAATATTGAATGAGAAATAAAATGACAGACTGTTTATTTACATTTTTGAACAGTTCTTTGATTATAAGCTTCGAAGTAAACTTTTCATTGCTTACCGTCAAAGGAACGAAGTGAACTTTTCATCGCTTTACCTTTAAAAAAAAAGTTTACAACTTTCGCTGATCACTTTGGATGATTCCTCCAGAATATTGAAAGTAATACCTAAGTGTAAATGAGCCTTAACTTATGTTCGGCGAAATTGTCGCGTTATACTAAGTGACTTGAATGTTAATAGGAAAATACCTCAAATTTCACTTTAAAAGCCCTCCGGTTACGTGCACTGAGTTTAAATAGAGATCAAAAGGTAACTGAGAATAGGTCTTATGAAATATTGATGAGGCCAAATCTCTTTAGGGACGTGATTGAAAATTATTAATAAGGGGTGAATTTTAGGAGTGATTACCTAGTAGTGATAGGAGAGGCATATTCAAAAGTGCATTTGATATATCAAACTTTAGCTCAAGAATTCTCTGGTAACGGGATGACGATGTGAAAGCGATTCCAAATAGGGTGGTTCAAAAGAATTTTTTTAAACGTAATAACATGGCTATGGCTGCATGAGCTAAGCGATATGCAAAATTTGATGGTGTTTATAGAGCCGACTGGTAACCGGAAGGCAGGTAGTTTACTATCTTATAAAGTAACTTCAAAAAATAAAGACCTATCACTTAGATACGATCTAAAACCAGGCAACCACATCGCAGAGGATAGTTATGATGATTTGAGAATGAAGTTAACAATAATGAAACATTTTGAATCAACTGAATTGTCTAATTTGCTTTAACATTCATCTTCTTTAACGATATCGTTTAACATAGTTTAACCCTAAGTTAAGTGATAGTTTAGTAAGATGTTAACGGAAATAGTTTCACAATTTAGGCCGCGGCTCAAAACTTCCGAGCTCCAATTTGGAACTTCATTAAAGTTATTGCGGTTGTTTGTCAAATGTAATAAGCTAAGGACTGGTTTAATGTTGGCATTATTAATGACACAAAGTAATTTAGTAATTCAAAGGGTATGAATTTTGAACATCAGATCCATTGTGGATTAGAGGAAATTATAGTTTCTAAACTATGCTATTAATTTGCTATCTTATCTCAGCAGAATCAGCATTCCGAACCGGTGGTAGAGTCGCGACTTGTCATAAGAGCAACAAGTTGGCCTACATAAAATAAATAAGTTTGAGTTTGTTTGAGTTTACTGCGACTCTAGCAAGCTGTAGATACTATAAAGAAACTGTAACAATCTAACAAATAAATGAATTGAATTGAAAGCGGATAATATCTTATTTTCTGGGGTAAAAAGTAGCGCATGTGTTATTCCAGATTATAACCTATCTTTATGCCAATGCCAGCCAAATCGGTTCAATCGGTGATTGAGTTAAAAAAATCCAAACTTTCGCATTTATAATATTAGTTGAAAATATTATGAATTTAAAATTTTTGAACACAACCGTGAATATGTTTTATCCTTACAACATTTTCACTCAAAGTAAGTTTTGTTGTAGCCTTTAACTTCATTTTGTGTTCAAGAGACAGCATCCATTGTCCACAGTGCAGCTTCAGTAAAAACATTGTCTTACTTGCTTCCTAACAAAGCCTTAAAATTCCGTGCTAATTACTAAACTGCAAGAGCTAGTTAATGCTAATTAGTGCTCTATGGGACACAAAAAGCTGCTTTGGCCTTGTCCTTTCATTATTTTATGAGCCACTTTATTGAAGGAAATTCTTTTCAAGTCTTAACCTAACCTAATAAATGCCCTTAGTAAATACAATTTTTTTTTAATTTTACAAACTAATCCTTACTATTATTTGTCTAGTGGGAGCCTATTCTCAAAGACGTGCTGCCAAAAATTGTGCACAACAAAAAAAATCATTCTGTAAAAATACATGTTTGCTAAAACTGGAAAGCTGTAGACGGACTGCAAGTATTTAATATAATATGGTTTTACTACTAAACTACGAATAATTTTAGAAAAACCTTCGCTTATAATGATAAAAACAAATAGTTAAAGTTTAATTTAAGTTAGTTTCTTAAAGCGCTCCCTTAGGAAACACTGAAAGTACGGAGTGTTTGAACCGGCAAAGTAAACATGGGAGGAACGTTTCAAAGTAATGAACTTTTGCGGAGGATACGGTAATGCTGATATCTATGTTGGATTTGAATTGTTTTACTGAGTTTTCATTAACTTGATTAAAATAGCGTATCATATTACCGTACTATTCCCCATCAGGCTCATTTTGATGCTCGACTCGGCTCGAGTTGCGATCGACAACGCAACGATCACATCCACTGTAGGCTCAGTGTCCGTGACATCGGAGATAAGCTGCAAGAAGCTCGTCAAGGATGATGGTACGGTGATGTAGCACGGAAACCACAAAGCTACGTCGGTAATAGATGCCTTAACAACGCTGTCCCTGGAGCTGAATTTCGCGGCCGTCCAAGAAAGCACTGGCTGAACCTTGTAGGCGCCGAAAAGAAAGCTAATAAATTAAGAAAATCGGATGCACTAAACCGGGTAAAGTGGGCAAAAGCATGCCGGAAAGCCGTCCCCACCTAGTAGTACAATGCTCAGTCGAAAAAGGAGGAGACTTTTTTTATTTTTATTCGATGACAAGATAGCCCTTGACTGCGATCTCACCTGATGGTAAGTGACGACTAATTTTGATGCTCAATAATCGCGCAGCTGTGAATTATGGACATAAACTCATAAGGACGAGAATAAGCTCTTAGTGTATGAAAAAATGTTAGTGTGTGTTGTATAAAGAAAGAAAAGGTACAAAATCGCAAAGAATAAAACTTAACGCCCAATGTATTAAGGAAATGCGTTACCATATTTTCTATAATGGACTGCTAGTGGTTCTTTTGTGAGGCCACCCTTTCAGCGGAGGCTGCTCCGGGCCTATTGTTGGCAATAAATCGCGGATTTAAAAGCAACCGACCTTTTATACAAGCTAAGTAGACTGATTGTTTTTATGGCCATAGTAGTATTTCTTGCTCGGTTTATATTGTCTAGACTAAATAGGCCAATGGAGTTGAAAATAAGAAATGAAAACTTACAAATTGGTCCGAGTTTTTCATTTTTTGTCTTCTATACAAGTGTCCATTTATGTATTTGATAGTTTGCTAGTTTTTATTAAACTTTCTGATTGGAATTTAGGTTTAGAGAGTTTGAAGGAAATCGGGATTTTGGTGCTTAGCGCACCAACTTTATCCAATGTTTAGCAGAAACTTGTTCTTTTTTAATTTTAGGAACTCTGCTTATGGAAAAATTGGTGTTGTGATTACTTTTGCTGAATTTTGTATGCCTATATGAGTCATTGAAAATCAACTGCACAACGTTTGGTGTAAATTGTGTTAAATAGATACAATACATTTAGCAGCCGTGGTCACTGTTCCGCTTTACAACGCATTCAATTTTTGAAGCTCCATTAGGTCTTATTTATGTACGTTCAATTTTGTAATCAATAACACCTTATATATCTTTATTTTATCACTTTATAATCATAACGGAGAAAGTGTATTTGTTCGTTGGTTTGTCCGCCAATCACGCAGTAATGGGACAACAATTGCCATAATTTATTGCAGTTGAGGACTAAGAAATTGATACAGACTACTTATATCTTTAAAAAAAAGGGTTCCCGCGGGTTTTTTAAAGAACCTAACTGCATGCGCTTTTTGCGCAGATATAAGCTAATTGGAAAATAAATGTGAGACATTTCTACTTTGTCCTAAAATTAGGTAATATATCATCACAAAGCACCAAGCGTCTAGAAACCGCTCCTTAAAGAAATTTGTACGAAGCCTGGATTACAAGCAAGTAATATTCTACAAAATCTTAGAAGTGTTCGTTTAAACATGCAAGTAGACAGTGGATAAAGCAGTAATAGCATTAGCACGCCCTGGTGCCATGCTTACATATTCAAAGCCTTGTTAACTATTGAACGAGTTCCTCAGCGATAGTTGATCCTTCCAATCAATTATGCAGTTAGGTTGTAGTGTTAAGCTTTATATAAGTGGTGATGGAAAACCTGTAGCATGTCAAATTGGCTTAGAATATCAGGCTCAAATCTTGAGTTGGCACTTTTACCCTGCTCAAGTAGTTAGTTCAGATAAAAGAGTTAAAACCCATGAGCAATTATTATTATTATTCAAACCAATCTGTCTATAAATTTTTTGCATAATTCAGCCCATCCTCTTATATCATCGTCTAACCATTTATGACTTTGGTGACCTAGAGCTCTCATGCCTGCAGTCCTTCCTTCCAACACTTAATTTAGGAATGAGAATGAATTAGCTTCCTCTTTGTAGATGTCTAAAGCAAGTTAGTTTCGTGGTGAGTTCTCGCTTTTTGTGGATTAGTTGCAGCACCTGCGTGTTTGCTCTAAAGCTATTCCAGGTGATCTTGAACTAACGGGTAACTACATCACGTACATTTAATATGTATCTGATCTAAACAGACCAATTCATTCGCCTACAATGTGGTCTTCTTCCCATATTATCCGTCCCAAAATCCGTAAAATTATTGTCCAAGAATATTATGCTTTGTAGCTGACAATTTAATCCACGAACCGATAAAGTTCAGTTGATCGGAAACATCTAATTGATGGAACGTTTCAGAGTAAACCCGTAGCCCGTGTTCGATGCACACACGAAATCCTCGACTAATACAATCACGCTTATCTGGCGGCTCGCGGTCACACACAAAGTAGCCCAGTCATTAAAGCCAAAACCCGAAAGTAATTAGTAACTTGATAAAAATTTTAGGGGGTTTTTAAAGAAGGTAAAATAACTTACCGTGTGATTTTGCAGTGTTGTGGGGTGTACGGAAAGGGTTGAAAAGGGGTGAAAAGGGTTTTTTGTTAATAACATTGCCAAAAAAATTAGTAACACGCTGCAAATTTATAATAAGGTTGTTCTCACCGTTTTGTAACGTTTATTAAATTTGCAGCGTTTTGCAACATACGGAACATTGTTTATTATTAAAAAACAATGAAATTTGTTATTAACAAGGGTAAAAAAAATAGTAACACGCTGCAAATTTATAATAAGCTGTTTTTACTCTTTTGTAACGTATATTAAATTTGCAGCGTTTTAGTAATTAACAATTTTCCGTATGTTGCAAAACGCTGCAAATTTAATAAACGTTTGAAAACGGTAAGAACAATGTCATTATAAATTTACACCGAGTTACTAATTTTTTTTACCCCTGTTATTAACAAATTTCATTGTTTTTTTAATAATAAACAATGTTCCGTATGTTGCAAAACGCTGCAAATTTAATACACGTTACAAAACGGTAAGAACAATCTAATTATAAATTTGCAGCGTGTTACTATTTTTTTACCCTTGTTAATAACAAATTTCATTGTTTTTTAATAATAAACAATGTTCCGTATGTTGCAAAACGCTGCAAATTTAATAAACGTTACAAAACGGTAAGAACAACCTTATTATAAATTTGCAGCGTGTTACTAATTTTTTTGGCAATGTTATTAACAAAAAACCCTTTTCACCCCTTTTCAACCCTTTCCGTACACCCCACAACACTGCAAAATCACACGGTAAGTTATTTTACCTTCTTTAAAACCCCCCTAAAATTTTTATCAAGTTACTAATTACTTTCGGGTTTTGGCTTTAATGACTGGGCTAAAGAGACAACTTTGTTGCTCCCAGAGTAAGCTGGATTGCTAATGAAATGAAACACAGACAGATTCAGCTCGATAAACATTCTTGCGCTCTGTAAAACTTTCTTCTCGTGCTTCTTTTTTTCACATGCCAATGCTGCGATACCGAAATCTTTGAGGAAGTACAATGTTTACGATTCATCAGTCTATTGCTTCTGTAAATAATAAGGTTTCCTTTAAATCATCTTCTAAATATATAAAAGGCAAAGGTGACTGACTGACTGACTGACTGACTGACTGACTGACTGATCTATCAACGCACAGCTCTAACCACTGGACCGATCGAGCTGAAATTTGGTATACAGGTAGCTGTTAGGACGTAGACATCCGCTAAGAAAGGATTTTGGAAAATTTCAACCCCAAGAGGGTTAAATAGGGGGTTAAAAAATCGAACCTAACGTGAGCGAAGCCGCGAGTTAAAGCTAGTTAAAGATAAGAGTATCTCTCTCATCTCTCTTTCTCTTGTATCGTCATATAGTACAGTACGTTTATCTCACGAAGTTACGGGCGTTTTATTTGTGGTTACGTCATATACATGCACATTGCGTAAGTGTCTGTCAGGAGCTACGGTGGGAGCGGTTAGGTGCGAGCAAGCTCTGGCTCCCACTTATATAGATACGACACACACACAACCGTAAGCCGCGTACCCTCATAAATTGAAAGAACTATAAATAAAATAGTGATTCCTTCTGATTTTCTTTGATAAGAACCAATAAGATTGCTCTTAAGCAATATCATTGCATCTGTAGCGTTATAAAATAGTGATTTTATTGGATTGTATTCCCGACGATCAGGAGAGCGTCGTGTGCTTTGCGCTTCCGTACAAACAAATTAATAGTATGCGGCAACGCTTCAAGGGCTTGCAATGTAGTTACAAAGTTTGTTGTCGTCTTTGCCTCGACTGATAGACGTACATTGTGGACATAGGCTTCTTGCAAGGATTTAACTTATTTCTTAATCTATATATACCGACCTGATAAATCTTACTTACCTTACTTAATCTTATTTCTTACTTATAACACTTACCTTTACTATCCTTACCATCCTTATCTATACATATAATAAAATTGTAGAAAAGTGGTGTCTGTACAATGGAAATATATAAAAAAAAAGTAGCAGGGGTTGTTATTATATCGATGCCGAACCCGAAATTGTAATTAATTTTTTTTTGTCTGTTTGTCCGTTTGTCTGTTTGTCTGTGTGTTTGTGCATGCTAATATCAGAAACGGCTTATTCGATTTAGATACGGTTTTCACTAATATATTGTAGTAAGCTTCACTTAACATTTAGTGTTTATTTCATGTCAATCGGTTCATAAATAAAAAAGTTATGTCAATTTAAAGAATCACGGCGAACATTTTTAACGTACAGTGTAAGTACAGTAACGTACGCGTCCGTGGCTATATAAAGCGCGCTGAGAGCCGCGCCCCGAAAAGTCACTATTCCACGCAAACGAAGTCGCGGGCACAGCTAGTCAATATTATAAATGTGAAAGTGTGTTTATTTGTTGGTTTTTTCTTCAATTTAATATCCTATGATTTGCTATGGATAGACATGATTTATTTCATGGGTATAGTCGAGGACCTGGTAACTTAGGCTACTTTTGTCCAGGAAAATCATAAAGATCCCGCGGGATTTCAATAGCTAAATCCACGCGGACGACGTTGGGGGGTTCGGCTAGTCAAATAATAAATATACAATAAATAATAGACAATAAACTTTCACAAACAGACGACGCAAACAAAATGAGTCGTGCTGAATCTTTGAATACAGCTCCATAGAAAACTTGATTTTCACTTCCCTAACGTTATAAGTTAGTGATATCCTTACATATTGCACAAGCGAAACTTTTAATGGCTTCCCATTATTTTCCCTTTAACTGCTAGCGAAGTTTTACAAGTTATTTAATTTTAAACTTTATCGGTCGAGACATAAAGCGGAGTTTAAATTGCCAGGTTCGAAACATGGAGCTATTAAATCCTGAAAGGAGAAAACAGTTTGTAAGTAATTAAATCCGCTTTATGACATTATGTAATGCAGCGGCCGGATATGGGAATGAAAGTTCTTTTTGAAAGCGAACCAAAATATTTATTTAGAAAACAAATAAATTAAAAGTAAAAACACTTTTTTAGAAACAAGCTTTCATTTAAATGCGCTAAAAAGAATAAAATAAACTTTTCTTTTAAAACTTTTACTATGAACGTATTGGTGGTGTCTCTGGTGTTACAAGTGTTCATGGGCGGCGGTAATCACTTAACATCAGGTGACCCGCCTGCTCGTTTGCTCGCCAAAAATATATTATATAAAAAAAAGAATAATTATTGCACTGTGTTAACATACAATTTATTGCGCTTCTGATACGGAATAAAGCTTTAAAATTGTATTATGCAAAACAAACCTTCAACAAAATGAGAAACAAATAACAAATAACACAATAATTACTTCCCCTTTGTGAATAAGTTGGAATTATTCAAATTAAGCCTTTGAAATTTGTGTTTACATTAACGTATAATAAGACCACGCAGTGTTACTTTGCGGCACTTAAGTATTCGAATTATATTGAAATGGAAAAGGATAATTGTAATTTTGAGATAATGAAGGTACTTGTACATTAATAATTCTCATTTCCATTATGTTCGAACTTCTAGTAATTATCCAACTATTAAAAAACACATTGATATGGTAACTTAAAAACTATCATATAGGTACACCTAAAAATATACAAGCCTGAATAGCCCAACGGTTACAGGAGCGAACCGATACTTAAAGGTTGCAGGTTCGATCCCCCCCCCCCCGTTGCACTATTGTCGTACCCACTCCTAACACAAGTTTTCACTTATTTGGAGGGAAGAGGAGAACATTAGTTAAGTTCAGCTTGGGTGATATTCTTTAAAAAAAATAAAAATATATAAGCTAATCTAATTTATTAATCCTGTAACATATCGACCACATTGCGATCCTTGTGGGTTCACTCAAAGTGAAACAGAACAGTGGGGTTAGTACAAGATTTAATTCGATTGATCGTATTCGATGACTTTAGCGTCAAAGTAAAATGAAACTTAACAGTATTGATTTAACCTATACCATTCTAAAATTTCACCATACTCACTTTCAAGGGAAGCTGGAAGAAATTTATTTTTTTAGAGATAAGCTTCACCTATGTTTACTTCTTCTAATATATTATGTTGTCTTGTAATTCCTTATTAAAAATTAAAAATAATGTATCCTTTGTTTTTCCGTTTTTTTCTGTATTTTGTTAGATTACTTGAAAAGCTGTTGTGTTTAGTGTGAGAGGCATGTTGTGCCATTACAATTTTTTCCTAGTATGGCGGATTATAGTATGTTTGAGCAAATAAAATTAATTTCATTTCGGTTCAAGCAAGAAGACATTTACCTATTTTTTACTAATGTATAAACTGGAACGTCACCCACCTCCACACACATCATTATTGAATGGCTGCTCGGGTTCTAGAGATCCGTAGTCAATTGAGGAAACAAAATAATATTATAATATTATGTCGTTTTGACAGTTTTTGTATTGGTATTACGATAAAGATCATTCATCGGTCAAAGTTTATTTCGCGATGGTGAAAATGACCCTAAATCTACATTTCTATACTTCCTTCGAAAAGGCAGCGACCGCGAGCGACACACACCACACACACACGTACACACACACTCGCACGCGCACGCGCGCATGCATTTGCCTTTATAATGTTAGCGTGATTCAGACATTATAAATTATATTATTAAGAAAGCATTTAATGAGATAATAACTGTTGCATTCAAGATAATATGGGAAGTATATTTTAAGAAGAATAAACGCCAAAGTTTTTGCTGATTCTTCTTGATTGGAACGACACACCGAACCAGTGGTAGACTTAAGGCCGCTGCATACATAACGTGCACGGGACGGGACGGGACGTGGACGGGACGGGACGTGGAGTTTTGGAAACATCGTTTCATAGAAAATGTAAGCGACTGTGCATACGTCACGGAGCACGGACGGGACGGGAACGTGCCACGCGCGGAACGGGAAAAATATCGTCGGCGACGATGTTTAGCACGTCCCGTCCCGTACGTGCCCCGTCCCGTGCGTGATTCCGCTGCGTATGCACAGTCGCCCCGTTCGCTCCGGAGAGCTAAGTAGTGATGTTTGTGTATTTTCCTACGAAGCAAAAATGGACGAATGGAAAAACTAATTGAGTGTGTACGATCATTGAAAGTATTTAGACACCAAATATAAAAATTATCTGTGGCGTAAAATTGCAGTCGAACTATCACTCACTGAAAACGGTCAGATTTATTTTATTAATTTATTGCATTGGTATCTCTACTTATATTTTAATATGTAATAATAATTACAGTTGAACTTTTTATGCTCAAATCAATAGGTATATAGTATCAACCTTTGACGACCTCCCTGGCGCAGTGGTGAGCGCTGTGGTCTTATAACTGAGAGGTCTCGGGTTCGATTCCCGGCGGGGGCAATTTAGGAATTTATAATTTCTAAATTGTCTCTGGTCTGGCCTGGTGGGAGGCTTTGGCCGTGGCTAGTTACCACCCTACCGTCAAAGACGTGCCGCCAAGCGATTTAACGTTTCGACACGATGGCGTGTAAAAACCGATTAGGGGCGAGCTTTAAGCTCGCTGCATACGTAACGTGCACGGGACGTGGACGGGACGTGGCCCGGACGTGGTTAGTAAACACGGACGGGAATTTTTAATGCATACGCAACGTGGCAATAACTCAGAACTAACGTGCTAGTGATGTGAACAAGGAAAGATGGATTTTTCTAAGATTGTAGCGAGCTAACTTGGAAGGGGTATAGCAGTGTAAATACAACCCATACCCCTAATCGGTTTTTACACGCCATCGTGTCGAAACGTTAAATCGCTTGGCGGCACGTCTTTGACGGTAGGGTGGTAACTAGCCACGGCCAAAGCCTCCCACCAGGCCAGACCAGAGACAATTTAGAAATTATAAATTCCTAAATTGCCCCCGCCGGGAATCGAACCCGAGACCTCTCAGTTATAAGACTACAGCGCTCACCACTGCGCCAGGGAGGTCGTCAAAGGTTGATACTATATACCTATTGATTTGAGCATAAAAAGTTCAACTGTAATTATTATTACATATTAAAATATAAGTAGAGATACCAATGCAATAAATTAATAAAATAAATCTGACCGTTTTCAGTGAGTGATAGTTCGACTGCAATTTTACGCCACAGATAATTTTTATATTTGGTGTCTAAATACTTTCAATGATCGTACACACTCAATTAGTTTTTCCATTCGTCCATTTTTGCTTCGTAGGTAAATACACAAACATCACTACTTAGCTCTCCGGAGCGAACGGGGCGACTGTGCATACGCAGCGGAATCACGCACGGGACGGGGCACGTACGGGACGGGACGTGCTAAACATCGTCGCCGACGATATTTTTCCCGTTCCGCGCGTGGCACGTTCCCGTCCCGTCCGTGCTCCGTGACGTATGCACAGTCGCTTACATTTTCTATGAAACGATGTTTCCAAAACTCCACGTCCCGTCCCGTCCACGTCCCGTCCCGTCCCGTGCACGTTATGTATGCAGCGGCCTTTAAGCTCGCTGCATACGTAACGTGCACGGGACGTGGACGGGACGTGGCCCGGACGTGGTTAGTAAACACGGACGGGAATTTTTAATGCATACGCAACGTGGCAATAACTCAGAACTAACGTGCTAGTGATGTGAACAAGGAAAGATGGATTTTTCTAAGATTGTAGCGAGCTAACTTGGAAGGGGTATAGCAGTGTAAATACAACCCATACCCCTAATCGGTTTTTACACGCCATCGTGTCGAAACGTTAAATCGCTTGGCGGCACGTCTTTGACGGTAGGGTGGTAACTAGCCACGGCCAAAGCCTCCCACCAGGCCAGACCAGAGACAATTTAGAAATTATAAATTCCTAAATTGCCCCCGCCGGGAATCGAACCCGAGACCTCTCAGTTATAAGACCACAGCGCTCACCACTGCGCCAGGGAGGTCGTCAAAGGTTGATACTATATACCTATTGATTTGAGCATAAAAAGTTCAACTGTAATTATTATTACATATTAAAATATAAGTAGAGATACCAATGCAATAAATTAATAAAATAAATCTGACCGTTTTCAGTGAGTGATAGTTCGACTGCAATTTTACGCCACAGATAATTTTTATATTTGGTGTCTAAATACTTTCAATGATCGTACACACTCAATTAGTTTTTCCATTCGTCCATTTTTGCTTCGTAGGTAAATACACAAACATCACTACTTAGCTCTCCGGAGCGAACGGGGCGACTGTGCATACGCAGCGGAATCACGCACGGGACGGGGCACGTACGGGACGGGACGTGCTAAACATCGTCGCCGACGATATTTTTCCCGTTCCGCGCGTGGCACGTTCCCGTCCCGTCCGTGCTCCGTGACGTATGCATAGTCGCTTACATTTTCTATGAAACGATGTTTCCAAAACTCCACGTCCCGTCCCGTCCCGTGCACGTTATGTATGCAGCGGCCTTTACTTGAAAATTCAAAAGCATTTTGTAAAATTTTTTTTTTAATAAAAAAACTCTTAATACCTAATATAAAATAATATTTTACTCTATTCAGAACCCGTCGTATAAAACCAAAGTGTATCTTATTTTTTATTTAATAACGGCTGGTTTCCGTTTGCGTCCGGTCCCAGATCGTTTTATGGTCCATTAAGCAAAAATATTATTCCAATATCTTCGGAGCAGAATGGTTAAATGCAGTCCCACCGCTGGGAATACTATCAAGTTTCGATTTCATGTAATCCATCCGTACAAATATTTAAAAAAAAAATTATTAAATTGCAAAATAAGTTTGTCTGTCTTATGTTATATTTTCATGGCTCAATTGCTGAATCGGTCTTAAATAAAAAATAGAAAGTAGGAAGTGAATAGTGAATAGCTGTTCAGTAAAGAAATTGTCAAAGGATGAAATCAATTTGATAGGATTAAGAAATAAATCTATTCTACTCTAATACTCTCGTAAAAATTCGGATTCATTCATAAACATAAAAGAATTATTATGCTCAGGTTAATCTCAACAAATGGACCGTTAACATATTGAAAAATTTTAGTCTGTACGTGACAAAGGCGACGTTATAAAAAATAGTAGTGCAATTTCAAAGTGCTATTTTTGTAGGGTGGATTTTTTAACGATTAAATGTTTTTAACCCGAGGCATGTGAAAATTTGGTTGGAATAAATGAATGATGAGAGATTTTATCCTATTTTTTTTATTTTTTTTTATCACAGTATGATAACGCTTGTAGAGTTGTTTTAGGTAGGAAATGCCAAACATATTACGTAGGAAATCGATACAGGGGCGCTTGGTTTCGTTTATATAGGAGGTATGACATAAGGCCTAACCTCAGATTTGCATTTTTTTTAGTATTGAGCATAATATTATGCTCAGTTATTTTCTACGCCAAAAGGTAGTAGTGTCGCGGCGACACGTCACCTGCTGTTGCTGTCTGCGATCGGTTACGAACTCGCACCTTTAGCGATCGAGATATCGTAACGGAATATTCCGGGCCATAACTTGGCCATAAGGATAGGTACATTGTATCTATTGGCATTCATATCGAAGCCAATCGACCAGTGGAGAAGCACCTTAAGGCCTCACCATAATAAAATATGAAATTTTACTTTTCCAGAGAGTTAAGGGTATTGTTGCTCGCCGTGATATACGCTCCTATAAGAATTGAAAACATCCAATTGAAAATTTCTCCGAACTAATACCGCACGAATCTGTTCAATTTACGACTACTATAGATCCCAGAGGGAAGGAAGGAAATTTATTCAGCCATAAAATTCCGGCTGAATTAAATGTCTCAGAGTGCTGATCATAAATTCAGGATATTTTCCGGGTGCCATATTGCAGTTCTAAAATCTTTAAGAACTTCACAAGAGTCTCCACTATTTTCGAACATCAAAATTCAAAATTATTCATTCATGTTGGCAAACTTGTACAAGTAGCTTTCATGATAAGTCAAGAATTTACCACCAGTAGGGCAAGTATTGGGAAAGCAGATCCTTGCTAAAAAGAGCCGACAAGGAACTCGTCAGTTGCTCTTCTTTAAAATGCAGTGTTACAATGTACTACTTCCTACAATTCTACTAATATTCCTACTATTATAAATGCGAAAGTTTGTGCGAATGCATAGATGAATGTTTGGTACTACTTCACGCCAGTATGAATGAACCGTTTTGGCTGAAATTTGGAATACAGATAGCTCATATCCAGGATACATAAGCTACATTTTATCCCGGAAAATTAAAGAGTTCCCACGGGAATTACAAAACTTAACATCCCAGTGGACGATGTCATGGACATCTCATGGTAATTAATAATAACTTCGACATTGCAAGTACTATTTGATTATTTAAAAGCCACATAACTCCTAAAAGTCAAAGATGTTGATATCAAACCCCCTCAAAAAGGCGGCCGATGTTTTAACCACTAGGTCATCAGCGCTGTGACATAACACGATAGAAATGATTAAATACCAAAGTAGGTATTATGGAGTTACCATGTATCCTAAATCAACAAGGGAGCTCGAACCTTCCAGACCAAGTTATTTAATATCAAAATATCCTCTGTAAATAATAACAGTTGTTAACTAAAATAGGTCACAATATTTCAGTGGCTTGAATAGGCAGGCCTATAACCTGAATACGTCTTTTATCACTTAA
Source organism: Hipparchia semele (assembly GCA_933228805.2). Classification (NCBI taxonomy): domain Eukaryota; kingdom Metazoa; phylum Arthropoda; class Insecta; order Lepidoptera; family Nymphalidae; genus Hipparchia; species Hipparchia semele. The sequence goes on along the minus strand of OW121711.1, from coordinate 15,405,561 downwards.
TAACCGAAGTTCATATTGTAGTCTACCTTAAATATATTACGTATTAATTTATTAATAATATTTTCATAACTACTACAATAAAGCTTTTAAAGACTGTACCTTTTCACAATAATATTTCTTTTTACAGCGATATAAGAATAAGAATTTATTTATTGACATATTATGAAAATTTACATATTTCTATTGGTCCCTACCCTCTGCGCTAGGAAAACCTGTGTTGCAGAGGATAGTACCTTCCAGATACAAGATATATACAGGTTATCTTAAAATAGGTATAACATAGGTACAACATAAAATTTAACTAACACTGGGTGCATAAGTGCTTGTGTGTGTGTCTGTGTGTGTGTGTGTGTGTGTGGGCGCGCGCGTGTGTGTGTGTGTGTATGTGTGTGTGTGTATAAGTCACTATAACAAAAAAAAGCAAGTGGGACGTCTCCATATATAATAAACTTTCGTGTCTGCTTGATCTTATAGCTGGTGTTAAATCCTGTACGCGTCTCCATACAGTAAACTTTCGTTTTTGCTGTTTGCTTCATCTTCTAACTGGTGTTAAACTTGTACGATGGTACGGAACCTGTCGTGTGCGGATCTAACTCGCACTTGGTCAATTTTTTTGGTATTTAACTTTATCGGTAACCTTGCAAATACTTTAGCTACCTAATATGAAACTAACTCGCAGTAGAACCAACAAAAACCTTGGTGATAACTTTTGGCTAAGCTAACTTCAAGACCAGCTTTTTCTTACCGCCTACCCACTTAGGTCTCAAGTAACGCGGTCTTATGTCAATAGCTCCAATACTTGGCTCGTAGCCAAGGTTTGCTCTTGAAACGATCTATCATCCTCTCAATAGAGCAAAAACAGGAAGGCATTATCTGTATGACGCGGACGTTGGGTTGAAGAATATGATGCAATTTACTAGTTTCTAATTTGTTGGAAAATTTCTTGTATGGATTTTATTTTACAAGCTGTGCACATTCTTGTCGCGCAGAGTCTAGAGTAGCTCCAAGAGTATCCTGAGGAGCTATTACCAACGCTCAAAGCTTAATTATTTCAATACTAGTTGCTGTCCGCGACTTTGTTCGCGTGGATTGAGATTTTTTTTAGATTTCCGCAGGAACTCTCTTATTTTCCGGGATAAAGCGTATGTGTTATTCCAGACTATAATCTATCTCTGTGCCAAATTTCAGCCAAATCGGTTCAGTCGTTGCAGCGTAATTGAGCAACAAACATTCATACGTAACGTAACATAGTTTGGTTGGATATCCAAACATTCGCATTTATAATAGTACTAGCTGATGCCCGCGACTTCGTCCGCGTGGATTGAAGATTTTAGTTCCCACGGAAAAAATCAAAATCGGTCCACTAGTTTTCAAGATATTTACACTTTTCCCTTTTTAGTTATTCTTTGTTTCGGTATATTGAAGTCGGTTTAATTTTTCTTATGTCATAAATTGTCATTATATTGATTGCAATTGAATGAAGCGAATAAAAACAAACAAAAGGCTATTTTTCTTTCCATTCGGATAGACTCAAGTAAGTCTAACAAAAGAAAATGAAATGAAACGGTGCATACCCTCTACTGGTTTTAGTATTCTTTAAGAGCTTTTACTTTGATCGCGTAATTCTAAAGTAGTTCATCTCGAGCGCACCCTATACAAATTAACTTTAATTCTTCTCATTTACTCTGAGTGGCATCCTCGGGTCAATTTTTTTATGTTTTTAACGTTCTGTAAGCGTTCACTGTCCGCCCGTCCGAGTCAATCATTCATGAGAAACAGCTTTCTCATGAATGATTGATTTTTGAAAAGAGCAACTGCTCAGTTTCTTGCCGGCTCTTCTCAGCAGAATCTGCATTCCAAACCGGTGGTAGATTTATGACGTATCATAAGAGCTACAAGTTAGCCTACATGAAATAAATTAATTTTGAATTTTGAATGGGTATACAGTTGATACTTTCATAGAGTGAATATTTCTTTTGCAATCACGGAACCCTTCTTGTGCGAGTTCGACTGGCGCTTAGCTAGTTCTTTTGTTGATACCGGCTGTAGGCTGCAGATTTACAATTTAATACTAGCTGTTGCCCGCGACTTTGTCCGCGCCAATTTCTGTTATTATGATCGCGCTTAAGAAGTTTTTAAAAGAATAAATTTTAAATATGGATAATTTTCCCAGTTTTTGCAACATTTTTCACTGATGCTTCGCTCCTATTGGTCGCAGCGTGATGTTATATAGCCTAAAGCCTTCCTCGATAAATGGACTATCCAACACAAAAATAATTTTTCAATTTGAATCAGTAGTTCCTGAGATTAGCGCGTTCAAACAAACAAATTCTTCAGCTTTATAATATTAGTATAGATTATTATCTGTGAACATTATGTTCACTAATTTAGGATTTTGAAGGCACAAAGAGACATACGGACAAGTGCAAATACATCATAGATGATTAAATTAGTATGGACTAGTTGACTTCGTACGCGTGGATTGAGGTTTTGTGATTCCCGCGGGAATTTCCGGGATAAAAAGTAGTCTATGTGTTATTCCAGACCATAATTTATCTCTGTGCCCATTTTCAGCCAAATCGGTGCAGTCGTTGCGGCGTGATTGAGTAAACCATTGAGTAATCCATCCATCCATCCATCCATCCATACTTACAAAGTATATTTAAAACATTCACGTTTTCTCGAAGACATTACAAATATTTGTAATATTTAGTTACAGAAATACGCATTTGTCTAGCCTGACAAACGAGTCACTTGGGATTTGAATAAATACACCATTTATCTGCAGTAGAAACAAAATAAAAGGGAGTAAAAAATAAATATCAAGAGGGAAAACAAATTGTTTTTACTTGTGACTTGTTCGCGAGAATGTTATAGTTTTATAACCAAGAGTAAATCACAAAAGTTGTATTGTGGCAAGTGATAAAACTTATCACTTACAACTTAATATTCAGCTCTACGAATAAATAATACTTATACTTATTATGTATTCGTAGATTAAGCTAGATAGGTGATGACAAGAAAACGCATGCCAGAAACAAATAGTCTCAATCCTGATTTTCAGTTCGATTTTTAGTCTGGTTTTTTATTGTATTTTAATAACTGAATTCCGTGAATTCGTACGCGCGGATTTTAGGTTTTTATTCCCGCGGGAAATCTATTATTTTCCGGGATAGAATGTGTTAATTCTGGTATGAGCTATCTGCACTCCAAATTTCAGCGCAATCGGTTCATTCGTTGTGGCGTGAAGAAGTAACAAACATCTATCCATCGATCCATCCATCCATCCTCACAACTTTTCGCATCCTTACTATCCTTACTAATATTATAAATGCGAAAGTGTGTTGATTTGTCCTTCAATCACGCCACAACAAAGCAACGGATTGATGAGATGTTTTGCATGGGTATAGTTGAGGACTGGGAGACTGACATAGGCTACATTTTATTCCGGAAAATCCAAGTGATCCCGCGGGATTTATAAAAACTAAATCCACGCGAGCGACGCCGCGGGCACCAACTAGTTCATTTCATAATATTAGTAGGACGTAGGATAAGATTTGCTTGTTTATGTTTTGGTATGGATAATGTATTTAAAATCCAGATTATTTTTATTATTATAGTGGCTCGCAATTAGTTAATTAAGACACTAGTTAACTATTCAACAGTTCCAGGCCAGTGGTTAAAAAAAAGCTTATAAAAAATGGTTTCGGTGTGGTAAAAACTACAATAACCCCGCTAGAACACAGCGTGAAATTATGAGGCCTGGCTGGCGACCCGCCAGCATGGCGCGATAGGCTGGGGGCACTATGGGCTCATTAGCTATTATGTATATTTTTAATTAGTTTGTTAATAGAGATTATTTATGCTGATGTGCGATATTGTTGTGATCATATTAATGGGATATTATATTTAATCTTTTCAGTAGTTATTCCAAATAATTCAATGAATATGGGATGTTTGGGAAATACGATATTTATAAAATTTATCCTCAGCGAGAGACTTAGGGTAATTATTTTCATCTTTAGTGACTTTTTCTTTTTGTCAATTATGATTTTTGACTATTATTAAATAGAGCAAACAAAAAATACCTAGCTTTTACAGTATCTTGTTATTCCACTCAAAAAAGTGACCAGTGATTACCAAATGACTCTATCAAATGTCAGAGTTCACCTTGAATAGTTTTTGCGAAACATGTAATTTCTTTGAATTTTGTGGTTTAGACTTAAGATATTAGACTTGATTCGTGGTTTAATGACATAACTAATGACGAAATATTGACCGTTCCAACTAAAACAATTATCATGGTACTTACTCGTATAATTTATAAACATCATGTTCAACTGGCATTAATGTTCTATAGTCAATACGTTGACTAACCTAGACCTAACCTAGATTTAAATTTTTGTTAGCGCATATTACAAACCCGGGTGGTTTTCTGATGCCTAGCTATAAGTATTTTTTGTAAACCTTTACGTAAATAAATAAATAAATGTATGCAAAAAGTTTCCTCTAGGTGTGCCCTTGCCCTAGTGGCTGCAAATTGGTCCGAGGCACCAGAGCGTCTTGCTTCTTCACGGCATTTAGCGATTTCTTTCAAACTCCAGATGCTGCGAATGTTCTGGGAGAAGACTGCGAGACAGTTTCGAATTATTATTATTATCTTTCTTGCAAATATTTTGTTTTAACTGTTCGGCAAAATAACTACTTTTTTTACTAGTGAGAAACTAATATAATTCAATTTTTATTCCGCGAGGGATTGAGATGAAATAATCAATGAAGTTTGTAGAAGTCAATCTCGATTAATTTTCATTTACTTACTAAATTATTTACCTTTACAACTTGCCCTAACCCGCTAAATATATTTAAGCAAAATTTTTCTTACCTGTCCTTTTCTTGTTAACTCTGAACTAACCTTGCCAAAAAGTGACAGCATTATAAAGTTTAACATAACAAAAATAATTAAGCAGATTAGTGCAAGTTGACCTTAGTCTATGTTTGTATTGAAACGTAAGTAAAATCTCTAGATACATTGTCGTTATATTAAGTTTTATGACATTAATAGCAGAGAAATGCCTGAGGCAGATCTGCCATGTTAAACTGCTTAGATAAATGAGTAAACCTAGTAATAATATAATTATAGAGGACTTGATATACCCTAGACCTACATAATAATTTCAGAGCATTTTTACTGATATGAGAATATGTTGAAACTAAGGTCATAATAGTAGTAACAGATCAAAGCATATTAACTTATTATAAATATGTATAACATATTATTAACCTCAAATATATGTTATTTTTCCTGGGAAATGTGCCCTAGTCCTTTCTAGTTTAAAATATCGTTTGTAATAAAAAATTCAATTTAAGAACAAACTACGATAAGTCTGCGGTCACGGCTCAATATTTGCAAAAGTAACTTTTTAAGGTTCCGTAGTAAAACAAGGAATCCTTATAGTTTCGCCAAGACCGTCCATCCGAAACATATCACAAATACTATTGGCACGTTGTAATTTGGCAAGATTATGCATATTAATTACGTCGAAAAAGTTATACAGTAAAATTTTGAAAAAAAGCTACTATTTTGGATGATTTTTTTTTTACTCGTCTATCCCATTGTGTGAGGTATTCTTGGAAAGGTCTTTTAAAAATATTGGAGGTACATTATAAACATTTTTTCGATTTAGGGGTCCGTTTGGGAAATATTAAGCCTTAAAGTGAAAATTTTCGTCCGAATAAGTTGTTTGATTTTTTTGATTTTCAGCTGGTATTTTGGAGTTTTCCTCTTTTTGTTTGGTTTTAAACCACCCCTGCATTAAGGCAACCAAAATAATTCAAACCGGTCCAGCCGTTTTTGAGTTTTAGCCAAACTAACGAACAAAAATTAATTTTTTACATAGCTGATGCATAGAGATATTCTTCATACATTTTCGATCTGAAAATAACAGTTCAAAAAATTCTTTTCAAAAAACCGACTTCAAACGCCACTACAAAGTATAAAAATAATTTTATTTTGTACACGTTTGTTGAAGTCGGGCGGGCTTAAATAGAAACGATGAATCCGATACGCGATGCTCGCCCGATTTCAATAAGCGTGTCTCTTATAGGTCACCATAAGATAAGCGTCGCGCATCGATTTCATCGTTTCTAGTTAAGCCCGCCCGACTTCAACAAACGTGTACAAAATAAAATTATTTTTATACTTTGTAGTGGCGTTTGAAGTCGGTTTTTTGAAAAGAATTTTTATTTTAAGCTTTTTAGTGTAGCTTGTTCCTGCTCTCTTTCTCCCCTCCCTCCAACGCTACGGTACTAATGTAGTTCTACACTTGGTACCTACAGTACTTATTTATATACACAAGAGCTAGGACTAGGAGCTCCATGATGTAGTCCATGGTTGGTACCAACAATATCAATTCGAAAGCGTCAGTTCGTAATTCCTCCAACTCTGCAGCATCAGGATTGAGGAGCTAGAACCTTGAGCATTATGATGTAGTATATGCTTGGTACCAACAATATCAATTTGTAAACGACAGTTCCTAAATCCTCACAGTTTAGGTAGGCAGTACCCCTGCAGCATCAGTATTGAAGAGCGAGGACCTTGAATTCCACGATGTAGAATATGCTTGATACTAACAATATCAATTCGCAAGCGAAAGTTCCTAAATCCTCACAGTTTGAGTGGGCAGTACCTTGCAGCATCAGGATTGAAGAGCTAGAACCTAGACCTCGATAGTGTAGTATATGCTTATTACATACAATAACAATTCATGATTAGCAGTTCCTACATCCCTATAATTTAGGTGGGCAGTACCCTACAGCATCAGGATTGAAGAGTAGGACCTGGAGCTCTATGATCTAGTATATGCTTAGGCCAAGCATACCAATTCGTAAACGACGGTTCCTAAAGTCCCATAATTTTGGGGGGAAATACCCCTGCAGCATCAGGCTTGAGGAGTTGAAGGTAAAAATTTTTATGGGACCATTTCGCGAGCTTCCTCTGTCGATTAAAAAAAAAATCTTGTGAATCGGTCCAGAAACCTCGGAGTAATCGGTGGACATACATAGAAAAAAAAAAAAAAAAAAAGATACCGGCCGAATTGATAACCTCCTCCTTTTTGGAAGTCGGTTAAAAATATGTTGTCATTTCTACTCCTTTTTACTGAATTTAACTTCAAAACTGTAAAAAACTTAATGACGGTGTAGGTTTCGAATGTAAAATCACTCAAGTTATTTCAGGGTTGTACCTCTACATAAAGCAGCCTCTTAAATCTTCCTACCCTTTACTCTCCGTAAAGAGCCCGGCTCTTAATTGTTGCTTTTAGGATAAGTACTCCTCCTAACTCGGTTTTTAGCTCCATTACGTATGTAATATAGACATAAATCTCTGTTTCAGCACCCATACGTGACATGTTTTTACGACCCCTGTCCGTGTGGCCTTAAACCAAGAACTTCTGAGTTCAATACCCAGTTAAATCCTACTAATCTTTTTTATAAAAGAATATTAGCCAAGCTGAACTTGACTAATGCTCTCCTCTTCCCTCCAAATAAGTGAAAATTTGTGTTAGGAGTGGTTACGACAATAGTGCAACGGGTGGGGATCGAATCTGCAACCTTTAAATTTTCAGTCTGCACCTGTAACCGTTGGGCTATTGAGGCTTGATAAATAATTACTGATATTATAAATGCAAAATTTTGGATGTATGGATGGATGGATGGATGTTACTCAATCACGCCGCAACAGCTGAACCAATTTAGCTGTTTGACAAGAGATAGTTTATAGTCTGGAATAATACATAGGCTACTTTTTATTCCGGAAAACAAGAGAGTTCCCGCGGGAATTAAAGACCTTAATTTACGCTGCCATACCCCTTCCGAGTTAGCCCGCTTTTATCTTAGACTGCATCGTCACTTACCATCACGTGAGATCGCAGACAAAGGTTAGCTTGTCATCAATTATTTATTTATTTATTTAACTCTTTATTTGCACCAAAACAACAACAAAGAAAAAATATATATAAGAAGGGACAAAAGGTATGACACAAAAGGCGGCCTTATCGCTTAGTAGCGATCTCTACCAGGCAACCTTAGGAATAGGATCAATAAAAAAATGACAGTCTTAAAAAAATAAAACTACGCACGCGTTATTTGTTCTCTTTAAATTACACCACCACTACAATTTCCCAGAGTAACTAACACTACAGTTTCCCAGAATAAGAGTACTCTGGGAATTTATAGTGGTGGTGTGATTTAAAGAGAAAAAATAACGCGTGCGTAGTCAATATAGGTCAATGAGTGCATTGACCTATATTGTTCCTTCAATTCACGAGGGCGCGTGGCTCATGGTTGTGCGTGTCGTATATATAAGTGTGAGTGAGAGGTTGTTCACACCTGACCGCTTCCACCTAGGCTCCTGACAGGCAAGCACACTTACGCATGTGCATGTACACGACGTAACCACAAGTAAAGCTCACGCGCCCTCGTGAATTACAAGAACTATAGTAAGTATCACTTACCGAGTACATTATGTCATAGACATTACTCAACCGAATAATTCCAATAATTCCATAGATAAAAAAACAATCAATAAATGAAAATCCATCGCCAAATTTCCGAAGTGAAAAGTCTTTGAATGTTGAAACCTCGCGATTACGAGATAGCGCCGTATCTTTTCACCCCTATATATGTTTTTTACTTTACTTTTATTTGAGAATTGAGAGAGGAGTTCCGAAGTTTTTCAAGAATTAGAAGGATTTTCAGCAACAATAGGTAAAGAGTCCTTTTTCATTTTCGAGGATCATTGGCTGTGGTTTCGTTTCCTTTTAGCGTTATTCACCTCTTTATATTTTATTTTAAAAAAGTGTTTTATTTTGTTGATTTGTCCTCTGATCACGCAACACCTGAGCAGTGGAATGATGTGGATATTTTGCATAGTTTAGTTTGAGTTAGAAAAATTCCTGCGGGATTCTTAATAAGCTAATTCCACTTGGATGAAGTTGCGGGAAAAGCTTTTTATAAATGAAAACAGCTAAAGTACGTTATACGTTTGTATCAGATCTAATATAACCTTTTGAACTTGACAATTCTGTAATTTAGGGTTAATGTCACCACCGTTAAATAACATTTAACCGACGAATAAAGACGACGCTTTGGCAGATTTTCAATACAGAAATTGTCAGTACAATACGTTTATTAAACATTTAAATGTCACTTAGTGATGATGAAATTGACCGTTATACAATTCCTATACCCATGCCCACCCATGCGTTGGGTACCCATGCCTTGTATCTTGTGCATTTTAACCGACTTCCCAAAAAGGAGGAGGTTCACAATTCGTCGGATTGTTTTTTTTTATTGTATGTTCCCCGATTAGGTTCTCCTAAGACTCCTGGACCGATTTGGAAAATTCCTTTTTTGTTTGAAAGGGTATACTTCCCAGGTCAGAATCTGATCATGGGATCTTGGAGAAATCGAGGGAACTCTTATATTTTACAGGCACAATTGATATACTTCGTAGTGGCGTTTGAAGACGGTTTTGTAAAAAAAAATTCTACATTTACATTATGTGCTTGTTTAATCGATGTATATTTATTACTCTTTAACGGATCTCTACATCTGATTTGATCATGCAGAGAGTATAATATATTTGGCGAATGTTACAAATAACGAAAACATTCACCGTACACGGGAATGCAGATCACGTTAAATATTATAATATTTCGATAATTTACGTAATGATAAGTCATGTGTGTTCATTACAAATTCAGTGGAATTCGCAAAAACGGAAGCAAATATTTAATATTCTATTCACGCATCAACACAGAACGCTCACGCTTACCCGTTCGTACATTCCTGCGTAAAATTAATTTGAATTCCGCGCTACTAATTAGATTATAGAGAAATGTAAATACAATTGTGAATACGAGTACTATTATGATTATAAATCAACGGAATTACAAAACCTAGGTACTAACTTTTGCCTGCGATTTAATCTGCGTGGAGTTAGGTTTTAAAAATTCCGCAGGAATCATCTGCTTTTCCGCAACGAAAAGCCTAATGTCACTCTCCAGATCCACAATAAACTCAGGAAAAAAATCAGGTCGATCCATTACTCCGTTGCTGCGTGATTGAAGGACCAATATACACACTTTCGTATTTATAATAATAGTGAGGAATAGCTTTGTATATGTATACTTACGCGTGTATTAAACTAATGAAACTCAATCTTTTGACTTATCGTAGTGCTAGCAACTGAGTATTTTCCTAAAGCCTTAAATTAAGATATCTTTTTCCGTGAACCGATTATGATAAAATTAAGCCTGTAGTATAGCCTGTAGTAGCCTAGGTAATGCTCAAGTTACTTGTAAAAGGCCACACGAAAATTCGATTAGTTGTTTTGGTTATTATCATGTATGAGCAGCCGACATGATTTTATTATTATTTTATTTTATGACAAGATAGCCCTTGATTGCGATCTCACCTGATGGTAAGTGACGATGCAGTCTAAGATGGTAGTGGGCTAACTTGGAAGGGGTATAGCAGTGTAAATTCAACCCACACCCCTAATCGGTTTCTACACGCCATCGTGCCGCAACGCTAAATCGCTTGGCGGCACGTCTTTGACGGTAGGGTGGTAACTAGCCACGGCCAAAGCCTCCCACCAGACAACATGACGGTGTTACTAGTTATTATTAATAACGATTTCCAGAAAGTCAATTGTATATCACTTAAAACAAGAACAACACACGGTTAATAACAAATCAACAAAAATAAAAACTGTCGCCAACTAACCACACTTTTGTTGTTATAATTATCATGTTTCTAATCACCTATTTCATCATTTATTTAATCATTTTGAGAAGATACTATGAGAGACTTATCAAACGTCGAGTATCCCCGTAGCTAAGCGGCTCGGTTATCTTGATTGAAACTTATTGTTATTGTGGTAAAAAGTAAAAACAGGGGACGAAATTTTCAAAAATAAAAATCGCCATAGGTGCGAAGTTGCGTTTTGACTAGCGGACTAGGACTTTTGTCGATTAGGCCTCTTGCAGCGGGAAAATATAACTTTTTTTATAATCTCATAGGAAATCAGAAATTCTACGCGGACGAAGTCGCGGGTGATCGCTAGTTTTACACTGAGAAATCGTTTATTTCGAAGATAGATTAATTTATCAATACATATATGAAAAATATGCCAGACAATCCAGACATATCTATATGCATCTATTTTTTTCATTCTACTGCTACGGTTACGCGCCAGAGATCACGCGTAAGAGATCACTACTGCGTGTAAGTAGGTACTTCATCTCAACCTACGCTTTAAGCCAAAAATTTTCAATTTCGTTCCCTTAAAGTGCCATAACCATACGACTTTACCGCCTCTTTGAACTACGAAACCCTTTCTGATCAAAGAGTGGCGTCTCTATTCTCGGAGGGATTATTTCAGTTTGACGCCTACAACCCTTAGCTTTGCCTACGGCTTGTTGACACGTCGTTGTTTTGTGGATCGTGAAGTAAGATGAATCGTTTTTATTTTTTAGTGGCTCATAATCTTCACAAGCATGTTCTCAGGCTTATTTTTAAAAACTTGCGAATTTAAAGAAAAAATATTATATACTCTTTTTTTTTAATTCAAGCTTGTGTTAGAAGTACGTACGATAATAGTGCAACGGTTAAGGATTGAACCCAACAATTTTCAGTCGGCACTTGTAACCGTTGAACTATTGAGACTTTTCTTAACTGTAAAAGCTATAAGGTTCTTTATACATGATTATTTATGTAGTATAAGATTGTGTAATTTCTGAAAAATAAATTTAACTAGCTTTTGCCCCCGCGACTTTGTCCGCGTGGAATAAGATTTTGGGGGGAAATTTTCAAAAACTGTGATACACGTACTTCTTTATTTTTAACTGAAAGCTCAAATACCAACTTTCATGGAAACAGCTTGAAAAATGACGGACTTTCATATAAACTTCCATCCCCTATTTAAACCCCTTAGGGGTGGAATTTCCAATAATCCTTTCTTAGTGTGCGCCTACGTCATAAAAGGAACCAACTGTAAAAATTTCAAGTTTCTAACTTCAGTAGTTTAGACTGTGCGTTGATATCTCAGTCAGTCAGTCAATCAGTCAGGACTTTGAATTTTATATATATAGATTGTATGAACACAAACAAAACATAGACCAAAAAATTAAAGATAAGCACAATATCTTTCGGAAACTTATTTTCCTGACGTTTAATTTAGAGTGGATTGTAAAGACAAAACTTTTCGGAGTCAAAGCACGTATTTCAAGCTCTAATATCAATGATGAAAAGCGGATCTGCGATCTGGCGCCGAGCCAATACGATACCGGCGAACTTTAAAATAGTTGTAAGAGGTTTTGTCCAGATCTGTTAACGGATAGAAATGTAGAATCAGGTAAGAAAGTTTCGGAAATTCTGGAAATCTTAAGAGTACTTCTGCTTAAAATAGTTTTTCTTGAGTGGGTCCCATACTAATGACGATTGATTATAACCAACAGTATTTATCTTTCTATTTCTTTATCAATCGATAGACGTCTCTTGCATGGACTTCCACAGGCCCCGGTTTTGCACCACCTGCATCCAGCGGCTCCCTTCGACTCGTTTGATGTCGTCGGTCCACCTAGTGGGGTTTCTGCCAACACTGCGCTTCCCGATGTGGGGTCGCTACTCCATCACCTTGTATAAATCTGGTAAAGGTAGACACAGAACATTTGAGTTTCCAGAACGTGTCCTACAATTTTAATTTTATATTGCAAATTTAAGAAAAATGTGATAGGGCAAACCTTGTAAGAAATTCCGTAACAATTTTTAATCCAACAATCACTTAAGTAACTAAAGTAGCTATTAAGGCCACAGATTATGGATCTTTTCATTCCGTAGTCATAGATGAGAGCAGATAATTAATATAACGTACCTACCTGGATAGAAAATTACTCAATCCCCAGCCTATCGATTTTCCTTTAATCAATCTACTCACCCCGATAGCGGTGTCTATACACGAGAGAAAGTAGGCCATTTCAGTGCAAAAAATTATGTTCCCGCGCTTGTTTACTGGAAAACAGCAACTGGGTCACTGACACTCCAGCTTGGCAATGTATACAGCTTGATTAACGAAGCAAGGGCAAAACGGGCTTTTTTGAGCTTTGGCCGCCAAGTGACTGTTTTATTTTATTTCTTTATTTCTTTATTTTTACTATCGTACGAGTATCTATAGAAATATCTCACACTTATACCAACGTGAAGTACGGTGAGGACGTTGCAGGTACAATTCAATTATTTATTATTAATCTATTATTTTATATTATTATTCCTGTTGAAATCAGTTAATAATATTAATTTAATAATAATTAGGTCACTAAATAAAAAATAATCTAAATATATAAAAGGCAAAGGTGACTGACTGACTGACTGACTGACTGACTGATCTATCAACGCACAGCTCAAACCACTGGATGGATCAGGCTGAAATTTTGCATGTAGATAGCTATTATAACGGAGGTGTCCGCTAAGAAAGGAGTTTTGAAAATTCAACCTCTAAAGAGATAAAATAGGGGTTTGCAAAATCGAACTTAACGTGAGCGAAGCCGCGGAAGAAAGCTAGTTACTAAATAAAAATCAAATTACTAAAACTATCATGTCAAAAAAATAAAAAAAAATGTTTGTAAGTGCATCTTTAAAAACGAGAAAAATGTGCAAAAAATATGGGTGATCGTTAACACGACTACAGTAACCTGTAGATATTCTTGAACATTATTGCAGCATTTTAAATTTCAAGTAATTAATATAGTTGTGGCCTACATATCAATATCCATCTATTGTACTGGTTAATTAACGCTAACCTTAATCAGTAACTGCGAGAGTGATCTAATTTAGGAGTCTAGCCAATGCTTTTCACGTAAGTATTAGGTTGTTAGTATTATTAGTAACACCATAGTCGTTGATTATAAGTTCATAATTATTGTCGTCGAGTTGCTACAAGTCTCAGGGAGTCTCTGGACTCAGGCAGCGCTAGACCGAAGCCTGTGGAAGTCCATGCGGGAGACCTTTGTCCAGCAGTGGACGTCTATCAGTTGATAACGAAAGAAGAATTATTGTGGTTGAGAACTAACTATTCACGAATACTTTTAAGCGACATAATGATAGGACATACAATATTGATCAAAGAATGGGGCACCATTACTCAGCTACGTCCAAATCCTACTTTATATTATAAATGAGTTTTTACGATACGGTTTGTGAAGATGGATGCATGAATGGATGGACGGCTGAATTTATAGACTGGATGAATGCATGCCTGTTAATCCTTTACGACACAACGATTGGACCGAATTGATTGAAAATTGGATTGAAGATAGCCAGGATTAACACTTAAGGCCCATTAATCCCGGAAAATTAAAAACTCTTAGCACACGCGGATGAATTCATAAGTATTTATTATTAGCATCATCTGGTAATATAAATAGTTCCAGCTTAAAAATTTTTGCGGCAAAAAAAAAATATTTAGAAAAAAGTGGTATGAAAATTCTTGAGGCTTCTTTATATTATGCTACGATAAGTTAATCGGATAAAGTGGCTCGACTTTATCGAAGCTTGTTTCGCTACCTGTAAATTCGGAGCGCCCGTTCCAGACGCCATTACAATATTTTCCCGCCAAAATAGTGTCGATCTAACGATCCGCCGGAGTGAACTGAAAAAGACGTGAAAATAGCTTTACGCGAACAAGTCGATGAGGCGATGTTATTGGAAATGATAAACTGCTAATTTTACAAGAGTATACGTTCTACGGAATACGGATTTTGACGTTCGTTTGTTAGGGAACACTCTCTAAAATATTGACATCACTTCAACACCGTCAACATCTCCCTAAGATGCTCAACTTTAGGGAGATGTTAAAAAAAAAACAATCGCAGATGGCATCGGCGATGTCAGGGTAGGTCGTAGAACCGATGTTTGGGGTCTTTAGGTGATGGAGTAGTGACCTTGCACAGCAAAACGCAGTGTTAGTAGACCATTCCCTAGCGAAATAAAAAGAGTCTAAGGGAGTTGCTGGATACAGGTGGTACAAGTCCGAGACATCTAAAGGATACGAGACTCATGTCCAACTAGCTAAAGCCCGCGACTTCGGTCGCGCGGATTGAGGTTTGTTTGATATCCGTGGGAACTCTTATTTTCCGGGATAAAAAGTAGCCTATGTGCTCTTCCAGACTATAAAATCTAACTCTGTGCCTTTCATCCAAATCGATTCAGTCGTTGCGGAGTGATTGAGTAACAAACATCCATCCATCTATGTATCCATCCATCCACACATCCAAACTTTCGCATTTATAATGTTATAGTAGAATTAGTTGTCCTGTGTTTTAACCTAAACACACATGCTTTTTAAAAATTCTAAGAAGAGGCCGTGTCAGTTACTACGCTGTTAGGGAACTCTTAAAGAAATTTTCAAACAAATTACAATGTATATTATCATGAAAATATAATGGTTATACATTTTGCATTGTGCCTGCTAGTGAAGTAGCCACATTTGCCACCTAACGACTTAACGAGCTCAGTATCTCAGCGTCGACAGCTCCAAGTGCTTGCCAAGGAAGCGTTATTCTAATGCATGTACCATTACATACATGTACACTGCAATCGTAAAAAGGATTTGTGGCTTCTTGCTTTTCATATTTCAGCGGAATTACTGAGCAAAACCTCAATAGCCCAACGGTCAATGGTGTGGACTGAAAACTGAAAGGTCGCAGGTTCGAGCCTTACCCGTTGTACTATTGTCGTACCCACTCCTAGCACCAAGCTTTTTGCTTATTTGGAGGGGAGAGAAGAATATAAGTCAAGTTCAACTGGCTAATATTCTTTTTTTTTTAAAGGCCTAGGTAATATTATGTTACCAGAAAGCGCAGTGTTGGTGGAAAGCTTGTGCTAGGAGTGGGTATGATAATAGTGCAACGGGTGGGGCTTGAACCTGCGACCTTTCAGTTTTCAGTTGGCTGTTGAGATACCTTAACAGTACCTTTAACAGTTGATAATAAAGAAGAGAAAGAGCTTATAAGTTTGTTTTTGGTAGTTTGATTGATGAAACAATTCGGACAGAATCACGAAGAATATCGTGAAAAAATAGTAAAAGCATTATGTAAGTGAATTGAAATTTCGAAACCGGAGTGAGGTGTTCTCGTCCTCAAAGCAACAATTTACAGACAAACGCTCGGGTTTGAGCAAAGGGAAGTGTGACAGGACGTCAGTGCTTTGTGAGTATACTGTCAGAGTTGTCTGTTATTTGCCTAGAGCCAATAATGTTCCGCCTCAACTCAAAGTAAGTGCCTAAAACAAAAGACTATTATTTCACTAGTCCAAAATAAACTTTAACAATATTAAAAGATTACCAAAACAAAAAGTATCAAAATATCAATTTCATTTCTTGATTAAACATTATTAGATCTTTCTAGGGTTCAACCCAAAGGGTTAGTCTAGACCCCGGTCCATGTTAGTTGGCCACCGCTGTCTGTTCCTCGATTTGGCCATCTAGCACAGCTTCAGCCACAATAGCTAGTTGAAAATTACGCAAAACATACAAAAGGCTAATAAATATACTACGTTAAAGCAGAGGTTCCCAATGTTTTTTTATCGCACGTCTCCTATCCTTTCAGAAGGGAAGCATAAAGCCCCAGCTCTATAGCTAGCGATCATGTTAGTAGTATAGTTAGCGATCATGGAAAGAGAACACGTTTGTAATATGGCTAGAGCGGCTGATGTATGACATTAGCTCCTCCATAGATAGGTATCTCAATGAAGTGCTTGTACTGCTCCACTGGGACATACCAGTGGAGGAGTCATTTGCTTGTCTGAGTATCGAATGCAGGTACCATTTTTTTCCTGACAACGACAGGGTTTAACTAACTATACTTTAAGTCTATATTTTGTATGTACGAGTACGTTGAATTGAATTAGACCCTTCATAATTGTTAAAATACTCGTATATGTGTTTTTGAAGAATTTCATGAAACTACAAGCCACGCAGATAAATTCATAAAGCTAGTATAATTTTACTGCCAAGCTTTCTTTATCACTTTTTTAATATCTATGTTAAATTCTTAAGATATCACTGATAAAAACGGTAGGAACTTATTTATTGGGAATGTATAAAAGAAATTTTATTAAAAATGTTTACAGATTCCTTATTATTAAAAACATAAGGCGTAATTTTAATATTATTACATATTTTATAAAATATAAAGCCTTTTCCGCGTTTTTTATGTTTGTTAAAAATATTTTAAGCAAAATTCTTCAAAAGGACAAAATGTAGGGCCTTATCGAAAATATAAATAACTTTGGAGGATGGATCACATTTTTGTTTTAATTATAAAATCTTGTCGAAGAACAAAGAATATTATGCTGGATATAATAAAATTATTATTACTGGCATGTGGCTTACATGTGGCCTACGTGCTAGTAATATTATAACTAGCGCAAGTACTCGTATTCTGTGATTAACTTTGCCAAGCCCAAGTGATTCCTTATCTATTAATTTCGAAATCATTTCGAATTTTAATTGACGAAGGCATTCAGATATTATCTCCATTTGGTGAATATCTTTAGTGCCAGTTGTCATTCAAATACCTTGGGACCCTAATCCCTTGGGTCTATCAGTTTCACTAACAATGTGCCTCGCATTTTACTACTTCAGCTTTGCATTGTGACTTGTCGGTTCCTCTGCTTCTTCTACGGACACCTTCAATACTTTCATCCTCTTTCATCCCCACTCATCCCCTTTGATAATGTACTTAGAGCGTGACCTATATGCGCTGTAACTACTTAACAGTAGTTCACCCGACGCTCACTGTGTTTCACCATATTAAAGTCCATTTCCAAGGGGTGAAATACTGAACTTGCAGTGGTGGTGTATGTACTCGCATTAGAATAATGGCCTTTCGAGAGCACTCTAAGTTGTCGATCTCTGTCGACGTGGAAATATAGCGTCCGTTAAGTCATTTGTGAGGATCTGGCGTAAGCATTCTACATTGCACTCTGATCTCTATGGGCAGCGCGATTATAAATTAAAACCAATATTATAGTTTATACACATTTATTCATACCCATTTATTCATACACATCTAAAGTGTATGACTTATGTACTGTAATCCTTTCTATCTTTTTAGATATAAACGTACCTACTATTTTGCCTGTGTCTTCATTCGCGTCGAGTTCTTGTGGATCCCGGGAATCCTTCATTTTTCCGGGATAAAAATTAGACTACTTGTTTAGACTTTGCTAATTTTCTATTCTTTAATAGAAATAGAATAAAAATAGTTCTTATTCAAATAAACTTTTACAAGTGCTTTTGAATCGTCGATGAATCTAACCACTTGTTCGGAATGCCCTTCCTGCCGAGAAGAGCCAGCAATAAACTCGGCGGTTGTTCTTTTCAAAAAAACTTTTACTTTAGTTACTTTCCAAGTCTTTCAAAAGTGAAGTAGTTCTGTAGCTTTGTTGCGGCGTGATATAAGGACAAACCAACAAAGTTACCCATTTATATAGTAAGGTAGGTAATACATATTAATAAGCTTAAAATTAGGCAGAATTTCTGAGAGATACCTAAAAATTATTTAAGTAGATGTTTTTTCTATAACGAAGTTCGAACCCTTACCCATTTTTATAATCTAAAAGTTTTAACTAACAGTCCATTAAGGTTTACCAAAAGGCAATCGACGAAAAATCTGTGGAAAATCCGATTCGAAAAAGCTTTCAATAGCCTACCCGCAAATGCCGTCCGTTTTTATGAATGTTTTATTTTTAAACTCTGAAAGATTTCCGACACCAACTTTTTATTAGAGCTCTATACAATATTTTTGATTAAACAATCAGAGACTAAAGTCAGGATTTTTTGATATCTACACGTATCTACTTTAATGTGGTTGAGTACATGTAAAGAATGCTCTGAGGCTATACTCGTATAAGTGGGTTGCAATATCTATTCTCGGCCGATCCAATGAAGACGTTAATTATACTAAAATTATTGCTAGCTTTTATTAGGTTTGAATCCCGCAGGAACTCTGTTTTATTCTCACATAAAAAGTAGCCTATGTCTTCACGTCCACGTCCTCAACTAGACCGAGGCAAAAAACTGTCATTCGGTTGCTCTGTTGCTGCATGATTGAAGGATAAACCAACTGACAAACATTCCAGTATTTATAATATTTAGTAAGGGTTCTGACAGATTTGGCCTGGTAGCCTAAAAGCCACTCTTACATTTTCACCTTTAACAGATCAAATATAGGAAAACAAAAAATACTTTAAAACCCTTTTTTCTTAGAGCCCTTAGAACAGAAAATAATAAAGGAACAGCGAAAAGTTTTATAATCAAAAGGATCATAAGAAAATTATCCCATCTTGCTTACAGATTAAAAAAATTACTCTGTAGAGGATAATACAATAAGGGAGTTGAAAAATGTTCAGCCTTGAGTTTCATCTTATATTTAGGATTTTTAACCAACTCCCAAAAAAGGAGGAGGTTCTCAATTCAAAGGAATCTTTTTTTTAATGTATGTTCCCCAGTTACTCGATGACCGATTTGCAAAATTCTTTTTTTGTTTGAAAGGGTATACTTTCCAGGTGGTCTCATTCTCATCAGGTCAGGATCTGATGATGGGATCTTGGAGAAATCGGGAGAACTCTTCAAATTTTATGGGCACAAATGATTTACTTTGTAATAGCGGTTGAAGCCGGTTTTGTAAAAAAATATTACGTTTATATTATGTAGCTCTGAATATAAACTATTGTATATAATTATAATCATTGTTTTGCTCTTTTGTCTCTTTTTTTAACCGACTTCCAAAAAGGAGGAGGTTATCAATTCGGCCGGTATTTTTTTTTTCATCGCAAAGATATAAACTTAGAATTTTTACAACGTATAGAAACTTAACATAGGGTTAGAATAACGCCGCCAGCATTCCCACTCTGGGCTTCTACTAAAAATTTCTTGAGAACGAAAACTTAAAAAGTACTTTTTCTGCCTCGACTCGAAACTCAAACAAATAAGCAAACCCTAGACCAACGAGGCAAACCCATAAAGCAAAACAAAATAAGTGAAGTTTTCTTAATAACGCGCATACCTGCTGCCACATTTTATGAACACCCTGACTGGAATTCCTGAGCAATTTTATGAAGACTTTATTGCGCCCTTCGCTTAGGGAGGAATCGTGCCAATTTAGAAGGGTCGGCACGGACTATGGCCTTGGAGAAACTATCTGGAAAACATTACTTAATGGCTACGCTAATATTACACCTATTGAAGGTAAAATGGAAGGCTGTTCGATTTGCAATTTCGAAGTCATTGAAGAAGTTCACAGACCTTAAGGTGCAAAGAACCCATGTAAAAATTGTAATTTTACAGAAAAAAAAAAAGAAAGAATAAAGGAGGCGTAAAATGAATAATAGTAATGATAAATTTAAGTATGAACAAATCTGTAAACAAGCTATTATTTAAGAAAAAGTAAACCGATTCGAACATATCGAAATAAAGGCTAACTGAAAAGGATAAAGTGTCCATATCTTGAAAGCTACAAAAACAGAGTTCCCGCGGGTTTTTGATAACCAAACTTCACGCGGACGAAGTTGCGGGCAAAAGCTAGTTTAAATACTGTAACATTAAAATAAAAAAACAAGAATAAAATAAAGAAACTTGTACAAAACCCGCCTCCGGCCCTAGACTACAATACTTTACTCAGTTCACCGGTTCTTTTAATTTTGAATGAGAATCCGGACTGGCAAGTTTTGTGGAGCAAAGTTTATATTCAACATTAGTGGTGAATGAATATTGTAGTAAGATAATAGGTTTTCCTTGAATAAAATATTACTACAGGGCTATCAAACATAGTAATATACAGGGCTTAAGGGACACCATAACTAAAACTTTGTGAATAGGTTACCTACACCTAATGCCTATTATGAAATAACAAATGCCACTCATCTCGGAAATTATGGTTTAGCAATATAGTAACTTTGAGCACGCAATGAGCCTCAATAGCCCAACGGTTTAAGGTGCGGACTGAAAACTGAAAGGTCGCAGGTTCGAACCCCACCCGTTGCGCTATTTTCGTGCCCATTCCTAACACAAGCTTTATGCTTATTTGGAGGGGATAGGAGGATATTAGTCAACTTCAGCTTGGCTAATATTCTTTAAAAAAAAAACTTTGAGAATACGTTACGTTACGAAAATTATGATTTACCAATATAGACATTTTTGAGCACGCAATGTATCGCAAACGCCGATACCTACATTCGCTTTATGTACGGCGCGTCGCAAGCAGCAATGTAGTGCCACATTAGGCGCCCGCATTTCATTGCTGTTTTGTGTTAAATACTGCAATTTCATTTTTAATCTTTTTTTTTTTAATTAAAATCAAGTTAAAATAGGTTAAGATAGGATAGGACGATTTTACTTTGTAATTAAATAAAAAAATCCGTCCAAACCACGAAAATATCGATGAAAAAATCAAACAGTCGCTCAGGACTCAGAATCATGTACTGAATCCCTAATTTCAGTTTTCCTTACACCCTGTATTTACCTTCGGTTTAGATACTGATATTGGGTGGGTAAAGGCCTTAATCCGGTTATGCAAGGGGGCCTAGTTGTGGAAGAATTCATGCCCGTTTCATCCATCATATTTTAGGGTTTTTAGGGTTCCGTACCGAAAGGGTGCCAACGGAACACTGTTACCAAGCCTCCGCTTTCCGCCCGTTCGTTCGTCTGTCTGTAGCTCATGAATGTTCACTATTTTAACATTATTTTTTACTAGCTGATGCCCGCGACTTTATCCACATTAATTTAGTTTTTAAAATCCCGCGGGAACTCTTTGATTTTCCGGGATAAAACGTAGCCTATGTTACTCTCCATGCAAAAAATCACGTCAATCCGTAGCTCTGTTGCAGCGTTATTGAAGGACAAACCAACCAACAAACACACTTCCGCATTTATAATATTAGTAAGGATTATTTGTTGTTATAGCGGTAATAGAAATACACATTCTCTGAAAATTTCAACTGTCTACCTATTGCGGATCATGAGATACAGCCCGCTGACAAACAGACGGATGGACGGACGGACAGACTGCGGAAGCTTAGTAATAAGTTCCCATTGGATACGGAACCCTAAGAAAGCTTTCAATGTGTAAAACCGCGATAATCAATCCTCTCTTTCGAAACGCTATATTTCTTCAGTCCATTTAAAAAGCTTTCGCGCGAACTTCCACAGATTTAGCGTGCTCTATGATGGTGGTAGAGATAAAACAAGCGGTGTTAGTTTGGCATTTATTTCGCTTGTGGCGTAGTTATTAACATCTTTACGATCTTGAATGAGTCGCTGGACACAAGCGGCACAAGACCGTGTTCTGCGACGACTCTTTTTTTTATTATGAGATAGGCTTGCGCTTGACGACAGTCAATGATGGAAAGCATTGATGAGGTCTAGGTTGGAGTGCGCTTGCCTAGAAAATGCCTATTCACTCTTGTCTTGAAGGGACTCAGATTATACATGGCCGGAAACACAGAAGCTGGAAGTGCGTTCCATACCTTAGCCGTTCGTTACAGAAACGTTGAACTGAAGCGTTTCGAACGAGTAGATTGAATTTCAACCACGTAAGGATCTTGGATTTCACATAATACAGTTATACCTACATTTGTTACTCTAGTTACTACTTACTAGCTGGCTCAGTGATCATAAGGTTTTTTCCCATCCCATACCATCGAACTATGACAGAACAGTGAGAGAAAGGACAGTGTAGGTACCTGTGTTTGCAAACACCCACTCTTGCACTATAATATCTCCTGCGTAGTTGGCTATTCTTCAATGAGACACCGATATTCAATCGGGAGACTATGAATATTCTTATTAACGTACTTATAAATAAAAATATACAATTTTCATAAAGTACCTATGGCTATATTAGTTGTAGACATGCCTATTTACCCAGCATTAGCGAAATTATAGTCTCGCCAATACAGAGAAGGGTCGACCGTTGGCCTTGAGCCAGGAAACTACTTTCGGAAACATTACGTAATGGAACCAAATATTATCGCATCTACATCGAGACATCACTACTTCAGTAAGGTTAATGTGATTGATCGTATTCGATGAAATTAGCGTCAAAGTAAAACGAACCGTAAAACCATTGAATTAGAGCACAATTTCGTGCACGCATTCTTTTACGTTTACGTGTACGGATACGGTTCAAATTTAAATCGGTTGTACTGAATTTGTGACTTTAAATCAATGCAGTTAATTTCATTTTACTTTGACTCTAATGTCACCGTGTACGAATACGGTGAATCGAATCAAATCTCATACTAACCCTACTGATCACATTAACTTTATTACCTATGTATTATTCGTTTTGGGTTAATCCATTTCCAATATGTACCCTAGGTTGAGCCTGTGGCTTGGCATTCTGCTACGGAATCCGTGTGAAACAGATTTTCACGGGTTCAATCCCGGGGCACGTACGTCTGACATTTTTTTTGTGCGCAGTGTACATTCAACCCAAACCCCTAATCTGTTTCTACACGCCATCGTGTCGGAACGCTAAATCGCTTGGCGGCACGTCTTTGACGGTAGGGTGGTAACTAGCCGCGCCCAAAGCCTTCCAACAGACCAGACCAAAGACAATTCAGAAATTATAAATTCCCAAATTGCCCCCGCCGGGAATCGAACCCGAGACCTCGCAGTCATGAGACCACAGCGCTCACCACTGCGCCAGGGAGGCTTGCATACTGAGTGTTCTCCACAATTTTCTCAAAGGTGTGTGAAGTCAGTCATTTGCATTGGGCTAGCGTGGTGGTCGGGCGCGCAGTAGTGAACGCTGATGGATCGCTGATAAATTGTTTATCGAAACTTGATGCTAAAAATGCTATGGAAATCTTATTCAATTCGGTCAAATATAGAAGCGAGAAACTCGTAGGTATCTTATCACATATAGTAGTGGTATTCTCTAAAAATGATTGCATCAGTGTAACGATCGCAAAGACCTCTGATTGGCTGAATTTATGGCGTTCTTGCTGCACCAATGCATTTTAACCAATACCAGTCAAGCATAGGTCTATATGATCGTTACACTAACGCAATCAAATTTAGAGAATCCCGCGTCAAGAAAGAAGTCGGCGAGATTACTTCTGAAGTCCTGAGCTAACAAATATTGGATCATAACTTAAAAATATGGGCTTTTGTACTTAACTGCCAAACAAACTGTAGTGCCTCCCTTCCTGTAGTACGATAAAAAAATATATGAGCATAGAATGCACTCTAAATAACAAGTTGCAATTTTTATTATCCATCTTACAAGCCACTACAAAATAATATGCATTCATATTTTACATTAATATTTTCTACGTAAGCTATTATCCCGTCTCCTTTGGACGTACACGGATAAAGATTCATCCCCCATTAAAACATACTTACCGGGGATGGAAACTTTTCCCAGCGAGCGTACATCTTGTTGAAAATTAAAAGAACCGGTGAACTGAGCACGGTATTGTTACCTCCTTTGGTTACCTCCCAGTTCCCCCCTAGTTTTTTTATTTTTTTTATTCGCTAACAAGATAGTCTTTGACTGCGATCTCACCTGATGGTAAGTGACGATGCAGTCTAAGATGGTAGCGGGCTAACTTGAAAGGGGTATGGCAGTATATGTATATTCAATTCATCGGTTTCTACACGCCATCGTGCCGGAACGCTAAATCACTTGGCGGCACGTCTCTGACAGGAGAGTGGTAACTAGCCACGGCGAAAGCCCCCCACCAGACCAGACCAGAGACAATTCAGAAATTATAAATAATTCCCAAAATGTTCGCGCCAGAAATCGAACCCGAGACCTCCCAGTTATAAGACCACAGCGCTCACCTCTGCGCTAGGGAGGTCGTCAAAACCCAACAAAAGCTCTTGGAGCTAATTTTATAGCCCCATGCATGCGATTAAAGCATTTTGGTAGAAGACTTACGATCACTCATCGGGCTATGGCGAGTTTTATCTTCAGAGAATTGCTACGGGGTCAAATCACGAATGAGGAGTGCGAAGTCGTCACTCGTAAACCTATGGAAATATGGAACCTCAACGTTTGTAAGTTTTTCTATGCTTCGCCCATTGTCGTCATTTCAGTTTTGCGACTCTTTGAGCTATGTCAGCGACTTTGGCTCTCCCGCAGATCTTATTTATGGTTTGATCACGAGAAACTAAGAGAATAGGCTCTCTCCATTGGCAGCTAAGTAAAATTTTTTTATGAGGCCCGTTAATAGCAAGCGTGTTTCAGGACTGTTTGTGAACATAGATAAAATAGATACTTACTGCATGAAGCCGAAGATTGACGAACGCTGCTCCGCGGATAATTTATTTTTTTTATGAATACTTGACTATATTCAACTCAAAATTATTTCATGTAGGCCAATTTATTATGTTTTTTATGACAAATTGGGACTCTACTTCCAGTTTAGAAAGCAAATACTGAGTTAAGCCGGCAAGAAACTCAGCAGTTGCTCAATTTACACTAGGTAAGAGCTGTTGTATTACAATAATACATCAAACAAAATGTTTTACGTTTAGTTATCCTATCTCAGAACTATTATTTATTCTGTGACAGCGCCTTCCATTTTCTTAATGCATGTCACATTATCCCAAAGCCTATATCATTCAAAACGCTGACAATAACAAGAACACTGGCATCACAATGTCGTAACCTTTGTATTATGGAATCCCGCACGTCGCTATGATAAACTAAAGGCTTGCTTTCCTCGCTAGGAAGATTATGTTGAATATTTCGTAATGCTTTAGTGTTGGTGCGAATCTTGATATCGAAATAATTGTTAGGTAGCTAATATATATAATATTATTATCATTAATATTGAGGGCTTGCAGATCTTCTGTCATTTCCTCCACTCAGCGATACATGAGTGGCAGTTATTGGTGTCGGAGACCAAGATCCTCTTTGGGTCACTGAGCCAGCGAAGTAAGTAAGTATCATTAATATTGATACTTTGTGTAGTAATCATACACTAGATCTAAGTCAGGTTTTTTGTAAAAATGATACACACACGTAGCTTTTACTTGCTCGTATACTTTATTTATCTGCATTATTATATTTTTGTTTTGTTTGAATATTTTTATGAAGATTGTCATTATTATACAATGGATAAAAACATTATACTGTACACATTAAGATTGAAGTCATATTAGTATCAAATATCGGTTTATGAAAATTAAAGCTATCAGTTTCACTGTCAGAAAATTAATTATTACTTTATATTAATTTCTAACAATTCAGAGCACAAGATTATCCGATCTATGACATAGTTAATAAAACGAGTTGTTTGTTGATGAAGTATCAATTTCTAATTATCTTGCTAGCTCTCGCAGTAGAAATCTGCTTTTCGGCATAGTGTCATTATCATGTATTATTTATCTGAAGTTTTTTTATCTAGGTATAATGCACTACAAATTAAGTACCTATTTGAGTAATACTATTTAATGACATTGATACCTACCTCTTTTGTTTTTTCAATTTTTAGTATTAATATTTTATTGCCTAATTTTTCTGATTTCAAATTAAGTTACTTTTATCATCGGGTATGTGCTAGATTTTGTATTTATGTGTTCTTTGTTTAATTTGTGTAATTTTTTTTACATTCGTAAGTGCTTTTGGAAATCTGAATTGTAGAAATAAATAATTCAATGCAATACAATGTAATGTAATAGTGAAATAAAAGATTAAACCAAATCCGTAACGATCAGAAAGTCTGAGTAGTAAAACGCCTCAATAGGTACATGAAAAGTCTAATGAGCAATATGTTTAGTAATTTACAAAAAATACTGCCGTATTCTTGCATAGGCATAATATCAAAAGAAAATGAAGAAGACATTACCATAATTTTCGTTCAGCTATCGTGCCTTCAAAAACTATATTTTCCAAGCAAAAACGCTCTCTTTTGTGCGTATGTAAATATATGGCTACTACAGTGTTTAGGTTATGGCAATAGCACAAGCTCACAACCCCATAAATAGTTTTATCGCAAACATAAAAGCTGACGTCAATCGCAGTTTACGACTTATATCGGTATCGATAAACTTGTGCTTACCTCGATAGTTTAGTTCGACATCACTTTGCCGTATAGTGTATTGTCGAATCCGAACAACGGGTATGAACTAAGAGCCCTCGACTCCTAAGTCTATGTCTAATACAAGTCTAATACAAACGTAAATAAATATCTCCTTGGTGTAGTGGCTCCCTTAATCGGCTGTCGATCATAAAGGCGAGCCCCAGGTCAGACCAAAAAAAAATGGGATTTCCTGATCTTAAAAAATTCTCACTAGCTTTGGAGAGCACAAAGCCGTCGATTCTAGCCCTGCCAATACATTTGACAGTTACAAACGTATGTTCGATATTTAAATTCATGCCATTGATAAATAAAACCAAAAGTTCAAGCCTTCAAATGAATACGATTTTCCTATACAATCAATCACACGGCAGACCTCTCTCCGGTTCAATTGAAGTTCCATCAGACTAGAGAGTGATGAAATAGCAAGTGCACTTTTGTATGCACTCTATATCTTGCGTAGTTGAAATTGGGTCAAAAGAATCCTATTCATAGTTCATCCTCAGAACGACTGAATCGATTTGCCTGAAATTTTGACACAGAAATAGATTATAGTCTGGAATAGCACATAGTCTACTTTTTATCCTGGAAAATACGATAGTTCCCGCGGGAATTAAAACCTGTATCCACGCATACGGAGTACGCAAGCATCAACTAGTTATTCATATTATTTATAGTGAAAAAACCAAAATTTCAGTTTTTACCTTCCTTTACAATGTTGATACGAACTGAAAATTCGGCCTCGATAAAATAGATAAGGTTAGCTGACCGCGGGCTCTCGGTCCAATATTGATGGCCTTGTTTATCGCCAACCACAAGCGTTTCAAGCAGAATTACGTCTAAGCCCCGTCCCTGGCTGTGTCCTCGCGATCAAGTATGATTTACATGGGACACTCGTACTAGAGGGTTTTTACCACAAACATTTTTGTCGGCGAGAAACTTGCAGCAAGTTGCTTGCAAGAAAACAAAGTTGTATCGTGGAGGAATTGTGAATTTCACAAATTTTTTTGTAACCGACTTCAAAAAAGTTCTCAATTCGGCGGATTTTTTTATGTATGTTCCCCGATTACTCCTGGACCGATTTGGAAAATTCTTTTTTGTATGAAAGGATATACTTCCCAGGTGGTCCCATGGCCATTAGGTCAGGGTCTGATGATGGGATACTGGTGAAATCGAGGAAACTTCGAGTAATCGGGGAACATACACTTAAACTAAGTTTCTTTTTTAACTATGACATTTAAATTTATTAACTTTTAATACTGACATTTTGTATCATCACATCACACTATCACACTAATATTATAAAGCTGAAAGTTTGTATGTGTATGTGTGTGTGTGTGTATGTTTGTTACTCCTTCACGCCACAACAAATGAACCGATTTGGCTGAAATTTGAAATGGAAATAGCTAATCATGGAAAATTACAGAGTTCCCGCGGGAATCAAAAAACCTTTATCCACGCGTACGAAGTCGCGGGCATCGTCTAGTATTTCATATATTCATTTTATTGTATAATATTCACACACCAGTACTGGTAAAATGTATTAGGCTCGTTTTTCTTATATTAAAATAAAAATAAAATAAAAAGATTCCGACGAATTGAGAATCTCTAGTCTCCCTATTTTACAAGTAGTAGGTACTCTCAGCTCTATTTAAGACTTAATATTCTATTATGACCAGTTGGACAGATATTCTATGAGCCGTTACTAAATAGGGGCTACATTTATCACTAGGGAGCGAAAGTTCCTTTAACCGCTATAGTTTGTGGTTTATGTGTTTGTATGACCAACATATTTTTTTAGTGCCGTACTTAAGGTAGATACTTACGAATAAGTTATTTATTTTTCTCTCGCTACGGCAAAACTAGGAGGAAGGGTTATGATTTTAGTAGTTTATGTGTCTATGTATGTTCCAACATAACGCCTAAACTATACTGAGCTAATTTTGATGATATTGCGGTGTTAATCGATTAAGGTCTGGGTGACTTGAGGCTACATTTTATACGGACTAAATTAATAATAATAATAATATGACAATACGACGAATGTCAAATCCAAATATCTTTAATAGTTACTTTTTAACCGACTTTCAAAAAAGGAGGAGGTTCTCAATTTATTGGAATCTTTTTTTATGTATGTTACCCGATCACTCGAAAACGCCTGGACCGATTTTGGCCCGATTCTTTTCCAAATCGGTCAGAACCTGATGATGGGACCCTGGAAAAATCGAGGGAACTCTTCAAATTTTATAGGCGCAATTGATATACTTTGTAGTGGCGTTTGAAGTCGGTTTTATAAAAATAATTTTTACGTTTATATTATTTTTGATAAGCTTCTTGGAGTAGAAATAAAAATGCAAGAAAGAAATTATATTTGATAATTTATTTAAAAACAGTATTTACTGCGACTGATAGAATCAATAACGTTCATCCCTAAAAAACGAAACATTCTCGTACACCTATTTACACATCACGATTTCAATACTCTTAAAAAGTCTTAATTACTCGTAGTTTAACCGTCACACTCTCATTTCGTCGATTGCCGCTTGAGGGAGGCTCGAGGAGTGGAGGGACTTCCCTCTTCTGAGAGTTGCGTGAGGAGCTCTAGAGGTGTCCTCCCTCCCGGGTGACTCAGCCGAGCCGTTCGGAGGATACTTCTGTCTCAAGTCCTGCATCGGCGGCGAATTACTAAATTGGTTCAAATTCTTGGGCAACGTTGCGTAACTGCCCACTTGGGGATAGCTAACATTTGGCAACCTGAAACTGCTATTACGACTGCCCAATTTACTTGGCAACATCATATTATCTATACTCAGCGTGGGGCTGGGCGACTTTGGACCGTCTAGCGGGCCCTTAAAGTTCAAATTCGACATACTCGGATCGGCCATCATTTTCTTTCTATTTTGCCGTTCGATGTCCACTACTAAACTCGGGGCGATGTTCGGGTCGATATGGTAATGGGAGTGTTTTCCCGATATTGTTTCGAAGTGCTTCTCGTTGAACCGTTGCTGTTTGCCCCTGGACCTCGACTTGTCCCGTTGGTAGTATACGCCGGCGAATATGAGGACGTTTAGGATGAGTAGCGAGCACCCAATAGCGATCGTCACGCTCAGAGCTGTGGAGTAGGCGGCGTAGCCTGCGGCTTCTAAATTGGCTAACGTGTTATCGGTGGCATTCAGCGTCTGCAAATCCCTAGTCGGTATGATCGTCGCGCACGTAGCTAATATCGAATCGACGGTGGTTAGGGCTGTATCGGAATAGGCGGTGCCGTTCCGCCTTATCGCGTCGTTATCGATATTCCGCGCTAAAGGATCCGGTCTGACTATGCCTTCGTATAGGTCTTGCTCGTTGTGATTTCTGAACAGGTTGTGACGCGCGGCGACGTCTTCCATCCCCGCTCTGTGGAGTTCCGGTACGAGGCGCAGCCAGACTGACAGTTGATGTGCTCGGAAGTGATTTTTCATCCTAGGTTTCATGCCTGTTGAAAAGAAAATAGTACGTAAATTTGTTATCGTATCGTATTATTTATTATTTATATCCTACTATAATATTATAAATGTGAAAGTGTTTGGATGTTTGTTACTCAATCACGCAAAAACGGCTGAACGGATTTAGATGAAATTTGGCACATAAATAGTTTATAGTCTGAAATAAAACATAGGCTACTTTTTATCCCGGAAAATAAGAGCGTTCCCGCGGGAATCAAAAAACCTTAATCCACGCGAACGAAGTCGCGGGCATCAACTAGTATAATATTATAAATGCGAAAGTTTGTATGTTTGTTATTCAATCACGTCGCAACGACTGAACCGATTTGGCTGAAATTTGGCAGAAAGATAGAGTATAGTCTGAAATAGGACATACGCTACTTTTTATCCCGGGAAATAAGAAAATTCTCGTGGGAATAAAAAACCTCAATCCGCGCGAACGAAATCGCGGGTATCAGCTAGTTATTAAATATGTTGAACATGAATTATAATCATGTAACTTTTTTATATATAAACATAAAATAATTCACATGTTTTTACATAATAATTATTATTATTGTTTGAATGGTGTTAATTTGAATTTAACCTAACAAAAGAAAATACATTTTTAGTAAGGGAGGGTGTAATATTTCGAAAGGACAGTCAGCATTTTCCCGCTGAAAATAAATTTCCATATTAATGGCGTGGCCTTACTGAAAAATAACTTTGCATAGAAATTACCACCGAGTTAGGTGCAGAGCTGTCGAGATAAGTTAGGTATGCCAAGTCGGTATTATAATAATTTACAGAATATGAAAATTGAAATATTTTATACATAGGATTATTAGCCAGGATATTTCAGTTTCGAATTTTCGATTGTGGTGATCGATACGAATAAAAACGTAAAGTCTTGATTTGTCATAAAAGCCACAGGTATGTGTGTATGACCTATATGAAATAAACTAGTAGGGCGCGTGGGTGCGCGGCTCGCTAAAGCGAACCGCGGTTTTTCTGTCCACCAAGTAGACCTTCGGGTCTTGATCATCTTTTTCCAAGGAAGCACTCTTCCATCTTTTATAGTCTCTTAAATAAACACCGACGAAATTTGTATGGCCGCCATCTTGGATCCGCCATTTCGGAGGGTTTTTTCAGCTGTCTGCCAATTGGATGAGGTTTCGAGTGACTTTTGTTTGAACACCCTCCACCTATCTTCAATATCCTGGCCGTGCTCCTCACCTGTCTCCGAAATCTTCAATCATCAGGTCTCTCCATATTTTCCCTCTGAATGAATTTTTGTCCTCTGTACGAAACCATCAGCGGAAGGGAACGTATCAAAGTCTTGCATACGTTTTATATGAAAAAAAAAAATCCGCCATCTTGATTTTTTTTTCTATTCACGTAGACCATCGGGTCCTGATCATCTTTTCCCAGGAAACCACTCTTCCATCTTTCATAGTCTCCGAGATAGACACCGACAAAATTTGTATGGCCGCCATCTTGAATCCACCTTTTTAGATTTTTTTTGGCTCTCTGCCAATTGGATGAGGTTTCGAGTGACTTTTGTTTGAATACCCTCCACTTATCTTCGATATCCTGGCCGTGCTCCTCCCCCGTCTCCGAAATCCTCAACCATCAGCTCTCTCCATAATTTTCCTCCAAATGAATTTTTGTCCTCTATACGAAACCATCAGAAATTTTGAAAAGGAACAGTATAAAGTCTTGCATATATTTTGTATGGAAAAAATTTAATTCCGCCATCTTGAATTTTTTTCTGTTCATCAAGTGGACCTTCGGCTCCTGATCATCTTTTGCCAAAAAACCACTCTTCCATCTTTTATAGTCTCCGAGATAGACACCGACGAAATTTGTATGGCCGCCATCTTGAATCCGCCATTTTGAAAGTTTTTTTCGGCTCTCTGCCAATTGAATGAGGTTTCGAGTGACATTTGGTTGAACACCCCCCACCTATCTTCGATATCCTGGCCGGTGCTCCTCACCCGTCTCCGAAATCCTCAATCATCAACTCTCTCCATATTTTTCCTCCGAATGAATTTTTGTCCTCTATACGAAACCATGCTTGAAAAAATTTTTTTTCATACAAAATTTTACAGGAGAGGTGATCAATCAGTCAGTCAGTCAGTGAATCAGCACGAGTAGCTATATATATATTAACTAGTAGGGTGCGTGGGTGCGCGGCTCGCTAAAGCGAACCGCGGTTTTTCTGTCCACCAAGTAGACCTTCGGGTCTTGATCATCTTTTTCCAAGGAACTACTCTTCCATCTTTTATAGTCTCCGAGATAGACACCGACGATATTTGTATGGCTGCCATCTTGAATACGCCATTTTGGTATTTTTGTTTAGCTCATTGCCAATTGGATGATATTTCGAGTGATTTTTGTTTGGGCACCCTCAACCTATCTTCAATACCCTGACCGTGCTCCTCACCCGTCTCCGAAATCCTCAATCATCAGCTCCCTCTATATTTTTCATCCAGATAAATTTTTGTCCTCTATACGAAACCATCAGGGAAAGGAACGTATCAAAGTCTTGCATACATTTTGTATGAAAAAAATAAATTCCGCCATCTTGAATTTTTTTCTATTCATCAAGTAGACCGTCGGGGTCCTGATTAGTTTTTGCTAGAAAACCACTCATCCATCTTTTATACTCTCTGAGATAGACACCGCCGAAATTTGTATGGCTGCCATCTTGAATCCGCCATTTTGAATTTTTTTTCAGCTCCCTGCCAATTGGATGAGGTTTCGAGTGACTTTTGTTTGAACACTCCCTACCTATCTTCGATACCCTGGCCGTGCTCCTCACCCGTCTCCGAAATCCTCAACCATCAGCTCTCTCCATATTTTTCCTCCAAATGAATTTTTGTCCTCTCTACGAAACCATTAGAAATTTTGAAAAGGAACCTGTTAAAGTCTTGCATACATTTTGTATGGAAAAAAATAAATTCCGCCATCTTGAATTTTTTTTCTGTTCATCAAGTGGACCTTCGGCTTCTGATCATCCTTTTCCAAGAAACCACTCTTCCATCTTTTATAGTCTCCGAGATAGACGCCGACGAAATTTGTATGGCCGCCATCTTGAATCCGCCATTTTGGAGTTTTTTTTCGGCTCTCTGCCAATTGGATGAGGTTTCGAGTGACATTCGGTTGAACACCCCCCACCTATCTTCGATACCCTGGCCGGTGCTCCTCACCCGTCTCCGAAATCCTCAATCATCAGCTCTCTCCATATTTTTGTTCCGAATGAATTTTTGTCCTCTATACGAAACCGTGAGTGAAAAAAATTTTTTCCATACAAAATTTTACAGGAGAGGTGATCAATCAGTCAGTCAGTCAGTGAATCAGCACGAGTAGCTATATATATATTAATAATTTAGAATTCATTTTACTAGTGCGTACTAAAGCTGAAAACTCAGTTATTACCTCTAAGTTATTTTAAGAGTTTTGGATAGTAAAATAATAACTTCTAGCTGAGTTTTGATTTAAACAAAAAAAATTACTCCCCGAAAAATCAAAGACTTAGGTTTTAAAAACTAAATCCACGCGGATGAAGTCGAGGGCATGAACCAGTTACCAATAAAGCAGCAAACTAGTTTTACATATAGATAAGTAAGTGTGCTACTCTACAAAATAGTATTTTCTCTCGGTATGACATCTTGTATCCTCCCAAGCGTACTGACCTATTTTTTCAAACCCTACTGACAAAGCTGTATCGCTAAGAGATTTAAGGCAGAAACAGGCGCAAAGCGAGACGGAAACGTAAGGTAGGATAAACACTGAACGCGCGCGTATATGTGCATGATCTGTTGTTGTTATCTCAACGGATAGACATTAACTTCTAGAATAAAAGTCTCTTGCAAGAACACAAACATCCACAAATACAAACGTGTACTTAATGTTTGCTGTAGCTCTCAGAGGATCGTTTAAAATCATCCATCCATCGTACTCACACTGTAGACAATTAAGCATCTTAGCACCCCAATAATTATCGGTTCCTCGAGCTATGTGTCCCGACCGTTGCCCCTATTGTAGTTCCAATTTGATGAACTACGTTGGTAACTCAAATTCTCTTACGAATCTCCTCATTTCTGATTTAATCATTCAATACAAAAATACAAGGATAATAAAAAAAATGTACAAACATCAAACGCGACGATGTTTGAGTATGATTGTGTGATTGGTACAAGCGCTACTTGGTGTGAATGCATTCGTTTCAATGAGCTGATTTTAAACTCATAGAAGCCATGTTGGATACGTTTCCGTCGAGCGTTGTGTATGTCCAAACCTTTAGGTTCCTGTGAAATAATGCGCGAAACCAAACTAACCTCAATTTCACACTATATCTACCTCTTTCAGATTGAATCTAAGACCATTGAGAGAAACTATGTTATCGATAAAATGCAGATTTGTTCAGTCGTCTCGAACATTTTTACGATAAGGCACGAAGTCGTTCTACTATAGGATTATCACAGTTTAGCAATCATACCTACAGTTTGGTGTCTAAATATACTTGAACAAGAATAGAACAGGTGCTTTAATGGCATTTGTTTAGTTTTATAGTTGCTTAAACGTGCATGGTTCAACCCGACATTAAGCTGAAAATGGAATTCCATGGGCAGACATTTTGAGAGTTTCCTTACTTATTTGACAAGTTGAAATATTTTCCAAAATTATGTTCTACATTCCCAAGTTTAGTTCTCAATATTCTTATAAAAACCAAATTCCTTGGTAGATACAGCATTGATAGCCAGGGCCCTTAACTCTAAAGCCTAAAGTTTTAATAACTGTTTAATAACAACTAAGTATTAGCATAAAGAGAAAATTATAAAAGATAAAAAAACCTGTAAAAATTGGTAAAATCTAATAACTAAGTTTATAAGTTCTCGAAACCCATGGCATGACTGCCATATCATTTTTAAAATAGAAGAAAGTTTTTTATTCAAATAAACGTTCACAGAGTGTTTTGAAACGCCAAATCAATCCACCACTGGTTCGAAATGCCGTTTCATTGATGGCCATACTGGATGATAACTAAACTATGGCTGCAGAATAGTATTTTTCCACGGCACGTCGTTTTCCCGTACCCTTTCAAGTGCACTGACCTATTTCGAGGTACTTCTGGTGCGTCGAGTCGTACTGCTCCCAGTTGACGCCGCGGAACTTGTTCCTTTCCCGCGACGCCGGGAGGAAGCCCTCTTGGCGCGCGTTGTCGTTCGGATTACTGGGGACAATTGACAGATAATAATGTTACATCTTTTCCAGTTTTTATTGGATAGAATCAGGCGTTACTTTGTGGAAGTTCATGATTAGCAAGAAAAGGTTAGAGTTATTTTGCTATAATCCGTCAACAGAAAAATCTGTATGGTCAAACATGCTGTTAAAAGCTAAGCACCGCTTACCTTCTCAACCAAGCAAAAAAGCCAAGTTCAAAAGCTAGCAATGCCACCAACACTCTCATGCACCGCCACATAAGACTTTTGTACTACTCTCGACGCACGTTGCGTCCCGACAACCTCCCTGGCGGAGTGGTGAGCGCTATGGTCTTATAACTGGGAGGTCTCGGGTTCGATTCCCGGCGGGGCAATTTGGGAATTTATAATTTCTGAATTGTCTCTCGTCTGGTCTGGTGGGAGGCTTTGGCTAGTTACCACCCTACCATCAAAGACGTGCCGCCTAGCAATTAAGGCTGATAATCTTAGGTATTATGCTTTTCTGAGAGACGTGTAATTATATTGCAATGGGATCTCGGAGTAATAAAAGGATCCCATAATCAATTATTCCATTAGCCTCGATCCCAAATTAACCTCCAGACGACCCGAAGCGAAACATTGGCGACAAATATTTGTACCAACACAAACAAATGTCTTGATAAAGTGTTTACTCACCCGGTCTTCGCAAAGTTGGCCACGAAGAGCATAATGGACTCAGATAACGCCGTCTCGAACTTAGTGTAGTTTTCGGGAAAATGGCCGAAACCGTCCACGAGAGGTGCGCCGAATATATAAGGCAGTTCTTCACCGTGCACTGCACCCATTCTCTTGAGAAAATAAAATAAAATTAGAAAAATGATGCGACTTGTCAAAGTGAATACTTTATTGAAATATCTCTATGTTCTTGCACGAGGAACATAAAAGCTATTTATATGTCAACAAATACCTAAAAATAATAAAGTCGTGCGAAATTTTTGCATGGATTTACTTGAGGACTTGGAGACATCATCTAGTAATATAATACTGCACTGAACATAATAGCTTCCTGAAAGGTAGCTGAAGATATTCAAACTAAAATAAATAGCAGAACACTAATTAGATCTAGCCAGAAGATGAAACTACCCACCTAACCGAGATTGTTTTAACAAGCTCGAGCATGTTTTATGTAAGAGTATTTTTAGGACCACGCATCCGTTTCGTAACTAATTAGGTTTTTAACTCACACGGCGTTATGCCATTAAAAGTTGCCATAATTTTAATGAAATTTTTAACTAAAAATTTTCCGTCAAGGATGAATTTTACACAGTCTCGTATTTAATTTTAAATTAGGAAATGAATGAAAATTATTACGATATATTTAATCAGAAATTTCAGAGGAGGATCGAGAGCCATGATGTAGTAACACGTTAATGCTGTGACCAATAGATCACAGCATGCTCTGCCTTAGCTCAGACTTAAGATACCTGTAGTTAAAACGAGACACAAATATGCTCTGACATAAATCTGTCTCGTTTTTTTCTGTCTTGAGTCTGAGCAGTGTGAAAGTGCGTTCTATATTAAGAATGCGACACTCAAAGAGATGTGGGTTAGAATTCCGAGAAAGTTCGAGTTAATTAAATACATACACCTGTAAATTAAAAATGTTACACCTAGATATGTTGTGAAAAGTAATATGACAGCGCAATTTAACAGGCTGCTAACGCCATCTATGGGTAATTTTTCTCAGCTTAAGCATTATGATATCATCCAGCCAGTCTTGTTATGAGATATTAAAAGTTAATAGTCAATTAAGGAATTCAGCAGCACCACCGAGCTCCACCGTGCGACACTAAACGCCGGTTCGAGATCATAATTATCTCATAACTTGAAAACAACTCCCCATTTGCATGTTTCGACGCCTTATTATTAAGTATATAAAGTTTTATTTGTGTAATTTAATAAAGCAATATAACCTTTAATTTTTTGTTGCTTTCTGGCTTCGCTTGATAATATCAAGAGGAACGGATAAGTTATTTTAGGAAGGTAATAATAATAATTTCTTCAATTTATAAAAAGAGTTGAACTTTTTTTTTAAGATAAGCAATATTCTAAAAATAGTCTGTTTCAATCATGATATCAGATATCAGAGCAAGAATAAAATTGAAATAGTAAACTGCCAATTTCAGTTTCATGTGAAAACATTTTTAACCGACTTCAAAAAAAAGAGGAGGTTCTCAATTCGACGCGTATGTTTTTTTTTTTATTTTTATTTTTATTTTTTGGCGATGTTACTCCATAACTTCGTCAAATCTGAACCGATTTTAATAATTTTTTTTTTATTTGAAAGGACGTATCGTCAGGTTGGTCCCATTTAAATTTGGTGAAGATCTGATGAATATCTTCGGAGATGGAGGACGGAACTCCTCAATGAATAAGAGCAAATCGCTCGTGATCAGAGTGTGTGTCAGATTTTAACCATGCATTCTTCATAGCATACATACATAATGCTTTTCTATTCGGCATTTCAATATAATTTTTTTTTTAACCGAATTTTTGACGATGTTACTCTATAACTGTCAAATCTGAACCGATTTCAATAATTTTTTTTTATTTAAAAGGGCATATCGTCAGGTTGGTCCCATTTAAGTTTTGCGAAGACCTGATGAATATCTTCGGAGATATAGGATGGAACTCCTCATTGAATAAGAGCAAATCGCTCGTGATCAGAGTGTGTGTAGGATTTTAACCATGCAAACTTCATAGCATACACACATATATGCTAAATTTCTATTTGGAATAATATATTTCAATACTTTTTTTAAGGAGCAAAACAAATGGTCTAGTGAATTGGTCCCATGAAGCTACACTAAAAAGCTTAAAATAATAATATAAAAAAATATTTTAAAAAAACCGACTTCAAACGCCACTTAAAAGTATAAAATAATTTTAGTTTGTACACGTATGTTGAAGTCGGGCCAGCGTTGCGCAATGGTACCATCGTTTCTATATTTTAAGCCCGTCCGACTTCAATATACGTGTACAAAATTATTAAATCGTAAATACTATTAGGCCGGTATACTTGTTGAATTAGCCCGTGAGACGGACGGGCCTAAATAGAAACGATGAAACCGGTGCGCGACGCTGGCCCGACTTCAACATACGTGTACAAACTAAAATTATTTTATACTTTTAAGTGGCGTTTGAAGTCGGTTTTTTTAAAATATTTTTTATATTATTATTTTAATTATTAATCAACTAAATACCACGTGCTTCAATAATGTAGGAGAACATCGTAAAGGATCCTGCTTACCTGAGAGTATTAATTAAGTTAACCTTAATTAAGTATTCGAAAATCAAGAACGTGTTTATTCTTTATATTTCAGTAACTATAAATGATAAAATTACATAACCTGACAGATCGATATAGAAAAATCTTTCGCGTAGCATGTCCAATTATTGTCACTGTAAGGAAGGTATCACTGGGTATGTGCCTAATATTTATATAGGTACTTTAAATAACGGTTTTTAATATTATAACACAATACCAATTTTCTTTTTTTAATACGAGTATCTTAATTAGTCTCGAAAATAAAGTTTTCAAGGTACCTGTTAGACAAAAAGAGCGCTACTCGCTTATTATTCCGTTTTAGAAAGAAACGGTTGCAGTCGCAGTAAAACAGCTTAAAACTAATTTGTTTTTTGACCGATTTATTTTCTGTTTTTACTCTAAATATTATTCTTACAAATTACTAAATGTTATTCTTACAAGTTTTGGATTTATGAATATCCACATTTTGACAATCAGTCAAATAAACTAAAGATTTTAGACTTGATTCGTGGTTTAATGACATAATATAATTGTTATAAAATATTACGAGTAGGTACGTGGAATCCAGTCGTAGAATTATGCAAACCAGTGATGTTGCCGAACTTTAACCCTAGAACCCTACGTGGGGTACTGGAGAACCCCAAGACAGTTTGTTTTCCAATTATTTCTGTTTGTATAAAACCTATAGGTTTGAGCGTCCGTGTATTTTAGTTTAGTGTTGAACTCTTTCGATTAATTCGCGCATCAGCGTCAGTCGCACTTTGTGTACGTGTTTACGAGCGACGTGGGGTACCCTAGTACCCCAGTGTAGGAAACCCGTAAGTATTTTTTTGTAATGTATAATTTTTATATAAATATATTTATTTCTTCATTTCACAATTTTAAATGATTTTATTTCTTAAATTACTAAGATCATCAGAAAAAGAAGAGTTTTAACTATTTTTGTTCAGCAATTACTCAGTTAATGGATTAAGTTTATTATTAATGTTTTATCAGAGGGCTGTCAATTGAGGTTTGAATGACGAAGAGATTAATTCTATTTTAAACCACGAATCTGGTGAAGATGAAGAGGAAGATGTGAAAAATCAATGTCAGTTAGCAGAATTATCTGATGATGATGATGATCTAAAAAAAATTAGGCTTAGAGCTCATTGGTGAACATTTGGAGGAACGTTACCTAAGACCAAATTTGAGGAGGGATATGAAAGAGACCATTGCAGCGATTCTCCAAAAAACACCAGATTTGCTTAGGTCTGTTCCTGTACAGCAGACACCAAGACGTTGTGGCTTTTGTCCAAGGTCTAAAGACCGAAAAAGCAAAGCGATGTGCCATAAGTGTAAAATACCCATTTGTTCGCATCATCAGATTAAAGTTTGTGAAAAATGCTCAAATGAAAACTAAGATTTTATTTTAAGGCTGATTTGTTAAAAGAAGTTCCTATTATTTGATAATAAAAAATATTTTCATACATTGGTTTTTATTTAAAAAAGTTACACACATTTTTGTATGGGGTACTCCAGGACCCCAGTGTAGGAATAACTAGTGCCCAGAATAGAGTAGGGTTCTAGGGTTAAATGATGAATGGTTCCTCCGAAAAGACCAAGAAAGCGGGTAGATAGATTCAGCTTCAACTTGACGTCTCGCAACACCGCAGCCCCGCCGTGACTACGGTCAATGCAATTGGATCGAAATATCGACAAATCCAACTAAAATAATTACCGTGGTATTATTTTATAACTATTAAATCAGTCAGTTAACCAATTGTAAAGTAAGCTTACCTGTGGATAGAAGCCATCTCTGGTTTGATAGTCGAACACGTAAAAGAATGTTTTAGTAGGTCTCCCGGGTGCGTCGTCCTCTGTCGACGTAAGCTTCGGTCCTCCACTCAGCAAATCCCCGCTTTGCATGAGAGGCGCCACGTACTGGGCGTCTGATAGAGCGGACACGGTCGCGTCCCGCGTATTTATTGGGTTCTGGAAAAGCAAAAATATTTTGAATGTCTTGTTTGTAAACTCCGGCCATAGTGGTCAGTCACAACGTAGATAAGCCTCACGCGTATCTAAATATATAACGGGAAAAGGTGACTGACTGACTAACTGCTGATCTATCAACGCACAACTGACACCAGTGGACGGAGCGGGCTGTTTGGCATAAAAATAGCTTTAATGGGTTAGGCTTTCGCTAAGAAAAGATTTTAGCAAAGGGTATAAGACAGTGTTTTGAATAATCGAACTTATCGTGAGCAATGCTACGGGAAATTATAATATTAGTAAGGATTTGAAATCCTTACTAATATAATAATATTTGAGGTAGATTCAATGAAGCAAAACGAGGACCTGATTTATCGCATCTTACCATCCTATAAAAAAAATTTAGCATTCTCAATTACTCATTCCACCCATCGCCGTGCTATCGACTAAGCCCATCTAAGCAAAATCGTTCTCGAGTTACTTCACGTCCAACTAAGAACGCAGATAAATGTTGATAGCCATAATAAATAACGGCAATTCACCACCTGACGCCTTGATAAAGATCTGCTCCAATATAAACTTAGAAGTGATAACAAATTGCACCGATTCTGTTGCGTGTCTGGCAAAAAAATTACCTGCCTTAAATAAATATACCACCTCGTGGAGGTCTCGATATTGCCAATAACGCGGGAAGATGGAAAACCTTCATCAGGAATTCGATTAGACATTCCTACAAGAAATACTGGTCTTCTATAAGTGCAAATATACTAGATAGAATATATAGATAGATAGAAATGTACTAGATGATGCCCGTGACTTCGTTTGCGTTAATTAAGATATTTAATTCCCGCGGGAACTGTTAGATTTTCCGCGATAAAAAGAAAGTACATAAGTACACAACATGGGGTTATTCAAGGGGCGGACCAACAAATTCCTAAAAAGCTGGCAACGTATTGGTGGTGCCTCAGGTGCTACAAATGTTCACGGGCGGCGGTAATCACTTAACATCAGGTGACCCGCCTGCACGTTTGCTCGCCAAAAATATAAAAATAATCCTGTCACTCTCCAGATCCCCAACCGTATCCATGCAAAAAATCACGTCAAACCGTATCTCTGTTACGGCATGATTGAAGGACAAACAAACATAATTTCGTATTTATAATATTAGTAAGGATAGGAATAAAAGTAAAGAGTAATTCACAGCCCGGGAAAAAACAATCTACGAAAGAATGCATTAAAACTAAGTATAACTAAACAAACCTCTACCGTTCTTTCCCAATCGGTGTACTCGTTGACGATCGTGTAAAATATTTCACTCAGATGATAAGTATAGGAATTTCTGACGTATGTTCTGAAACAAGCAACATTATCTTTTAAACATTCTTACTTTTTTTTACACGGTATATGCTTATGAGTAAATAAATTATATATGTGAGTATTGAAAATTCTAGTTTGAAAAACTATTAGCATAACAATTTTGCAGATTAAGAAAGAAAGCTCTCTTCTGCAGCTAAATTGAGACAAAGGATATTTTATTCTCAAAGAAAACCTTCTATTACAAATTATGTAACGCAATATTTAAAAAAAATTTTATAAAATACATTCTGAAAGGCTTTGCAGCTGTGCCTTTTAAACTCTTTTAAAGCATCAAATTACGAAAATGATTATTATAAAAAAATCATGATGCAAAATAAAAACATAAATATCGCTCGTTATTTGGATCAGCAATTTTATGTCCCACGAAAGCACTATTTTCCCGAAATTATCTTACAAGCAATCGCCCTCCTATTGTTTTATTATCCTTTAGGTTTACGAGATCCGATAAAATATGAATTATGAGAATCACACCGCCTTAACACATCCCAGAAAAGGAATACAAGAGACAAAAAGATTGTCTAGCGTATCCTGATATATCCTGATCAATTTTTAAACCTTTTAGTGTTTTTATACGGCGCGCCGCCAGAAGCATATACTTATCTCATTTCTTTTGTTTTAATAGTTTTTGGGATATAATGTAACTTGGTTATAATATTATTGCAATCGATTAGGTCACTGATCTTGAAGAAACTAATATTTAAAAAGGGGAATATTAGTAATGTTCACAACATAGGAAAAAGCAATCTCATTGCTCATATTTTTGTTTCACAGAAACAAACTAACCTCAGCATCCGATCTCTTTTCTCCGGGTCAATTCCATTCTGTACGTCATGTGCTGAAAACTTC
Source organism: Hipparchia semele (assembly GCA_933228805.2). NCBI lineage: Eukaryota > Metazoa > Arthropoda > Insecta > Lepidoptera > Nymphalidae > Hipparchia > Hipparchia semele. The sequence continues at coordinate 15,362,218 of OW121711.1, read as the reverse complement.
CACAGAGCTTCACAAGTCACAACACCAAACAACAAATCGTACTTATTTTGAAACAACCGTCTCCCACTATCACTCCTTTTTATATGAAAGTTATTTTGATTCATATTATTTAAAGGTCCAAAACTAGGAAAATCTGAACTCGAGTGTATCGTCAAAAAGTCTTTAGCAAAATCTGTTTTTATAACAACGCCATCAACCGATGGCCCAAAGGCGGTTAAAAAGTTCGGTGGGGATATGTCAATTGATAAAAGTTCTTCTATGGTTGCGTCGCGTAGACAGTCAACAATGACTTCGTGGTCTTTTGCGAGGTCCTCTGGTATTGTGCAATTCATGTGTTTCGCCAGTTTCAGAGAATAATACACTGGATCGTCAACTATTGCCCAAGAACTTAGAGCTGAACCTGATAAAAGTATGGCACGGTGGAAAAGACCTGCAAGATAACAAAAGGCTTAAAAATTATGTAGCACGCAAACATTTTACTTAACTGCTTTTTCTAGTATTCAATAAGTAATTTTTATAATCAAATTATATAGTTAAATATTCTGTAGATACAAAACGTCACTTTCAGCGCTGTTGTAGCTTATATAAATAATATGGAAATAAAATTTTACTTATCTATTTCGCTTGGTCAAATCATCGTATATTTTTAAATAAAATAATTTTTTTTGGACGATGGACCTAATAATTCATATCAAAATAGCTACTTAGTTTAGTGAATGACATCATAATCGTATTAACTATAATTAATGAGATTCAATCTCATTCACGAGTAGAAACTAATTACTCCAGAGCAATCTACTAAAGTTAATTAATCTTGTTACATTACATTTCAACAAGAATAATACATTTACCAAAACATGTGGAGCAGTGTTCAAGCTACTTACATAAATGTGTAGATAATTCCATTAAAAATATATGAACTGTTCCTTTTTCTAATGTAATCTACTTAAGGGATTACTTTGTTATGCTGGCTAAAAGATTAACAATGGTATACATTACAAAGTAACCACTTCGCCAAATTATTTGCCATTGTTATTCTTTTATTTTATGGCTGCCTCAGCGTTGAAAATGAGGATGTGTATTTAGAGAATATAAGAAAAAAAGTAATTGAGTTCAAAATAGTGCGGATACATTTATCATCATCATTTTCTTCACCAACAACAATCCATCAACGGATCACTACTTCTCATATGTCTTCTCTCAGAGATGGTTTATTTCTGTGATAATATAGAGTTTAGTTCTAATAGGGGTTAAGCCTGTGTTCTCATTTTGGAGAGGGAGGGGTCACAGGTTCGATACCGGGCACAAACCTCTGACTTTTCAGAGTGATGTATGTTTAAGCAATTAAGTATCCTGACCTGCTGCCCTAGCCATATAACAAACGTATCGTATCTGTTCCATGTCCATGATCGCTAACGCCGTTGTAGAGCAGGGGTTCCCAAAGTTTTTTTATCCGCTTCCCTAAAAGGATACGTGTGATAAAACGTTTGTGATATGGTTAAGACAGCTGCGCTCAGTAGTGAAACGTTAATAGGTGATGATAATATTATTTTTTTAAACTAACCTGGCATAACAGTCGGCGATATCATCAAGAAGTTGATACAAGCCGCGCCTGATCCATGACCCATCAGGGTTATGTTGGTAGGGTCACCGCCAAATAAGGCGATGTTTTGCTGCACCCAATGCAACGCGGCTATCTGATCCATCAGCCCGTAGTTGGCAACCCTGGCTTTGAGGTGTGGAGATGGATTTGCGTTGAGGAAACCTGCAAATTATTGCACTGTATAAATAAACAAACAAATTCTTTTGATAATAGTAATCAGTAATCAGAACAGGTGAAAGATAGTTTTCAGAATGCCAACATTCTTTAGTAAAATATTAATTGTTTTGATAAAGAGATAGATTTAGATTTATTTATTTATTGCTTTCCAAATTAAACATTATTCACATTACAACAATTTACAACAAACCTACATTTACCAAATTTACGTTTTCATTGAAAAACCCCGTTAGTGTTCAGCAACATAACATGCAGTAGGTCCCTACATTAATTAATTACATGTATGGGATATAGGCCTATATGCCGTTTGCGAATAAAATTATTATTTTCATTACTATTGTGCAATGTTATTCTGTAATGTCCTATACTACCAACGCTTATAGCCATGGAAGTAGTACTTTTAGCAGTATTATGTGACAATTGTTTTGATATGTCATAAAATCATCCTTAAAATACGAATACTTTATAATTACTTCAAGGTTGTCATTAAGCGTTGTTAGTTTAGACCTTAAATATGAACACTATGACAAAATTAAAAAGTTAAATACAACCACTCGTAATATTATTATAGCAGTAAAACTTGGCTAAGAATCTTCTTGGAAGTGTTAAGTACGTCCAGTTGGTTTTCAGTAAAATGGTAACAAAAACGCATGAATAACCACTAACGTTAGTGGCTTTCGTCGTGGGTGAAAAGAAAATGCTGACGTCACACTTTCAACACTACATAGTAGGTACGTAGCAGGCGTCAATGTATTCGGAAGTTCGGCTCGGGCGGCGTAAATTATGAGGCTGGGGGTCGAATTTTTCACTTGCCAATACTGTGGCGAAATTCGATTTGGTATTCGGCCGGAGTGCGCGTTGAGAGGAAATATTACTTGAGCTACTTTATTATGTATAGAATTCGGATATTAAATTAGACAAGAAATTGCTACGTTGCATTATCCGGTGTAATTTATGAGTTTGGTCATCAATTATTTATGATAATTTTGTGTAGTATTAGGAGTTTGTTCCCGTAGTCACCGCATCAACAATAGATTATGTCAATATACAATATATTTTTTAATTTTATAACGTGCATAGTAACGTCTAAAGATCCTCTCATAGGTTGCCTTTGTTTCTACGAAACCCATCAAAATCGTCATTCCTCAAAGAAAAAACTGTATTTGTATGATGTCGATGACCAATGACTGCCCTGGCGCAGTGGTGCGCGTTGTGGTCTTCTAACTGTGAGATTTCGGGTTCGAGTCCCGGCGGGGGCAATTTGGGAATTTATAATTTCTGAATTGTCTCTGATCTGGTCTGGTGGGAGGTTTTGGTCAAGGCTAGTTACCACCTAACGTCAAAAACCTGCCGCTAAGCGATTAAGCGTTTCAGCACGGTGGAAACCGATTAGGGGTATGGGTTGAATATACACACTGCCACACCCTTTACAAGTTTGCCCACTACCATCTTAGACTGCATCGTCACGTAACATTAGGTGTGATTGATATGGTTGAGCGAAGCAACGGCTGGATCATGCGTTATGCTCGTGAACGGGTGCCACCAACGGGAATGGGTCTACTTTATGGCTGCCCGTCTTTGTAACATGCAAATGTAGGTCTAATGCATTTTTGAAACTTCATTGTGGAAGCACTGTGTACTTAGCATAGTTTTGTTACCTATTGTAAAAAAAATTTTTTACAATAGGTAACAAAACTATGAAATGAAACTATGAAACTATGAAAAGAGCGACCGCTGAGTTTATTGCTGGCTCTTCTCGGCAGAAACAGCAGAACCAGTGGTAGATTCATCGACGATTCAAAAGCACTTGTAAAAGTTTATTTGAATAAAAAATATTTCTATTTCTATTGCAGTAAACGACTATTTTGTCATCGAATAAAAAAAAAGTTTTTCTATAGAAATACAGACGTAGGGAAGGCTGACGCATTCCTTTGTCAAGCAAGCAGCCATCGAGTTGTAAACCACCAATCCAGCGAAACCGGCACCCTGATTACGTAAAAATTTGCAACAGCAACAGCAATAGCAACGCGACAGCGATCGGTCGCAAAATGTCACTAAAAATCGTATTACGGAAGCCAATCGCACGTCTATTGCTCACGTGTCGATACTAGCGCCACTCGCGATAGGACGGCAATAGATGTAAACAAAATACACACTTTTTATCGTCGTCAGCGGTTGAATTGTTATATTTTTTATTTGTTTTGTGTTGTGGTCTGTGGTAAAACCCTCTCGAAGTATTTGGACTTCCTTTCTTCTCCATCAAGCATCTCTAAAGAAGAAAAGTACATTTTGCGATAGGCGCGCGATTGGCTTGCGTAATACGAATTTTAGTGACATTTTGCAACCGATCGCGTAGTGATTGCTGTCGTGTTGCTATTGCTGTCACTACTGAAATTTGACGTTTGAGAAGTGACGTTTGACAGCAGAAGTGACGTTTGACAGCAACGATTGCGCAATTTACGCCTGTCGCGAACCTGTCGCGAGATACGTAATAACCCCGCCGATTTCGAAAATCTCACTCGATTTATTTATTGAATCACAAGCAACATTGGATTCAGTTGCAGTACAGCTTTCAATGGCCATCTCATTTCACGGATAGAAGCCGAGCAAAATACATTTTATTATATTCGTATGCGTATTATATGAGTATATAAAGGCCCAATGATATAAAAATCAGAGATTCAAAAGCTCTAAAAATTTCCACATTTTTTAAAATGATTTACAGACGTCTTCAGCATTTGTGCGTGGACTTTAATGCTTTGCATCATATCTCTCGAAATTTTTGAAAGTGATTTTATTACGGTAATGGTAACTATATTGTAAGAAATAAATATAGAATAGAAGTATTTTTTATTCAAATAAACTTTTACAAGTGCTTTTGAATCGTCGATGAATCTACCACTGGTTCGGAATGCCCTATTATATTGTCACTAAACCCAGCCTATAATTTCAGAAGAAACACTTTTCTAATTTTGACCATATAATAGAAAAATCTTTTTACATCCTTACTTAATGCAAAAATGTATTTGTTTGTTTGTTTGTTTGTTGGTTTATTAGTTTGTTAGTTTGTCCTTCGCTAACGCTGCAACAGAGCTACAGATTGACGTGATTTTTTGCATGGGTATAGTTGAGGACCTAGAGAGTGACATTAACATTATTTCTTCTAAAGCATTGATTCTTACTAAAGCAACACAACTAAAGCAACTTTAGGCCGTATTTTATTATATTTAAGACTAGCGGACCCGACAGACGTTGTCCTGTCTTAACTATGAATATTGAAACTCTTTGACGAAATTGGCAGCACGCATTCTGTCAATGTTATGTCAAACGCCATAAGGTTACATCAAAAAAGTTTGAATTGTAAAAGCGGTTACATTAGAAATAATTTAATATGGTGGTTAATATTTCTTAAATTTTCTAATTTTACGCGCAATTTTCTTAATTTTTTCTTTCATAAGAACCTTCTCCTAACAATAACAAACACAATAAAAAAAGAATTAGCGAAATCGGTCCAGCCGTTCACGCGTGATGCGCTTACCAACACATTAAGCGATTCATTTTTATATATTAGATTTCGCTTTTAAGAGACTGCAGCACATCTTTGATAATGTATATCAACGAGTAAATCGTATGCCTTATCAATGTGGGTATTATTTGCCTTCCGATTTCACCCCTATTTGCATTTATAATGTGCGCCCCGATAACTCTTCAGACGCTTCAAAGGGTGCTTAAGATTCGTAGCAAATTGAAATCCAATAAAAAAAAGGTACTTAAATAAATAAAGTTTTTCTGTGGAGAGTTTCTGTAGATTTTTTATAAAATAAAACTAGAACACTCTTTTAAAAAAAAAAAAAGAATATTAGCCAAGCTTAAGTTAACTAATATCGTCCTAGCCCCTCCAATTAAGCGAAAAGCTTGTGCTAGGAGTGGGTACGACAATAGTGTAACGGAAGGGGTTCGAACCTGCGACCTTTCAGTTTTCAGTCTGCACCTTTAACCGTTGGGCTATTGAGGCTTCTGAAGGCTCTTGAAGGTTGATTACAAGTTCACTGGAACACTCATTTAACTAAATGTATTTTTACTAACAAAGGCACAAACATAACTGTGAAAATGCGACTGACGATATATTTATTTGGTAACGAGCGAGAAAACTTAAAGCTTTAATTTAATCAATCCTATTATTTCCTACTAATTTTATTGAAATAAATGCGAAAGCTTGGATGTATGTATGGATGGATGGAAGGATGGATGGATGATTGTTAATCAGCCACAACGACTGAACCGATTTGGCTGAAATTTGGCACAGAGATAGATTATAGTCTGTAATAAGGCTACTTTTTATGCCAGAAAATAAGAGAGTTCCCGCGGGAATTAAAAAGCTCCAATCCACGCGAACAAAGTCGCGGGAACCAGCTAGTATTTAATAAAATACAGTTTGTAGAAATAAAACGTTGCCTTCGCCAATAAGTTTACAACACGTCCCAGCAGGAATAATGAATTTGTTCGTTTGCCAGAAAATTATCTTAATTAGACCAATTGGGAATATTTTACTCCGAGCTGCGACTTTATTTCGCTTTGCGAGACAAATTCTGACATTTATTTAATGGGGCTTGATACTTGAAAATTTAATAACACAGTTATTACAGTCGCCCAAAATAATGGATGGTATAATAATAATTAAGATTAGGGAAATTAAAGAGGCCTTTTGGATGTAGAGTACCTGTTTCACTTCTGATCTTTTTTGTTCATTTTTCAACTTTTACGTTTGTATACTTTAAACTTTGTTCCATATAATATTGTGTGTTGGTAGATTTATGACGTGTCATAAGAGCTACAAGTTAGCCTATATGAAATAAATAAATTTTGAATTGAATTGAATTGTGATCAAACGAACTTTCAAGTAAAGTCCAGTCAATATTACTCAGTCGCTTCGTTCGAAGATATTATAAAAAAATTGCTATAATATGTAGCGCCCGAACGCAGCCAGCAATAGGGTATTTTACTCTTATGAAAAGAGTACTCTTATGTCTCAATTTAATCCTTAGGTGATAATTTACTACTAGAAAATTTATTAAAATTTTATTCAATCGATAAGTACCAAAACAATGCATTTAAATTTTTCTTTTTTTTTCGCTCGTAAATTGACGAAAACGCTAGATGACGTCATCTCGACAGTAAACACACTGAGTAGGTAGTTTAAGTACCTATCACAGTGACAGATTACAATAGCTTAAATAGCATTAACTGACGAGGTGCTAAATGAAAGATTCTTTATTTACAGACATTATGACGTAGTGTTATGGCGGGTGACGTTTCGCATATTTGTAGCGCAGATAAAAAAAAGTGAAAACTTTGAAATAAAATATAAACTTTATTTAAGAATTTTGTGTACTAAAACTAACACTTCCCGGTTTGTAATTACCTAAACTACCTAAATGGAATTCTGACACTTGTCATTTTATAAATCGAGCGAGTTATTTGTATGAAAAACAGTATTACCACCTGAAGTTCGATTTTACCCCAAACTATCTGTCAGGCATTTGTCATAAATATCTATGTGCGGCAATTGATATTTATTTTTCTAAGTTTAAATTATATATATAATATATAATATATCTTTTTTGTGGGATTTTTTAAATCTCTGGTAACATTAAGATACGTCAGAATTCCACGCAATTAAAAATAAGACTATAATTTGTATATTTTTAGATTATTTCTTAGTAGGAGTAAAATACCCTATTGTCACTGTGTGTGTAAACTGTAAACCAACACAGGTCGTGCTAGTTTAGTCTGACTTACCCAACACTCCAAGTCTGTAGTTCAAGGTAACTACAATAAGGTCAGTGTAGCTGGCCAGTACAGCGCCATCGTACGGGTTGCCCGAACTCAGCGAGTAACTGTCGCCGTGTACGTACACCAATACTGGCAGTGCTAATTTAGTTTCATCCACTGAAACAAACATAAGTATTTGAGTATAAGTAAAAAAACATAAGTATTTGAGAGAAATATTGAAGTTGTAACACTCTCTGAACTAAACGAAATTGATAGATGTAAAAAATTATTTTCAAAAAACAGACTTCAAACGCCACTACAAAGTACAAAAATAATTTTATTTTGTACACGTTTGTTGAAGTCGGGTCGGCTTTAATAGATCGCGTGAATTGGTTCAGAAACCACGGAGTAATCGGTGGACATACATAGGAAAAAAAAAAGATACCGGCCGAATTGATAACCTCCTCCTTTTTGGAAGTCGGTTAAAAAGTAATGCTATTTTGTGCAATTTTGCACAACAGAATTAGGGCCATCTTCTACATCATCATTTATTAGCCACCGCCGACCACAATGACATGACAAGATAATAAATAAATAGAAAATATTACTATGTACCAAAACTAAAACATAAGCATATAAAGAACGTGCACAAGGGTAGCAAGTGATAATAATTGCAGATAGAATAATTAAAATTGACTTGCCATCCTTATTCAAAGGGAGTTTACCCGTCCGAAAAAGACAGAAATAATTAATTTAATTATATCTTGTGTTGAACCACTGTCAGTCGAATTAATAATAAACTTATCATTGTTAGGACTAATTTTATATAGTCACAATATAATTGAATAATAATAATCCTTTGTACACAGAAACAAAAGTGTCAACTTGTAGCTACGAAGTTCCTTTGTAACAAAGAAAATACTAAATCAATCTTGAATTGGAACTACAAGTATTCCCAGGAGATATCACCTAGAATGTTCTGTTTTGCTTTGAAACAAGCATCACCAAGTATATGTTCAAACTAGTTGTCGAATAGCGGTGAACATTGAATCAATAAGCAGTTTTTAGGCTGCAGTTTTGAAAAGAAAAATGCATGTGCCATACAAAATGGTTTTTAAAAAACTTTTGTAATCTATGACATTGAAAAACTAACTAGTTGGGAAAATAATCCTACTAATATTACAAATACGAAAGTTTGGATGGATGGATGGGTGGAAGTTTGTTACTCAATAGATTATAGTCTAGAATAGCACATAAGCTACTTTTTATCCCAGAAAATAAGAGCCACGCGAAAGAAGTTGCGGGCATCAGCTAGTTACTTGTATAAATTAATATGCAGATGCTCGATACTTCGTTATAGTAATAAAGTTTTATAAACTTGCTCTTCGACAACACAACTTCCACAGTCAATTGATTGCTATGAAAACCACTAATACCTCATTCAAAATTAATACTCGTAACTCCCCTCTGTCGTCTAGAATGAGCTTATAGATAAACTTCTAAATACTTTACTTAGCATTACCATTTACAAATGCAAATCATATTTCAGTAATATTTTAAGGGCGAAAGTTTGTATATGTGTACGTTTTTTTTTATTCAATGACAAGATAGTCCTTGACTGCGATCTCACCTGATGGTAAGTGACGATGTAGTCTAAGATGGTAGCGGATTAACTTGGAAAGGGTATGCAGTGTTCAACCTATACCCCTAATCTGTTTCTACACGCCATCGTGTCGGAACGCTTAATCGCTTGGCGGCACGTCTTTGACGGTAGGGTGGTAACTAGCCACGGCCAGCCTCCCACCAGATAAATGTGTGTGTGTGTGTGATGTCTGCTGTGTGATAGCATATCCAGGATTAACACTTAGGCTACTTTTTATCCGTAAAAAATAAAAGAGTTTCCACGGGAATCAAAAACCTTTTAAACCACGCGGACGAAGCCGCGGGCATCACCCATAGTAGGTAATAAAGTATTTAGGGTCTTGTATAATACAAGTTTACATTATTATTCATACCCCTTAACTGGCTATCTAATTCAAATTGGCTCTACTATCTACTCCGTATTCACAGACGATCCAATCCTTCATGTCAGCCCGTTTGACGTCATGAATTACGTCATCAATATGCTGACGTGCTCATAATCGAACAGGGTCCGGTGAGCACAAAACTTGATATGTCTGTCAATCCGCTTGAATGGTTTGATATGACATGATTATGAAGTGGTCATTGCGATTCATACATCTCAAGTAGAATAAATTACGAACGAGTTATGTTGGAAAAAATGCGAAAAGCAATTCTCAGGAAGTTTTAGGTAAAATCCCGGCTCATGCATATACCTACTTTTTGTATTTATATTACACTAGCGACCCGCCCCGGCTCCGCAGAGGTGCACCGTGCAATTGACTAATAAAGAAATTAAGTTTTTCATACTAAACTTCCATCCCTTACTTTTCTAAAAATTTTCTTTCATACCAGCCTTGTATTGACAATTATTTATTACAAACACAACAAAAAAGTTTCTTAAATACGTGGAATCATCTTGAAGTAATGCAATGCGGCAATTGATTTTTACTTATACAGATATAGACTAGCTTTTACCCGCGGCATCGCTCACGTTATACGTATTCGATTTTTCAGCCCCCAATTTTACCCTTTTAGGGGTTGAATTTTTAAAAATCCTTTCTTAGCGGATGTCTATGTCATAATAGCTATCTGTAGGCCAAACAACCCGATTCGTCAGTTCCTCAGTCAGTCATCTTTTCCTTTTATGTATTTAGATAGAAAAAGAAGATTGCAATTTTAAGAAAGTAGCACAAATTAGCGCTCTAAAAATTATTGTATCTTGCTAATATTTATAGATCAGTGAAATTGATTTTGATTTTTATTTTTAGTGAGAATTTCATCTACAAATCTTCACAAACTTTCTGTGTATTGTGTTATAGAGATGGTATCGAAATTCCAGTAATTTGGTCATCGTATCCTACTAACTAATATTATTACGTATTGAATTTATAGAAAGGAGCAATAAACCAAAGGGGCTAATTCCTAGAAAAGCGACAACTCTTGAAATCTGTGGTGTTAGCGTTCAGGCAAGATGACGGGAAGAAACCGATCAAGGTATGGGTTGTATGTACAATGTACATTGCCATAACCCTTCCAAATTAACACGCTACCATTTTACACTGCATTGTCACTTACCATCGGGTGAGATCGTAGTCAAGGATTCTCTTGTCATCGAATTTAAAAAAATACTTACTTTGCAATGGCGCGAAAATGTTCAAGTAAAGACAATCTTCGCTTTGATTCTTAAGATAAGGCATCAGTCTTTTCAAATAATCTAATCTGCCTTTAGGCATTTTTTCTAATAGAATCCGATCGTCCTCGAGGTCCAATAGCTTCTGGGGACAGGAGGGCCCCGGCAGGTCGGACACGCGCACGCCGTCCCAGGGCGACGGCGTGCGTGTTGGGCTGAATCTGGAAAAAGGAAAAAGCTTCAAAATGTAACCAAACTAATAATTTTTTTAACCCCCAAAACCGACGAGGTGTTTTGAGTGTGACGTGTTTGTGTGTGTTCGTGTCTGTCTGTGGCATCATAGCAGCCGATTTTGATTTTGTTTTTTATTTTTTTTTGTTTGAAAGGTGAATTAGTCGTAAGTGTTCTTGATGGCCGCCGCCACAAAATGGCGGATTCCAAATTTTTTCACAACTCCCTCAATATGGGTATTAAATAAAAAGGCTTGACTAGTAGAATACTATACACTGTGATAAATTTCAAATCAAAGATGGCCGCCACCACAAAATGGCGAATTACATTTTTTTTTAAACATAGCTATGAAAACTCCCGACTAAATTCTTAGTCATGCTGTGCGACCCTGTAGGATTACAATAAGATTGAAATGTAATTTAATTAAGACTTTAGGTTAAATAATTATTGTAATCTGTTTGGATTGCCTAAATAAATAAATAAATTCAAATTTCAAACAAAAATAAAATCGGTTCATCGTAGCAGCCAACTGCTACGATGCTAAAGACACTCACCCACATACACACAGCCACGTCAATAACGTTTTTGCGTCGAGGGTTAAAAGTATCTCACCTGTTCGATCCAATCGGCGGCGTCGCATACGGAACACCTAAAAAAACTTCGAGCGGACTCAAGTATCTGTGCTCATCCATAGCCAAAACTATCCCCTGTAATTTCCCATATTTAGTCTGTACTATCCTACTGCTTATCCTAAACTTTACATTAGACTTCGGAATTGGATTTGATGGTGTCAAATAATATCTCTTGTAATCACCGTAGTCACTGTACCCATTTCTCTCGTGATTATAAAAGTTAGTACTATGAGGAAATTCTTCATTGTAATAAGGATTCTTATCAAAATTGACATTTGTATACTTTTCACCGGAATTCACAGGATCATGTTCGTCGTAATCTTCATTCGGCGAGTCTTTCTGTACACTATTAATATTTAGTTTGTTTAGTTTACTATTAACACTGCTTTTATCACTGTGATGGTTCATGTTTGTTGTGTTAGAATTGGCTGTTTGTAGCGATAGAAAAATAATCAACAGACACGAGTATAAATTAAAACAAACGAGTTTGTTGGTGTATGATCCGCTTTTTCTATTATTTTTACGTTCATCATTTTGACGCATCGCCTCGTTTTTAGTCCGCGCTTTGTGAAACTGTCCGTCCGGAAACATATTTCGTCATGTTATCATTTTTGTTTTGGATTTATCACTAGACTCGTCCATCGCAGACTTCAAACGTTTTGTGTGGAATCTGAAACAAACATAAATTGCATTTCATTATGGGTATAAAGTTATTTTTAAGTTTGAATTGTTCACTCTGACCGAATTTAGTGAGTACGAAAAGTTTTTTGTTCTGAAAAGAGCAACTGCTGAGTTTCTTGCTAGCTCTTTTCAGCAGAATCTGCTTTCCAAACTGGCGGTAGAGTTTTGACTTGTTAATATCAAGTTTGCTTGCATAAAATATATAAATTTGAATTTGAGTCCTCACAGACGTGCCACAAACACGCACCACAGCTCCAATCTCGTCCATTGTAAAAAGAATTATGAAAGCTTGACGTAGTTTTATTTACAAGTATACCCATAATTTATAATCGTATACGTATAGCAGCCAATGAAATATACATGAAATCATCTGTGTAGTTGGCAACCACATAGGACACTCGCTTGTGTTAGGTAGACTGTAATTTTTATTCTTGTTAACTTATTTCCTCAAAGCGTACCCCTGACGTGAACGTGCGACAAGAGGTGTTCACGAGTATTGAGTTACTTGAATCTAACAAGGCGATCGCAATTATTTTTGGCTGGGCTACTGAATCTTCAGGTTCAGGTAGATACAGTTAGAATATTCACACATGGCTCACGAAATTTTTTCCAGCGTGCTGTGGTCCGACTGAATAGAGACTTATGGATAAGAAAATAATGTTATTTATATATTTGGAATTAATGTTTGGGTAATAGTATTTAGTTAAATGGTGATAAAACGTCGTGGTTATTGCTGTCACTAGTTGGAATACTAAGTGAAAAACGAAATTAATACTAAAACTTAGGAGGCATTTAGTATAACAAAAAGTGAACAGAAGCTGAACTGAACGATGATTTCGGTTTTCTTGAGAAACTTTATGTTTTAATGGGGAAACTTAAAACTTTAGAATAGAGTAGTTTAGTGAAGTTTTGACATATTTTACCTCAACATGTAAATTTATTTTCAACAGTTTTGAAATTTACTTTTAATGAATTTAATAAACAGCGACGGATTTATTGCATAATTTTAAATTTTTTCCTTTATAAAGACTGGCATTTTTACAGCGCCTGTGGAGAAGCAATAGCAATGTTATCTTATTCTTTGATAGTATTTTTAAAGTAAGAGGCGCTAATGAGGGTAGACTACCTACCCTCATTTAATAATAATATTATTTTACAAATGTGATGAAGTATTTAAACATCAATATGGCTTGTGCTCTGTCGCTATTGTTTCAAAATTGATGCAATAAGAACACCACACTTAAATTCAGCCAGGCAGAGTTGATTGGGGTGTAATCATTTTTAGATAATTTCAGGTTCATCAGGTTGGTCTGTTTAAAGTTGTTTAACTCTATTTATTTTGCAGCAGAGGTCTGCCACGGGCCTTAGAGTAGAATCAGCAAGCATATAAACGTAAAAGTTCTTTAAAAAAACCGACTTGAAACGCCGCTACAAAGTATATCAATTATGCCTATAACATTTGAAGAGATTCCATCATCCTATCTTGAACTGATAGCAATGGGACTACCTATACCCTTTCAACAAAAAAAGAATTTTCCAAATCGGTCCAGGCATCAGTTATAATATCAGCTATCGCAAGCGTGTCCATTTTAAACGCTTTCCAGTCGGTAAGATACAAACAATTTAAGAAAAAAACTCGTTTTTTTCGTAACAAAAACCTTATTTTACGACGGTGCTTGGTACTAAAATTTTTATTATACTCTTAATTCAGAAAATGTTCTTTAAGAAGCAACTAACAACGGTTATCAAAGAGAAAAGTGGGGGTTGTTTAAAAGGATTTTTACATATTTCTTTTTTGAATAGTTTTCGACGTAGTTTTTTTTTTGCACGAAATATAATCAGAGTCTATTTATTTTGCTGACCAGTATTTGATCTGATCGAAGATAAAGTTTCTTATTTTTAATTATTTGTTGATATAGTGGCAACAGAAATACGCATTCTGTGAAAATTCCTTCTACCTAATATATCTTACCTCGGTTTATCTACCTATTTCGGTCGCGGGTATCAACTAGTTACTTAATAATTATAAATTTTGAAATAATTCTATTAGCTTTGTCCATAATATGGAATTTATAATGGAGGCCAATTTCATCCAAAACATATTATTATGCATCCATAATAAACTAATTTATGTTAGTATTGGAATTATGTACGGAATTGAATTAATTCAGTGAATCATGACGAACAATAGTTAATTATAGCCCAAAATTATTTACACTTTGTGACAGCAAAGCTATCGCATCAAACTGTTAATCGGTTTCAATCAGTTCGATACTGTGCTCATTAGAATTAGGTTTTAAATGAGTGTTGAGTGTTAGGTACTTTTGAATACATTATTAATAATTCTTATAAATAATTTTGCCACTAAAAATTATATACTCGTAAATTAAAATTATAATTCTAAACAAAATTATCCATTTAAGATTACATCCAATTTTGTTTTGTTTATTATGTAGTCTACACTATTTCTTTGGAATCACCCACTAATTTTAAAGTGTCTAGCTGAAAAGTGCTTAAAATGAGTGGAGTTTTTTAATCAGCCTTTAAGGACTCGGTTCTTTCATCACTAAACTAAGCAACACTTCCACTGAACTGCACTGCAGTCCGTACACTTATAATATAATTGTGTATTTACTAAACCAACTTACATATATTTTTTTGTTACCTACTTTAATACAGGTATTGGTGGATTTCAATTCACAAAAGATGCTTTAAAAAAGTTCATCGCATAGATAGCGCCCCTCTACACATCGCAAACGTCTATAAGGTACACACGGACTGCAGTGTAGTTCTGTGGAACAAAGTGACTGTTTGGACCGCCATACGCATACTTGTACCATAAAACTCGTATTGAGCACCAATAATGCTCTCGTGTATATAAGCTCTTAATCTGTACCGCTTTCACTATAAACATGTGCCAGGTTAATTTGCTTTAGCATCGGAATTATCTGTGGAATCCAATTAGTGCCGTAGATGACAAGCGATAGTCAATAATTACACTTGGAATTTATATGCACCTCGCTACAATAAACAGGAATGTTGTCAATTCCGAATGCGGTTAAAACACATTGCCAAGTAGGTATATTACCAGTTAAATTCAGTAAACTGTAAGTTTAATAACGATATTAACTGAATTACTGATGATACGGGTACTGGCATACAGTTATATTTTCACCAGTGAAAGGAAATTCAGGTTCAAAAAATGGTGCAATTTTAAATTATATCGCGAAACAAGCAAGCGCGGCTCGGCGCGGCACCCCCTAAAACCCTCCGCCCGTGTGCGTTGCACACCCTGCACCATAGGCAAAGCCGGTACTGGCCAAGTACTGGCCAACAGAAAAAATCAATGCTGTATTGTCTAGTTAGCATTGTAAAGTCGACATCTCCTGAGGATGCTCCGGTGTCGGGGCGTAACGTACGTAGAGAGTAGTATAAAAGTGTTGTGTCATGGTGCATGTGAATGGTGGTGGTATTGCTTGCGTGGGAACTTGGCTTTCTTGCTTGGTTGGGGAGGTAAGCGGTGCAGAATACAGATTTTTTTCTGTTGGCGGATTATAGCAAAATAATTTTAACCTTTTCTTGTTAATCATGAACTTCCGCAAAGTAACGCCTGATTCCATCCAATCTACAAACCATCATTGTTTTTACCATCAATTAGAAATCTCTAATAATTTTGAGAACTAAATAAAAACTTTTTTGAAAAAGCTGGTTGTGTTTAAAACATAGCTATTTTAAAATACTGAACATTTCAGTTCAGTTGATGTTAAAGCTTATGCCATTCAAAGGTCATATTGAAGAGTTTGTGTACACATTTGAGAAAATCGATAAACGTGGGACGCACGTTATTGCAAATAGGAGGATTGCGAATTCTACATATTAGTTTCTAAATAAAAATTCTGCATAGTAATATTAGTAGTAGATTTTTTTATATAATATGAATAACAATTCGAATCGGCGAGTATGTATTTCCGTCGCCCATGTAGATTTCATGTTTTTCTGTGAACTTTTTCAGCCACAGAGAAACCGCAATTTTTGTTTGAAATTATTCAAAAATTAAAAATTCATGATAATATTATTTTACTACTATGACTACGGAACTATACTTGTATTTATGTGTATTTTGACACGCATTTGGCCTTTTATTTCCAACACGATTCGTGTGGATTAGATTTCGCGTCGAAAATTGGTCCGTGGATTTAAATAATAACTGAAATCCCTAAGAGCACATTTATCTAGTAGGATTATAAACCCAAACGAATCAGAAATCTCACTGAAAATTTGAAAACTCGACCAATATTAGATTAGACTTTACATCGAATATTGGCCACAAAGGATTAAAATAATAATCTGACACCCGTAGGGAAAAATCATTCGGCAAAATAAAGTTCACATATGCCCAGTAGGTCCATAAAAAATTCATCCTTTATAAACTTCAGTTAAATCAACAGCTTTTCCCAATTGAGTCACTGGGCTGATCCCGCATCCATTTGGATTTCGCATCGAGCATTGGAACTGAATTAAGTTTATTTGCGTTGAATGACTGAATGTATTTTATTTACACGTGTAAAACGAAGTTATTATAAAATCAAAATAGAACCATTTAATTTTCTGTACACCTAATTACTACATCCGTTTCTAGCGAATATACAGTTAGATATACAGAAGCCACCAAGAATTAAGGTTTATCTATTTTCAAGAAACGAACAGTAAAGTTGAGATATTTTTTTCTTGAAAGTATTCTTACTTTTTTTTAATAATTGGTTCTGACTAAAAATAACACAAAAATTATTAATTTTTTATAATGATTATTAATAAGGTCATTGAACTACAATGTTCTGTTTCTACCCATTATGTGATAATCCGTGAATGGTTATGCTATGTTAACGTCGACGTACGTATCGTTTTAGACAATGATATAATGAAGAAAGGTAAACCGATATCACATTGTAGATTGCTAACAAAGCCCATTTACCAGGCTTAGCTTCAGAATACAGATGAATGTCTATTCGGTATTCTCAGCTTGTAGTGACATATCCCACACTAATACCTAGGTATATTATTGCTGCAATCCGATAGAAAGCAATTATAATAGTGATTAGGAATTACTTTTAATGACTGAGAAGCTAGGATAATAACTGTTTGGTAAGAGTAGTATCAAAATGCTCAAAATATCGCCGTACTATGTACAAAAAAAGGTCAAGGGTTTAGTCAAGTTTTACGAAATATTGTGATTAAATATTCTTAAAAATATTTTATGAAGCTAATTCACACAATATTACTTACTACACTTACCTGTTGCAGTACAATAGCAATGTTTAGTATATAAATTTAGTGTTTGAAATATTCCAGGCGTTATAGAAGTATGATAAATAAGTAGTTAGAGCGATAATAATAAATAGGTAGAAGTAATTCTTTAAATCTCTCTTTTAAAATTATTATTATGTACTTTACGAAGTCACCGTAGTTTCGATATAAATTAGATTTATTTTTTATTTTTATAACATTAAATAAGAAATAACTATAAGGTATTTCGTAGTTTGCAGAATATTTCGATACCTCCTACGTAAGTTGTTGTATCCCCAAAATGCTTACGTGACGTGTTAATTGTTATGAAGGTCAATGGTTTAGGCCGTCATTTTGATAACGATACAACTTTATACGTCTTGAAAGTATGTAAAAAAATGCTGTTTTTTTTTTAAAAAAACGAACACATAAAATAGATAAAAACAATTAATGATATAGTGCACAAAACCTAAAATGCCAATTTTGTGGGACACCACAACTTACGTAGGAGATATCGACTTATTAAAAAAAGACCGAGGCATCGCAGAAGCTGATAATAATCATAAAACATAACGAAATTTATGTTCTGTATAAAAAAAATAAACTTTTGTGGCGGATTCAATCTGCGACGTCAATCATGTCAAATGAGTCGTAAAACTTTACGAGAGGGATGTTTCAGATGAAACTATTCAGCCGTGATTCCTGATATTGTTAACACACGCCAAAAGTTGGTGAAATTTCTCATACATTTTGTGTATTAATACTATTTGAATCAATTTCAATGCTTAAAATGATAATAAAATTATAGTAAACTAGGTGATACCCGCGACTTCATTCGCGTGGATGAAGTTTGTTAATTCCCGCGGGAACTCTTTAATTTTCCGGAATAAAATGTAGTCTATGTAGTCTATGTGGGTATGAGCTGTCTCCATTTTAAATTTTAGCCAAATGTGCCATTAGAATTTATTTTTAGCCAAATTTTAGACAATTCACACACACACACACATACACACACACACACAAACAAACTTTCACGTTTATAGTATTAGTATGATAAACAAAAATATTTTAAAGTCTTTTGCTATCGTAAATACCAAGGCATACAATTAGAAATATTAAAAAAGCACGACTAACCTCAAAGACCCAGATAGCTTATAATCTAAAAATAAGTATAAAAACTGCTCTGAAATATTATCAGTGTGATGCAAAGACTGCATCAAAATCAGGCCAGTCGCTTTTAGGGACTAAAATATGAAATACCTAATATAAAAACGCATAAACAATCTGTTACAGTATCTACGATGACTAAATACGTAACTGACCGTTATCAGTTACGTTTTACTGGATCGATAAAAGATTTTTTTTTTTTCTAAATTTTACCTAGAATCTGGGTATTTCTTTTTAGACATATATTACAATATGACATCTTTTGTTTTTCAATTTTACCACAGAATACTGTGATTGACTTAACAAATAACTTACCATGTTAATGACGGATACATTGATGAAAAAGTCTGGTACATTCTTTATTCAATCAGACATTCCATCATAATTGAATAATTTGACTATTACATAACCTACAATAGGTTACGTAATAGTCAAATTATTCAATTGACTCTAAGGGAACCCTTAGAGTCAATTAAGGTAGAATAATTTTACGTAAAACTAAGTTTTGGATAATAAATTTCAATCAAAACCCCCATTCACTGCGCAATTTCTTGAAAGCAATTAGTGAAATGAGAATGAAAAGAGTTTTTTTTATCTAAAAACTTAGTGATAAAAATTTATATGTAAATATTTTTTGTGGTTAATTTAAAATGGCTTCCTGTGCTTGTTCACAAACATTTTAGTAATTAAACTCTGTGTTATCATCAGTTATTAATGCGCTTTATATGTCAATGTTTGCGGTAATCGTTGCTTTGTTTAAATATTTATGGTTCTATTGGATTTAAATAGCGGTGGCTGTGGCTTTACACCATTTCTATACTATTATTTTATTTTAATTATATTATATTATTCCACTTAAAACAGTGATGATAAAATTTATTATTAAATGAAACAGTTTTCGTTAAAATTACAGCCACTTTTTTAAATGGTTTTGGGTTTCAATCCCATGCCTTCTAGAACTTTTCGGAGTTAAGTATGAGCGTTTTAAGGAATTAAATATCACTTTACTTCCCAGGATCCCAGAGAGTCAGAGAGCAGAGTCGAACTTGCTAACGAGGCAATTGTACTAGTAGTAGATGGATAATAAAATAATCATTTTATAAAAAACATATCCACTGAATGATAAATAAATAAAAATTAATTACCACAATGTAAGAAAGATCCAGTATTCGTTACTAGATTCGGGTGACATACTAAACAAAATCTATATAACGGATCTTACATGCAATATTCCTTAGTCGGGTTACAGTTTATAAACATTTCTCTTGTAATACCCACAAGAGTGTCTATCAATGACTCAACTAGAATTGCTACAACTGCTCAGTAGAAAACTTGGAGCATACTCACTTATTTCTTGCCAGAGTCGCGAATAAATACTCCGATGTCAAAGTTTAAGTTGGAGACAATCGGCCCTGCTGCTGTCGCTTTTGTTACTTGGTAGTTGCTAGTTGGTAACTTATACGCCTGTGTACTTAGCAAACTAGAGCTTTGTTGCCGAGAACTAAAATTATGTAAGTTTTCCTTGAGACGCGATATCACTGTTAGTTGCACTCTACGACGAATATCCATTGAAGTAAAAATATAGCCCCGTAAAAATAACGGTCAGATGTTGGTATAAATATTGAACTTGTAACGTATAATAATAATAAAAATAAACTGTTGATCCTGACAAAACTAAATAGTTTATTTGTTACATTTTTAATGTATTTTTAAAAATAGCAGGCGCTATAAAACAATTATTTTTAACATTGACCATAGTCTACCATACTGGCCCAATAATAAATAATAATCAGCGTTTTTTTTCCTAGTTAACACGAGTTCCTGGGTCGGGCCGAAAATGTATTGGGTTTTACAGACAAGAAATTCTCATTTAAATCGGACGATAATAATCGGACGTAAAGTCGGTGGACCTGTGTCTAATCTCTCTCCGGTCGTGTCGAACTATGAGAGTGAGGGAATAGAGAGTGCACCTGTGTTTGCGCACACACTTGTGCACTTTAATATCTCCTGCGCAGATGGCTCATCTCCGCGGAGATTGGACGCTATGGCGGGATTTGGTCGAGAGGCTTTCGGGAGGACATTATTTATTTTACTAGGAGTACAATGTACGAGCGTTACCCAAGCAAATATAGCGGTCGAACTATTCTCTTATAATGTAAATCCAGATTACATCGAAATTAGTTTTGTATTGGATACTCGTAGATAAGTCCTTGGAATATAAATGGCGACCTTTGCCGGGGGCGGTGTCCCGGGGAGCGCCCCAGTTCAGAGGAACCCGCAATGGCAATGCGATCGATCAAATTCTTTTAGCTAATTTGTTAAGGCTTGTTGGAGTGATAAAGAGGATTAATATACCCACTTACTTTGAAATTACTTGTAGTTTCCTAAATGCCTACTCACTTAGAACATCCCACGAGCAACATTTGCATAAATTGCTTCTACATTTTTGGACATTACAAATACGAAAGTGTACTTGTTTGTTGGTTTGTCCTTCAAACACGCTGCAACGGAGCAACGGATCGACGTGTTTTTTTGCGCGGGTGTAGTTGAGGACTTAGAAAGTGACATAGAATAGAAAAAAATAGAGTCGTTTTTAACCTTCCAAAAAAGGAGGAGGTTCCATTTGCCAAATCGTTCTCTGCTAATTTATTTAAAACATATATAAAAACTGTGGCGATATTTTTTATTTCCTTATAGCTTTTGCCCGTGGCTTCGCTCATATTAAGTTCGATTTTTCAAAACCATATTTTACCCCTTTTAGGGTTTGAATTTTCAAAAATTCTTTCTTAGCGGATGCTTACGTCATAATAGCTACCTGTATGCCAAATTTCAGCCCGTCCGTGGTTTGATCTATGCGTTTATAGATCAATCAGTCAGTGAGTCAGCTTTTTCTTTTAGGTATATATTTAGGTTAAACGGTAATGTCATAATAACAAACTGCGAAAAAGGATCGTTTCCCAAATGAACCTAACCGGAAACCGAACTCGGAAATCCTAGAGAGATCAGATCTTCACACGTATAACATTGGATTAAGCTTACCCTAGATTGGGTATGGGTAGTTACAAACTCGATCACAAATTGGACTAATCTAAGAGTATAAGTAGTTCTCTAATAAAAGCCCTTGAATATAAATTACCTGCGCCCTCCGTCGGATAGATCTGACCTTTCGACTCCGCAATGTAACCCCGCTATTCGATTCATCAAAATATTTTGGCTTGTCTGATAATATTTTATTGAAATAACAGACTGGATAAACTATTCTGGTTTATTGAATAAGCAAACGGTTCGGAAACTTCAAAATGTTTATTTTTTATGTGAAATAATACCTACCTATTATGTAGTATATTTTTAACCCCCGACAAAGAGTATGGCAGTGTACATTCAACCCATACCCCTAATCGATTTCTACACGTCATCGTGCCGGAACGGAAAATCGCTTGGCGGCACGTCTTTGACGGTACGATGGTAACTAGCTACGGCCAAAGCTAAACCAGACCAAAGACAATTAAGAAATTATAAACTCCCGAATTGCCCCCGCCGGGAATCGAACCTGAGACCCCCCGTTATAAAACCACAGCGCTCACCACTGCGCCAGGGAGTCTGCATTTGGTCAGCGTTGTGGGATATGGACTAAATCCTTCTCATCGCAGAGAAGATTTGTGACCAACAGTGGACTGACGATGTGTTAAGATAAATGATTCCTCGTCGATAAAATATATTAAAGATAAAATATTTGCACCTTATTTTTACAATATTCCTCTGAGTTGTCTAAAAAAAGATCTTTTTTTATTCTTTACATAATTTCGAAATGTGAATATCGTTATAAACCAGTAGCTTGTCAGATTATACCCACGGATGTGAAGCCTATTTTAATACAAGAAACATGTTTAGTTTTCAGTACAAAGGAAATTGAATTGGGTAACTTGTAACTTAGTTACGAGTTACAGACACTTTATCAGCCGCCAACAACTTCGTCACTGTTACAATGGCGTCGGATCAATTGTCTACAGCTTTAACTTTGACATTGGGGCATCCTATCATGACATATTATAACGAGAGAGTTCTAAGCTTTGGTATAATCAACCACAGATTAGAAAAGTAAAAAGTGCGATTTGCGCTTTAAGTCTTCAATCCTGATTCGCACGGCTAGCGCCTAGAACGCTCTTCCAAGATCTGTGTTTCCTAACACGTACAATTTGGGTAGCTTCAAAACAAGAGTGAATAGGCATCTTCTAGGCAAACGCGTTTCACCTTAGAACACATCATCACTTTCCATCAGGTGTGATAGAGGTCAAGCGTGTGCCTATAATGTTTAACACTTTCATGTTTGTAATGTCAGTAAGGTTTTTAGAACTATATTAGATAAGTTCAGCTTTTCTATTAGCTATTAATAATTATTGAGTGCGTAATAAGAGGCAGTTAATCATCATGTTGTGGCCTTAGATGATGTGGCCAAAGATGAAAACAAAGCGTTAGTTTTTACTGTTCGACGCTTATACTTGCAACGCTCGAAGCGTATTCACTCGAATACGCTTCGAGCGTTGACTAACTTTCTTCTTTTCCTGCCTTTGGATTTTGTACGGAAGGGGCGTTAATTGAGCTTTAAGCACAAATTTCGCGTAACTTTTCCACGCGTTAGTCTGTATCTCGGCTATACATCAACGGTCCCATCTTAGAGATGGCCTTTGATGCCACATTCTTGGGCCCCCGTCGAATGAATTTGATTCCTAAGACTTTAACTTCAAGGTGGATATTTCTTTGATGTCGGTAGTTATTCGGAGCACGTATGGCGAAAGATTGCGTACCGTGACGAGAATGCCAGCAATTTGATAGAATTCTTCTATCCGATGAACCGTGTTATAGCTTTATATTTCGTATCGTTGAGTATTTGTTAGTTTAACGTTACCCGATGTTTCAGTTTCAGATCTTTCATTTTCCTTTTTGCTGGATAAATGTATGTGCCTCGCTTCATTCGTTCAATTAAAGTAGAAATTCTACTATCCTACAGCTTTTACTAATATTTTAAATGCGAAAGTGTGTTTGTTTGTTGATTTGTCCGTTTGTCTTTCAATCACGGTGCAATAGAGCTACGGATTGACGTGATTTTTTCATAGGTGTATTTTAAAAACTAAATCCACGCGGACGAAGTCCAAAGAAGCTAGTAATTTATAAATGTCAAATGTTTGTGAGGATGGATGAACATCCATCCTCACAAAAATTTCAGCCCAATCCTTGTGATGGGTGAACACCCATCACAAGGATTGGGCTGAAATTTGGAATGGTGATAGCTCATACCCAGGATTAACACAAAGGCTACATTTTATATCGAAAAATTAAAGAGTTCCCGCGGGAACCAAAAAACCTTAAACCTCGAACAAAGTCGCGGGTACCAACCAGCTTTTAACAAATAAATTGACATAATATCAGTTACAAAACAAAATGGTTTTAACATCTGGATAAACTCACAGCTGTAACGACAGCGTATTACAAAGTAATTACTGTACAGTCCGGTTATTATTGTCGTTGCTATTTCTGCTTATTAACACCACTACATCAGCGAAATTAAGCATTGAATTTACGTCGATTGCACCAGTATTGAATTGTGCTCTTCATTTTCAATACAGTTTTCCGATTCTGTTTAATTTTCGTGTAAATTCCACCCTCCAAGAAGTGTCTGATTGGGGTTTTGCTAATCTGGCGGAGTTTAACGCTACAAAAACACAGCTGTGTCTGTTTTTTAAATTATTTCTATACTTTTTAGTGGCGTTTGAAGTTAAGCGAATGTTTAATATTGTTGCAAAGAACAATAATTCCCTCATTCTCCCATGCAAAGGCACTATCGCGGTACTTGTTCGTAATTTATAACTGTCTAAATAGCTGGGAAATTCATATAATTACTAATTTTGGCGCGCTGCCACGGCCGCCCTGGGAACCGGCCAAGTGCTGTACTGCTGACATCAAGTTACATGATGAATGTTGTAAACACTTCCTTGGAATAGCAAAGATCGTCTACCATTGAAATAATCGTCCACTAAGCACATTACCACTACCCTTAGTAAGAGTTTATATCTCTCGACAAAATTGGTAGATTTCGAATTTCGTAAAATACCTAAGTTATAACGTCATAGTTACAAATTAATGTGGACCTACCCTCTTTTTACTTGACGTTACTCAATGAATCGTGTTTCAGTACCCACTATAAATCGTTACTCATAATAATGCAACAGTACATTTTTCAAACACACGTACATAAATATATCTATCTATGTTAGAAACCGTAGTAGTAGAGAAAAGAGGTATCCGTAAGCCTTCCGTGTACCTAAAGACCGCGTGTAACTTAATTGACCTTATCGTTAAGTACAAGCAAAGGCAGCACACGATGAGATTAAAAATAGTAAGTTGTGGGTATCCATGTTAAATTCCAATCCCAAAGCCAGAACTTGTTACAATACGTATAGAATTCAGCAAGATAAGCCGACCTCTCTAATACAATGTTGAGCGCTGTTGTATTACAAGTGGGCTCGGGAGTCGGGACCCATAAAATAAGACAACAATGGTTTATAAACAACAAAAACAACAAGTCCTCTCCGAGCATTCGAAAGCACTTTGTAAAAGTTTATTTGAATAAAAAAAAAACTATTTTGATATTTTAGCAGATTTTCAATTCAATAAAATAAATAAAATATATTTTTAATAAACCGACTTCATACGCCACTACAAAGTATAAAAATAATTTTATATTTATACTTTGTACTTTGTACACACTATGTTGAAGTCGGACTAGCGTCGCGCATCTGTTTCATCCTTTCTATTTACGCCCATCCGATTTCAACATTCGTATACAAGCTAAAATTATTTTATAATATTTTGTAGTGGCGTTTGAAGTCGGTTTTTAAAAAGAATTTTTATTTATTGTTATTTTAAGCTTTTTTAGTGTAGCTGCATAAGATGAATCTACACAATCTCTGACCGCGAGTGATTTGCTCTTATAGGTAATTAATTCATTGAGTAGTTCTGTTCTCCATTTCCGAAGATATTCATCAAATGTGATGTGAACCTTACAAATAGAAAAATGTTGAAATCGGTCCAGATTTGAAGGAGTTATGGAGTAATATAGACAAAAAAAAAACAAAAAAATAGTGTCGACCTGAGAACCTCCTCCTTTTTTGAAGTCGGTTAAAAAATGTCACAACACCCAATTTATTCCTCGATTAAGAGTAACTCGACGTAGGTGAAATTGACACTTAGACTGCTATACTCTATTCCAAGTTAGCCCGCTACCATTTTAGACTGCATCGTAACTTTCCATCAGGTGAAATTAAAGTCAAAGGCTATATGATACAAAGTATAATACTTATCTGTTATATATCTTGCCATCATCGAATAAAAAAAGTGTCTGAACGACAATTTGTTACTGTAATCTAACACCAAAATCTGCTTTTTTCTCAGAGCTCGGCAATGATATTCCATTATAAGAAATTGTAATTTCCTTCGTCAGACGAACGAAACTTTTTATTGAAAACTTTATGCAAATGCTTTTTGCCTGAATCAATGGCGAAATTAAATTACTGATACTGCGCAAATTTCGCCACCTACACTTTCTTTTTGCGAAATAAAAAATGAAAGGAATAAATTATTTCGGCCCGAAAGAGAAATGGAAAATCAAAATTAGATTTAAACAACGTAAGTGCCAAGCAAATATTCTACCGTGAGCGGAGCAAGAAGTGACAGCCAAGTGGTAAGTATAGGATTACGGTCTCTTATTCAGGGCTCACAGATTCGATCCCAGGCAGGCCCCTCAGACTTTTTTGGAGTTATATGCATCCATATTAATATCATTTACAACGGTGAAGGAAACCATCGAAAGGAAACCTGAGCGCTTGAGAGTTCTCCATAATGTTCTGAAGTCTACCAATTTAATATAATGCTTCTTTTACTTTTACTTTTTCTATCATAAATTATCAATTTCTGCCAAGAGTTAAAAAAGGCCATTGGCGTTCGCATTTAAAGGCGGTCACTGAAAATCAGCGTTTGGACACCTGGCATCCACAGCTTTGAAACTTGGCGGTTTCGCCAGTTTTGGGTCTGTGAGGCTAGGAGCACCAACACAAGCTGAGTGACTCACCTTTTGGTAGCGTTGCACTGCTGTACAAAGTAACGATATCTAATACCTATCATACCTGTGTTTTTAAATTTTGATTTATTTTGTATATTTTTGTGTATATTACTATAATTGTCTACAACCCTCTGAGAGATCTGCACTTAGTAGTGAGCAGTTGAACTCTCAAGCATGCAGGTTTCCTCCGCGATTTTTCCTTAATAGTGTTTTAAGAAGCTTGTATACCCAGGTTCTGATTTGATATTATATGATTGTAATAAAAAAAAATATTACATGTTAAGGATCGAACCCTTCTCGAGGGAGTGTTGATAATAAAATTTTAATTTTATTAAAAAAAGTGTTCAAATGACAATTCTCGTAAAATACGTTTACGATTTTAACACTTTTGAGTGAGATTGGGTGCCCAAAAATCCGTTTCGGGCCGCAATGTGGAGGGACTCTTAAACCCCCGAAAAGAAAGCCAAAGTCTAAACCAAAAAAATTTCACCGCTACATAAAGACTATACGTTAATAGTTATAAAACTATTATAAACTTACGTACCAACCTAAAGGGGCATTATAATTTTTTAAACTTTACAGAAATAAAAGTCCGGACATAAAATTCTCATGCAGTCAAAACGCACCTGTCGAGATATCAAATATACTATTTCCCGATTGATTTTCAATATTTCGAAGCCGTACGCAAATAAACGAAACGAGTTACCTCGAGGAATAGGAAAACCGTTTGTATGTTTGTTCCGCGTCAAATGTTTGCGCTGCAGTATTGAACAGTGCACTTCCCGGAGTTTCCAGTCCACAGGATAATTTGCAGCGCGGTCGAGTTTTGGTTTCGAGTATATTGCGATCGGTTTTGAATCTATTCTAGTTTAAGGGCAGTCGCTCACGGCGACTTTTTGCAGCGATTCAGTAGCGATACAATCGCATAAAGACCGCAATTCAGTCGCGATGCTGTCGCAATACAGCATCAATACAGTAACTATCTGTGAACGGCTTTTTTTGTTCAAAGTGGGAGATTTTTCTAAACTGAACTTTTCGCAGCAACAACCAAGCGATATAAAACGTCAACTAACAATCCATTACCAACTGAAACCTGCCTTTACTACCGTTTGCTCGCGGCTTTGCTCACGTTAAATTCGATTTTCAACCCCCTATTTTAGCCCTTTAATTAAAAAAAATTCTTAATGGATACCTACGTCATAATAGCTACCTGTATGTCACAGCCCGATCCGTCCAGTGGTTTGAGCTGTGCGTTGATAGATCAGTCAATCAGTCAGTTAGTCAGTCAGCCAACGTTTTTATATATTTAGATGTAATAAAGATTTAAAGAATAAACATAAGATTTCTGGATTGAAAAAAAGAAGGGATCGCTAAAACGGCAGAAATTAGATAACAGAATAGAAACGTAACAATTCCGGGGCTCAGTGCAAAGTCTTCCGATATTATACGAACGGTATCACTTGGAATAAAGAGAGGCAACGTTTTCAGGGACACGACTGTTCCATTTACATATATTTACGCTTATTTTTAGGGGAGGAGGGGAGCGTAAATAAAACGTTTTCCCTGACATTTTTACCGATGACAGAGTTTACGCTTGGCTGAGATATCATATTACCCCCATCAAAATGCTAAGAGGTTGACCTTGACCTCAGCTTCTGATTCCCTTGCATACAAAAATGTTGTTTACATTTCTTAGTTTGGAGTCAAGTGAGCAAGAGTTATCAAGGGCATCCTGTAAATATAATATGGACTGGGAAATAATGCAACAAAAATTTTAATGAAATCCCATAAAATTAACGCTTTATGCTTTATTGTTTACTTCGCTTATTTTGAGAGCAAAGCAAATAGGGGTTGTAAAGGTCATCTTGTTAGCATTTGGAAAGAGGAGTACCTGTCAAGTGAGCCTCATACAAATGAAGTGTGAATCTTATTTGACTATATTAACCGATCGAAGTACTACTAGTTGTCAGTTTTCCGAAAGCTAGAAAGATGTAACTCTAAAGATTTTACTCGTGGTTTCCTCATAATTTTTTCCTTCACCGGTAATAAGTGATATTTAAATCCAAAAAAGTAACAGATATCTGCCAGGGATCTGAACCGCGAACCCCTCGAAAAAGAAATCAGCCAACTTGATTCACTGCGGCATTTTAAGCAGGTATTGCAAGCTTATTGCACGCCACATCTACATTATTACAAATATCTAGAAAGGAAGAGATACTAACTGAAACTCCCTCCCTGACGACCCTGGCGCAGTAGTGAGCGCTGTGGTCTTATAACTGGTTTCAATCGGGGCATCGGGTTCAATTCCCAGCGGGGGAAATTTGGGAATTTATAATTTTTGAATTATCTCTGGTCTGTTCTGGCGGGAGGCTTTGGCCGTGGCTAGTTACCACCGTCAATGACATGCCGCCAAGCGATTTAGCGTGTAGAAACCGACTAGTGGTATGGGTTGAATGTACACCGCCATACCCCTTCCAAGTCAGCCCGCTACCATCGTAGACTGCACCGTCACTTACCATCAGGTGAGATCGCAGTCAAGGGCTATCTTGTCATCGAATAAAAAAAAAAAATCCCGCGCACGTATCCGTAAAAGAGTCATCGAAAAATAATAACCCAGTAAATATGGCTTAAGTAAAGTCATTACGTCGTTAAATAAGTATAAAAATTTATAAGGTGCTTAGCAGTACATTTTCAGCAACTCAGTAGGCAAGCGTAATATTAATTTCACAAATGAATACTCTCTTGTTATTTAAACACTTGCCTCCCCTTTTGATTAGCTTTCTAAATTCGGGTTCGATATCTTTTATAAAAGTCGTCAAAGAATTTCTTTGGGAACTTCTCTTGAAAGGTAACATAGAGTTTATTAAACTTTGGCTTTGGAATAAACATCAAGTGCAAGTAATAAATGTTTAAACAGTGTGGGTATTTTTATCTCATTTCCACGAGCTTTTAAGCTATTGCAGGCCAGCGTGGAAACCGAATCCAGAAATTCCGTAACGAAAATAACCTGACACGTGTTAGCCTCATGTTTAAAATTGATTACGAAATATTGAAATAGTAAAGATATACAACTTTAATGTATTGAAGGTAGGGTCATATTTAAATTGATCTTTTATTATTGGAAGGTAGTTTGATAAAAACATTGTTGCTGTGCGGCGTAGAAACTCGTCTGGCGCCGGACTGGCGCCGGGCGTCGGCTATAAATAGGCGGGTTTGACGTTGCGAATTCAGTCTCTCCCAGAGACTCATACGGCTATTGGATGCTCTCGCGTCTAGGTCGTTGTGTTTGATTAAGGGATTGCGATAGCAATCGCGCCCTAATCGAATAAATATTGTCGGAGGTTAGGATTAGTGTAATCGATTAAATTGTATTTTTGATAATTTCCCACACGTGCAGATGGTGGTTTTGTCTGACGTGTTGTGGTTAAATTGATTAGATGTGAGGTCAGGGGCCGTTATCAGGGGCGGATGGAGACGGCTGTAGGTAGGGTTTCAGCGTTTTAAGAGATCAGATCTCTTAAGGCGTGATTAGGTTTAGGCACTGATGATTCCCACTTCTGGACTGTGTGTTAGTGTTGTTGTTCTTTTACACGGGACTCCTCTACGGTGAGCCGCTAGATGACGTTGATAAAAAATGCTATGCAACCCACGTGCCACGCGTCTTTTTTTTCCAAAATAAGCTTGCGCTTGACGACAATCAATACTGGATAGCACTGACGAGGTCTAGGTTGGAGCTCGCTTGCCTAGAAGATGCCTATTCACTCTTGCCTTGAAGGTACTCAAATTATAATTGGCAGGAAACACGGATGCTGGAAGAGTGTTCCACACCTTAGCGGTTCTTATCAGAAACGTTGAATTAAAGCGTTTCGTTCGAGGCGGTTGGATTTCTACCACATAAGGATGCCAACGCTCACGACTTCTCGCAGTTCTGTGATAAAAAGGTGAAGGAGTTGTGAAGTTGGTGGTAAGTTGTGAAGTTCCTGAGCGCACTCTCCAAAGTATATCCTAAGTAGGGCTGTTGTTAAATCTAAAACATGAATACTACCTATATAATATGAATTGTGCAACACCAAATCCAGACGGAAACGCGGAGAGAAATTTATTATTTAGGCAAACAGCGGAAAACTCTCCCACGATATATTTCCTCGTGTATCGGAACCCGGTTTCTGAATTGTAAAAGCAACCGTCGTTGTGAGGTTTCGCCTCCCGAATGAGAGTCGTTCTATTTGCATACTAATACAGAAAATGTAACCATAGCTGGAGCCCAAGCTAAATCAGTGCGGATATATCTTTCGCGGTTTTGGCAAACGCTTATATAGCCACGGGAAAATTTCGAGAAAGTCTTTTTGGGACTAATATGTGTAGGATGTTGTATCACTACATAGTATAAAACAAAGTCGCTTTCTCTATCCCTATGTATGCTTAAATCTTTAAAACTACGCAACGGATTTTGATGCAGTTTTTTTTAATAGATAGAGTGATTGAAGAGGAAGGTATATATGTATAATAACATCAATTAACAGTGAATGACATAGGCTATATATTTTATACCAGTGCGAAGCCGGAGCGGGGCGCTAGTTCACTATAAATAAAAACCATATCACGCAGGTTGTACTTGTATTGGATGAGATCACGATTATTGGGAGAAACATTTGTATCTGCGCTGCAGAATGTCTGATCAAGTCAGAGACATAAGTAATACTCAAAACACCATCAGGACGGGTGGTGAATAATAGAACCATAGTAATAGCATGTCCAATCTTACAAATTCCTAAAAATAACACTCGAAATTCAAAATATCAATTCCAAATTTAAACGCCTTCGATCATTGGTGATATAACTAACCAGTCCCCTCAATGAGCCAGCCAGCAGTAAAATCTTTGTAGAGACGGCAAACTCCACATCTGTTAAGGCTACGGTATAAAATTTTCTTTTCATTGAAAGCTTTTTAAGCTTTTGTCAGCGGCTTCGCTCACGTTAAGACGGATTTTTCAAACCTCTGTTTTACCGCCTTAGGGGTTTAATTTTCAAAAATGTTTCCTTAATGGATGCCTACATTATAATAGTTATCTGTATGCCAAATTGCAACCCAATCCGTTCAGCGGTTAAGCTGTGAGTTGATAGATCAGTCAGTCAGCTAGTCGCCTTTGCCTTTTATATATTTTAGGTATTGCGTTTGACAACAATCATACTTGACAGAAATCAATGATGAATAGAAGATGCCTTTTGCCTTCAAGGAAACATGGACGCCGGAAAAGCGTTCCACACGTTAGCGGTTCGTTCAGAAATATTGAACTAAAGCGTTAGATTGTAATATATCGAATGTATTAAAAATTCTGTCACGAAAGTTAATTCATACTTTTTAGATTTATGATTATACTCTACCATAAAATTCTTTTCACGTGTAGGTAACTCGATATCTCTTCTCTACTTTTATTTCTCTATTTGTTTTCTTATAACTAGATAACTACATAACTAAAATAATTTAAACTCCTTCACATGATATTCATTTATAAGATTTTGATATTGATTACTTAGGAATTGATTACTTACTTAGGAAATTTTATAAGAAAGCTTTTATATTATAATTATTTACATATACGACAATCACATATTTCTTTATATCGTTCCAATTTTAGTACATATATGTACTGCCGAAGCGAGTATATTCACACATTTCAGTGTATGAAATAGGGTAGCTATCCCGAAAGAAGCGGGGTAAGATCTTACGTCTTAAGATAAAGTCTTGAGTAAGGCTATTTTTTGGGTTACAAAGGAATAAAATAATCTGACAAACAAACAAACATACAATACTAAAAGAAAAGCGTGAAGCGTAAAAAAACAATCGTTGTTTTGAGGTCTCGAGTAAAAGTCGTTCAATTTGCATACAAATACAGAAACTGAAGCCATATCTATAAAAGTATTTGTTTCATTTTCTTTTTGCACCCTTCATTCTTCTCCTTTTATTATTCCCTGTACTACTGTAACGGTGGTCCGTGTTTCCTAAGTTTTATAGAATTTTTTGTGACTTTTTACTTGGGTTGAGTTGTTTTTTTTTTACTTTTGACTGAGTTCAGCATAATATTATCTCCTTTTTCCTCTCATGATAATGAAATGGTATTGGTTTTTATACGATGCAAATAAAGCGATCGACTCTCGCCTGGATGGAATCTCGCCTGATGGTAAAGTGACGATGCAGTTGGTGTCAGGCAAACTTGAATGAGGTATGGAATAGAATAGAATAATTTTTTATTCAAATAAACTTTTACAAAGTGCTTTCGAATCGTCAAATGAATCTACCACTGGTTCGGAATGCCGTTCCAACCGAGAAAAACCACCAAGAAACTCGGCGGTTGCTCTTTTAAAAATAAATATTGTAATAACAATATCATGTTGAGTACAATTTACAATTAATATTGCTGGAGTAAGTTGTATCCACGCTTTTTTATCATTTACGTAATCTTCAATTGTACGGCTATGGTAATGTAAATGACAAACCAACCAACTTTGACGTTATTCCCACTTAATTACAACATGACGTGGTTATTCAACAACAAATTCCGGCTATATATTGGTGGTACGTCTGGCGCTGGAAGTGTTCATGGGGGGCGTAATCACTTAACATCAGGTGATCCACTTCCTCGTTAGCTCGCTATTCATAATATGGTGGATTAAGGTTTTTTTAATTTCCGTGAGAACTTTATAATTTTCCGGGACAAAAATGTATTTATCCTGAGTATGAGCTATCTCCATTCCAAATTTCAGCCAAATCGTTTCATACGTAGTTGCGTGAATCAGTTGCAAACATCCATCCATACATCCATCCACACTAACTTTCGTATTTATAATATTAGTAGGATTTTCTTATAGATTTTATTGCCCCATCAATTGAATACAATCAAAGATTCCTTTGACGAATAAGTAAAAGCATACTGTCCTTTAAGAGACAAACGGAATAGACCAAAAGAACGTAACGGGGCGAATAGGATATTTATTCATCGTTAGGTCCCTAAAATAGCCATCCCTAGCAAATGGGACGGTATGGGCCGGGGGATACAACCACTGATATACGAAACCTACAATAGGTAGATCGGATCGTAAAACAGTGTGTAAAAAATAAGTGTTCACTGCTACTGAATTGATTCCTTTCTGAATTAATTTGGTAATCTATATATATAAAATTCAAAGTCCTGACTGACTGACTGACTGACTGAGATATCAACGCACAGCCTAAACTACTGAAGTTAGAAACTTGAAATTTTTACAGTTGGTTCCTTTTATGACGTAGGCGCACACTAAGGAAGGATTTTTAAAATTCAACCCCTAAGGTGGTAAAATAGGGGTTTGAAAAATCAAACTTAACGTGAGCAAAGCCGCGAGCAAAAGCTAGACCTTAATAATATTATAAATGCGAAAGTATTTATTTCTTGATTTGTCCTTTAATCACACAGCAATAGAGCAAAGGATCGATTTGATCTTTTACATGAGCTTAGATGAAAACTTATAAAAACAAAAAAAGTAAAGATATTTATTTTCGACCAACTGATCATATGGTGTTAGTAATTATAAATGAAAATATAAAACTTTAACCTATTTATTAGTAAAAATACTACAACATAGAGTTACATAGACTATTTATCCAGGACAAACAAACGGCGGAATTTTTAAGAACACTAACTCCACGCGAATGAAGTCGCGGACAAAACTTAGTAAATTACATTTTCATTGTTAGGAAACTGTGAATCTTTGACTTTTGTGTATCGGTGTATAAAACTGCGAAGTCAGTGATAGAATTGAAAGTGATGCCGGCCTCTGTTATCTATCACAGTTTGGGAAATTTGGAAAAGCCATGTGGAATTTAATAAATCCAGCCTTTCTAACGTTTGAAAGGCTCAAACAGAAAAATATAGGCTTCATGATTCAAGAAAATAGGGAGTAACGCGTGTCGACGAATTGATTTGAATATTTTTTCTATAATATTTCATCGCCATCATTATAATAATGTCCTCCCAACCGAATCCGGCTACAACGGCCAATATCCACGGAGATTAGCCATCTGCGCGGGAGATATTATAGTGCACAAGTGTGTGTGCAAACACAGGTGCACTCTCTATTCCCTTACTCTCATACTCCGATGGGAGCAGTCGACTTTGACTGATAAAGGAACACAGAAAGAAAAACCACTTCACAACTCTCACAGAAAATCACAACTCTCTTTGCGTCGTTATCCTCAAGGGTCAATTCCCTTTTCATTAATCACGTGAAGGAAAGAAAAAAGATAATATATAACTAGTTACGGGAATTCGAATAGTTGTTTAATTTAATAGTCCCGTAGACCACATTTTACCCAAATGAAAAGCGTACAATTTTCGCAAGATGAACATTAAAAATTAAATTAAGCGCAGTCTAAAGTCCGTATTTGCATAACCTAATTGCAATTAGCGTCGCGAATTGACGTCATTGAGAAAGTGCAAGGTATCAGGGACTTAAAGCAATTTTGCCGTACATCTCTCGACTTACAGCAAACAGAAGTAGCGAGACAGCCAATTGCGTAAATAAGCACCGTCGTCGACGGCGCGTGGTAAACTGCTGTGGGCTTTCAAAAGTGCCGGTAGATTACCAGCAGGGGATCCACCAAAAACACTCACTAACGACTCACAACCATAAATATACTATGTAGTAAGGAATACAAGGAAATGCAGTCAAAAATAAAGTTTAAATATTACCTAAACTTATTTTAAACCTCCTGAACCATATTAAAAAAACAATTATTTACAAAATAAGCAGATTTTGTATTACACGGTTATTGTATAAACGAGCTTGCTTTTATGAATTTAGACTAATTTTATACTTAGTGCCGATTTCATGAACGTCAAGTGACGTTTAACCAAGGAATGGATTGAGCGTTCTGACAGTATTATTGATTTGCCAAAATGTTAAATTTATTACAAACGTTACACAACGTTAGTCAAATTGGCGCTTAATCTGCTCCATAAAGAAATCCCGACCTTAATACCATTCAATTTTATCCTCCCAAATGAGCCAATTAAGTAAACCTCATGATTTTATTCAAATAAGACTTTTATATTATGAACTATAAAATTTTACAACACTTTTATTACAGCAATATCGGAGAATGAAGGACAAGTCCTTAGATAAAGCTCCATTGGAATAATAATCGAATAAAATACCTTCTAAGGCCAATAATTTCATTGCCTTCTTGGCTAATATCCGATATTATCTAGTAAGTTATGTACTTACTAGTTTTATAATATAAGTTACTTACTAGGCAGACATTGGAAAATATGGCCTAAATAACTTTTAAAGATAAAGATTTTTTTAGTAATAAGTCTGGTTTCAACACTAAAAATGTCATACCAATTTTGAAAAAACAAAGTTAAATAACAGCACAATACTAGGTTACTTTACAGCCATAGTAAACTGTAGTAATAAATATAATTATACATATAATCAGGTCCAAAAGCCTTATGCAATATTTTAAATTTATTTACTCAAGTTACGTGATTTTTCGCGAAAGCGAATACTGTATGATTATTAAACTGGAGCAATATCATAGTTCACTACATAATATCAAAGTTTTCTGATTTACGAGGTTAATTTGTAGCAGCTGAGCTTGCTTCGAAAGATTAAGGAAAATTCGCTAATATTTCTTGAAGTATTGTTCAATTATGTTTTACGACCACTATGAGTTTCCTTCCCTTTTTAAAAAATACGAGATGGTTAAGCTGCGGTGAGATTTTTTTTAGGGTTGTTAAATAAGGAACTGGATTTTTTTAAGCCTGTCTAACTTCCGGCCTGTAAGTCACATCCATTTAATTCGGAAACTATTCAATTGTGAAGTAGAGTAAGATAATTAAAATTATTTTCAAAAAACCGACTTCAAACGTAAACGTACACTACAAAGTACAAAAATAATTTTTGTTTGTATTTTGTACACGTTTGTTGAAGTCGGGAGGGCTTAAATAGAAACGATGAAGCCGATTCGCGATGCTCGCGAAAATTTATCAGACATGTCTCTCATGTGTCATCAGAAGGCGAGCGTCGCGTATCGGTTTCATCGTTTTTAGGGTCCATTACTCAATTTGGCCTTATAAACAATGATAAAATAATATTGGCCGCGTTGTTCTACGACGTTTCGCTGCTGTAGTCAGTA
This sequence comes from Hipparchia semele, assembly GCA_933228805.2. NCBI lineage: Eukaryota > Metazoa > Arthropoda > Insecta > Lepidoptera > Nymphalidae > Hipparchia > Hipparchia semele. The sequence goes on along the minus strand of OW121711.1, from coordinate 15,325,129 downwards.
GTGCAGTGCCGCTTAATGTGGTACCACCCTAAACCTTAACCTTAACCCTATAGTGGTAAGAATCGCGATATGAAAATGGAAACTCAATAAAACTCAATTTGCACCAAATCTAAAATAGGTATACGTATTTGGCAGCCTCATCGCGGTTCTTTCCTTTTGTTTTAGCGGTTTATATAGCCTATTTAGATTGTTAGAACCTTTTTGTGAAGTATAATTTTAGCGGAATTACCTATTCCCTCGTATATTCAAGGTTGTAATTTGGCGGAAATTATTTCAGAACTTCTGAATAATAAATGTTTAATTTTTGAGTGCTTGGGTTCATTAAATGAATCTTAAAATCACTGGTTAATTACTTTCGAAAGGTAAAGTTATGAATAATATTAATAATATTCTACCGACTACTTATATTATATTTTATTAAGTAGAAAAGAGAGTTTAAAAGACAGGTTTTCCGTTTTTAATCTGTCCAATGTAGATATAGATCCATAGGGTCCACATGAATGATATCATCAAAATCAGCTAGTTCAGTATATATTTTTAAGAATTACGCTGAATTAGTTTCATATTTTTCTTCTCTACAGAATGTAGACAATTTGTAATAAAAAAAAGCATTTTTATTTTTTCAACGACCATAAAAAAGGAGGAAGTTGTAACGTCACTTGTTAATTACTAAACATCATAGTTATTAAAATAGGTATCTTTTGCCTTTAAAATGACACCGAAAAGCTGTTTGCTTTAAACGGCAAACGGGAAAAACTTTTTACTAGTAGGTATATGTCTCACTTTAGAATTTTTGCTCAAATGAAAAATTCAGTGGCGTTTGGAACTTTTCGCTCCAATTTTATTTGTGATACCACCCGAGCTACAAAATATTTGCTGATAGGAAATTTTGACGGGAAAATAACGCGAAATATTGCATTTTTTCATTTTATGAAAAATATATTTAAAAAAATAATAACTTTTTCGTCACTCCTTCAATAAAGCGTAAACAGTTCATGTACATAGGTATACAAAATCTCGTTACTCAGATAAAATGTAACAAATAACTAGTACTTAGTTTTTAAATAAATACGCATTGATACTGTGAATAAAGAACATGTTAGATATTAAAAAGTGTAACAACTATTGTTTGTATGGGGCACGCTCAAGGGTGTTTTCTCTTAATATTAAACTTCCTCAAAAATGCTTAAAGGATTAAGGTGGATTTCTATGCTATTCAGTGTAAGGGCTTCGACCAAAGAAATACGAAGAGTATAGGGCCTGGATAGGGAAAGAACACGGCACGGACTAACATGAATTTATAATTATGCGTATCAAAGTTCATTAAGGTACACCTCCGATCGTCGCGTCAAGCGTCAGTCGCCGGCGTCAGTGGCGCCGTGTCTGTATGTCTTATGCACTATGTAAAACTAGGGGAAGCCGATTGACCATAGCGTCACTAACGCACGCGTCAGTTTTGTTAAGGTCGAATGGCTTCTGTGCATAGTACAGACGCGCTGACGCGGGCGACTAACGCTTGACGCGACGATCGGAAGTCTACCCATAGCCTTATCTCGTCGTGGCAAAGACCTCGCTTATGGCCTAAAATAAGTATGCCCTAGACAAATGAACTGAATGCTATAATTAAGATTACTAAAAGTAGCACAAAAGATCGGATTGGATTCCTTGGGATGGGCACTTCGGGGCCATTTAGCTAATTGCCCCGAATATTTAAGGCTCAACATAAAGGTTGTTTAATGTCGGTTCTGAATACTAAGATTACCTTTGTATGTCGAAATAAGTTCATGTCTTTTGTTATTTTTTCTTGTTTTATACTATAACTAGAACTATCTATACATATGAATAAAATTGAAATGTCTGTTTGTAATATCAAAATAACAGCTTTTTACTAAATGCATAATGTAAGTAAATACGGTACTTATAACAAAAAACCGTTTTTAAAATTTTCCGGTTTTTTCATTACCAATTTTGGCAAGAGATAGAATATATATAGTCTTGAATAACACAAAACTTTTATCCCGAAAAATAAAAGAGACCTGGCGGAAATTAAAATTATATTACCTATAAGTAGGTACCTAAAAAGCAAACAGGTATCAATGAGCACGTAAAGTATATACCTTATATTGATTCTAGACCACGAAATTCAGTAGACAGTTTGCTTTCCAATAGCCAATATCAGCTGTCTGGAATTGCAGCTAGGGTAGTTTACATACAAATGTTTATTTCACTGGTATCTCTAGTGCCTCCTTAAATCGGTATACTAAATGCCTATGGGATTATTATCTAATAAGTACTGCCCAGTTATATTATTATTGAGCAGTGTTACAGTCTACTAAATGGGGTATGTTAAGAAATAGTCAATATTATTAGTTTTATATATTAAGCCTTACTGAAATTTAAAAATTAAAGAATTTGAAAATTAAAGATCAGGAAAACTACATCATTACTAACTTTAACTCGGCGCTTTGCTCACGTTAAGTTCGATTTCAAACTCCTATTTTACCAATTTTTTCTGAGTTGAGTTTTTAAAAATTCTTTCTTAGGTGATGCCTACGTCATAATAACTATATGTATGCAAAATTACAGCTCGATCCATCAATCAGTCAATCACGTTTTTCCTTTTAAATATTTGAGTGTTATAATTAAAAAATATAGCTTATCGTTTGGAAAACGGCAACTTTAGGTAAAAAGACAAAATAGATTTACGTATTATTTAAATAGTAATTTTATTAAATAGATAAAAGTAATTCAATTCTGTTCTGAACAGAGGAAACTTGCGCGTACAGCCAGGCTTGGCAATTCGTTTCGCAACTCAACTAAGTGGAAAAGCGAGAGATTTTAAACACTGGTAAACACAATTTCCTACTACATCGTCTGACAAATCGTGTCGGTTTGCAACGTCGCTATATTGCAGAAACAGACTACAGCCCACATTTTCGCTACTATAAGGCTAATTTTCAACTAAGAGGAGCTTTTGAATTAGTCATACCATAATGAAATATAGTATACCTGCTAGGTATAATAAAAAAATTAAGAATTATAAAACTACTACTAGGTATTACCCAGTAGTAGTTTAATTATTCTTATAAATCCGTAATATATAAAGAATCGCTGCCGTTTTTAAATTTGTTATAATTCTCTCAGAATATGAAACAGTGAAAAAATATAAAAACAATATAAAAGTAACACGTGCTTCAAAATAATTTAATATTTAATTTGAAATCTCTTGCTCGTAAAAAAATTAATTTGCAAGCTCTGCCCTCTTCTTGAAACAAAAGTAGCCGTAAAAATAAAATAAATTTTCAAGACAAAAGATCTTGTTTTTTTATTTCGTATAAGAAATAACGCTTTCTAAAGAACTCAGCAGATTTGTAATCTGAAACTCTTAATTAAAGAGATAAGCGAGGTAAAGCCCGAAACCATTATTGCGGTTGCACTGAGTTTGCGATAGGATATCTTATTGCACACTTGGGGCCATTTCGCAAATTGCCCTAAATATTCTAGCTTCGACCCAAAATGTTGTTTTGATGGCTTTGCTTGATTATTCCACAATATTTCTGAGCGAGTTTCATCACCCGTGCTCCCATTTACTAGGTATTAATGTTTGTATTCATGAATCTTGCTAATCTGATATACTGGTTTTACCCTGAACTAACAGGCAGATTTTGAACAAACATCGTGAGGAAACGTGTATAGCTGAAAGTTCTCTGTAATGTTCACAGAGGTGTGTGAAGTTTGTCAATTTTTATGATCCTCTTCTCAGAGAGGACCTGCGCTCACTAGTTAGCCGTTCGTGGGTTGCTAATGATAAAGATAACGATGAACGGGCCGATTGTGATGCGGTTTTTACACAAGTATAAAATATATGTCTTCTATATCACTTTGAGCGATATACTTGGAGCCAGTAGATTAGTATCACTGTCAGTTTGTTTATAGCTGTACTTTAATTTAATACATAAATCCCAAGAGAAATTGAACGGCTTGTGTAAAAGGGTAAAAGGGTTGAGTTATATCATATCGCATGTTGATTTATGATAGTGTGCACACTACAAACTTGTGTCTGTTTACATCGCATAATCCTACATTGCGGCGTCGTAAGAAGGACCTCTATCGTGCGCTCCCAAGAGCGTCCTACACAAACGAAGTTTGATTCTAATCTAGGTATTTTACCAATCAAGTTCAACGACATTTTGAAGTCACGTTCGAGAGACTGTTATTCATGTAGTTTATTAGAGTTCCGTGAAGAATTATAACCTTTCAAAATTACACTGCTTAAATATTAAAATACAAACCCGACAAATCACAGGTGCACATATGATTTTCTAGACCAAACCGCAAGCTTAAAAGTCCATGGCCTACTACTATGCCAGATTTGAGGTAATCACTTCGATCAAATACCTCCAATTTTTCAAAGCCACTGACTCTTGTAAAATAAACACATTAACACGCACACAAGCAATCGCTTACAGTGCAAGTATACAATGTACTGCTAGTGTGAGTTCTAACGTTACGCATCTACTAAAGTGATGTGGGAACACGCACACGAAGTTGATAAGATAGAGATTTAGGCTGGAATCTATAGACCGCACTCTCACTCCGCTCAGACTCAATACAGAGATAAAACGAGACAGATTTATGTCGGAGCATATTTGTGTCTCGTTTTAACTCTTATCTTGAGTCCCAGCTAAGTTAGAGCATACTCTATAGATCTCAGCGTCAATCTCAACTGGAAATATATGCAAGTAATCCTCACGAAAAATAGTGGGACTCGTTTTCGTGGATGGAACTATCTATATATAATATATATATATATATACTATCTGTACATATATATGTATGTATACATAATTATATTTCCGGATCACTGATCTCGCAATGAAATACAAATAAACAGTTCATTTTCCAGCAGGCAATACCGGCCATCGGTACCGGGTAGTGCAGTTTACATACAAATGTTTGTTTTACTCGCGACGCCCTTTTGTTTCCTTTAAATTGATACGCAATATTCTAAATGTTTACTCGTTTAGCCGTTCAAAATCACTGAACGTGCAAGACATTGAGTAAAACAAATAAAATGCTTTTTTATACTAATCGACATGTTCAATTGCACGCATATTAAAAATAAACAATTTCAAAATTGGTTTTTGTAATGTGACATATCACAGAAGCAAAAAGGTACCAACTCAGCATTATTGCAGCAAGGTTTTTTTCCTTCTCCACAGAATTGCGATAAGTCGTGAGCGTTCTTATTTATCCTTATGTGGTTGAAATGCAACTAACTCGCACGAAACACTTAAACTTAAGTTAAGTTTAAAGTTTCTAAAACGAACCTCTAAGGTTTGGACTCTTCCAGCGTCCATGTTTCTTGCCTGCTTAATGACTAGAGTACCTTCACGACAAGAGTGAATTAACATCCTCTAAGCAAACCCACTCCAACCATCTTATCAGTGTTTTTTATCACTGATTATCGTAAAGCGCAAAATCTTGGAATAAAAATAATAAATATTATCTTACTTATCGTAATCCTTATCGTTACATGAATAAAGTGTGGATGTCCAGTTTTTGCCTTTTCACGGTTCATTAGTTGAATGGAATGATCGACAAAAGGCAAGCTTGCGTGTTAAGGAACGGACATACAATATAGATAGATTACTTTTACACATCAAAGAAAAACAGTTAAAAAATTTATATATATTTTCACAAAAATATAGCTAGAATCTAATAGATTGGAATACTTGCATAATGTAGCAGTGAATTTCCATTTTAACTTTTAGTAATATTTTTACAAAAAAAGCCAATACTTTTTTTTAAGTTTCAAGGCAATTGTGTGTTAAAATATTGAAAAAACCTTTTTAATTATAAACGTAACATTGATGTAAACGTATAACTGCATTTATTGAATGAAAATCTGAAAGAATTTAAATATTTCATTTAGTCGGCAAAAACTGATCAGTTATAGTTTTAGAAGGAAATATGTACACAACAATCTCTTGAAAGCAATTTATCAAGGCACGAAAATCTAACGCTAGCTTTATACGCACAAAATGCAACTTGAAAAACTTTTTCGAGAGCATACAAAGAGCTCTTCTAAATAATAAACTAGCTGATGCCCACGACTTCGTACGCGTAGATTGAGGTTTTTTAATTCTCGGTGAGTTATCTTATTTTTTGGGATAAAGAGTAGCCTATACTTATGTTACTTTAGATAATAAATAATTTATCTCTGTGCCAAATTTCAGCCAAATCATTTCAGTCGTTGCGAGATTGAGTAACAAACAAACACCCATCCATCCATGCATCCATTCATCCATCTATCCATACATCCAAACTTTCGTTAGAAATATTTATAATATTAATAGGAAAAGAAAATTCGTGGACAAACCGGTGTTACCGATATAGGCCAAATCCGCTGTTCTATTAAATGAAATTCGTCGGCTTTATTTACCCTATCAGAATATCGAGACTCGCTTCCTCTACGGCCTTATTATAACTAATGGTAAATTTATTTTTTATTCTCTATTCATAATAGTATTATTTATTTCGTGGTAAGGAAATGGTTTCACGTCGATGAAAAAACTCGCAAATATAGTCTTTAATTTGATTTCTTTTTATCAAATTATGTAGTCTACTTTATGGGCAACGTTTTAACGTCAAGTCTGTCTGTCAGTTTATATTCATTCTGTCACGGGTCAGGAAACATTTTTGTTTTGTACATTACCTTACAAGCTAAATAAATTACTCTAAAAATATTTGACAACTAGCTGATGCTCGCGACTTCGTCCACGTGGACTTAGTATTCAAAAATTCTGCGGAAATTCTTTGATTTTGAAAAGTAGCATGTATTACTGTTCAGGTCCTCAACTATATCCATGCAAAAAATCATGTCATTCCGTTGCTCCGCTACTGCGCGATTGAAGGACAAACCAACAAACCAATAAATCAACAAACCAAAAAACCAACAAACCAATAAACTAATAATCCAATTAACCAACAAATCAACACACTTTCACATTTATAATATTAGTAGGATGGCTGAGGTATAGTTAGACTAGAAGATAATATAGTAATTGTTGTCAAACCAATATCTGCTATAGTTCACTGTATAATGCTAAGAGTCACATAACAGTTGTTTATTCGATGATTTGTTTAGTTAACTAGTCATAAAAGTCAAAATGTCAAAATTCCCAAAAAGTCCTCATGGCAGATATTGATTTAATAATCTGGGATTCATTACACACTTTATTTTTGAAGAACAATAGCCATTTTGTAATTTATATTTCCCTCTATCCTCTAAGTAAACATAAGCCTTGTATAAGGATAGGGCTTGATAGTAATGCAACTGGCGGGGTTTGAACCTTTCGATTTTTCAGCCCATACCTCAACCATCGCGCTATTGAGTTTTCAATCTTCTTTTACCAATATTCTTTATTTGGACAATGATTTTCTCCTTCAATAATTTTAATAATTTCTGAATATTTTTTTTCAGAACAGCTTCGATAGATCTGTTGCGATCTAAGCTTCAAACTAAGTTTGCTAGACTTGTTGATGCTCTACCTTGTGCTCTACCGTTCCGTACGATATTGTAACTAACGTCAGATATAAATCAATACAAGCTGCCATCCCTTTTTCAGACAACTGTGTTCCATTTTATTAAATAGAACATGCTAAGCTACTCCACTGTGTCACTATATTTTAATATCATGTGATAACTTCAGTATCGGACTAAACTCAAACTTTTTTATAGATTAAACTTATTTGCATGCTGATAAATAATAAATAATTGGTAGTTATAATTGGATTAAACACACAACAAATATAAAAAACTAGGTTTTACCCGCGGTTTCGCTTACGTTAAGTTTGATTTTTCAAATCCCTATTTGACCCCTTAGGGGTTGAAGTTGCAAAACTTCTTTCTTGATAGATTCCTAAGTCATAATAGCTATCTGTATGCCAAATTACATGCATAAGGTTTCTGCGGTATGGTTTTTACGTAAATCTAACAAACTATAGACAGATATACCTCCTACTACATTTTAAGACGTTTCTAAAAACTCACTGATTTTTAATAATTTATAACCAACTTTATTTGCAGAAAAGTTTAAATATTTGCTGACAGGTTGCGGTTATTAGAAATGACTCATAATGACTCATTATAATGAGTAACCCATCAATGTAGGTTTAGAAGTAAGTTTAGTCACAGGTTTTGAATAAAAAGTAGTTTAACTAGTACATTAATGGAAATGACAGTGACGGAAGTATGTTTATATCAAAAACTGTAAATAAAACTTATATTCTTCTTCTTCTTCTTCAACTAATGGACGTCCACTGCTGGACATTAGTCTCCTGCATGGACCTCCACAAGCCTCGGTCTTGCGCCGCCTGAATCCAGCGGCTCCCTGCGACTCGCTTGATGTCGTCTGTCCACCTAGTGGGGGGCTGCCAACACTGCGCTTCCCGGTGCGAGGTCGCCACTCCAGCACCTTGGGACCCCATCGACCATCAGCTCTTCGAACTATGTGCCCCGCCCATTTCCACTTCAGTTTCGCAACTCGCAGAGCTATGTCGGTGACTTTGGTTCTCCTACGGTCACATGGTCGCTAACTATGGGCCTCATAAGAAGGCTCAGGATCACTCAGCGGGCGATGGAGAGAGCTATGCTCGGAGTATTCCTGCGAGATCAAATCAGAAATGAGGAGATCCGTAGGAGAACCAAAGTCAACTTATATTCATATTCATGTAAATGTACATCTTGACAGCATTGTTCAATGTACCAAATAATTTTATAATAGGTAATATGTTCAACATTATGTGCCCGGATGCACCGGCTTTCGCAAATAACGTAATGCAAAATGTAAAATAATGAAAGCATAATGTCAGATGTTTCACTACAATAACTTTGTTGCATTAAATATTTTATATACTTTATATTTTGTATCAAAAAGTAAATTACGATTAAAACTCCATTACAATTTAACTTAAAGATAGCCGTTGTATAATTCTTTCTAATTGGGTTGATTTTAGAAACATTTCTTGAGGCAATAGTTAAGCCCTATTTTGTTGAAATTTTAAAATTAATTTACAAATCGGCTAAGAAATTTCTAAATAAATAAGTATATGCAAGGTATGTACACATAAATAAGTACACCTTTATTTAAAGTTGGGTAAACAGTAGTTTTGGCCAATCCTTGACAATAATATAAATACCTAAATAAAATAAGTCCTCGTAACTTTTATGATCTTAACGTAATTTTACATTGAGTTCTTAAAAGAATACTATTGGCAAACCTTACAGAAAGAACATTTTCGTTGAATAATTAAGGTCAGCCATCAAAGTAACCTCTCGGGTTGGGGCCGCAATGTTTGGGTCAATTTGCGAAATAGCCCCGGGGGGGCACTAAGTAACCCAGACATCCAACATTCATTGCACTCGAAGTGGGTAAAGGCGTTTTGGGGAATATACTTAATTAAGTTGGATGATTTGTCTTCCTCATTTGTTTATTTTTAGGAGAAATTGATGAATTTAATTTAATTTTACGAAATCGCCGATTTAATGACTATTTATTTTGTTTCTCGAAGACTTTTAAAAACATTAATCCACGCAGAAATAATCATGGGCATCAGACTATAGTCTTATAAACAAGCTATAATTCAAGAAAAAATGAACTGATCTTTAAAACTACTGAATAGATTTTGATGAAATCTTTACAGTTCGGTAAGTCGAAGTAAATGACAGCAAATAAAAAAATAATGATCACAATCCGATAAATAGTTTCGGACAAATACAACAGACATACATATATACATCTAAAAAAATTTTGTGTATTTGATTGGAAGCCCATTAGGGCTTATTAAATATTCACATAAGGTAATCTATTAAGATTACCTTATGTGAATACTTTGCAGTTCCAATAATATTACATACATAGTACGTGTCGAATTAATAATCTCCTTTTTTGAAGTCGGTTAAAAACCAGGCTAATATAAAATACTTTCTTTGAAGTAAAAAGTAAAACCAGTAAAAATCTAAACTTTGAAAAGAAGAACAATAATACTTATGTACTTTAACGTACTTTCTTACATACCGCACCTAAAAGTACGTTTAAATCCAACAAATGTAAATACGAATGTTCTAGTTCTGCGATTCTTGAAATAAACTTTCACATGAACAGATAAAACTATTTTCAGTCGGAACGCGGCTAAAAGCTTAAAACATCACGGAATTTTTTAGCCGAATGAAAATTTTAAAGCGGTTGAAATGTGAGAAATACTCGCTTATGGCTTTAATCGCTTTAAGCGAAACTGCTTTCGCGTTTCTTCTTGGCGTAGTTAGAAATGAAATGTCTATTTTTTTATCCAGTTTCATCTTATATTATTATACAGAATGTAGGTACTTTCAGTTATATCGCCTAATATATTTTAAAGAAAGCCTAAAATTATAGTTTTATTTGAGGTCTTAATATTCCCATTACATTTATCTGCTTTAACCTTTGAGTATATAACCAACACTTTAACTACTACTAGGTCCGATTTCACCAACGTAATATAAGAACTATCCAAGCATTTTGATATTCTGACAGTTTTTGTGTTGAAAATCTGCCAAAATATCTTTAGGCTCGGATAAGACTTATATTTCCAAGTTGGCCCACTAACATCTTTGACTGCATCGTCACTTACCATCAGGTGAGATCGCAGTCAAGGACTATTTTGTCAACGAATTAATAAAAACCTTTAACCGTTGGGCTATTGAGGCTTTCGCCTAATAAATTATTATCGTAGTATTGAGAGGCAACTAAAATAGGCGTCGATATTAAAATATTTACGCGTAAAAGTTCCCCGGGCAATAAAACGCAGCACTCCGAACATTCCGCCGAGGGAAGTGCCGAACGCTGTTCGTTTGTCACGACGAATTACAGCGCGACGGCTCGTCGTAAAACTCACCACTGTTTTATACAATCTCTATAAATCTCACGTTTATACCCTTTCAATACATTTTGAGAAACGAAATATTTTATCGGATACTATCTTATCTTATTTAGATAGACATTTTATTTTTCCACGAAACAATTACAAAAACTCGCTTACCAAGTAAGTAAATCTAAAAATATATGTGGCCATGGAAAAATAAGGCACTCCGCTCAGCACAAAGCCACAGCAAGCTGCAGCGCTGGTCTTTAGGGGGAACCCAAGTGCCCACAGACGTGATTCCGTAACCTAATTAAATAATATTAAAAGCTGAAACTTATAATATGTAGTTCAGTCCTATCTTTTATTTAACCATAATATAAATGTAAAAATTCGTTTTACAAAACTTGAAGAGTTACCTCGATTTCTGCAGGATCCCATCGTCAGATCCTGATAACAACGGGACCACCTGAGAAGTATATCCCTTTCAATTAAAAAAAGGATTTTCCAAATCGGTCCAGCCGTCTTCGAGTAATCGAGGAAGAAACATTAAAAACAATAATCCGACGAATTGAGAACCTTTTCAATCCGTCGAATCAAATCAATCAAAAAAATTCTCCTTTTTTGGAAGTCGGTTAAAAACTGTACTACATGGTCCTAATAAATAATGAATACTTGAAATTATAATATAGGAAGCAAGGTCTAATTTTATAACAAACTGATAGTATTAATATGGATTTATAATGGTGGTGGTAATATGACTAGCTAAACATTTTACTACGGTCTTCAAAATAACAAAAAAATCCTAAAATCTCCATAATAATACATTTTAAGCCACATTGGACCGTATTAAGCTGACCTAAATTCCACCGGCCTAACCATTGACCTTTGCAGGCCATTTAACAGTTTAGCTAGTAAGCCAGCCCTTATCAAATTGTGGGATTAAGCAAATTGAATCGGGAGATATATCATGGCGGCTAAGTAGATGTATATAATAATGGGGTAATTCCACTCACACGGATCAACTTCCTTGTGATATAGTTGATACTTGATTGGTTGATACTTTTTGGACTGATGTCTATTTATTTATTGGATAGAATTTATTATCCGCCAACAGAAAAAAATATATATGGTCAAACATGCAGTTACATGCTAAGCACCGCTTACCTCCTCAACTAAGCAAGAAAGCCGAGTTCCCAAGCAAGCACTGTCGGGGTGAAACGTGCGTCGAAAGTAGTAAAGTCTTGTGTGGTGGTGGCATTGCTTGCTTGGAAACTTGGTTTTCTTGCTTGGTTGGGAAGATAAGCGGTGCTTAACTTGTAACTGCATGATAGAACATGCAGATTTTTTCTGTTGGCGGATTATAGCAAAATAATTCTAACCTTTTCTTGCTAGTCTATTTATTTAATTTATTAGGTCTATTGTGTATTTATTTATTTTATTCTTATTTTTTATGTTCATAAAAAATTTACAAGACAACATATTTAAGAAGAAGTAGACAAAGGTGAAGCTTATCTCAAAAAAAAAAGAAATTTCTTCCAGCTTCCCTTGAAAGCTTAACTTAACTTAGCTTTATTTAATTGCTTCAAACTCGCAAAATTCCAAAATGTAAGAGTAGTAAATACTTTTGAGTTTGGATTTGAATATTATTGGAAGAGCATGCGCTGCCGCAAACTGAATTTTGATAAATTTGATAGAAAAACACCAGGTGCTTACTTTCCCGTCTGACATTCTTAGAAGAGCCAATTTCACCCAGAGGTTATCTTATGAAAAACAAAATAAGCTTGCCTTTACGCGGCACCTTGTTCCATATTATTTTCGCTGGATAACATTTTAGAGTGATATTATGTAAGTGTTTCTAAATTGCTTTTGTATTGAGAGCAACACCTGCTAAGTTCAAAGTGTTCATAAAATTTATATTTCAGGTCCTTACCTATTTTATGCAATGCGGCTTATATTTTAAGGACGGGTGGGAAAAGGGTTTCTTTGTTATATTGAGAAAATGAAAATATTTAAATTATTTACTGGGATGCGGTAATCTCCTATGACCTACATTATCTTTTACAATATTTGAAGTTTTTTTTTTTATTCAATGACAAGATAGTCCTTGACTGGGATCTCACCTGATGGTAAGTGACGATCTAGTCTAAGATGATAGCGGACTAACTTTGAAGAGGTATGTCAGTGTAGATTCAACCCATACCCCTAATCTGTTTCTACACGCCATCGTGCCGGAACGCTTGATCGCTTGGCAGCAAGTCTTTGACGGTAGGGTGGTAACTAGCCACGGCCAAAGCGTCCCACCAGACGAACATAATGAAGGCCCGTATTTTTTTTCGTTGTGAGAAAACCTGCTTGGCTGAAAGTTCTTCATAATGTTCTCAAAGGGGTATGAAGTCAGCTACGCACTTTGTTAGCGTATAACCTAAACCCTTGTTATTCGAGACCTGCGAAGGATTGAGACGAATAACGAAAAATTTTCTCAGGTACAAAATTCATAATCGTACCAATATTTCCAAATCATTTGTCAAATTGGATTGCCGTGGATCGCAATAGCAAATTAATTTCTTAGAATCCCACTAAGGCAATAACAAATTAATTTCTCGGTTTGGAAATTAATAAAGATGTTTATTGGGATTATCCGCTGTTAGAATGATCGGGCATCCCTTAGTGAGATAATTAAATTCGATTTATCTTCACAATATTATTATTGCGTTTCCAGTAAAGTAAAAAAGGGTCCAATCTCGGAATTTCAGATAAGAAGCTATAGAAACTTGTTACAGTTATCTTTTTGTTTTATTGATGACAAATCCACTATGACCTCACCTGGTGGTAAGTGGTAATGTGGTCTAAGATGGTAGAGGACTAAGGAAAAGTATGACACTCTAAATTAAACACATTCCTCTTATCATTTTATACACACCATCGTAACTCACTAAATTACTTGGCGGCACATTTTTGAGCAAAATTTTACAAAGAAATAGAAGAAAGAGGGAAAAGAAGAGAAGAAGATTTTTTGAAGAAGAATTTTAGAAAGATACTTTTTTTAAGCTCTACTCCCCGTACTTAACTCTCTCCGTATTACGTGTAGTACATTTAGGTAGGTAGATGTAATGGTGTTATATAGTTAAATTGGTGTGCAAAAGCTGGAAGCTCACTCTTCCGTAGTCAAAGAGGTGCTTGTCAAATATTCAAACAGGAAAAATATAAATGAAATATTTGGAACCAACGCTCGTATCATATCTCGCGGCGCACAAATCATTTCGACGTTATTAAATCAAGGATACGTGAAACCGAGCATTCGGATATTACGCTGTCTTTTGTTTTGCGCTGTGAAACTGTGGTAACCTGGTGGTAACTTAGAACTTTCTAAGCCACTGTTAAGTTACCTACTTACCACAGTTTTTTGACAGAAAAAAAAATTTCATAGGGGTTCGAGCTATTGCTGAAGTCATTCGCTTTATCAATGTCTTAGGAGTTACAGATTTGCATAACCTGATAAGCTCAAAGAACGGATTGACCGATTTCTATAGTGTTTTCGATTTGTTTGCCTTAATATAGGAGTGGTTAAAAGCAAAAAAGAAAATAGTAAAAAAAAACAAAAAAAAAAAAAAACAGCTGGAAAATCGAAAAAATCGTAATTTTAGGAATAACCCCTTCGGATTACTTGTTATAGATGGCGCAAGTGAAGGCGTGGGTAAAAGCTAGTAGTATAAATATCTATTAATAATTATTATCATACAAATATAATCAAATTATGATAAAGTATAACATTATATGAAAATATTAGATAAACCCTCTGATATAATTATTTCAGTGACTTGAGTGTAAGTTATCAACTACAACACCTATAAAAATTTACATTATAATACTTTATTTACGTTACATATTATGTCAAATAAATATTTTCATTTTCATACTTTTATTAATATTAGGTAACTATGGATACTTATTACTTACCTAATATCACTTTACACCTACGTAATATTTAAATCACAGCAAGTTAGCAACATAACTCCTTGGTAACGAGAATACAAAATGAAATATTCGCGTGTGCGCTTATCACGGGAGTCGCGGCTCACAAATCATTTCTGCGTTATTAAATCAAAAGATACAACGAAACATGGCTTTGAAGATACCGCTGTACTTGTTATAAGATAATAACCAGTATTTTACCATACTCTAAACAAGTAGGTACTCATCATCAAGACTCAAGAGCAACCGATCAACCTCTCCCTACTAAGCGCAGCTCTCTCAGAGAAGGGTTATAGACCATATTCCACCACGCGAATTGATGAGATCATTATGGTGAATCAGCCATGCAGGTTCCTTCAGGACACCTCTTCCGTTGCCCTCACACGCATTTTTGACAGTTCCTTCAATTTCAATGCAGGCCTGGCCGAGGTTTTGACCGTGGAAAATCTTTAGAGGACATTAGGAGAGACATACGTAAAATCTTTTGTCCTTGTGTTATATAATAATTAAATTCTCCCCATCCCACTTACCTATTTGCAATACAATGTGAAGCCCTAAAGTTATAACGAAGGTAAAGCATAAATTACGCCGCGTGAACGTGTTAACTACCCTGTCGTCTGACGTTTGTATTATGTTAACAAAATTAATACCTAATTTAATATAATGTTCTTCACAAATATTATTCTTTTGTTTTGTTACAGCAATAGATAATTTTATTGAAAGTTTTTGTAGGTTTGTCCTTCAATCACGCCGCATTAGAGTTATAGATCGGCGTGATTTTTTGAACGGGTATTTTTGAGGACCTGGATACAGGCTACATTTTATCCCGGAAAATCAAAGTTTTTACGGGATTCTTTTTTAAATATATAGACTAGCGCTTGACTGCGATCTAACCTGATGGTAAGTGAACATGCAGCCTAAGATGGTACGCGCTTGCCTAGAAGACCCCTATTCACTCTTGATTTAAAAACGCCCACATTATACTTAGTTTTTAAAACGACTTCATCTATGTGGAATAGATGAAATTGTGGGGGTTAGCTTAGTAAGCAAACGCGAAATTAAACATTTAGTAAAGTAATAAAATAATATAATTCTCATAATTTCGCATAATGATCTCATCAAAGTTATAAACGCCACAATGGGGCGGAAATTTCGTTCAGCGCAATTCTTCAATTAACCCCGTCTACGCAATTTCACGCTTTTGTCAAGAGGCAATTGTGCCCGTTCGTAATTTCGCCGTGTAGAAACTTGTTTTCGCCTATTGTTAGATATTCTGTAGTCTGAATAATATTTTTGATGAACACCTATTTTGAATATTTACTTTTGAAATCGTGTTATTTCCGTCTTAAGAAGATAATATTTCTTTATTTTAAACTTGTACCAAGTAACACTTTTGGGGTCTGATTTTGGGCTTGCATCTTTGAATATTCGGACTTATATCTTTTAACCAATTAAATTTCACTTGCTTTAACGGTGAAGGAAAAAATTGAGAAGAAACCTGCTTAAGAATTCTCCACCTCCGAGTTTCTTACTGGTTCTTCTCGGTTACAAATTCATGAATTAGAAAATGAGGAAGGTCTGGTGGGCCTGGGATCTCACTCTATACGCTAAAGTTAATACGACGTGGGAGGTGACAAGCGACTTCCGCACCTGCCGACCGCAAAAATATTATGGAGAATTTGAATTGAAATGTCACTCACAGGTACAGCGTGGAACCTTAACTTTAATACGATTATATAACCTAACTATAGGAATTATTATTTATCAAAGGGAGTACAATTAATTTTATCATTCACTAGCTTTAACCCGCGGCTTCGCTCACGTTAGGTTCGATTTTTTAACCCCTTATTTAACCCTCTTGGGGTTGAAATTTTCCAAAATCCTTTCTTAGCGGATGTCTACGTCCTAACAGCTACCTGTATACCAAACAGCTCGATCGGCCCAGTGGTTAGAGCTGTGCGTTGATAGATCAGTCAGTCAGTCAGTCAGTCAGTCAATCAGTCAGTCAGTCAGTCACCTTTGCCTTTTATATATTTAGATAATTATTATAATTTTGCAGCAGTTTAATTCATTAAGTTGACCATAGAGCTTACCACTACGTAATAATAATTAATTTATTGGTGCTAACTACTAACGCGATTTTTTTTTAAATTATAATTGAATTACATTGGAAAGTAAGTGGAAAGTAGACTTTGTATTTTTACGGATCGGACCGACCTGGACCGATTTGCAAAATTCTTTTTTATTTGAAAGGGTTTACTTCTCAGGTAGCCCCAATGTCATCAGGTCAGAATCTGATGATGGGATCCTGCAAAGAGCGAGGGAACTCTTGAAATTTTATAGGCACAATTGATATATACTTTGTAGTGGCATTTGAAGTTGGTTTTGTAAAAAGAATTTATTCGTTTATATCCCGCGGGATTTTTATGATTTTCCGGGATAAAAGTAGACTATGTGACTCTCTCAATCCTCAACTATACCCACGCAAAAAAATCACGTCGATCCGTTGCTTTGTTGGCGCGAGATTGAAGGACAAACCAATAAAAAAACAAACATATTTTTGCATTTATATCATTAGTAAGGATATATTTAGATTTGTTACACGCAAAAATCTAATTGAAATAAATCATAGCCCCGACGAGCGAGAACTAAGAAAAAAAAGTTGGAGAACGAAAGCGTCATTCGCACCTGGTGGCTACAAAAAATAATAAATCTCGCGTAATCCCAGTTAAAGGCATTTAGACTG
The DNA here is from genome assembly GCA_933228805.2 of Hipparchia semele. NCBI lineage: Eukaryota > Metazoa > Arthropoda > Insecta > Lepidoptera > Nymphalidae > Hipparchia > Hipparchia semele. The sequence goes on along the minus strand of OW121711.1, from coordinate 15,307,506 downwards.
TCAACTTTGGGGAACACTTATCACAAGCTTAAGCTTGGGGTAATTATGCTTGTTTTTGTCATTAAACTAGCTGACTATCCCTGACTTCACTCGGGTGGAAATTCTGAAAACCCATTTTTGGGTAGGTCTCGCTTTAAAAAAAACGTAGGTTTTTAACCGCGGTAATATACTTACCAAGAATGCCTTTTGTCCGTGACTTCGTCCACAGACAAAAGCCATGACATGGGTTTTTAAAAATCCTGCGGGAACCCTGTTTTTCCGGCACAAATCTAGTAGCCTATGTAGGTAAGTCTCCCTAGTCCTCAATTATACTCTTGTAAAATATCAAGTCTATGCTCCGGTGCTACTTTTTTTAATAAGAGATAGGCTTGAGATTGACAACAATTTATGATAGAACACACTCATGAGGTCTAAGTTGGGGCGCGCTTACCTAGTAAATACCCATTCACTCTTGCCTTGAAGGTACTCATATTATTCGTGGCCGGAAAGATAGATACCGAAAGTGCATTCGGCACATATGCGGTTCGTTTCAGAAACGTGTTTCGTGCGAGTAGGTTAGATTTCAACCACGTATGAGTGACAATTTGGGTATTTATAATTTTTGCACTGTCTCTGGTCTGGTGGGAGGCTTTGGCCGTGGCTAGTTACAACCGTACCGTCAAAGACGTGCCGCCAAACCATTTAGCGTTCCGGCACGATGGCGAGTAGAAACCGATTAGGGGTATGGGTTGAACTACACTGCCATACCTCTTTAAAGTCAGCCCGCTAACATCTTAGATTGCATCGTGACTTACCATCAGATGAGATCGCAGTCAAATACTATGTTATCATTGGTTAAAAAAAAAGTTTACTTCGTTTTAGTCAGGTAAAACTGGTCAACAGAAAATATTGTTCGCAGAATCACATGGTGAACATGAATCTGATATTGTCTGTATATTTGGCAAGAAACCTAATTAGGTAAAGGAAATTATTTTCCCCATATCGTTTTCTGAATGAAGGAATATAACACAATCATGTTTGCCCATAGCACGCTCATTAGATGCTCTATGACATAATAATGCTAGAGGGGATGCCTGTACAATCTTATTACTTCTTCATTACATAATACCCAGCGTTAATCCATCACTGATTATAGTGATGAATTACTATATAAGTATGTTTTTTTTTCTCAATAGCATATTATTGTCTCACTAGATGTTACCTGCAACTTAACGCCCGCGTGGATTAAGGTTTTTAATTCCCGCAGGAACTCTTTAATTTTCCAGGATAAAATGTAACCTCTGTGTTAATTCTGGATATAAGTTATCTCTATTAGAAATTTCAAAGAAATCGGTTCATGCGTTGTGAAGGACAAACATCCATTCATCCATCCTTCGCATTTATATATATGCTGTAGGGGTTCTGCCCACCTAAACTGTGGGGATTTAGGAACTGTCGATTGTGAATAAAAGGAGTGGACGAAGTCGCGTGTTTCCGCTAGTTTAACAAGAAAGTTAGTCATGCTGAATTTGACCAATAATCCCCTCTTCTCTCCGAATAAAGGTAGATACAGCTTGTGTTAGGAGTGGATATGACGGGTTGGAATTGAATCGTGGACCGGTCAGTTTTCAGTCCGCCTTTGGGCTACTGAGGTTACAATATTTTGTAATGTTGGTTCTAAAAATAGTCTGTTTTCGTCTCCTTTTGTAACCGCTGCCGAAATCCCTCCCTGTTTATTAAATTCGGGCTATATTTATGTTTATGGCCCCAAATAATATAATTTCAGACCCTTATTTACTGAGCCGACCCTTTTGCTAGATGCGTTCATATTTTCTATGACCCTAAATGACATGAGGGAAATAACGCCGAAAATTATACATTTGCTGTTGGTAATATTTTCTATCTAGAATTTTCTTTCACCATTGTCTTTTCGGCGCTGAAACGTGGACACTGACAAAGGGCTTAATCCACCAATTTAAAGTCGCTCAGCGAGCTATGGAGAGGGCTATGTTAGGAGTTTCTCTGAAGGATAAAATTCGTAATGAAGAGATCCGTAGGAGAACCAAGGTCACTGACATAGCCCAAACCATTAGTAAGCTGAAGTGGCAGTGGGCAGGCCATGCTTGTCGCAGGAGCGATGGCCGTTGGAGCCGAAAAGTTCTGGAGTGGAGACTGCGAACAAGCAAGCGTAGTGTGGGGCGCCCTCCAGCAAGATGGACCGACGACATAAAGAGAGTGGCGGGAAGTGGCTGGATGAGGAAGGCTGAGGACCAGGTGTGGTGGCGCAATTTAGGAAAGCCCTATGTTCAGCAGTGGACGTCCGCAGGTTGAAATGATGATGATGATTGTCGTTTCAACCCATTAGCGGTCCATTACTGGACACGAGTGTCCTCTCAGAAGGAGAACGGTAGGGCAATAGTAAGCCTCAATAGCCCACTGGTTACAGGTGTGGACTGAAAACTGAAAGGTCGCAGGTTCGAACCCCACCCGTTGCACTACTGTCGTACCCACTCAGGCATGCAAGTGTCGATGTTTTCTTACCTACATCCTTAAAGCAAGTGATATTTAATGCTAAAACGCAATTATCTCCAGAGAGTTAAAGGTGAAGAATTTGAATTACGTCATAATCTTCAAAATATATGAAAGGAAAAGGCGACTGACTGATTGACTAACTTACTGACTAGCTGACTGGCTGATCTATCAACGCACGGCTCAAACCACTGGACGGACATCTATTGGGACGCAGGCATCAGCTAAGAAAGGATTTTTGAAAATTCCACCCCTAAGAGGGTAAAAAGGGGCTTGAAAATTCTAACTTAACGTGAGCAAAGCCGCGGGCAATTTCATAAAAATGAACGACTTGTTTTCTGGTTACATATATAAGTAAGGGGTTCTTTGAATGAACAAAATTCCATTTTGAAAAACATCTCTGGTAGTCTGTCATACAGTAATAAACTCACCGAACAGTTACATAAAAATGCCTTAATACCTCAAAATATGAAATGAAAATATTCGAGGCACGTTAACTTCTCATAATAAAACCACCAATCATGTCTACATTATTAAACCACAACATTCTTCGTTATATCAATAAAGAGAAGAAAATGTGCTTTTACTCTTTGAAAACCTCGACGTATTTTATTATTCATACAAAATATGTGTTTATTAAGTAAGAACACGTAAATTTTTGCCGCATTCCACTTTGTGTTCGTACGCAGTGATAAAGATATAGTAAAGTCCTCCACGGTGCGTGATATAGCGAACTAGCACGCACCATAAGAAGAAAATACGTAGGTATAATTATCATAATAAGATCACGCTAATAGTAAAAAGACGAAAGTTTGTATGTATGTGTGGGTGGGTGTGGGTGTGACACACACACGCACACGCATTTGCACACGCATAAGCACACGCACAAGCACACGCACAGGCACATTCATATTCACACGCACACAAACACGCACACACACACACGCAGACACGTCAAACTTCAACCCAAGATTTAAATTGATTAAATTTAGATTGAGGTAACATTTTTTTATAGGTCCCCAAGTAACATATATAAAATTTAGCTTTTATACTATAACGAAAGTATAATTATAATTTACTAAAGTTTAGGGGTGTCCGGCAGGGGGAAGCAACTGTTATAAGTGTCCGGCAATGGATGACGAGATTTCTAAAGTTATCCCGAAGAAAATATAAAAAAATTGAGCGTACTTTACTTTAACGAATTTTAGGTACTATTTTGTATACCTTTATTATCTGTTATCTGCCAAAGTAACCACAACCCAAACTCCATAGTCGCTGGTTGTTCTTACCTGTATAGGGGACATGCACAGAAAAACTTTCAGCTTTTATAAAATGACGAAGGTCTGGCTGTCCTGGGCTCTTGGGCCATAACGCTGTTTTTCAGCATTGATTGCTTTCAAAGGTTATTGTTAAATCTAACAGAGGTGTTCAACAAAACGTAAAGTGTTTGCAAATTGTCCTTTATCATGTTTACCCGGATTATTAAAATTCAATATAGAATAATAGCGTCCAAAGAATCTCCGAAAGGGGTATTAGAATATTTCATCGTATTAAGCTTTTGTCCGTAGCTTCGTAAACGTGAAATTGGTTTTTAGGGTTCCATAACCAATGTGTAACCAACGGAACCCTATTACTAAGCCTTCGCTGTCCGTCCGTCCGTCTGTCTGTCAGCGGGCTGTATCTCATGATCCGTAATAGGCAGAGAGTCGAAATTTTCAGAGCATGTGTATTTCTGTTGCCGCTATAACAACAAATAATGAAAATAAAAATAAATTAAAACTAGAAAAGAGTTTTGTTTTTTTTTCGCCGTTTTTTGGTATGGATCCCGTTGATCGGTTATTTAAAAATTACGCGGGAACCATACGTTTTTTAGGATAAAAATTAGCTTAGATCTCACTCCAGATCATCAACAGCTATACTCAAGAAAAAGTTACGTAGATTCCTTGCTCCGGTGCTGCGTGATTAAAGGACAAACCGACATACAAACAGACAAATTAACATACTTTTATATTTATAACATAGTTTGAGAGTAAGTAGGTATGATAATAAATAGTATTGTTAATTTCAAGGTGGTCTCAAGACACTAGATGGCGCTTAACGATCTACAAGCAATGACACATGCCGCAACAAAGTAATTCTATCTAATTAATTGTTATCAAACTAGATGTCGTCACGCGAGGACCGAAATCAAAATATTGTTCTTCGTCACGCGATCCTGAATCACGCTAGCAGAGATTTCTCCCGGATTTGTATATAAACTATGTATGTACATTGTACATGTTTCAGGTTGCAACGATTGGACCATCTAAGTCCACGGATATAACACTAGCCCTGACGAAAATCTTCCTATTGCTATTCCTATACAACTGTTGCACTCAATCATTGGCAATTAGTATAGAACAAATGAATGCTCCGAAAAATAAATTGAGAGTCAACGTAAAATTCTAAACCGGCCAATTGATGCTTTCGGGTGCTACGATAGTGTGAACAGGTCTTAATATTATTTATGTTTTCTTGATACTGTAATCTAACCCTAATATATTTAGTTTATGTCAATTATTTCACTATGCTAGATTTAGTCTTTGGTTTCTCCATACAATAAATATTTCATCGGCTCTTGTGCTAAGAACATGCCTAAGCAAGTTGTCAACTCACCCAAGTGAAATAATTTATGCGTCACCTTTATAATAACTTTGTAAGACAGTATTACAAATTTTGGGGTAAATTAATTTTAAACTTTACGACACGAGTGTTTTAATAGAGTTTATAATTATCGTGTTAAATGACATCAAAAGTATTTCGTAAAACACAATAGCTTGCTCAATAGCCCAACGGAGCTATTGAGGCTTAAGTAATATTTAATCCTCGTAAGAAAAACACTAAAAATCTTTAAAAAACATACCTACTTAATATAAATCACCGTGAATATAAAACATTAGTAATTCATACATAGTAATTCATTTATTGAGAAAAATTAAAACTAACCTACGGTGAAAAGACTACTGCGAAAAAAACACAAAAAAAATTGAAGTTACCGTGCCGACGAAAAAAGTGTGTCAAAAAGGTCGTGACCCCAACGAAGTTCTTTTACTTTCACGTATTTTCAGCTTCAGTTCGACATTGTGAGAAAAATAACATTTTTCCACGTTGTCAAGTGTTTGACTTCTTACTTATGTCGCAATTAAACTTCGAGATTCGGATTTTTTTAACATACTCCTCAGCATTTTTGACCTCAGACCTTTTTGCGTAAGATTACAATCTCGGTGATTTACCGGTATTAGGAGTATAATGCGAAGCAAGGGATATGGACAACAATAATCATTGTCCCTTTGCGTCACCATCATGAAATGAAATAAAATGGGATAGGATGAAATTGATATACTTTATTAAACACACACACATATTTTATATCCGTCTGGTGTGAGACCTGGGCCTTGGCTAGTTACCACCTACCACCACCAAAACCACCACCACCACAACCACCACCACCCTACCGTCAGTGATGTGCCGCCAAGCGATTTAGCTTTCCGGCACGATGGCGTGTAGAAACCGACTAGGAGTACGGGTTGTACACTAGTACACTGCCATACCTCTTCCAATTTAGCCCGCTACCATCTTAGACTGCATCGTCACTTATCATCAGATGAAATCGCAGTCATGGGCTAACTTGTCATCGAATAAAAAAAAAACTTTATCATACATATTATCTTCTATCTAAATCTGTAAAAATAAAGGGTGATTGAGGGACTGCCTGATTGAGTGACTGACTTACTGACTGACTGACTGATCTATCCACGCACAGCTCAAATCACTAGACGGATCAGGCTGAAGTTTGGCATACAGCTATTATGACATCCCAAGTAACACACGAAGGCTGCTTAGCAGCTGAATAACGAATTCCCGTCACGCTTAAAGCTATATAAAAAAGCTGCATAAGGGCTGTATACGGCCGTATACAGCTCTTATACCTCTTAAATGGGCACAAATTATACAGCCTTAAGTTGAGTAAAAGATTACAAGTTACTCTTTATTCAGCAAATATGTCACGTGACGTAAAAGTGAAGTAGCAAACCATAGATAATACAAATCTAGCAAATTAATATAGTTCGTGGAGTGAATTGAATTTGATTGAATACGTGTGGTTATATATTCAAAGTTAAGTGCATTGTTTTCATATTTATAAAAGAAAAATGATTGGGAATGTAATTTTACTGACATTATACATATATATTACCTAAGAAAATTTTAGTGCGCCACGAAAATATTCGGTTTTTAATTAGTTTCGTGATATAAATAAGCCGTGATGAAAACTTGAATAAACAATTTTTAGTGCTTTGAAAAGAATTATAAGATAAAAAGTTGTTATTATGATATCGAGAAGTAAAAACTAATGCAATCCATTCCTAATTCATACACAAAACATCATAAAAGTTGAAAAATGAATCAGTATATTTATATAGGTTATGAGGTTATACAACAAAATGGTGGATTCATGTTAAACAGCGACGTGAATAGTTAAAACTCTGATATTCAGCAATAAGCTTCATAATAGTTCACACGTGCCCCCTTAATAAGTCAGTGTAATAAGAGTTCACAAATACCTTCTTATACAGCATTTGGCGTAATTTTATCCACTAAACAGCCCTTATTCAGCCTAAGCTGTTTAAATATCACTGACAGCTATTATGCAGCTGTAGGATCACCAGTGTACTCTTAAAAGAGTCTTAATACGCATAGAGTTTCAAATAGGTCTAAAAGTGAGTATTTATACAGCTATCTGTGCTACTTGGGATAGGCGTTGGCAAAAGCATACATTTGACTATGCATCTGCCTCTTTCATTCGCTGCTATGCTTTTGCGACATAATATATGCATAGATATAGATTATCAAAATTATAACCCTTTCTTTCAGCAAGGTCGCAGACGGGTCGAAAACAAATTCTACGCAGCATTTCGGGTAAAAAAAGGAAATTTCGATTTCAGGAACACCTGGTCAATATTGTCGATTTTATTAAAATACGTCAGATTCCCTAATTTCCGGGGGTTAGAACCTTTTGGCAAATGTGACCGACCTTTCGAGCTCTCCATGCCGTTTGGAAAATAAGGTTGGATTATTTCAGAATATTGATGCGGGATTAGTCGCGGCACACAAAATCGACGGACCAGATTTCTCCATTCTGCGTTCTCTATACTTATTTATCGGGTAAAGTATTGTTGGACAATTTGCTATTTTGATTTGTAACTAACTATAACTACCTTGTTGGTCTAGTCGTTAAGAATTTAAGTTGTAAAAGAGGTTTACCTGTATACCATTTGATCTATTATTTTATATAGTTTTTAGTGCTTTGTATAAATGATTAAGCTGTTGGTAAACCAAATGAATAAGTTAATAAGTAAAAAAATAAATGTTAGTGATTCCCGGGTCGGGCCAAAAAAATATTGGGTTTTTCTGTTTAGAAGTTGGCGGTAAGTCACCCCCGTGCCTCGGAGAGTACGCAAAGCCGTTGCACATTATGATAATCTTTTACACCATATAATATTAGTAAATATCTTAGGAGTTATCGCAAAATAAAAACGAGCGCGCGCGAAAATAAATCCAAATGCCGCGGGCCTCCCACTGACAACAATAAGCTGATGAGACCATACTACAGGAAAAACATGTACGCATAGTATACTTTGCTACCCGTGCGAAGCCGGAGCGGGTCGCAAGTATTTTATTAAGCAATGTGTTGATAATATTGACTTGATGATCAATCATAATCAGATCACACGTCCTCTGGACATAGGTCCGTTGTTAACTTGCACAAGTCGCGCTCTGGTGTCGAAATGTTGATATTTCTGTAAAATTAAACCTTGTGTAACTCTAAATAAACTTTAACCACTATGTTTATTTTTAATTATTATGAAACATTTAAACCAACAAAATCCTAACAAAGTTAATTACTTTGTAACGCGAAGAACGCAAAGCGTTGGCGAAATCAAGTTGGACATAGAAGAGCTCTCTTTATGAATTTCAAAGCTTAATTAACAATTTTCCCATCGCAATTTAGATTTTAGTTAGTTATCTAATAATATGTAGGTATATATTACGAATAAATAAGATTGAAATGTCTGTTTATGATTTAGAAATAACTGCCTCTTATTAGCCTTTCATGATCAATGTCATGCCTAAGTATGTCATGCTCTCTTTAAACATTTCTGTGGTGGTGCAGTGTGGTGCGGGTTGTTAGGTTCCCTCAAATAATATGGTTGAGCAAAGCAACGGCTGGATCATGCGTCATGCTCGTGAACGGGTGCCACCAACGGGAATGGGTCTACTTTTTGTCTGCACGTCTTAACATGTATTGGATTGTATGTAGGTATGCATTTCTGAAACTTCATTGTGGAAACACTGTATACATAGCATAGTTTTGTCGCCTATTGTAAAAAAATTTTTTTGAAAAGACCAACCGCCGAGTTTATTGCTGGCTCTTCTCGGCAATGAGGGCATTCCGAACCAGTGGTAGAATTATCGACGATTCAAAAAGCACTTGTAAAAGTTTATTTGAATAAAAAATATTTCTATTGATGAAGAAGAAGATGATGATGACGAATAGAAATTCGTCATCTGATGATGACGGATTCAGAAATCCATCATCAGCTCCGTACTGAACGCAGGTCTCTTCTCAGGGAAGGGTTTTAAGTATAAGACTACCATACTGGCGTTTGGTTTTTCAACAGGATTCCGCGTTTTTTTAATCCGAAATAGGTTGGCGCTTGACGTCAATCAAGTACTGGATAGCACTGATGAGGTCTAGTTGGAACGCGCTTGCCTAGAAGATGCCTATTCACTCTTGCCTTGAAGGTACTCAAATTATATGTATAGCAGGAAACACAGATGCTGGAAGAGTGTTCCACCATGTTCTTATCAGAAACGTTGAATTAAAGCGTTTCGTTCGAGTAGGTTGGATTTCTACCATCACATAAGAATGCCAACGCTCTCGACTTCTCATACCATAAAAAGTCTAAAAGACAGTTAAAAATAAAAGTATTTCCTCTTTTTACTGATTTAATCCTTAAGCGGCAATGGAGGAGACGATCTGTATAAGTTCTTTTTAATTTTAATAGTTAATTATCTGGCTCACTCTAAATTTTAAAATAAATTCTCGACATTACAAGTCAAGAAATTCCATTCCACATTCAGCATTCCATTAAATTCAATCCCTAAAATGAGCAAACTGGAGTTTTAACATTCTCAAAGGAATATTTTAATATAACGGAATAACTTAAAAATAAATAGCGTAGAAGTATTCCACTAGAATTCTTTATTTAAATTCCATTAAATTAAAATCTGAAGAGGCAAAAAAGGGAATTTAAGTCGTAATTGCTATTATAATATGAATATGTAAGATTTTCAGGAAATCAATTCCACGGAATAACCATTTTAGGCTGGAATCTTCACTTACCATCAGGTGAGATCGCAGTCAATCGCTAGTCTATATATTAAAAAAAAACATTGAAAAAATTACAGATTAAAAATTATATTTTAAAAAACACGTCAAAATGGCAGGCTACTGTTAGTTTCAAACAGAAAAGTTAAATAAACGGTACTCATTTAACTTCATGTAGGTACCTAGTCCTACAGAGCTGCCTCGTGTTACTCTCTCTAAACTTTTCAAACAAACTATTATTTTAGGCTCACATCGCGAACACTCGTAACCTAAAGCCATGTACGGACTATGTGTACCAGTAAACAAGTAGTTTAGCCAGTTAAACAAGCGTACAAATCGATACGTGTACTATATTTTGGACTGCCGTGAGTTTCAGCCACAAATGTACGCAATCGCGAGGTGAACCAATCCACCAGCTATATCGTATTCAGTATTCATCATAATTATCAATTAATAAATATATCCCACAACGTGGGCATCTTATGACAATGCAGTCTAAGATGGTAGCGGGCTAACTTGGAAGGGGTATGGCAGTGTACATTCAACCTATCCCCCTAATCGGTGGTAACTAATCACGGCCAAAGCGTCCCACCAGACCAGACCAGAGACAATTCAGAAATTATAAATTCCCAAATTACCCCCACCGGGAATCGAATCTGAGAACTCCCAGTTATAAGACCACAGCGTTCACCACTACGCCAGGGAGGTTGGCAAAATAATGTACATCGGTTACCTTAGTTCTTTGGTGAGTCGATATTTCATGTTTCTTTATTTTGCATTTCATACATATACACATGAGACTATGTAAGGGTATGGCAAACAAATAAAGGTCATCCTTATGGTAATAGTATGTTTATGGGTGAATAGCTTCATTTCGTATTCGCCCGCCAATAATTAATAGCGTCGATGGGCGTAAGGGGTATGTGTATATATTTTGTTTCGCTATCATATGCATCAAAATGTACAAACTACGTATAGTTTACACAGATTAGGTATAACCTAATATGTGTACATTGTGTACTGTGCTACGAGCAGCGAGTTCTAGGGTACGCTTTTCTAAATACCCTAGAACGTGACCTTAGAACGCGTAGTCCGTAGATGGCTGTAGAACCGCCGTACAGCACAATGATTCAATACTAACTCGACTCAAAGTAAATAATTGAAATGGTATAAACAGTGTAAATACGATGTGGGGACGATTCGCGGCGGACGGGTGTTAATTTAAAGGTTTAGTGTACGTTGAACTTTACAGAATTAAATTTCGATTTAAATGGCTAAAATCTTGCCGCTTAAGTGCTCTACATTTGCAAATTAGTGTATAGGTACAAAACCGCATGATATATACCTAGCTCCGAAACGCAGTGGTTTTAGCGATTTTTGCAAAAAAAATGTCCTGATGCTATACTATAATAACGTCCGTATAATTGCTTTGCTATTGTTGATCGGTAGGTACTCCTTTATTAGTATGGAAATTAACAACCGTTCTGACGTACTATAAGATCTCAGAACAATATACATTCGAATCACAAATTCGATTTTCAAATGGTCGTCATTTATGTCAATTTCAGTAATACATACATATAAAATCTGTATGCTCTATGCATACAGATTTTTTTAAAGAATATTAGCCAAGTGAACTTGATTTATATTATCCTCTCCCCTCCAAATAAGCGCAAAGCTTGTGTTAGGAGTGGGTACGACAGTAGTGGCAATGGGTGGGGTTCGAACTTCCGACCTTTCAGTTTTCAGTCAGCACCTATAACCGTTAGGCTATTGAGGCATTTTTCGTCACGTGATTCGAATGCTAAAGAAAGGTTAGTTGCATTTTTTTAGCGAGTAAACGAGCAGGCGGGTCACGTGATGTTAAGTGATTACCGCCGCCCATATGAACATTTGTAGCACCTGAGGCACCACCAATGCGTTGCCGGCTTTTCAGAAATTTGTTGGTCCACCCCTTGAATAACCTTATGTTGTTAAAAGTGGGAACACCGTCGCAGGAAGTTGGTTCCATAGATTCAAATTTGATTAACCTCTAGTTAAATCTGAAAAATTAGGCACCCCTGTCATTGCGGCCCCTGTTACAATGTACGGGGAAAAGTACGTGTATACGAGCTTAAAAAGGGTGGCCGTGCAAAACCTTTTAAAGGAAGTAGGTCAGCTTCCACTATGACATAGGAATGGGGCTGTTTTCAGCATTATCTCCGTAATGTGTGATATGCCATGCTTTAATGGGAAGCCTACAATACATTATAAGAAAATGAAGGATATACGAGTACTTTTACTAGACTTTAGTGCTTACTTCACTATCGCTGAGGTACTTAACAGAGGAATAAATTGGATATTTTGATTGTTTTTGTATAAAAAAAAATTGCCAAAACAAGAAAATTATTATTAATCGGTTAAACGTTACTTGACAATGGTCAAATTGGCACTAAGAATTTTTTTTTATTTAAAGAGTATTAGCCAAGCTCAACTTGACTTATATTCTCCTCTCCCCTTCAATTAAGCGAAAAGCTTGTGCTGGGGTGGGTACGACAATAGTGCAACGGGTGGGATTCGAACCTGTGACCTTTCGGTTTTCAGTCCGCACCTTTAACCGTTGGGCTATTGAGGCTTCAATTAGTGATTTATACTCATACTCTCAAAAACTAGATGATGCCCGCGACTTCGTCCGCATGGATTAATACATGTTTTCAATTTCCGCGGGAACTCTTTAATTTTTTAATTTTAAATTTTTGGAGATTAAATGTAGCCTATGTGTTATTCCTAGGTACGAGCTATCCCCATTCAAAATTTTTGCAAAATGAGTACATTCGTTCTGGCGGAGTAACAAACACACACACACACACACAAAGTTTCGCCTTTATAATATTAGTGTGGTGTGTTATAATGGCTATTGCTCGATGCGAAAATATACCTGCAAAAATATATTCGCGAATATCGAACAAGCCCGAAGTGACAGTGCTGTGCATACATCAGCAACGATACTGTTAGCATAAAATACAAAAGCTTTTAAAGTAGGAGTTCTGTTAGCGTTTCACGTTGAACAAAGGAGGTGTCGATCAATTGGTTTTAAAAAATAATGGCAAACACAATTCGTTTTCACATTTATAGGTGCGAGAAAGTGTCTTTATAACTGAAAATACTATGCAATGAGGTGTGACTGTGAAATATCTCTCGGAGACAAGATGTAGTCTTTTGATGCGACACTATTGCATAAAGTAACATTCTCACACGCAGATAAACTTCTTAGCGATAAGGCCGCCATTTGTGCTCATTTTGTTTATTCATTTCATTTTTATTCCATAAAGAACTACTTTTTTTACTTGATGATAAGATCGCTCTTGACTGCTAGCTCAGCTGATGGTAAGTAACGATGTAGTTTAAGGTAGTAGCGGGCTAACTTGCAATTAAGATAAGGTAAGGTTTTAATTAAAATTGCCATATTATACCGCGACGGAGAAACGGATTGACGTGATTTTTAGTACATTTTTTGCACTGGTATTAAGACTTTGAGGTTGACATAGGCTACCCTTCAAAAATCTTACTTCAAGTCACGGGCAAAAGCTAGTAATAAACTTGAACAAAAATTCTTGAAAGGACGAAGAAAATGAACTCAATTTAGTGGAAATATTCTCATAAAATATCTGTATTAAAATTACCGAAAAGCTTCGTAGCGATTGTCGCCTGAAGAAATTAATTTATCAAATGGAGTAGCAATGAAGTAGCGAAAATTGTTTCCTGGAATTCCACGGAATCCTCGCTTGGCAATTCACTTATTCAGTGTTATTTCGCTCAGATCTCTATACCGAGGGATTAGTTGCGTAACACATTCAAATAACGTCTGGAATTTTCGGCAACACATTGTACAGAAATTAGGTACCTATCCAAGTGCGTGCTTTACATAACTTTACATAATCATTATATTAATATTATAGCCTAGCTGTGGTTAGAACTGCGGTATTCTATTCCAAGGGTTGTGGGTTCGACCCCGACCTGAGGAGTCCGACCTCTGACTTTTCGGAGTTATCTGCAGTTTAGCCAATTACTTGGCACATACGTACTTCAACGGGGAAACCTACACGCCTGAAATTCCTCCACAATATTCTCAAAGATGTGTTAAGTCTGCTGATTCAACAAGTTGGTACATCATACACTTTTTGAAAATCAAAAATTTGCTGTGTTTTCACAGCATAATCGTTATGCTAGAGAGGTTCTGGTAAAAACCTATTCCAAACGGTCGAGGAAAAACCCACAACCTGTCGGCTATACATTTTGCTATCACCATCTTACAGTTTTAATAAAAATATCTAACTAGTTGATCTATGATTAAGCTACTAGAGCAACTATATGATTAAGCTACTAGAGCTACAACCCAAGCTTTCTTCATTCAATATTTTTTTATTATAATAAGATTTTTCAATAGGTTTTAGTTTCAAGGTTTTAGTTGAATAAAACTTTTATATTAACTTAGTTATGAGTATCCGAAAATTATAACACATTTATGTATTTCTCTAGAAAGTTCGATAACATTCAACCCTGTAAACATTGGTCTTAATAATTTTATTTGTATTTTATAACAGAAAAAACGGAAAAATATTTTGTTATTTACTTTTCGGAAAATGTTATTGAGCAAGAAAACAAAGCAATTTATCGTTGTTGACATAATACTTAAACCAAATTCACTTTGCCGAAACACTCAAATGTTAATCACAGTTTAGTAACCATACAGCTAGGAAAGGTATACAAAAGCGGAATTTCAATGTCAAAGTAACGGTGAGTACGAGTCATGTCAAAAGAGAACATTTAGGCAAGTGCAATCATAGATATATTACGACTTTCCACTTACATAGCAAATGATTATTTGATCCCTTTCGTGACCTCTTTTATATGAGAGAAGAAATAATCAGGAGCTATAAATATTGTTATAAAATTTTGATTGATTTTATTGATATAAAAATATTGTTAAATAGGTATGTTTTACTCAGAACTGGACTGCGATCTTTTGCCGCTTGAATCTAGGGGCTTTCTATGACCTGTTTGATGTCGTCTATCCCACCATACTCCTACCATACCATACTTCTTGCCCATTGCCACTTCAGCTAAGTAACTTATTGAGTTAGGTCGGTAACTCGGGTCCTACATTTATCTTCACTTCTGATTTGATGATTTAGAAAAACTCGTAGAATAACGAGTTCCACGTATATCGGGCACTAGACTACAAAACAATGCAAATATAATAGCAGTGAGTGCAATGAGTTTCCTAACTGTACGATAGCTAAACTACGATATTGATACGAATAAAACATCTGTTCCAAATAATTAGAAACGTGGCAGCGTACCGATTTTACGCGTCGCCAGTTTTTAATTAAAAGTACGTAAAGCTCGACTCGCGGCTGACTTCGTGATCCCTTTTAGATAGTGTTTGCGTTTGATTCAGAGTAGGTAAATAGCGCACTGGAAATAGGGTTTTATAATTTAACTAGCTTTTGCCCGCGGCTTCGCTCACGTTAAGTTCGATTTTTCAAAGGCCTATTTTAACCACTTAGGGGTTGAATTTCCAAAAATCCTTCCATAGCGCATGGCTATATATTTTATTACAGAGTTCCTAGAGAAACTTTCCGGCTGCATTATAGACCCTGGTTGTAATCTAGGACCAACATCTTAGACCAGAGCACTTATCAAGTCAGTTCCATCAGTGACCATACATAGATAATACATACATACAAACATTGCAAATTAAATAAAACTTGAAAACTTGTAATAATGGCTCAGTGCAAAACTAAAGCGTATAGATTACTCATTAATTAAATAAAAAAATAACTTCACCTGGTACCTTTTCAAGTAATCTGTTACACAAAGAAGTACAGTAAAAAGCAAACATGTTAAAACTAACTTGCCTGCGAGAACATTTCATTAAGCTTAGAAATTTAAATTTAATCCGGCAAAGAGGATTCTGCACTCAACTTAAATGTAGCTAAATTAAATGTTACCTGCACACTTTAAATGTTTGATAGTATAAGGGTAATTGTAGCTACGACACGACTGGCAATACCCCCAAAAGGCGCCAAATGCGCAAAAGACGTAAAAGCCGTAAGAAGCGTTGAAGTATCAAAGCCGTAACAGCCATAGAGGCATTGGAGGAATAAAATCCGTAAGAAGCTGCAGAGCTGCAAAAGACAAAAGGCATCGAAGCCGTAAGATGCAGTGTAAGTGCAGCCTTAACCTGCAACGTTAATCTCATGAAGTTACGGGCGCTTTACTTGTGGTTACGTCGTATACATGCACATGCACATTGTGTAAGTGTGCGTGCCTGTCAGGAGCCTACGTGGGAGCGGTCAGGCGCGATCAAGCTCTCGCTCACACATATACAGATACGACACACACACAACCATGAGCCACGAGCCCTCGTGAAATGAAAGAACTATACTGGAAAATGAACCTTGTAATTCTTGCGGCATTTACGGCTCTTACAAATCTCGCCGGTCTTACGGTCGTGTGTGAATGCCTTAAATGTTACCTGTATCCTTCCTGTATCCAAACTGCAATGTAAACGGTTAACTTGGAATTTTTGATTAACTCGCAGAACTGTTTGTTTCTGTTACACATATTTGTACGAACAGATTTGCAAGGTATTTCTACAGGCAACGAAGTAATTTAGGAGAGATAATTGTTTTTTTATTCAACTGTTTTTACTTTTGCACATAATTTGTATTACGAGGAATAATTTTACAAAAGAAAAAGATTTTAGCAATCGATTAATTGGTTGATATTATTGATCTTTAAACCTATCTAGATTAAATTCGTTGCCGAAACACTCAAAAAAAAAAGACATTCAAGATCTTTATTTCTCTTTCAACAATTGAGATGAAGCCTAAATATTAAAAATAAATAATTTCTTACTGATTATTTATTATCTTCCAAAGTAAGTAAAACACGCGTCGACTGTTAGCTTTACGTAACGATAACAATTTTAAATTATCGATTAAACTCCAAATGTTTAAGACGTCACATTTCACTATTTCATACAAGCTTCCAATACTATGCGCGCGTTTTGACGTTACATAAAGGTTGCTATTTAGTTTGCAACAATAATTGCTGTCACGAACATCCTGGTGATAACAATTGGTAGTTTTTGAACCCCAAAATTGGAGTTTCAGTCCACTAGTTACACCGTTGAGATTTCTGGGTTGGGTGTATAGACCATGTAATTAAGGTACGGAACACTAATTAAATGAGAAAACTAAATTAGTTGCAATTTACCCAAAACTTTGACACGCAATCTAAATTAAAGTTCCCCCAAGCTGCCCTCTTTGCCCCGTTATGACCTGTCCTAAAAAGCCCCAAATTCATTCTACTGCTACGTACGGCTTAATAAACAAAGTTGATTAACTACTTAGAAGTTATTAAATTATTAATTTTGGGATTAGAAGTTTTGAGATTCAGGTGATTTCGCAAACAATAAAGGTCAAAAGATATAATTATATACAGGTAGGTTCAGGGTTAACACTAAACTCTATTTAATGTTGATACTGAATAAATCAATCGCTGAAACGAGATTTTAAGCCTCAATAACCCCACGACTAAAGGTGCGGACTTAAAACTGAAAGATCAACGCTTCGATTCCCATCCATTGCACTATTGCTGTACCCAATTTTAATGTAAGATTTCTGCTTTATTGCGAGGGGAGAGTAGAATTTGGGTCAAGTTCAACTTGGCTGATATTCTTAAAAAAAAAAAATGGTTATCATACGTATAAATAATTGTGGACGTGATTCACTTATACTGGAATTACCAAATTACCAAACCCGGTTTGAATTTTAACCCAACTGCCAAAAGTTTCACCATTTATGAACTCGCCGTTCACCATGCCATATTCTTAATAGATACCAGTATTGTCGTACCCTCATAAATTTTATAAGAAAAAGTCACTACTTAATATTATCGTTATTTCCGGCAGATTTATGAATCTGCAAAAGATGCATTTTACAGGGGAGCATTTTGAAAGCATGAAAAATTTGTTTTATTTATTACTAGCGGCCCGCTCCGGCTTCGCACGGGTATAAAATATATAGCCTATGTCATTCACTGATAAAATGATTAAAATCAATCAAAACAATTTGATTTATTCATTACTGCCCGTGGCCTGCACGCGTTTTTAGAGTAAAACAATTCTTCTTTCCCTAAACCATGAAGATTTCCTGCTATTTTTTAATATCTAAATTCATACACTACATTCTTACTTATTTACTTTTTACATTTTTACCTATTTATTCTATTTATACAACAATTAATATATTACAGATTGCTCTATATACAACGTTCACAGCTTTCTTGTAAAATAAAATTGAAGTGTCTGTTTGTACTATCAAAAGAACAGCTTTTTACTAACTGCATACGAAAGTAAATACGATACTTATACCAAGAAAACAATTTTTAAAATTTTTGTCTGTCTGTCTGTCCGTCTGTTTGTCTGTCTGTCTATTTGTTACCCCTAATCTCGGGAACGGCTGGACCGATTTTGACGGGACTTTCACTGGTAGATAGCTGATATTATCGGGCAACGTATACTTTTTTAACCGACTTTCGAAAAAGGAGGAGAAGGAGTTGTGTTTTTCTACCTCTGCATATCAATGTCTCCGTGATTTCTTAACCGATTTGCGTGAATCTTTTTTTAATCGACATAAAAACTTTGCGAGATGGTCCCATAAAAAGTTCGGGTTCCAACTCCTCAATCCTGATGCTGCAGGGGTACTGCTCCCCTAAACTGTGGGGATTTAGAAACTGTTGATTATGAATAGTTATTGTAGGGACCAAATAAAGACTACATCGTTAAATTCCAGGACCCAACTCCTCAATCCTGATGCTGAAGGGGTTCTGCCAACCTAAACTGTGGTGATGTAGGAACGCGGACGAAGTCGCGGGCGTCCGCTAGTTAGACAATATATTTTACAGCCAGCCGGAACCGCCGCAAGCGCTAAGTCCCGCAATTTTTAAATCTGTAATATCTTCGAAAATATTCATTTAAATCATATGCTGTAAAGGGCCATATAGATCTATATTAAATGAGCAATGTATTTAAGGTATTTAATTAGATAAGGATTAATGCTGTATTGGTTAAAATCGCTTCGAAAATTAGCCATTATTTGTCGTAAAAAGTAAATGACAAAAAAACGTTATTGTGGGATATCCATAAGAGGTAAACATATACCATCGCAGAGTTTTCTGTAGACTTTTTCAATGTGTACAATACTTAGTACATTATTTTGATAAATCTCGTAGAGTTCAGCCTGCGTTTGCAATGTAAGCGGAAAAAAATGTAATTATTTACGACATCACTTTAGAAAACTCAAAAATAACAGTATTTCTCCACTATTTAAAGGATGTTATTATACATATAAACCTTCCTCTTAAATCACTCAATCTATTAAAAAAAACCGCATCAAAATCCGTTGCGTAGTTTTAAAGATTTAAGCGACCAAGGGGAAATAGGGACAGAAAAAGCGACTTTGTTTTATACTATGTAGTGATTTGGACGACCAATAAAATTACATGTAAACTGGACTTAAACATAGATAAAAGTAAGGGTCTGGGACACAAGCAATTTCACTTCACATTAAAATTTAAAAAAAAAAAACAATTTTTTTAAAAGCTTACATTTTCAGTTTTAGGGTATAAAAAATTACGAACCAACGTAATTAATTTTTAATCGACTTCCGAAAAGGAGGAGGTTATCAATTCGGCCGGTATCTTTTTTTAAATTAAGAATCTCCGAAAATTTTTTTGGCAATTCTTAAGTTATATGATGATATAATCTTACGCTAAAACTTCAAAATTCGTTTATTATTGTGCTTCTTATAAAACACCAAGTTGGGCGTTTAGTGTTAAACTTTTAATGAATTGGGCGCGGAATTAAAATAGTCGACAAGTTAAAATACTCAAGCTTTTGACGTTCGAACCGTAACTGTTCACCATCAGAGCGGAACAAAGAATTTAACGTTTAAGTTTTAATGACTTCCGAGTAACACCAGAACATAATCCTTTTTTAATCAATACTTCCTACATTATAAATGCGAAAATATATTTGTTTGTCCTTCAATCACGCAGCAGCTGAGCAACGAATCGAATATTTTTAGATATAGATTAAGGTAGAATCTCATTCTTCCATTCATTCCAAATCTTGTAGATGCGGGTTAGCTTTATGGTAGCGAAGCGTCAAAATGGATGTCAAACACATAGCTGTGTCGATCAATCATTTGATAAATCTCTCAATCGCGATCAAGATGATCGGATTATGACAACTCATTCAAATCTCTCGATATAATCGATCATTAATTGTGTAAGCACTGTATACATAGCATAGCTTTGTAAAAAAAAAAAAATTCTTTTGAAAAGAGCAACTGCTGAGTTTCTTACCGGCTCTTCTCAGCAGAATCTGCATTCCGAACCGGTGGTAGATTTATGACGTGTCATAAGAGCTACAAGTTAGCCTACATGAAATAAATTAATTTTGAATTTTGAATTTGTAAAATCATTAGCAAATTCATGCAAATTGCTAAGAGCATAATTATTATAAAAACAACACAGGTAATATTTAGTTACCTATAATAAAATAAAGTAACCATTACCTATAAGACTATGTATGCGATCGAAAAAGACAAACATAGTTCTAGATAGCTATGCCTACGTATTTGAGCTAGCGACGCTGTGCCAGCGCTGAAGTTAGAAGCGCAAGCGGGTTAAAAAATAATCTTTTTCAGATTCGTGACTCAATCAATTGTGTATGGGTTGCAATCGATTTGCAAGCGATTCAATCAGTCGTAATCGACACATTTCTAGTACAAATTTGCGGTAAATATGCGAAGTTTAACCTGGGACCCCTTTTAAACCCCTAAGCCATTTAGGCTCTTAAATAATGCACATATACCTCACTCAGCAGCTCCGCCACGTCTTCACATAATATCCAATCTTGGCGCGTATTATTTGCACGAACAAACTACTTCTGTTACGCGAAGCGCCTTTGTTACGGAAACTCCATGCATGTGGGATCAGTATTATTGCACTAGCACGTATTGGAACCGGGGCTGTCTGTATTCCTTTCTACATCCGTGTCTCCAATTTTAATAAAGAAGGATATAACTAAAGCGATCTTATTGGAAAACCTAAAATCTGACATTATTACAATTACCAACACAACACCCAGTGCAACGGTCGCCAATCCAACACCTTGGCGGCCCAACGCCATCGTTCTTTTAGTTACGTGCCCTACGCATTTCTACTTCATCTTTCTCGGTAACTCTGGTTCGATTTTCTCATCCTTGATTGTACCCTGCAGGGATACTCCGATCTATTGTGGAGCAATCCCCAACAGTTTTTAGCTTAGAAGGGAGAGTGAGAGGGAAATATAATATAAAAAAAAAAAGATTTGAATCGAATTCGCGGACAAGCAAGCGTAGTGTGGGGCGCCCTCCAGCAAAATAGACCGACGACATAAAGAGAGTGGCGGGAAGTGGCTGGATGAGAAGAGCTGGGGACCGCGTGTGGTGGCACTGTTTGGGAAAGATCTATGTTCAGGATTGGACGTCCGCAGGCTGAAATGATGATGATGAGAATCGAATTTGGGACTCTTTTCTTTACAAGATCGCAACAAAATTAAAATTATTTGCTCAAGAAGAAAATAATGTGTTTGGCAGCCCTGTACTAGTTTGCTAAACTTAAACCCCTGAAGTTGGTAAGTTTCATATAGTAGAAGTGTTATGACAGAAGTTTTAGTTTGTCTGTGTCTGTAAATATCTTCATACCATTTCTTGATTGGAAAAATAGTTTTGTTGTTTTCCAAATCGGCTGTAGACAAAACTACTCGTATATGGACGGTATCAGTATGCTCTTTATGTTATTCCTTCACACTTTGTCTACAAATAAGGCAGCTACGGATGTATTGAGTTTGAGCTCTTCCAAGAGTTCAAAATCTTGGGGAAGAGAGGATTGTCAATATTCGGCTAAGTTTTCCGTAGATTCTTATCAGAACAGGACGCTATTCTCGCTGCCACCTACCTCACTTCCATAACGAGTATACATATTATCTATCTTAAATTACTCGTATAAAAGGAAAAGGTGACCAGACTGACTAGCTGACTGATCTATCAACGTACAGTTCAAACTACTGGATGGATCTGCCTGAAATTTGGCATCCAGATAGCTATTATGACGTAGACATCCGCTAAGAAAGGATTTTTGAAAATTCAACCCTTGAGGAT
Organism: Hipparchia semele; assembly: GCA_933228805.2. Classification (NCBI taxonomy): domain Eukaryota; kingdom Metazoa; phylum Arthropoda; class Insecta; order Lepidoptera; family Nymphalidae; genus Hipparchia; species Hipparchia semele. Next base: position 15,285,312 of record OW121711.1, on the reverse strand, counting down.
GTAAAATAGAGGTTTGAAAAATTGAACTTAACTTGAGCGAAGCCGTGGGCAAAAGCTAGTTACTCATAAAATAGTTGACCTTCTAGGAATCACAACCGACGGTAATCAGAACGGCTCTGGCATTGCCCTTGTTGTATTAAACTTATGTGTCAAAACAAAATAAAATAATTATTTATTTTTATTTATGTAGGTTTCAAGTAATTATACAAAGTTCAGTATTCTTATTCTTCTTCTCAAACTGTCTCTTTTGATAGAGTGGTCGTGGCTGCTCTGCCTGGATGATGTGACGTCAGTTGTCGACAATCTCCTTGGTTTCTTCTGTGGATTCTTATCTATACATATAAAAAAAACGTGTCCATAAGCATACCACTAAAAAACGAAAATCTGAATTTTCGCCTAGTGAGCACAAAGTTCTTTTAATACGATCGTGACATTTGCCTTATTTTCCCTTATTACGATCCCTTCTAAAGTTATAGGCACGTCTGTGAGAATCACAAAGAATCTATCGTAACTACTAGATGTTCAGTTATGTCTACTTCTTGTAATATATGTTGTCTTGTTATTCCTTATATGTACATAAAATGTTTTGATGTTGAAGCGATTCTCAACTCTGTTCTTACTCCCTTTTTTAACCGACTTCTAAAAAGGAGGAGGTTATCAATTCAGCCGGTAGGTATCTTTTTATTTTCTATGTATGCCCACCGATTTTTCCGGGATTTCTTGACCGATTCGCATTTTTAATCGATAGAGGAAGCTTGCGAAATCGTGTATCGGTTTCATTGTTTCTTTTTAAGCCCGCCCGACTTCAACAAACGTGTACAAACTAAAATTGTTTTTATGCTTTGTAGTGGCGTAAGAAGTAGGTTTTTTGAAAAGATTTTTTTTTATATGTGACAGTTTCACTATTTTAGATAACGGATACGTTTTTTTTTTTCAATTTTCATTTTCAAAATACTTAGTAGTAGGACATTATATTATCTCATTATGATAATAATTAAATCAAATGATGATGATGATGCAGAATCTATCGCTAAAGGATGTCTAATTGGCTAAGTAGGTAAGAATTAAAAAAAAAAAATAAGTACCTATTAGGTACACTTGAGTTAATAACTGTTTTATTAAATTCTTACGGCATCGTTTAAAAACAAACATGTTAACAGCTAAGCCACGAAGTATGTACTACTTTCGTACTGTAAATATTGTGTTAACCACAACCCAAAAGTTAGGAGTTAATTTTAGCTTTGCGTGTGTTCATAAAAGGTAAATTGCTTTTTCTCTTACACTTAGTTATTCTTAAGTGTTCTCATGTACCGAGAAGGGCAAACTTACCTACTCCTACGGCAGAATTATAAACTAAGAAATCATTTTTAGGGTTCCGTAGCCAAATGGCAAAAAATGGAACCCTTATAGATTCGTCATGTCTGTCTATCTGTCCGTCCGTATGTCACAGCCACTTTTTTCCGAAACTATAAGAACTATACTATTGAAATTTGGTAAGTAGATGTATTCTGTGAACCGCATTAAGATTTCCACACAAGAATAGAAAAAAACAATAAATTTTCGGGTTCCCCATACTTAGAATCATCAAACCCATACGTGGGGTATCTATGAATAGGTCTTCAAAAATGATATTGAGGTTTTTAATATCATTTTTTTCTAAACTGAATAATTTGCGCGAGAGTCACTTCCAAAATGGTAAAATGTGTGTCGTTGCCCCCCCCCCCCTCCCCCCTCCCCCGCCCCTGTAACTTCTAAAATAAGAGAATGATAAAACTAAAAAAAATGCATGATGTACATTACCATGCAAACTTCCACCGAAAATTGGTTTGAACGAGATCTAGTAAATAGTTTTTTTTTTAATACGTCATAAATCGTAAACCGCAATTGCTGCTACGGAACTCTTCATGGGCGAGTCCGACTCGCACTTGGCCGCTTTTTTTCTTTAATGAGTCAGATGGGTTTTTTTACCTGCTCTCTACCCATGTTGTAATTATCAAAAATATAGATATATTAGATATTCAAGTCTCATAATGTTTTGTCGAGAGTTCATAATCATGAGACATGAGATCACAGTACAGCACAAAAATTACTATACTTTTACGGATTCTACTAATGAAAGTGCGGTATTATTTTTCCATTTTCTCTGAAACCCGCCAGAGCAATTCCGGGTTTCCTGGGGCTCAATTTATTTTTAATTTCGTGGCAAAAGTTTTGATAAAACACTTGCTCGTATAGTGTTTTAGACTTGAAATCGTATTTTTGTGTTGTATGGACGTTATTAATTATAAAATTCTATATAAATCATACAAATATTATAAATGCGAAAGTTTGTATGGGTGCATGGATGGATGGATGTTTGTTACTTAATCACACCGCAATGACTGATCCAATTTGGCTGTGGTACAGACATAGATTATGGTATGGTAAAAAGTAAAGAATTCGCGCAGAAATTAAAAACCATAATCCAAGCGGATGAAGTCACGGGTATTATCTAGTTAATTATAATTACAAAGTTAGTCTTTTAGACCGTCTTGCACCAATCTCCTTAATAGTGTTTAGTTTTTTATAATGCTATCACTTTTTAGCAAGTTTAGTTCAGAGTTAACAAGAAAATGACAGATATGGTGCTTAAATATATTTAGCAGATTGGTGCAAGTGGACCTAAGTGTTACTAAATATTTCTGAAAAATCTAAGTAATATAATGCTACTCGTAGATCCTTTCTTAGTCATTCCATTTCAGAGACCACTGATGACCGGAGGCCTGCACTGGTAGCATGGGCAGGAGATAAAAGTTTTATCCCCCGATTTTATCCACTGACAGGGGATAAAATTATCTTTTCCCTATGCTAAAGCATGGCGACAGAGGAGAAGGCGATGTATATTTCTATAAGTATATCCACTGAGTGTTGTTTCCACCTCTGTGCCCATGCTCGACGGGTGGATAAAGCTAAGCGATGGGATAAACGTTTTATCCTTTTGCCAGGGATAAAATTTGTCACGCCCATGCTACCAGTGCTGGTAGTGAGTAGTTACTTCCGCCAACTTAAGTAAAAGTTTGGCCATTCAGCGGGGTAACGTTACCAGCGTACTGGGTACACTGGTTACATTTTCTTGTTCTAATGGATGATATTTTTTGAAAATATTGTTAAGTAGGTATATAAAAGTGGACGAAAGTATATTTAGAAGTACTCATGCAAAAGTCAGTATGTAAATGAAATATAACCATTTAAATCAAGAGCTATTTATAAAGTCATCCCAACAAAAATGTTCATGGTTCTGCTAACAATAAATGACAGCCATCGCATGAAACCATTCAGGCTGTTCGATGCTTTTAAGAAGTTCACGCACCAATGAATCGATGCCTTTTTGCTAGTTTGCAACGACCGGTCCATACTCAGTTTACATAAGTTAATGAAAATAGCGCATTTTTCTTTTATATTTCCACTGGTGCAAGTGTATAAGGACCTCTACATGACAATTAGAACTTAGGTACGGACAAAAGTGGTCTCACAATAGACCTTCCCCCCTAAGCCATTATACCGCGATGCGTTGGATGAATAAAAGATATGCCCCATGTACGGTATTGTTAGAATACAATATCGCAGTGTATACCAACACTACACCACCGTACAAGATAATGGAAAGCAAACACTACGGAGACGTGTAGTAGGTTCCAAGTGGCGACATTGTTGAGGAGGGAAAATCATTTGTATGCCATTTGGATACTATTAGGACGATAATGGTATCACAGTCCTTTTTATACCCAGCTATGGCTTAAAAAGGGAACTGTAATGTATTCATGAGTCTATGTAGTATGTAGGTATATTTGTAGGTATGGTATGTGTAGTTATAACGTCTATGTATATAGTTGTTCCGATTTTGATAAATACGGCATTTTTGTGTAATTCCACGTGTATTCCATAGGCTGTATGACAAATCAAAATCCTTCTACGAATAAAAATTTAAAGTTGTGATTAAAAGTACCTAAATAATATTATTTCATCAGCAATCAACGTCTTACTACGGAGTGCAGGTTATGGCACGTATGGTTGTTGGTTTTTTTCTGTTACGTGACCACAAGATATCTTTCCGCTATTTTATATTTATCAAAATAACATTGATTTTATGAATCAGCAATATTGTCACGTTCACAGTTTTAAAAAAAGAACCTGATTCATGACAAACTATAAGAGGAAGGTTAAAAAAAAGGCCGTGTTAAGATATATAAAGTCTCCGATAACCATGTCGGAGGATTATAAGCGTAACATACATTAAAAAAAAAGTCACGTCGATAAAATTAGCAGCAGATAGTTATCCCCACTTAATTAATACGCTATTTACTAGTTTAAAAGCCTAGAGTTTATTTGTATATCATTACAAGTCTGTGCATATCATTTCTTCTCCTGACGCACAATAAGAAAAGACGCAAGTTATCTGCAACCCCGGTATAACGCAGCACAGAGAAAGATCATAGTCTACCACACTGCGAAAGTACCTACTTCGAAAGTTCGAAACTTTGTAAAAGCTCATTTGAATTAAAAATTATTCTATTCTATTCATTCTACTGTCCCATTAGTACTACAGTGCAACAATCATTTTCTTAGGCTGAAATCTATAGACCCCACTCCTCCTCTGCTCAGACTTAAGATAGAGATAAAACGGGACAGATTTATGTCGGATCATATTTGTGTCTCGTTTTAACTCTTATCTTGAGTCCAAGATAAGTCAGAGCACACTCTATAGATCTCAGCATAAGTCCTTAAGAAAATGCCAGATTAAGTGTCATTTCGTATCTAGTAAGGTTTAACCGATAAATTATTTTGTGACAGATTTTAAATACAAAAACTGTTAGAACGTCTTAACTCCTAGATTAAAAAACGTTACTCGGCGATAGTGAAATTAAATGCAGCGCGATTCTGTAGCGGGTAACTGTTACCATAGTATTTTGTACCTATAAGAAAAAGATATCTTATAAGAGTTAAAAAAAAAAAATAGGCTGCAAATATTTTTGACCAGTCACAGAATATATTTTTAAAATAATTAATTAAAGTATGGCTACTGTCAATACATAGGTATTGATTCCACTATCAAGGTCTAAATAAAGTTAAGATAAGATGAATAATAATAGAAAACTTGTTAAGTGTTTACTTAACTGTGATTTAAAATGAAAAGATTAACCATTTTTTATAGTTGATTTCATCTTACGGCATTTATTCCAAAAGGTGAAAAATGTTTTCAAATGCCTTCTTTTTTGCTCTCAAATTGATTTTGGCTTAACTTTCAACGGAAAAGATAAAAACTTTCTCGTGCTCCTTTGCAGTCAGTTTTGTAACAATCCAAGGAAAAGCAGACAATAAGTCACTAATAAAGCAATTATTTCAAGTTTGACACAATGGCTATTGAGAGATCTTTTTCTTTCAAAAACTTTAAGATCTTAATTTCCTTTCATTACAGATATTGAAATAAGATATTGAAATAAAAAAGCTCATCAATCTGCAGTTTAAGAAAAAGTCACCTAATTAAATTTTTTTTAAAGCTTCGCTGGATAAAAACATCGCAAAACGACGGCTCCATTAAAGGCTTAATGCGTGCAATTTAATTAAAAAAACCATTCAGTAAAATCTTAAAAGCGTAAAACATAAATACCTTTGAAGTAACATTTGGTCTCACTTAACCACTTGGATCGTAACAACATCTCGTAGGCGTCACATTAAAACAATTCTGTAGCTATACTTTTTAACACAAAGTATTATCAAGTCACTTAACACATAAAATTACACAACTCACAAAATGATCGTAAAAATGTCCATAGATCTTTATGAAACGAAATTTTTTTAAATGTGAATTTCTCTTTATTATAAGTTCCACACGACCGCTCTCGTCTGCGATCAGACGGCAACTGAAGTCTGAAATGTGATACGTTTATACGAACCTAATTTCACGGGGCGGGAATTGGTGACTCGATTGCAGCCTTCAAAGTTGATATGTTTAATGGAGGGTAGATGGCGCTGTTTTGGTAGGCTCACAATTTTAGGAAATAGGTTAGGAGGTTAGCGCCTATCATTTTTACTTTGAACATAAGTGATACTTATGCTATACATGTTATGGTTTAGTATGGTACTGAAGAAGCTTAGTAAAAAAGGGGTGTAGAGGTGAATTTTCTTTAGTTTACTCTAAAAATAATATTACTTCCATGCATAGATATTTTTAATGATATAGGTGAGCGTCACTATGCATTGGCTAAAAGAATGTCTATTTAAAATTTTAGATTAGAGAGACAGGTAGAGCTTTGTTAATCCTTAACTAATTGATGTAATTGTTTATTGGTTTGTCCTTCAATCACGCAGCAACAGAGCAATTTGATGTGATTTGTCCCGTGTGTTTAGTTGAGAATATGGAGACAAACAAATGATTCGCGTGGGATTTTTAAAAATATATTTCCACTTACGGACAAAGTCACAGACAAAAGCTAGTAATAAAATATATATACATATGTTTGAAACTTGTTCCTTAAACTATTTTTATTTAATGTTATTATACCTGTAGCACCGTAGCTGGAAACGTAGCGGCTATTTATATTGCAGCTACGTAGCAGTTAGCGTACACGTTATCGTAGCTTTATACTCGTAGCAAATAACGTAGACCGTATCGAACTCCACTTTTATAGATATTTTTCTTCGCAAAATAAAAATAATTTTCTGTTATATAAGTACACGTACAGGTTTCTGATATCAATGATTTTAGCCAAGGGGCTTAGTTAAATCGATAGTTAATTCAAAGGCAGGCACGCACACTTACACAGTGTGCATGTACACGACGTAACCACAAGTAAAGCTCACGCGCCAGAATTATACCAAATGTTACAATAAATAATTCTGAATCAGAAGTCTAGAATTTAGAAAGCCAATCTTCTTTAAACAAATGCCGTCAAATAGTTAAATTAAAAAATAAAACGGAAAGTATACGGACGTGTCTAATTTACTTTTTCCACCTTTTTACTTCCGTGAGTTAAAATACTTTTCTGTTTAATATATTTTTTTACCTTTTGTTGTCAAAACGGTCCTATTTAAATGTAAATTTCGTTGCATTCGGTTTAATACTAGTATCGTATTACCAAAATGAAATATTTTTTTAAAAAACAAATTGGCTCAAGACGGATTATATTTGATAGGATTAAAGAGGATTGAATGCCTTGGAATAAAATCTGTGGGTACCTTAAATTTTAAATTGTGGTTCTCACCTTTTTGTGAGGAATTCCTCAATTTCGAGGGGTTGAAGTTTTTTATTGATTTTATCCATCTTCGGCCAAGCCAAACGGAAGAGCTATGATTTTAGTAGTCTATGTATGTGTGTATGTATTTACGAATGTTACAACGTAACGAATAAACTATTGTGCCGACTTTGACGAATGAGGACGTGCCGATCCATTCGTTATTATGGTCCGGGTACACGAACAAAATCATCATGACAAATGGTACATTGAATTTCCCGTAGGTTAGTTACAGTTTGTAAACTACACACAATCGTTAAAACTACCGTTCTAGCATAGAACTTAAAGAAATCGTGAGCGATGGCACCCTTAGGTGATTGAAATCCATCCTACTCGCACGAAAGGCTTTAGTTCAACGTTTCCATCGTTATTATGCCTATGGCTACACGTACAAAATCATCATGACAAATGGTACATTAAATTTTCCGTATAGGTTGGTTACAGTTTGTAAACTACACACAATCGTTAAAACTACCATTCTAGCATAGAGCTTTGAGAAATCGTGAGCGATGGCACCCTTAGGTGGTTGAAATCCATCCTACTCGCACGAAAGGCTTTAGTTCAACGTTTCTAAAACGAACCGCTAAGGTGTGGAACGCACTTCCGGCGTCTGTGTTTCGGCCACATATAATTAGTTTGAGTACCTTTAAGGGCACGATCTTCGGCCGCAGTACCTTACGAACTATTGAAGTGAGGTGCACGAGCCACTTTGTTATAAAGAAAGTAAAACAGTCATGATAAAAAAAAAAGAAAACTTTTTTGAAAAAATTAACGGTAAAATATTCTTCTAAAAGCTTTTCCCTATTTTTTGAATTTTTTTTTTAGTTTAACTTTAATACACTATAAATAAAACCTGAAAAACAATTTAAAACTACACTGTTTTCGGAATATTATTTGATCGAGTGAATATCAAAATATGGACTTTTCAACGGTAAAATAATTTAGAACGTGTATTAAACAACATATATTTTTAACCTATCAAAACAAAGAATATTTGATTGTTTACTATTTAATCAAAAACAGGCTGTTTTCGGAGATCCTGCCGTTAAACCAAGAGTGAATAAGCATTTTATGGGCAAGCGCGCCTAGCCAACCTAGACCTCATCAATGTTTTCAGTCATTGATCGTCTTGTATCCCTTCTAAATCTTTAACCTAGAATCTGTCTCTGTATGCCTCATAACATATTTTAGATAACATTGATCGACGCGACGGCTTAATCCACGTGTAATCTATTCAGCGGCACACGGCGACATGAATATGTTAATATCGATGTTACAATTTGTTCATGTTTACATAACGGACTTATTTTACATAACAAAGCGATTGAAATTCATTTTTTACAATATTTTTACACGACAAAGTCTTATCATACTTTCATATTTTTTTTAATATGAACTATCTTTTTTTAACTAGGTATTGATATCAGCATGTGGATTCTCTAAAAATTATTGCTGCAGTGTCACGATCGCAATGCCCTCTGATTGGCTGGTAGCCTCCCGTTATTGGTTAAAATGCATTGATGCAGCAAGAACGCCATAAATTTAGCCAATTAGAGTTCATTGCGATCGCTACATTGATGCAATCATTTTTAGAGAATCGACATGCTGAAATCTCTTTTGAACGGAAAAATCTGCTTTTTGGACCGGTTTAAAAGCCGCAAATTGAGCTACAATTAAATATAATAGACAACTAATTGATGCCCGCAACTTCGTTCGCGTGGATTAAGGTTTTTAATTTCCGCGGAAACTCTCTTATTTTCCGGGATAAAAAGTAGTCTTTTTATTACTCCAGACTATAATCTACCTCTGTGCCTTTCAGCTAAATCGGTTCAGTCGTTTCGGCGTAATTGAGTAACAAACATATCCATCTATCAATACATCCAAAATTTTGCATTTATAATATCAATAGACTTTGAATTTTAAAAACTATATCTTACTGAAATGGAATCGATGATTTTTAGTTTAATTTTATTTATTATGTAATTAAGTGTTGAAGCCCAATTTTGTATTAACAAAACTTGTTTAAAAAAAAACAAAGACAAAGGTCTAAAATAAAACAATGAAATTTCATTATAAAGGAAACAATACAAGCTACCTCCCGAACTGTAATGCTTTTAGTTGAACGTAAACAAAAGAGATTCAACGCCACGCAAATTAACGGAAATTTTTGTAAAGATACAACTGTCTGAATGAAATCAGTTGAGAGCAGGGAGTACGTCAGGGTATTTTTGTAAAGTTACTGGGAGATTGTAATAAAGTAATATCCGAGTATGTTTGCATGCCAGGATGCATTTGAAATGTCAACAAGCTCATCATTATTAAAAAAATTAAGAAACACGACTGCCCAGCCAAAAAACTAACTAAAAAGTTAAATACCACAGTCATGACCTTTGGAATATTATACACATTTTTAAATGTTTTTTTTTTTGGATATTGAATTGTTAAACAGTGTTATATATTTTTGGAATCTACTCATCATTTTCTAGATTATGATTATATACTTAATCTTATTTTTTTTTTTTTCAACTTTAGCCTTTAATGCGAGAGCATGGTGATCAATTTTTATTTTTATTTTACTAGCCTATGTCACCCGGAATAAGCTAAAGATTCTAACGATACCTCACTCATCAAAATCGGTTCCAGCGTATAGAAGTTATGGCGGAACATATGTACATACATGAATTCTGAAAACAGCATACTTTTTTCAGGTGGTCGTATAAAAAATATGTGTTGAAGTGCGTCATAAATAAAAATCGGGCAACTGCGAGTTGGAGTGCGAAAAGTTTGTTTTAGGAATAGATAGATACAATAATAGTGCAACGGGTAGGGATTGAACCTTCAACCTTTCAGTTTTCATTCAAAGGTGCACCTTTAACCGTTGGGCTACTGAGGCTATGAGTATTGCAGATGGGTATAATATACCATTACAACATTCTTAGATTACAACTAATGTTTTAGACCGAGAAATTCATTCATGGGCGGCGGTAATTACTTATCATCAGGTGACTCACTTGCACGTTTGCCCGCTATTCATATGAAAAAATACTTATGTTAGTAAGAAATGCTACCATTATGAAGAAACCATACAAAAACGACAAGACAAAAAAGTTTCACAGCAAAAAGGTCATAGTTTGCTCCTACTTTGATAATAATCTCTCTTGTAATAATCCATCAATCTAGGAACCTATTTTCACACAATATCCGAAGGCTGTCGTGTTTTGAAGCGGGCTGAAAAATGTTTCCTCCCAAATAATCTTGGATCAGCGAGTTTCCAGCGCCGTAAATCAAAGTTCAACAATAAGATAGAAGTCTCCCTTTGGGATGGAGCGGAGCTGTCGCGGAATTTACGAGATGTTAAGCCTTGGTGCAAGTTAGAAGACATTGAAGAAAAGGACGGCAGAGAATCAAATGGGAAGATGAGATAGTAAGGACAGCAGGTAAAATTTGGACTAGGAAGGCAAGAGACAGATTTGTGTGGAAAGGGTTAGAGGAGGCCTTTGCTAGAGGGCAGACAGATGCAAATCAGGCGGGATCTGATATTGTTCTTTAAAATAAATAAATAAATGAATAAAAAAATGAATATTGTTACTTAGTATTTTATGTAAATTGTGTATTGTAAACAAAAAAAAAGAAAAAAATTTTAAATGCATTTTGTTGTAATTTATATTGTATGTGTCTGTAATAAAAGGCTATAAATAAATAATAAGCCTTGGTGCAAGTTAGAAGACATTCAAAGAAATATCTGTTGGTTCCCTGCGTGAATGATTCTTCCGTTCCGTAGAAATGAAGATGCAGCCTAAGATGGAGCGTGCTTGGCTAGAGTAAGCGTGCTGCATCTTAGGCTGCGCCTTCAATTACTATCATGTGTCTGCACTAGTCTATATTATATAAAAAACAAGATTCTTGTATTGGAAATGTCCTTGAGAGGTCAAAATGAACCATACCCATTATCATAGACGGCTCTTTATTGATAGATAGATAGATAGATAGATCATTTATTCACAAAAATGCAGGTACAATGTGATGTAATACGAAAAATCGAGCCTTATACATTTTACCATGACTAGTGTGTGAAAATTACACAATGAAATATGAAACAAAATGTCAGCATCAAAAGTAAATAAGTTTAACTGTCCTAGTAAAAAAATAAGCAATAATAATGAGTATATTTATTCTTACAGAAGGGTAATGGCTCAGTTACCCAAGGAGAGTGTTTTCACAAGATTTGAGCATTGCTTAACTGCTATAGTTTTTGCAATTCACAAGGGTGCGTGCTTGCTTGGGTGCGTAAGTGTGCGTGCCTTTCAAGAGCCTAGGTGGGACCGATCAAGCTCTCGCTCATACTTATTATACGACACACACACACAACCAAGAGCCACGCGCCTTCGTGATAGCGTTGTTGATACTGCTGATGTGTCATATGTGATTGCTTAAACCACAGCTTAAACCCACGTTACTTTGATAAGGAGAATGCCCGAGATCGAACTCGCGACCCCCCGATTAGGAGGTCGCTGTCCTAACCAATAAGTTATCACTGTTTTTTCGCCTGCAAAAACAAATATTAAGCATTATTACATTTTCTTATAAGTTACCAATTTTTATTTGTTAGGAATACTTAATTCTCAACAGAATCTTAAAATCTCTACATTCAGTAAATTGTACCATACTAACACCATCTTTAAAAGTAACAAAGCAATGCAGAATAATAAATTCAGTGGCTCTGAAAATGGACATGAGGTAAAATGCAAAGTAAACATAACTATTATGAGCGTAGAAAGTGTATAGAGGTTTTGGACAGGTGCTGTTTGGATCGGCTGACAGCGATGAGAAAACCAGTATAGACTGGTTTTATTGCAGAAAATATGGAATTTATTTTCAACTGAAATGGCTCACCACAGTACTCTGCGTAAATTCTGTTGCAAAATTCCAATGTTGAATTTATGCTACGACTAAGGGTATAGATAGATAACACTCCAGGACCAAGTAAATAGCGCTTGCCAAGAGAAGTAGACAGAATAAATATTTTGAATTTCAAATAAACCAACAGAAATATTAATATTATCATTTACAATGACAGAGGTCATCTTAAAAATAATATAATAAATAATTTGTAACACTTCAGAATTGTATTTTAGTAAAAATGACGTCATATAGACCACGTTACGTTACTTAGAGCTACGTGAATTTAGAGTAGCGGGTAACAAAGCCTAATATACTACTAATGCTAACAATATAATAAATGCGAAAATTTGATGTACGGATGGATGGATTGATGGACGTTTGTTTGTTACTCAATCACGCCACAAAGACTGAACTGATTTAGCTGGGCACAGAAATAGATTATAGTCTGGAATAATACATAGGCTTTTAAACTTTTTATCCCGGAAAATAAGAGAGTTCCCGTGGGAATTAAAAAACCTTAATCCACGCGAAGTCGCGGGCATTAACTAGTAATATATTAATCCTTATCAGGGTGCTAATATCTCATAGGAGATGATACCAGTAGAAGATTTCCACTATGGTAGACCTAGACCTGGCTGGCTTCTTTTGAATTAAATCCACCCAATAGCAAATGCTCCGTCTGTTTTCCTTGAGTCTAAATCTGTCGTATAGTTTTAGTGTTACCGGCTCCAGGACCGTAAGAGGATTGACAGATAACACTCGGAGATTAAGGAAAGAGCGTTGGCTTCTTTATAATTAACTTCGCCAATAGCGAAAGCTCCGTCTGTTTTCCTTGAGTCTGAGTCTGTCATCATATAATTTTACACTCCAGTGTCTGTTTAAAGTTGGGTCATGAATTTTGGGGAGAGGCTTTGTTTTTAACGAAGTTTTCCCTGTAATGGTTGACATTTATGCTGATACTGGCAAATGCTTTTGACTTGTTGATCAGAGTAATTTTATTGAGGCGTTTTCGAGATAAAAACTGGCATAAAACTCGTCTGAAAACTATTATTAACGTAGTAATTTATTTGAAAAGTTTTATGATTTACTTGTTGATGCTCGCAACTTCGTTCGCGTGGACTGAGGTTTTTTAATTCCCGCGGAAACTCTCATTTTCCGGGATAAAAAGTAGCATATGTGTTATTCCAGACTATGGTCTACTTCTGTGCCAAATTTTAGCAGAATCGGTTCAGTCGTTGCGACGTGATTGAGTAAAAAACATCCAAACATCCACACTTTCACATTTATAATATTAAGTAGGATTTTAAATTTTTCTTTTTTGGTTCTTAGATATTATATTTTAGGGGTGCTGTTTTATGGTGGGTTTAAACTTTAGGTCTTCTTGGCGTTGGGGCATAGATTAACAAAAAAATATATTTTGTGAGTTTTTAACGAGAATTTTTGTATATTAGTTATTTTTAGCCCGACCGAAGAATCGAGCCTAGAACCTTGTCATTCGTACTTGAATATGCATGCATGGTTGTCGCTTAGTATGAATTCGTTTCCTACTTAGGGACTTCCACACACCGGCGTTTTGCGCCTCTTGTACACAGCGCTTCGTTGGTCCATTTATTTTGGGATTATTGACCTTTTTCTGACGATCAATATTATTCATATAATGCACTAACAAGACAACATTCTTAGCGATTCAATGCCTCACAAAACCTCAACAACACTTAAACATGCTATCTGTTAATCATCCATATCACTACTTATGCGTTGTTTCACACCGCAAACACTAGAATCTTCTATCTACCCTCAAACTTAACACCTATCTTTGTCAATAGAGAAACAACTCTGAACCCTAAACCGTAAAACTCAATTTTCCTTGCAGCTATATCGCAATACGTGTTACACATAGCATGAACACTATATCAACTGGCGATTATCAAACTTCGTACGGAGTAACAAAGTCCATTTTCATTCGTTCATATTCATGTGTTGCTCAGTCTAATTGGCATTTTGCTATTAAGAAGTGATCCGCAAACCATTAACCTGAATTTTGCGTTTGTATTTTCGTGCTAGTCTATTTTCGGGCCCAACGCCTATCAATTAGTGAACTACGCTAAACCTTCCTAGCTCAATGCACTTGGCAGCTGCCAGGTTCAATAACGGGCTTCAAAAATTGAATATGGAGTTTTGGCAATCAAACATTTTTATCTTGCTAAAAGTTTGCTTATAAAAATGTCTGATAAAATAATTTTATTTTTTCATGACAATTTTTTTTTATTTTTTTCACAAATACAGACAGGTACAGTGAAAGTTGTTTCACTCTACCTATATCTGTAGATACGCGATCTTAATCACCTCTGATTGACAATGTTCATAATTCGTGACAATGTTCAAAAACGACGGGGTGTTATAAGTTTGACGTATCTCTCTCTCTCTCTCTCTCTCTCTCTCTCTGTGTATGTGTATGTGTGTGTGTGTGTGTGTGTGTGTGTGTGTGTGTGTGTGTGTGTGTGTGTGTGTGTGTGTGTGTGTGTGTGTGTGTGTGTGTGTGTGTGTGTGTGTGTGTGTGTGTGTGTCTGTGGCATCGTAGCTCTCGAACGGATGAACCGATTTTGATATTTTTTTTGTTTGAAAGGTCCAAAAAATCGGTCCAAGATTGCCGCCGCCACAAAATGGCGGATTACATATTTTTTTTAATTTCACATGACCGAGGTGTTTTCAATTAACACTTGTATTATACAGTAAGTAAAGACATTACAATTGTATTAAACTTACTTAGGCTCTCCTGTAAACACCTGTATTTTAGGTTTGGGTCCCCTTTTGTATGAAAGCAGCAACATTCAATGAAAAATTTAGTTGTATATATTTATAAATCTCATGGATTTCAAAAAAGGCTATGATTTGTCCTGATATAAAGGCAAAGAGGAATTTAGAGTTAATAAAATATTTCAAATTAAAATATAAATCCAGTAAATGTAACTAGTTTTATATCCTATCAGTCGGTGAGCGGTTTGTGGCGCGCTGATAAATTGCATTTCAGGATTTACCGCCCACCGCTCACCTTGTGACATTTATGCCCTAATCACACCTCCGCTGCGAAACCTTTATAGCGGAACCGCAGTAATTTCGCCATCTCCTGTCCGTATGTAGAGAAGCGGAACACTAGCGAAACTACCTGTTCTAACGCATAGATTTGACTATAATTCTATCTCTTTCTGCGCCCGGTTTCGTCAAACTGCTCCGACGTCAGCCACACTGCCGCGCTTTTTGTTGCGGTGCCGCGTTGATTTCGCTCGTGTTTGTGGAAGTGGACAAAAATAAAAAGCGAAACTACATAGTGGATATCGATTTCACAGAAAAGTTAATTCAAGAGGTCAGAAATATACCTTTTCTCTATTTATTAAGTCATCCAGACTATAAAAATAATATAATTTTTTTTTAATATTATTTTTAATTAATTTTTGCCTTAACTCAACTGACTCGCATGACGTTCCGACGCCTTGTTCCGCTACTCAAACTACACTTGATCGCAGCGGAATTCATTCAGCGGTTTCGCTACTCGTATTTCGCAGCGGAGGTGTGATTAGGGCGTTAGATCAGCTGCTAGCGCAATGAAATGGTTCCGTATTGACTTATTGTAATTTTTTTTAGAGTTCCGTACCCAATCCGTTCGTCCGTTCGCCTATCAGCGTGCTGTACCAAGGCTCTACATCATGAACCTATAGGTAGACACTTGAAGTTTTAATTTTTGTAATAACTTTTATTTTTAATGACGTTTAAATAATTTTTAATAACGTTTTAATTTTTTTAATAATGTTTATGTACTAAACATCCACATCAAGTTGGCCGTCGTCATTACAAAATGACGTACCGTACCGTTGACAAGCTAAGACAACTAACTAGCTATGGCCAAAGCCTTCTACCAGATCTAGGATTAACATGAAAAATTTTGTCTACACATTTACTCGTAATCTCTATGTGAATCTCTATAGAGATTCACTAGTAAATTGTAGAAAAAATCTTCTCGTGGTCTGGAAAAAATCTTAGCCCTACTGTCCAGAGACAATTCAGAAATTACAAATTTCCAAATGGCCCCCACCGCGAATCGAACCCGAGACCTCCCAGTTATAAGACCACGGCGCTCACCAGGGAGGTCGTCAATTATAATACTTATTTTAAAATGTTTAAAACCCGAATTCATTTTGCTTTAGGTACCTTTAGGCTATATAACGGGAAGTGTTCTGAAAAGCTATTTGATCTTATTCCATCTTCTAACTTCTACAACCGCACCGCACGCCACCGAACGCAATTTCACCCTCACCACCTGGGTGCCAGGAGCACTTCGACCATCCGTTGCTCCAGATCTTTTTTTCCACGAACTACCAAATTGTGGAATCATCTCCCTCCGACAGTGTTCCCGCTTAATTACAATATGGGGTTATTCAAGAGGCGGACCATAAATTCCTGGAAAGCCAGCAAAGCATTGGTGGTGCCTCTGTTACTACACGTGTTAATGGACGGTGGTAATCACTTAACATCAGGTGACCTGCCTGCTCGTTTGCCCGCTATGCATATAAAAAAATACCTTGTTTACAGCCAAGTGTTATCGAGTTAAAGCGCAAGCTTTTCAGCTATAAAACAAGGGGTATATAATTCAAAATGGCGGATGCATACAGCGTCCGACTCTATTTATCAGTGAGCTAATCTAACTGATTGCTCGCAGTAAATCTCGAAACGTGATTCATCTCGACGTTTTAAAGGCAGGCGTACACCGAAATGTAATAGAATTCACTGTAGTTAGTCAGCTACTTTTAATGGATTGAAATTGAATTCTAGTTTAAATATTTGTCACAAGTTATAGTACAGAGATACCTTAAAAATGTAAATTAAATCTATACATATTATAATAAAATTGTAGAAAAGTGGTGTCTGTACAATGGAAATATATAAAAAAAAGTAGCAGGGGTTGTTATTATATCGATGCCGAACCCGAAATTGTAATTAATTTTTTTTTGTCTGTTTGTCTGTTTGTCTGTGTGTTTGTGCACGCTAATATCAGAAACGGCTTATTCGATTAAGATACGGTATTCACTAATATTGTAGTAAGCTTCACTTAACATTTAGTGTTTATTTCATGTCAATCGGTTCATAAATAAAAAAGTTATGTCAATTTAAAGAATCACGGCGAACATTTTTAACGTACAGAGTACGTACTACACGCCTCGCGCCTGAGCGTCCGTGGCTATATAAAGCGCGCTGAGCGCCGCGCCCCAAAAAGTCACTATTCAACGCGAACGAAGTCGCGGGCACAGCTAGTATAAGATATATTTCGTAGAGTGTGCCCAAGAACTAAGTATTCTATTTAGTCCCTCCATCACCTTTCTACCACCGAACCGCAAGGCATCGTACGAATCTGCACCGCTACGTGGTCGAAATTCTACGATCTCGCACCGTGCGTTTTGCTTCCTCGTTCCTAATACGCATCGCAAAAATTTAGAATGCCCTTCCGGCTTCCGTTTTTCCAATTAACTATAATGTGGGTGTCTTTAAATCAAGAGTGAATAGGCATCTTCTACACGCACCATCTTAGGCTGCATCTTCACTTACCATCAGGTGAGATCACAGTCAAACGCTAGTCTATATATTTAAAACAAAAGTATAGTACTAGCCTTTGCCTGCGACTTCGTTCGCGTGGAATTTGGTAGAGTTAGAGATAAAAGGTAGCCTACGTTACTCTTCTTAACTATTTCCTTGCAAAACATACGTCGATCAGTTTTTCAGTTGCTGCGTGATTGAAGGACAGACCAACAAACAAACACTTTCGCATTTATAATATTACTAAGGATTACTAGTTGATACTCACGATTGTTTCCATCACTTGGATTTAGATTTACACATTCGCTTCAATAAATCTAAAACTCGTTATTGTATTCTAAATAATATTGCTGAATATACTCGTACCTATATCATCGTAATTAAATGCTAAAATTGTATTCTCCACTAAATAATATTATTGAATATACTCGCACCTATATGATCATAATTAAATGCTAAAATTGGCCTAACATTCAATTCATCTAAACTGTGTACGATGAAGTCTGGAATATTCGACTGAACTCGTTTCCATAATATCAGTGTCATCCACACTACCCAATACTCCCGTAGTTCATCACATCCAGTCGTATTCATTAATCTGAGGGCCAACGAACGTAGAGTACAACAGATCCTGTATTAAATTTAAAATATCAAAAATCCGACTGCGTAAACAATGACCTCCTACTTTTTGGAAGTCGGCTAAAAACGAAACTGAATAAGATTACTAAAATCGTCTTATAATCCTAACTGAAAAGTGTAAAATAAAATATTAATTTTAAATAATCGAAAACCCGAATGCGTAAACAAAAACTGTAAGGGGAAAAAACAAGTCAAGTAATCTAGAATTCTGCTATAATACAATATTGACTTAACAGTTGGGACCAGGTCGGGACCCATTATTGGGAAGATTTGAACCAATCTAGATTTTTAATGATTCATTGACTTTCATTTTTTCTTTTGCACTATGGCATCTGGTGGTCGCTATATGAATTTTGATTATTGTCATGTCTTTATTGACACTACCAAGATTAACGCAAATCGATTGACGTAAGAATCATCAAAATCGGCCCACGCGTTTGGTCTCCACAGTGCCACAAACATACATACGTACATATATGCATATACTGATACACACATTACCCTTTTTTGCGAAGCGCAGAGGGTAATAAAATGTATAAAAATTGAATTTATACGTATACTTTATTGCAAGGATATTTATGTCCATAAATAAAGGTTCATATTATTATTACATTTCTGTGTGTACACTATATATTCATCTTTATTGTTAATGAATCCACTAAATTACACTTAAGGCAAAGGTGCTGACTGACTGATCTATCAACGCACAGTTCAAACCGCTGGACGCATCGGGCTGAAATTTGGCATACAGATAGCTATTATGATGTATGCATCCGCTAAGAAAGGATTTTTGAAAATTCAGCCCCTAAGGGGATAAAATAGGGGTTGGAAGGATCGAAATTAACGTGAGCGAAGCCGCGGGATAAAACTAGTTAAGTATAAAATAAAGAAAAACACTTATTTAATATTCGAGTGACGTTTCATAAAATACAGTTACGAAGCTACAAATTCATTAAAAATAACCCAAACAAATCCTGTCACGTTTCGGCGAGCAGTTGTTTTACCCACAGATAAATTGCGCTTCGGGATTCGTTGCAACCAGGGTAGCTAAATATAATTTACCACCTCTACTAAACCAACCCCTTTAACAACAACTTGAATACCTAACAATTATTAAAGTTTTATCTTTATATATAAAATTGAAAGTCCTGACTGACTGACTGAGATATCAACGCACAGCCTAAACTACTGAAGTTAGAAACTTGAAATTTTTACAGTTGATTCCTTTTATGACGTAGGCGCACACTAAGAAAGGATAATTGGAAATTCCACCCCTAAGGGGTTTAAATAGGGGATGGAAGTTTATATGAAACTTCGTCATTTTTCAAGCTGTTTCCATCAAAGTTGGTATTAGGGCTTTCAGTTAAAAATAAAGAAGTACGCGTGTCACAGTTTTTGAAAATTCCACCCTAAAACCTAATTCCACGCGGACGAAGTCACGGGGGCAAAAGCTAGTTAAGTTAATAAACGTAAAAGTTCTTTTTACAAAACCGACTTCAAACGCCACTACAAAGTATGTCAATTGTGCCTATATAATATGAAGAGTTCCCTTAATTTCTCAAGGATCCCTTCGACCTGATGACAATGAGACCACCTGAAAAGTATACCCTTTCAAACAAAAAAAGAATTTTCCAAAACGGTCCAGGCGTCTTCGAGTAATCGGTAAACATACATAAAAAATTAATAAATAAAAAAAGATTCCGACGAATCGGGAACCTCCTCCTTTTTTGGAAGTCGGTTGAAAAGTTATGCGTGGTTAAACATAAAAAAAAAAAACATTTTTTCGTTGGTTTAAAAGCAAACTAGAACTGATAGTTGTTTATTTATTTGGCAATCCAAACAAATTACAATAATTATTTAACCTAAAGTTTTAATTAAATTATATTTCAATCTTATTGTAATCCTACAGGGTCGCACAGCATGACTAAGATTTTGAAATTAGGAGCGCGAAGTATTCATAATCTACAAAATTCCTGAACTATTTAGATGTTGTTCTATTTATGGTCTACCAGGTATTCTTTATCTTTTGCCCAACAGAAGTAGGTAAAAATATTTTTTAATTAAAAAAAATATTATTATGTTTTCCATAAAACGGTAAAGAAAACTAGAGAGTAAGTACAGTTTCATTTAAATATAGCCGCTGCTAGAAAGCTACAAATTCATTAAAAGTAATCCGCGTAAATCCTATCACGTTTCGACGAGCTGTTGTTTTTAGTGCAAAGATAAATTGCGCTTTGAAATTTATTGCAACCCAGCAGCTTAGATAACCTCGTGGTTAAATACATTTATTTACCCATTCTACTAGTTTTCAATCTTTTTACAGTTTGTTAATGTTACAGTTACAGCTTTGTAGAGTGAAAGCCGTCGTAGAGTCATGATTTTTTAAGAAACTATTTTTACCTTTTGACCATCATAAGTAGGCAATATATACATAATTATATCTTTTTTGAGAATGTTAAATATTCAAGGATTCATTCCATTAAAAATACAGCTACAGCTTGGAAAGAAACAAATACATTAAAAGTTACATTTTATGCAAATCCTATCACGTTTCGTGAACAGTGGGTTTACAGTGCACAGCTAAATTTCGCTTCGAAATTTATTGCGACCATTTAAAAAAGCTTGTGGTAACATATAATTGTTAACTACTTTTTCTAGTTAAGGACAGTTTCAAAAATACCTTAAATTACTTACAGGTACCATCTGTAGAGCCCGTAGAGCCAAACTAGGAGTGACTTATTAATTCTAATTAGAAGAGTAAGTTTTATGTCTTATGAACGACAGGCAAAAAATACATTTTTTGTTCAAATCAATGTTACTATTCAAATATCCTGTACAGAATACATAGTATATAGAATAGGTTGTGGTAGGTGTGCATTTTTGAAACTTCTTTGTGGAAACACTGTGTGCAATAGCATAGTTTTGTTAACCATTGTAAAAAAATTTTTTTTTGAAAAGAGCAACTGCTGAGTTTCTTGCCGGCTCTTCTCAGCAGAATCTGCATTCCGAATCGGTGGTAGATTTATGACGTGTCATAAGAGCTACAAGTTGGCCTACATGAAATAAATAAATTTTGATTTTGATTTTGATTTATAATAGAATATTTTTGTATTTAAATAAACTTTTACAAAGTGCTTTCGAATCGTCAAATGAATCTACCGATTCGGTATTGTACCCGATGCTGGGAAGCTATAATTTATTAAAAGTAAACCCGCATTTATCTTGTCATGTTTTAGCGCGCATTTATTTATCAGTGCATAGATAAATTGCTCTTCGGAATTATTTTCGTTTTGACGAGCTCGCGCCTATGTAAAATTCCTAAAAAGCACATCAACATTTGAATGATCCTTAGCGATGATATCTGTGCTCAATTCCTGCATTCAGGAATCACTTTCAAAATAAATTTCTAAACGATCAAAGACCTTTAGCAGCAGATTCACCATTCTAAATAAAACCGCTTTATTTTATTTTATGATGACTTCTACTTTCTCCACTCTTATAATATCATATTTTTATATTAATCACACGTATTTATTTACCATAAATGCTATGTATTAGCCTTTTTTCTATTATCATAAGATTTTCTTAAAAGCCTGTAGCAATATGCTGACGGTACCTTTTTAATTCTGTAATATTTAGATGCAAAAACCAATTCTGAAGTAGTTTATTTATCTCCTTTTGTTTTCTTGTGCCTTGTGTTACGAGTATAGAAATAAGTAAACTATTTTCTTTCTTTCTATGAGATATACGACGCAGACAAAGACTATTATGAGTTTAAGCCGCGTAAAAGACACGGAATCCACCCCAGCGTATAATAACTGTGGAGTAAATACCCAAAACAAAGAGGATGACGTCTTAAGCACTATCAGTGTAAGCCATCACGTCCGCGGAACAAAGCTCGCGATCCAATTAAAAGTAAAAAATTACGCTTCACATTTATTTGAATTAACTTGTTTGCTTAACTGTGTGGAATTCACTGAACAAAAACCTTTTAAAAAACAACGTATACAAGCAAATGGTAACTTCGATGTTTAGCACATTAGTGATACCTGATTTGCTCGTTTAAATCGCCTTAGGGGAATTTTCCTTTGAAAATAATGTAAATCTAACGAGCTTGCGAGCTTCAATTTTAAAATAAATTAAAAGTAAAAATACTTTTTTAAAACAAGCTTTTATTTAAATGCGCTAAAAAGAATAACGTCATTTTATTTTTCGAGTTATTCTCAGCAAGCCCTTTCATTTCACACCCAAATTGTAGGAGTGCATTAAAAATAACTATTCCGCCATCTTGGTTGTTCCGCCATGTTGGATTTAACACGACGTCACACAACTAACCATACATTGTCATCCAACTAAACGTGTATACAAAATTTCAGCTTAATCGGTTGCAGATATCTGCTACAAAATTGAGTTACAAGATTCCACCCGAACATAGTTACGTACATTGCAAGCTTTTAATAAAAAGCCCCTGCCACAATGGTGAGCATATTTTATATGAACGAATGATTCCTCGTTTGATTCCCAGCAGGGCATTTGTAGGCATTACCGGCAAAAATATGTTACCAACAATACCGCGTCGATTTACCTACGCACAATTAACTGTAACTAGAAAAGTTACACTTATCTTATCTGTTGAATAAATAAACGGTAAAAATTTCAATACCATGTCATTTAAGAGCTCTACGGAATTAAACGTGTACCTATTGTTTTAACATATTTTTTTTAAATTACCTAGGGTAAAGATGCCGAATATGAGATACCATTTACATATTCGGCCATAAAAAATAAATTGTTGCACTAATGACTATGAAAATTATTTATATTCGATAAGTATTTAACGAAGTTTATCCTTGAAAGACCGTTTAGTGCTAGGTATAATAGATTTTTTGTTATAGCAGATAATATTAGAAAAGTCAGAAATTACGTCTCAGGGAAATGGTCTCCTATTATGAGATAGCAATGATTTTTAATATGAGATAGTATAGATTTAGAGAAAAAGGAAAGAAATCAATTCAAAAAAACTTTTTATTGGCGATATTTATTAATCTACAACATCGTACTACTAAATAAAAAGGTTTTAGTAACAACTTAATAATATATTATCATGTGCTTGTGCCAAGTGCTTGATGTTCTTCAGATGTAGATTTAACCCATAAAATCGTTAGTCCAACTTTACAATATTTTTCTATTTGTGCTTCTAAATAGTCAGAAAAAGCTGGAGGTCTTCCCATGAACCTTAACAAATACTTCTGCATTAGCATCTTTTTTGACATAACGTTCTTGGATACTCTTAGGAACATCGAAAGTTTTGACGCTATTAGGTAACATATTTGTTTGCTTCGCACTGCACTCACGGCCCGTATTATGGCATCGTGGTCCTAGGACTTCTTTGATCGACGGCATCTAGAAAAAGAGGTTTTTAAATAGTCGTATTTCTATACATCCTAATATGAGATATCTTATTTAAGGAGCCCCCACGTGTCTCATATTAGGAAAACACCCAAATTTAAAAACTTGGCTGCCTATTGTTTCTTGACGAAGAAAATACAACTAAACTGCTAATGCATTGTAAAATTAATCATATAACTGATACAATGACTGTAAATTTAAATCATTTCGTGTGACTATAAAGTTGTAACATACCTCGTTATTATTTGGTGTCAAAAATCGGGTTTTGTGGTTTCGTAAAAATCCGCACGTACACAACCTGACTTCGCCTCGAACTAGGAAGCACCAACACATGTTTCAGTCTGTTGCCACGCGGCTTCTGGTGACAGTATCGCCAAATAGCTGCGGCGATTAGTTTCGCCAAAACCTAACTATCTCATATTTGGCAACTATCTCATATTCGGCATCCTTACCCTATTAGCCAAGCTGAAGTTGACTAATATCCTTCTATCCCCTCCAAATAAGCGGAAAGCTTGGAGTGGGTATAATAATAATGCGACGAGTAGGGTTTGAACCTGTGACCTCTTCTCTTAGTTTTCAGTGCAAATCTTTAACCGGCTATTGAGGCTTCAATATTATAATGGACATGAATTCAAATATGGACGTAAGGCTTCTGATTTAGTGCTCGTAAAATGGGAATAATTTAATACGGAAAACGGTTGGCGTTATTCTTCTAAAAACCCAGTTCAATTGGACACTTTGATTTAAAATCGCAGCAAAGTTGCTCTTGACAATGTAAAAAGACCAATTGGAAATGTTACGAACAGTACTCGAGTCCACTGTTTTCAATGTATAAAAGTTTTAATTAACGCTACGGATTTGTGGTACGATTCGCTTCATGGATGGTTTAAAACTTGTTCGGAAATCGGACTACAGCTTATACAGGGTGGTTACCTTTTTAAGAAATGTTCCAAAAACTGAATTTTTTTTTTCCAATTTATCAACTGATAGAAGATGTAAAAATGAATTTTATAATTTCAAACATTTTTTTTTAATTTGACATGATTTTTCATAAAATAATATAGCATCCCATATTATTCATACGATGTGATAAATGACCTTCATTTAAAATGAAAGAAAAAAAACATGTGTTTTGTTTACATGATGATGAAAGAATTCTTGAAATCATAATTTTTTTTACTTACCATTCTCAGAACATCTACACAGTATTTTATTTATTTATTTAAAGTTCATACTTCATCTTCCTAAATACTATTGATTAAAAAATTATCAATTTTTTAATTAATTAAAAAAACTTAGATTTATTTTTATTGGATGACAAGATTAGATGCAAGATACATGTGTGAATAGTGGAAAAAATAACAAACTTGAGAAAAAAAATTGAAAATTAATTTTATGCTATTTTCTAACATAACACTTGTTTCGATCAATTATTTATTTCTCAATTCTTCTATCTGGTAAACATGTTTACCAGATAGAAGAATTGAGAAATAAATAATTGATCGAATAATTGAAATATTGATTGTATGTTGTTTTTATTGTGGAGAAGAATAAACAAAGAAAAATTAATACCCCTCGACATTAATCGCGAAACTTTTAAAATTTTTACGAATCCATAAAATTGAATGCCTTAATTTAAAATGGCCATAAAATTGTACTTTCCAATTCTGCGGCAAAAATAACAATTGCGACCGTAATCAAGTCTCCGAGATAACGAATAAAAGTTTTAATTAACGATGGGAAAAATAGTTTAGTTTCGCTCGCCCATTTAAATTACTATCGATTTAATTTGGGAATTAATTGTAGAGTGGGTAGGTACGCTGTGTTAATTGTGTACGTTATTTGTAACTGACTTCAAAAAAAGAAGGGAGTTTTCTTTCTTTGTGTGTAGATTATTATTGAATGTCTTCACCGATTGTAGATATTTTTTAGGGTTCTGTACCCGAAGAGTAACCATCGGGACCCTGTTCAACCTAACAAAATCAATATGACTGATATTATTTCCAATTTTCCATAGTCGGGTTACATTTTGTAAACTATTTTCTTGTTTAAAAACGATTACTTTGTCATACAATTTATCCAACAACTAGGTACCTAAACATTTAAAACATCAAAATTCGTCTAAGGGAGGCCACATACGATCAAGTTTGCATGATGCTTAGGGATTCGATTAAAGGATTGATACCTGAGTAGTATCGACACTACTGGTTCGATACCTAAGGAAGCTCCCGAAAGCTGTACCACTATATCGAGAGAGATAACGCTATACATCAGAAAGAGATAAAATAGTTTATAGACTATAGTCTTCTATCTGACGTGCGAAATCTAGTGATGATATAAAAGTATCGATTAATTGCGAAAGTACCGCAAGTAAACAGGTATAGTCTTTATTATTCTCTTTCTGATGTATAGCGATTTCTCTCTCGATGGAGTGGTACAACTTTCCGGAGCTTTCTTAGATATCGAACTACTAATCAGATATCAATCTTTTTTTTGATCCCCTAAGCTTCATGCAAACTTGACGGCAAACTTGATCGTATGTGGCCTTCCTAACGTTATTTGGGAAATTGGCATATAGCCATTGGTTTCTTCCAATTCATGAGAGCGCTTTATTTGTGGTTACTTCATGTACATGTACATTGCTTAAGTGTGCGTGCTTGTCAGGAGCATAGGTGGGAGTGGTCAGTCGCGAGCAAGCTCTCGCTCGCACTTATATAGATACGACACACATACAACCATGAGCCACGCACCCTCGTGAATTGCAAGAACTATTACTAGATTTGTATCATTATTTGACACGTTTTTGACATCTTACAGAAAGCTCCGCCCTGAATTGCTTGCTGAATTTGTTTACTGAATAACAACAAGCCGTGTGCCATATCTTAAGCCGTAAGCTTTACTAATTGTTACAGGCGTCGATGCCAAAAACAGGACAGTGCGAAATGCAAACACAAAATTGAGGTTAATGGCCTGTGGATCACGTCTTAATAGCAAAACGTCAATTAGCATCAGTAATGCATCGTTGCTTACATGTGAAAACAAACTTTATCTTCAAATTCCTAACGAGTATAATTGCTTGACACTCGAGCGTTTCGCACAAAATGTCACATCAATTCAAAAGTTGCTAATGAAAAATAAACTTTTGTTACACGCGTTAAGGTTTAGAATTGTTTGGATTGGTAAGGGGGGTAAATTAGTAAAGTGCTACGGCGTAGAGATGTAGCGTTTGTAGCAGTTGAACAATGTATAGCTTGTATGGAGGTGTATGGATACAGTAGATAGCTGGCTTAAGTGCTGTTACGCGAGTGTGAAGTGCTATTGTTAAAGGATGTTACACGTGACTTGATATTTAATATACATATTATTATTTAGGTACAAAACAGTAGAATACATTTGTCTGATCTTTACATTTATACATAATAATATAACATTGCTACATTGTCTTTTCTCGGTGATAGAGTTACAAGTCTTTCATCAATAATGTACTAAAAAAACCAGTTCAAATTCAGAATTAGAGAGTTTTTTTATTCGATGACAAGATAATCCTTGACTGCGATCTCACTTGATGGTAAGTGACGATGCAGTCTAAGATGGTAGTGGGCTAACTTAGAATCGCTTGGCGGCACGCCACGGCTAAAGCCTCCCACCAGACCAGACTAGACACAATTTAGAAATAATAAATTCCTAAATTGCCCCCGCCGGGAATCGAACCTGAGACCTCCCAGATTTAAGACCACAGCACAGAGTTATTAAATAAACAACTAAGTAAGCTTACAGTTTCAAAACTGCAACATTTGCAGTAGATAAAGCCCTTCTCAAAATTATAGCGAAACTTTTTCTTTTACATCATCTAAACGACGATGTATAACGTCCAAACTGCTGTAATTTAGTTAAGCCTAGCTACACAGAATAGCCTCAGGCAATGAAAATTCCCACCAAACTTATGGTTTGCACACCGATTTTATTAAAAACTTTTGATATATATTTTTTATTAATTAATCAGGTGCAAAGTAGTTTTCTTGCAGACGTGCAGGTTTGCTCATGATGTGCGACATTCTCTATTCCCGTTAAAGCAAGTGATTTTTAAGGTTTAATAATGGGGAATATTTACGACTGCCCCATTTCAAAACCTAGTAAGTGTGATTGTCAAAATTTTAAAGGAGACCAAAAAACATATTTGCGATAGCCCTTCTGAACTCTGAACTCTTCAGTATCTGTTGGTAAATTAACGTTTCATAAATAAACTACTTTGAAAGCTTTTATTGGATATATTTATTACTTCACTAAGCCATCTACAAAACATGTTTTTTTGGCCCCTGTAAAATTTTGTGAATCACACTTACTAGGTTTTGAAATGGGGCAGCCGTTTAAATACACATAACGTGAAAATTTCAAGTATCTAGCTATTCGGTTGATGAGATACAGCCCGCTGACAGATGGACGGGCAGACAGACAGAGGAACGGACAGCGCAGGCTTAATAACAATAGCGTTGGCCGTTACTTTGCATAATTGTGCTTATTTTAAACTGTTTATTGGGAATCTGCTAAATTCACCCTCACCACCTGGGTGCCTGGAGCACTTCGACCATCCGATGTGCCAGATCTTTTTTCCACGTACTTTGAAACTGTGGAACCAACTTCCTGTTCTGTCGGTGTTCCCACTAAATTACAACATGGGGTTATTCAAGGGGCGGACCAACAAATTCCTAAACGCATTGGTGGTGCTTTAGGTGTTACGAATGTTCATGGGCGGCGGTAACCACTTAACATCAAGTGACCCGCCTGCACGTTTGCTCGCTAAAAATAAAAATAAAAATGAAAAACGGGCAGTAAACAGCTAAAGGGCTGAAAAAGTGATCTTTTAATATTTACGAACATGAAAGCACCCGAAGTGCAGTCGGATTTCATGGCAAAGTTTTAAGCCGCAACTCGGCTTTAATACAGATGACACGGAAATTATGTGGAGGCCACGGTGTAAGCCACCGGAGCGCCGACACTCGCCCACACATTACGTGTGGAGCGTGATATTTTCTTATTTTGGTGGATTTCACGCTCTTTCAGCGGCTTTAGAAAGTTTTGCGGGGAATATGCCATAGACGCCGATGGCTGGGTAGTTTTAAGCTCCGAAGAATAGAATAGAATAGAAATATTTTTCATTCAAATAAACTTTTACAAGCGCTTTTGAATCGTCAATGAATCTACCACTGGTTCGGAATGCCTTTCCTGCCGAGAAGAGCCAGCAATAAACTGGGCGGTTGCTCTTTTCAAAAAAAAAAAACATTATAATAGGTAATGAATCTATGCTATGTATACAGTGCTTCCACGATGAAGTTTCCTAAGTTCAATGCATGTTAAGACGAGTAGACAGAAAGCAGACCCATTCCCGTTGGTGGCACCCGTTCACGAGCTTGACGCATGATCCAGCCGTTACTTCGCTCAACCATATTTGAGGGAACGTAACAACCCGCACCACGAATAAATTAATTATTTAACCGACTTCCAAAAAGGAGGAGGTTAATCTCTCCTGTCATCGATTAATTTTTTTTTAACTGATGACAGGGGAGATGAGAGGAGAGTCTTTCACTGTTATCTCACTGATGTTAAGTCTAAGATGATAGTAGTCTAACCTGAAAGGGGCAGTAGAAAATAAACCCATGCTACATCCATGTGGCATTATGGTACCAAGACTAGACCAGAAACAATTCAGAAGATAATAATTGTTAAGCTTGTGCACTATGGCTTCATGTGGTGCCCTAGGAATTTATTATGCATCTTTCTTAGACACATTATCACTTTCCATTAGGTGTGGTAGTGGTCAAGCGTGTGTCTATAATGTATAAAAAAAGAAAAAAACTTACATAACGCTGTGATTACTATGGAGTAAAGTAGCCCTTTTGCAACTTGATACTTGCTTTGACGTGCCCTGTCGTGCCCTATAGCCTGAGCTATATGTTGAACTCTGAAAGTAGAGCTAAAAACAAAGAAAAATGTGTCTCCTTTGGGAGGCAAATTTTGAAATATCATACCAGTCGAAGTGCGGTGGGAGGTACAGTTGAATTCTGAATATCCACAGGGAATCGTCCATCGCATTGGTTTGAAGGAAAACAACCTTTTAGATCCCGAGTACCTACTATATCTATATGTGATTGAAAATCGAATTGAATCCATAGTTTTTAGGGTTTCCTACCCGAAGAGTAACCAACGGGACCCCATTACTAAGTTTCCACCGTCCGACCGTCCATCCATCCGTCAGTCTGTCAGCGAGCTGTATCTCATGATCCGTAATAGGTAGGAACTAGAAAGTTGAAATTTTCAGAGAATGTGTATTTCTGCAACCGCTATAACTTAGCTCCCCTGCTAGAAACGTGTTTTTTTTTTCGACTTTTTTGCTCACAAAACAAGCGAAAAAATTGTGCCGAACGACAAAGAGTATAATAAAGTACCTACTTCATTGTCAAATGATATGACAAATTACGACAAATATCTGCCATTACGCGCTTCATTCACCGCACGCTTGTAACATATCCACCTCTTTTTATACATATACAATACGAGCTATGGCTCGTAGGTTAGTTATTATAACTATTGATTATTCTTCTTAATCAATCTATACAATCTATTAGGGGAGCCTCTGGATACAGGTGTCGCAAGACCGAGGCCTGTGAAAATTCATGCAAGAGATCTTTATTCAGCAGTGGACGGTTGACGAAGAGGAAGAATTGCAAAAATTAAATTTGGAACGTGGTACACACGTAGTTTCTTGGGGAATAACTTTTTCATCTGTTTCCGAGCTTAAGTTTCAAAAAGTTCCACGTACGTGAATACTGAGCAGGTTGTAGGTAAAAGGTTGAAGGCTTTTTTTATCTTTTACATACCTCAAGAGGCCCTAGAGGAGTAATTCATATAACATTTCACCTTTTTGTGCAAAAGAAAACTTTTCTTAAATTTTATCTCATAAGTTAAACTGGAAATTCCTTGCAAAGGAAAACTTTGGATAAATTGGGTCTTACGCTTAGTTAGTTTAGTTCAAAATCTTTAGGAATAGGTATGTATCATAAATGTTAAAGGGTGATTGTTTGTTGGTTTGTGTTTCAATCAAGCAGCGACGAAATAACAGATCGACGTGATTTTTTGTATGGAAGTGAAGAACTTTGACAGTGATATAGGCCAACTTTTATCGGAAAAAACGGGTTCCCGTGGGATTTTAAAAACCTAACTCTACGTGACTGAAGTTACTGTCAAAAGCTAGTTCAAAATAATTTATACCGTCTGGTCTTATGGCTGACTAGACTACCATGACCGGTTCAAGAAACAGATTCTGCTGAGAAGAACCAAAAAAAACTCAAAAGAGTCAGTTAAAATTTATAACTTTGTCATTATTACCCTATCAATAAATTATTACCCTATCTTGTGGACAGCTGAAAGCAAAGCCGCTTAATCCATGCAACTTTGTTATTAAAAAATTCATTACGTGTGTAATTAATAACCGTGACTGAATTAATGTGTTGTTCTTTCAGATTCAATTTATTATTCACTAGATGATGCCCGCGACTTCTTCCGCGTGGATTAAGGTTTATTGATTCCCGCGGGAACTCTCTAAATTTCCGTAATAAAATGTAGCCTATGTGTTAATCCTGGGTATGAGCTATCTCCGTTCTTTTCAGCAAAATCAACTCATCAGTTGTGGCGTGAAGGAGTAACAAATATACACACACACAAACAAACTTTCGCCTCTATAATATTAGTGTGATGTGATGTGATAATATCATATGTAATGATGGTACAATTTCGGATGTAATTAAATATAGATTGTCTTTCAAAATAAAGAAAAATATACGTATGTCGTTATGTCGTTAGTTTTAAGTGTAATAACCACTTTAAAATATCGATTTAGTTACAAAAAGTGCGATAAAATGCGTGCATCTATATGCTTGAGAAGTTGCTGGTAATATCCCTATTATATATTGTAGCAAATATATAGCAACTACAAACTCACGAAGCGCGTAAAACGAGTGTCATGTGCAAATTTTTTTTTCATAAAATCATACACTTGAAACTCTATGTACCTAAAGCATTCTACTCACGACACTGCGGCAGGGCCGATTTAGGGTGACAAAGTGGGGAGGATCCTAGATTGCCTTCTAAACATGTCGTGTGTAAAGTCATTCTAGGTCGGATCCTAGATCGGAGGCGACAGGATCGGATGCGACCTAGTTTACCTGAATAATCCAATGGTTAAAGGTGCGGACTGAAAACTGAAAGGTCGCAGGTTCGAGTCCCACCCATTGCACTATTGTCGTACCCACTCCTAGCACAAGCCTTTCGCTTATTTTGAGGGGAGAGGAGAATATATGTCAAGTTCAGCTTGGCTAATATTCTTTTATAAAAAAAGAAAAAAAAAAAAGTTTTTCTTCACACGCCCGTGCACGCACTGAGTGGCAAATCCACATTATAGGGAGCAGCCTAGATTGCTCCAATCTAGCTGCCTCCTAAATCGGCCCTGCCGCAATGTCGCGAGTATAAAGCTTTATACTGCAAATTATATCTCATAGTACGGTCAAAGAGCAAATAATTTAATATTCATCCTCAGCCTACAAAGGATGTAATATCGTAACAATAAAGCCCCACTTTTTTGGCGCGAAAATTGAATACAACGAGTCTTCACAAGGGGCAGAGAGAAGAGCGGACAAAGGCGGGCGCTCTTCAGAACGCCCCCTTTGTTATTTACGTTCTTTATTTGGTAAGAAAGTGACACGCACTTGTTTGGCACGCTTGATTTTGTGTCGGAATATAAGATTTTTTTCTCCTTTGAAGTAAATTAAAAGGCCTTTAGATTATTTTTAGGGTTCCAAAAAACCGGAACCCTTATAGGCTCACTACGTTGTCCGTCTGTTTGTCAGTATTTCAAGACGTTTTTTTCGAAAACGGCTTAAGATACTAAGTCGAAATTTATACTGAATATAAAATTCAATGGTCTCTTGAGGATCTGAAAATTTCAAGTTTATCTCGGTAAAAAGTTACAGCTTTTAAAGCGCGGCTGTCTCATTTATCAAAACACATTAACGAACATCTTTCCAAAAATCGTTTTCATACTGCGAAACCGGAGCAGCAAAATCATTACAACCGGCTTATGCGAACATGTCCGCAAGTCTATGTGTACAGTTTCAGCGCTATACTCGTAACGTCCATTCATCTATTTATCTCAACCCGTCATCCGCCCACTCCAGTAGGGCTAACATGCGCGCCACGAGAAAACTTTGTCTACACGTTTACTCATAATCTCTATGTGAATCTCTATAGAGATACACGAGTAAACGTGTGGACAACATTATCTCGTGGCGCGTATGTTAGCCCTACAAAGCTCCTTTCAAATGAGAAAAAAAAGGAAGAGTTAAGACCATAGTCCACACGTTTGCCAAGAGCGGATTGACTGACAAACCTTTTTTTTTTTTTTTAAAAAGAATATTAGCCGAGCTGAACTTGACTTATATTCTCCTTTCCCTCCAAATAAGTGAAAAGCTTGTGCTAGGAGTGGGTTTGACTATAGTACTACGGGTAGGGCTTGAATCTGCGAAGTTTTCAGTTCTCACCTTTAACTTTTGGGCTATTGAGGCTTTGAGACCAGTATGGAAAACTACTCGTACCAAACATGAAAAAATCGCGAGTAAGAGCTAGTATGCAGAAGTTATACGCCATCAGAGGCTATAAGGAAGCAGATACATCATTATGACAACAGCTGCACACCGCATGGCAATGCAGGACATCGCATTCAATGCGCGCGTACGAGTGTCAGATTTGTTAAAAAAAGCTGCCACAACCGTTAGCAGCTACTTCAGGTTCTAACTCGGTTCAAAATAACGTTATTAACTCCTGCCAATCAAAATTGAAACCTATCTCCCTCTAAGGACATTTCAAAATGGATTGCGGCAATTCTGGGCTTTTCCGAGGATATTGTGAGCATACAATTATGAACTTTATTGCTTACGACATACGATCTGGTCGTTGGCACTGACAACCGTGAAGATGATACAATTTTACTGCTCAGGAAGCAAAATTGAATCTTTTCCAATTAAGCTTAGAATTTATTTTAGATTGAATCTAGCGTTAAGGTGTTCTGAGATTCAGGCCGATGTACCCGGGTCACTAATTACGTAGTATACGTTAAATCTTCAGCCGTCCTAGCCATCTTACAAACGTGTCATCTCTTTCTGCGATCGCTACGAAGCAGGGATTCCCAAAGTTTTTTATGACGCTTCCCTTCTGAAAAGTGAGGACGTGAGATAAGTCGCGGGCATCATCTAGTATTATAATAATCGGGACCAGCGGTTTAATGTGTTCTCAGAGGCACAAAGGAGACGAAAAGGCCAAATTCAAACTTCCAAAATCGGTCACCCATCCAGCTGCTGACTTGGGTCAACATTGCTTACCTAGCGCAATAGTCTGCTATGGGTATACCAGACTACTACGCAACAAGGCGCCATGTTTCTTAAATGTCTTCTGTAACTGAGATCTCAATTGATAGACAAATTAAAAAATTTCGTCAAAGTAAGGTCCTTAATTTCTTAATTACTGTGAAAAAAGTGGATAACTCAAGTGCCTCTTACTTTCTGTAATTATATTCACCTCACTCAAGATATCAAACACTTATTTAATACACGAAATAAAGACGCAATTTCTTTGAACCTGAACATTAAAGCCTGAAACACTCACAACGCGTGACGAGAGAACTGAAAGTACGTATTTAAAAGTTTATCTCAATGGGCTTGTGACAATTATTCGATTACTGATCATGAAGACCTGGGTTCGAGTCCGCATTGGATCAAAAAGTTATGGTACAAAACGCGAGCCTTATCTATGGAAGATTGTTTAGATGAACTTAGTTTTAAGATAGGTACAAGAAACTTGACATAATCTGATCCTCGGATGGTAAATGTCCAACCAAAGAAGAAAGCATATTTATAGGATCCATACTGCGAAAACTAGATTTTGAAATTGATGCAGTGAGTTAATAATAACTGATGCAGCTCAAACATAATAATCTACCTGCTCGACGCGAACAAAACGATTCGTTGGATACATAGCTGTCGCGCCGCAATACCACCACGCGTTTTGTTTGTATCAACCTCACTCATTTTATATACAACCATACTACTTATTTAAGACAAGAAGGGATCTACTCATAAGGGTGTAAATGTAAAGTGATTAATTTGCGCCGCCGCGTCTTCAAAAGGGATTTATAATTAAAAGGAAAATAATATTAATAAGTATACCTAATTAATAATAAAATATATATTTTATTTTCATGTTCAGTTAACATAAATACACCTACCCTGGTTGATGTTAATTACTCCACTTGGTGTCTGAAGAATAGAGTAACGGATTGACTTGATATTGAAGAGCAACAGTAGCAAGGTATATAGTAGGGTACTTATCTCGGAAAAAAGGGTTCCTACGGGATTTTTTAAGTCTAACACGGATGAAGTCTCAAAAGCTATACTTTAACTTCATCGTCATCATCATCAGCCCACATGCATCCACTGTTGGACATAGGCCTCTTTTAAGTAGCGCCAACGTTGCCTATCCTAGGCCTTTCGCATCCAATTGATGCCTGCCTTCGATCACAGAAAAATAAGGGCACTTAATACTTCAACTATTATTTAAAAGCATCATTGTTCCTTGACACTGAAATAACTGCTTCACGTCAATGTTCGATGACAGACTAGCTAGCGAAATGATCTGCACTCATATTTAGTGGTTACACAAATCGGACTAACATGCGATATCCACTTATTTTTCTATGATCGAAGATGCCTGCCACTTTCCGGATGTCATCGCTCCATACATACTTTAACTTATTATCAAGAAATTGGGGAAGGTAACTAAACCTCTACTGTTAATAATACTCTACAGAGAATAAAATAATGTGGTCATAAAATAAAATTCTATTCGTATGAGTGTTGTGAACAAAGAATTAATCTTGCACTTCTCGGCTTAGCGGCTTTGGCTTCAGCTTAGAGACATAATTTACGTGTCATCCGTAATAAAGCCGCGCTCCGCTCGGCTCGGCTGGCTTAAAATGCTTAAAACTTCGTCGGAAATTTTTCGGAGGCATGTCACACTTTGCGAATGTTTGAGGGGTGCTCAAATTCGGTTAAAATAAATATATGTATAATATAATAGGTATATCACATCATAATATTATGAAGGCGAAAGTGTGTGTGTGTGTGTGTGTGTGTGTGTGCGTGCGTGTGCGTGTGTGTGTACTTGTTAGTCCTTCACGCCACAACAAAGAAAACTAATTTGGCTGTTTTGAATGGAGATAAGTACATAGCTCATACCCAGGATTAACACATAGGTTACGTTCCCTTAAATATGGT
This sequence comes from Hipparchia semele, assembly GCA_933228805.2. Classification (NCBI taxonomy): domain Eukaryota; kingdom Metazoa; phylum Arthropoda; class Insecta; order Lepidoptera; family Nymphalidae; genus Hipparchia; species Hipparchia semele. The sequence goes on along the minus strand of OW121711.1, from coordinate 15,249,128 downwards.
TGAGCGAAGCAATGGCTGGATCATGCGTGAATCGTGATGCTCGTAAACGGGTGCCACTAACGGGAATGGGTCTGCTTTCTGTCTGCTCGTCTTAACATGCATTGTATTATATTGTATTTTTATTCTCTATCATTTATTTATATACACATTTATCCTATTGTTTTTAAAAATGCTTACAAATATACATTTTACAAATATAAATATAAAAAACATCATTAAAAACAATAAAACAAATGGGTCCCACTTGCTGCGGGATAGGGACCCAAGCAGCCAGTGGTCAGGGCTCCAGAGTGAGGAACCTCCTCACAATGCGTGCCGTCTCAAGGAGTACCGCCTTCTGTATCCTGCTCTTGATCCAAGTATTAAGCGAAAGTTTCTTAAGATGTTGATCGAAACTTTTCGCTATGAGACCATTGACCGAAACGACCATCGGCACTACAATCGTTGAATCAACATTCCACATGGCGGTAATCTCGTGGGCAAGGTCTAAATATTTTGAAAATTTTTCTTTTTCCGCCTTCACCAGATTATCATCATGTGGAATTGTGATATCGACAATTATCGCTCGACGCGCTGATCGGTCAACTAGCACTATATCAGGTCTATTGGCTACAATATACCTATCAGTGATAATTGACCGATCCCAGTAGAGCAGGGCACTACTATTCTCGAGAACTGACACTGGGTCATACCTATAGTATGGCATTTCATCTGCTACAAGACCGTATTGAAGAGCAAGTTGTTGATGGATTATCCTGGCTACTTGGTTATGTCTGTGCAAGTACTCGCCGTTAGCAAGATAAGAACAACCGGAGATGATATGCCTGAGGGACTCCCCAAGACGATGGCACGCTCGACATATGTCAAGAGTACCATCTTCCATAATGTGTCTCCAATAGTTATTAGTCTTGATAACTTCATCCATAATTGCACATACAAAACCCTCAGTTTCCCCAAATAGGTCACCGAATTGTAACCAGGATACAGAGGCATTTTGATCTACATCCGGCCTAGTTAACGCCTTGTAGAACCTGCCATGTAACTCCTTACTCTCCCACACAGCCCTGCGATCCGAAATGCTCAATACTATGGGCTTGCGCCTGTTCTCTTTGCCTAAGGCAAGCGGGGTGCGGTCACGGTCACCGTAAGTTCAAGCGCCTGAAACAGAGACAACATCCTTGAACGATACCCAGTGAGGTTAGTTCCCGCATCTGTTGCCCCAAAGTACGCTCGCATGACACTCTCGTTCATATTTTGTGTCCATCGCATGCGGCGCACTGCACCACCAGCGGCGGAAGCAGTCTCGGGGGCACGCGGCCCCTGTTGCTCCAAGCCATCCTGTGGCGGGTGTGTGGCTCGTCGTCGACCGGGTCTTCTGGTAATGACGTCGTCTTCTACGGACCCCGCAGATGACGGTGGGGTCCCATATTCGTCGGACGACGAGCTGTCACCTGGTGGTCTTCGTGCATTATGATCTCCGGCACACCTCTTCGTTCTTCTCATTATTTAATTTTACATTATATGCCCGATTTTATTTTATTATACCCATACTGGGTTTCATAATATTTACTAAATATCATAATAATATAATATAAAATAAAATAATTTTCACAAAAACATGTCATTTTGACATTTGGTTGCCAGGTTAAAAATATTTATTTTTATTTATTATTATATTATTATTATATTTGTATTGTAATTAAATGTATTTGTATTGTATTGGACTTAGGAAACTTCATCGTGGAAGCACTGTATACATAGCATAGTTTCATTAACGATTGTAAAAATTTTTTTTTTAAAGAGCAACTGCCGAGTTTCTTGCTGGCTCTTCTCGGCAGGAAAGGCATTCGGAACCAGTGGTAGATTCATTGACAATTCAAAAGTGCTTGTAAAAGCTTTTTTGAATAAAAAATATTTCTATTTCTATTTCTATTACATTTCGCCGTCCCTGTTGAATAAAATGGTGACGCCATAATGCACTCTATCGATTACTATTTTATTCTCCAGGGACGGTGATTTTATCCCGGAAAATTAAAAAGTTTCCGCAGGAATCAAAAAACCTTTGATCCACGCGGACGAAGTGGCGGGCATTAACTAGTTTATAAATAATTCATAATTATTTTTTTAAGTGTCTGTTCATCTAGATTTTATCTATTAATAGAAACGCGGGAATTGGTAGGTAGGTACTGAATCATGAAATAAATAAACTACAAAATAATAGTAAGTAAGTAAATTTTTTTTTTTTTTTTTTAATTTCAAATCTTTCAGTAAATAATATTCCTAGTACTACCATCTAGTAACAATTTCAGAAATTGCTTGCTGTTAGAAACTGTCTCGGTTGAAACTGAATCCGAACACAATTGTTTCCGACATAATTTTAGCTTTTTCTAAGAGATGGCGTTGTAATAAAAATTTATCTAAAGTTATATTATTTGAAGTAATTAGTTAATTTTAATTAATATATTTTACGGATAAATCCACTGCAATCGCTTTTTAAATTTGACGTTTTGAAAGATTTTCAATAAAAGGTATTTAAGATTGTGAATAAGTGTTACTGGTTACTACCGATAATGAAATTATTATAATTATAGGCGTACAATAATTCCAAGCATTTCTCTTAAAACAATCCTAAAATAACAGCTGATATCTGTTAAAATAACTGTTTGTATATAGGTAGGATCTTAATTACCATTTCACGGTTCCAACGAATCGATCTTGATGTTTGCCGCATAATAATTAATTAGTTGTAATCCTGATAAAGGCTCGAGCATCAACTACATTCCCCTAAGGTGTATCTACATCTATCTATACATATAATAAAATTGTAGAAAAGTGGTGTCTGTACAATTTAAATATATAAAAAAAAAGTAGCAGGGGTTATTATTATATCGATGCCGAACCCGAAATTGTAATTAATTTTTTTTTGTCTGTTTGTCTGTTTGTCTGTGTGTTTGTGCACGCTAATATCAGAAACGGCTTATTCGATTTAGATACGGTTTTCACTAATATATTGTAGTAAGCTTCACTTAATATTTAGTGTTTATTTCATGTCAATCGGTTCATAAATAAAAAAGTTATGTCAATTTAAAGAATCACGGCGAACATTTTTAACGTACAGGGTACGTACTACACGCCTCGCGCCTGAGCGTCCGTGGCTATATAAAGCGCACTGAGAGCCGCGCCCCGAAAAGTCCACGCGAACGAAGTCGCGGGCACAGCTAGTAATCGAATAAATTCGAAGTAACCAATAATTATTAATAATGATAATTTAATCCAAAAGTACGGCTTAAACAGCAATTAAAATTCTGGTTATAATGGGCCACGATAGGGTCGATAACCCCATTGTACGGGCATAAATTACACAACTTTAATAATCGAGTATTTTACTGGCGCCAATCTTGCGCTACGAACGACCAGTTCGAGTAATTAGCGATTGTTATGGTTTTGTCACAGTGTAGTTTACAAGGATACTACGAACTTATAAATGTACATTATACAGGACACATTAATAAAGTCCCGCGAGGGGTATTACGGGCATTATTGTTTTGGCCTTAGTTGTGAAGGGCCTGCTTCATCATCGACATTAAACTTTAAACGACGAATTTTGACTTTTTGAAAGTTTTTGTAGTGACATCCTGTCAGAATGTCTTTAATCGTCGGTCTTTTTTTTTTTTTTCTATGACAAGATAGCCCTTGACTGCGATCTCACCTGATGGTAAGTGACGATGCAGTCTAAGATGGTAGCGGGCTAACTTGGAAGGGGTATAGCAGTGTAAATTCAACCCATACCTCTAATCGGTTTCTACACGCCATCGTGCCGGAACGCTAAATCGCTTGGCGGCACGTTTTTGACAGTAGGGTGGTAACTAGCCACGGCCAAAGCCTCCCACCAGACCAAAAGTCAGTTTACCTGGCGATGCCGTAAAATAACTAAGTATAATCTGTACTTAGGTCATGGACCTATATTTCTTAATAGGTTCATGACGTAGGTACAATAAAACTGTAACGGGACGAATTCTATACATTAAATGTATTTTGAAAACTTTTATAGGCGAGTGCTTTATTATCGATAATGAGCCCAAGAAGGGAGATCCGATGATGCAGGAGAAAACTGCTGAAATAAAAAAAATCTGTTTTATATTAATAAATAGCAGCCTCTGTAAGCCCGTCTAGTTAATAGTATGTTCGTAATCAAAATAACAATAAAATAAAATAAACTATGTTTTATATTAATAAATAGCAGCCTCTGTATATTCACTAGCTATGCGCAACGTTCACAGACAAATTCCCTGAATGGTAGCACTTTGCTCGGACTATAGTGATTTATGGCAGAAACTGGCCATTTGGCTATTGTTCCCAACAATTATTTGGACAACATTTGGTCGCTTGTGACGTATCTTGGACCAAACATTGTCATTACGTTGGGAATTGGTACAACGGATTCATTAGACGATTGGATTCTTGCGCATCAGGCGATTCTGTCAATCGTGATAGTAAACGACTGATAGAGCAGAATGAGGTCCAGATATAGGTCTTTCACCGCATGAATCCCCGTGCAATTATATCAAAACCTATCTCTATATACTTACCTATCTTAAAGATTTTTTTTAAAGAAGAAACCTTTTTCATTCTTTTCGAGATAAAAATATGATGGGTTGTGTTACGTATGAAAATCGATATCTCCGTGATTATTAAACCGATATGCGTGAATCTTTTTCTAATCGACACAAAAACTGCGTGATGCTCCCATACAAACTTCGGGTTCCAACTCTTCAATCCTGATGCTGCAGGAGCACTGCACCCCTAAATTGAGGGAATTTAGGAACTGTCGATTAATTATGAATAGGTAGGTATTGTAGGTACCAAGTAAAGACTACATCGTTGAATTCCAGAACCCAAATCCTCAATTCTGATGCTGCAGAGGTTCTGCCCACCTAAACTGTGGGGATTTAGGAACTGTCGATTGTAAATTGAAGAAGCGGACGAAGTCGCGGACGTCCACTAGTCAATAATGTAATTTATTGTATCATCTTTTTACAATGTTTTTTGAACATGAACATTTTCATTTCCGTCTCATAGAGTTCACTTCTGATCGGATGGCTGGTGGTTACTTTGGCCAATATAATATAACTTTGGCCATTTAGTGGGGTAAGGCAGCCAGCGTTCGTTCCAGTGGGTTAGATGATGTTTCATATAACCTTTACTTTTCTCATCTTAAATATCCTTACTAATCCGTACTACTATATAAATGAGAAGGTGTGTTTGTATGTTGGTTTATTTTTCAACTACAATGGATCGACGTGATTTTTTTCACGAGTGTAGTTGAGGACTGTTAGAGTGATATAGGCCACTTTTCATCAAAGAGTTGCCGCGGGATTTTAAAAACTAATTCCACGTGAACGAAGCCGCAGGAATCAACTAGTTTCAAAATAAATAAAATGGCGTCTCTAGTATCCGTTTTGTATAGTGTGCTTTAGGGCTTAGAACGCAAGCTGTCGCTCTGAGGCAATATGTGACGGTCAGATGGCATCAGATAGTGCTATTTTATTGCAAACGGTCAACGCTGAGATATCAAATCTGAGCCCGGAATTTCGTTCAGATTAGATAGCGTTTTAGTACCCATTGTCTGCATTTGTTTTGATTTATTTTAGAGTATCATAAACGTCCACTGCTTTTACTGTGACATGTGCTTTATTCAGACCAATGTTTTTTTTTGACGACCTATTTAGCGCAGTGGTGTGCGCAGTGGTGGGCGCTGTGGTCTTATAACTGGGAGGTATCGTGTTTGATTCCCGGCGGAGACAATTTGGGAATTTATAAAAATTCAAAATTCAAAATTTATTTATTTCATGTAGGCTACCCTGTAGCACTTATAATATGTCACAAATCTACCACCGGTTCGGAATGCAGATTCTGCTGAGAAGAACCGGCAAGAAACTCAGCAGTTGCTCTTTTCAAAAAATAAAATAAACTAATTTTACAATAAGTAATAAAACTAAGCTAAGTATACAGTGCTTCCACAGTGAAGCTTCAAAAATACAATACATATAAATAATCTAACACATGTCAGCATGGGAAGTCAAAGCAGACCCATTCCCGTTGGCGGCACCCGTTCACGAGCACGACGCATGATCCAGCCATTGCTTCGCTCAACCATATAATATCTGAATTATCTCTGGTCTGGTCTGGTGGGGAGCTTTGGCCGTGGCTATAGTTACCACCCTACCGTCAAAGACGTGCCGCCATGCAATTTAGGGTGCCGGTAGGACAGCGTATAGAAACCGATTAGGAGTATGGGTTGAATGCACACTGCCATATCCCTTCCAAGTTAGCCTGCTACCATCTTAGACTGCATCTTCACTTACCATCAGGTGAGATCGCAGTCAAGGACAATTTTGTCAACGAATATGGTTGAGCGAAGCAACGGCTGGATCATGCGTCGTGCTCGTGAACGGGTGCCACCAACGGGAATGGGTCTGCTTTGTCTTCCCATGTTGACATGTATTGCATTTTTGAAGCTTCACTGTGGAAGCACTGTATACTTAGCTTAGTTTGGTTACTTATTGTAAAATTATTTTATTTTTTGAAAAGAGCAACTGCTGAGTTTCTTGCCGGTTCTTCTCAGCAGAATCTGCATTCCGAACCGGTGGTAAATTTATGACGTGTTATAAGAGCTACAATGTAGCGTACATGAAATAAACACATGACATTGCGTACATGTAATGAATTTTGAATTTGAATAAAAAAAGACTATAAACATACTTAATACCATAAAGGATGGATAGATAGATAGACACACTAACGAATGAATAGTAGATAATATTAGTACGCATAATTACGAAGCCGGTTTAGGTCAGTTAGCTTTCTACAAATAAATCAATGAAACTAATTTAGTATTGCTAACTTTAGTCTAAATTCCCTTCACGAGGGAATAACAAACACACACTGATTTACTATGCGACCGGTACACCGCGTCAACTGAGATTTAGATCGCTTCCAGGCAAGTGATGTGATTCCTAAACGCCCTTCAACGCTGAGACAGCGATGTAAACATAATTTATGTAAATTCTAGCAGCAGCTAGTCGCGTCTCACTAGATGCGACTAGCTGCTACTCTACACGAACAGGGTGTTTGTGTCGAGTGTTGCGGTTGAGTCTTGCGTTTGTGTTTCTAATGCTACAGCTCATCTGCGTTAATGTTAGTGTTAACGGCTGCGCTCAAATGGATTAGCGCTTAGCATCTAACGTCATTAGTAATATTACAACACATTTAACGCAGTAAAATATTGCCCCACCTGCGTAATGCCTTTATTATCGTGTTAATTACGCGTAACCATCTTAGACTGCATCGTCACTTACTATCAGATGAGACCGCAGTCAAGGGCTATCATGTCATCGAATAAAAAAAAAACAGTATTATTATAGTTGACTGCGAGCTCAATGACGAGCGTAGAGTTTTAGAGAATAGGGTGGCACGTGTATGAGATAGGGTGAGGTCATATAACGCGTCAGCGGAATTTAATGTTTTAGATATTTGTCAGTGGCATCGATTGCTAATATATCTTCTATTGTGTGTTAGAGTGGCTGGAATTCGTGCAATTTATAGCGAAATAGAGATAGATTTATAGCAAACTTTATATTTACACGTAACTTCATTTGCGTTTTAAGGTTTTTCAATGAAATGCTTTGAAATCTCAGGATCACACTAATATCACTAGTGGTTCGCCCCGAACTGAGACCTCGCGATATCCCATAATTCCCAAAAGTTTTAATTATATATTGTAATAATTAACTTTTAACATTAGACGCAATAAAAAAAATAATAGTTGACATAAAACTGTTTTACTGACACAGCGCCATCTATTTGCATTAGTGAAGCTATTAGCTTCACAATAATGCTAATAGATGGCGCATTAAAATTAAATAATTTCGTTTCTTTATAACATTTATCTAATTTTAGTATTTGTTGTTCAAGTACAGGATATAACTGAATTTTCAACCAAGTTTCACGTTCTAATATTCAGTAATTCAGAAGTTATAGGGCTCTGACAGACATTTGGACGTACACACTTCTCTGTCTAGTAGGCAAGCGCCCTAGTTGACTCAGAGAACTCGCTTCGCTCGTTCAATAAAAGGGAAAATTTTTATCTGTATGTATGTGTGTGTGTGTGTGTATGTATGTTTGTTACTCCTTCACATCTGGAAGAGATCGCTTTTTAGCGATAGGACCGCCTTTTTGTACTGACATAATGTTTTCTGTCAAGTTTGTTTTTTCTGTTTGTGGTGCAATAAAGAATAAATAAATAAACTAATAAACCGGTTTGGCTGAAAATTTAAATGGAAATAGCTCATACTCAGGATTAACACAGTCTACATTTTATCATTTTATACCGGCAAATTAAAGAGTTCCCGCGAAAATCTAAAATATATATAGTGTGATGTGATATCCATCTGCATCATCAAAATGTTTATTCCTGTGGCTGTCAAAATTTATTCAGCGCTTATTAAAAAAATCCTAGCATAGGCTAACAAGACACCAAAGTAAACGATGAGCACATAACTTACAAGTCGCCCCTGGACCGCGGGGGCGTTTCCCTCATAATTTCGCTCAACATAAACAAACCTCGTAAATGAGACCTCCCCTGCGATTTTCCCGCGTTCGCCGCGATCAAATTACACCTTATTCATTTCATACTTTATTAGTTAGACTAGTTGATTCCCGCGCCTTCGTCCGCGTGGAAAAAGTTTAGAGTGACTTGCTGTTATCCGCGAGAAGTTATGTTCTCTATCTCCGACAATATTTAGTAGATCTTCACCAAAATTGAAAAAAATACGTTTAATAGTACACAGTTTATAATAAAAAAAGAATTATCAAAATCAGTTTAGATTTGACGAAGTTATAGAGCAAAATCAACAAAAACTTTCATCCCCTATTCCGGATAAACCCTATTGTTTATCAGGATAAAAAGTATATATAAACCCGAAGTATCAGCTACCATTGTACCAAATTTTATTTAAATCCGTTCAGTATTTTTTGCGTGATTCGCGCACAGACAGACAGACAGATAAAAAATTCAAAAAAGAATTTTTTTGGGCTCAGAATCGATAATAAAGCATTCTCTGATTAAAACATATATATTTAACTAGCTTTTGCCCCCGCGACTTCGTCCGCGTGGAATTAGATTCCAATTTTTCCTGAATTTTCTTTGCTATAAACCTCACGGAGCCCGAGACCTTTCCAACGAATGCAAAATCGTGGAAATCGGTTCGTGCGTTCTGGAGTTATAGCGTCAGGAAGGAAAACCCGACTTATTTTTATATAGTAGATATACAGAATTCGTCCCGTTACAGTTTTATTATAAGTATAGATATAGATGTTGGCCACAGAACGCGTGTTATTATGATTTTCCTGTGCACATTTTTATGAATTCTTAAGCTTACCGTAATCAAACTTTTGGGATCTTTAGGGATTCTCTTTAAGTTTATTTTTGTTTCCTCCTCATGGATATGGAAAGATCCTAATATCCTGTTACTATAGTTTTGCCCGCGACTTTGTCCGCATGGAGAGTTTTCAAAAATTCAGCGGGAACAGAGTATTTTTACGTGATAAAAGGTAGGTGGTAAGAAAAAAAAAGAGTGATTTGTCCGATAGACCAAGTAGAAATCCAAATAGGCTCATGTTTCCTGGGCTGCGCCTCAAGAGGGTCCAAAAGACATTTGTGAGAATGGGCGTGACGTTTTACAATAAAATTCCACAGTCAATCTTAGACTTGCCTCTACACAAGTTTAAGAAATCAATTAAATCTACTCTCATGAAAAAAGCATATTATACAATTGAAGACTATGTAAATGATAAAAAAGCGTGGATATAATTCGCTCCAGTGATTCATAAGACAGTAATAACTATCCTGTGTTCAATAACAATTGTAAAATTTTTATTTTTTTGAAAAGAGCAACCGCCGAGTTTCTTGCTGGCTCTTCTCGGCAGGAAAGGCATTCCGAACCAGTGGTAGATTCATTGACGATTCAAAAGTGCTTGTAAAAGTTTATTTGAATAAAAAATATTTCTATTTCTATTTCTATTTCAAAAGCATCGCTGTCGTTTCAACGTATAGATAAATTCCCAGCTGGACATAGATCTCTAGCAAGGATCGCCACAGAATACTACCTATCTTTGCATCCGGTAAAATCGGTTCATCCGTTCGGCTGCTACGATGCCACAGACAGACACACGCACACAGACACGTCAAACTTATAACACCCCGTCGTTTTTGCGTCGGGAGTTAGCTTTAGAAACATGTTTCAGCTATTGAGGCTTCAAATATATCTAACATTTTTAAGAAGCAAAAGTTCACTTTACAAGAGGTAAACGGATAAGCGAAATTAGTCCATTGACCTCGGTATTGCAAAGTTCGGTTCGCATAAACCATCAGGATATTTCGTCGCCGCACAGTAAGCGTACCCGAGGGATAGTCGATAAAAAATTACGATGCTACGTGGTCTCTTGCACGTTCGATGTCCCTTGTTGGTGGAAAAGAGGAACTTTTCTCTTCAGATTACACTTTCATCTAAATATATACGTATAACTAGTGGACTGCCCCGGCTTCGTCCGTGGTACATATATAGCCTATAGCACTCAGGGATTAGGTACATTTCTAACAGTGAAAGAATTTTTGCAATCGGTCCAGTAGTTCCTGAGATTAGCGCGTTCAAACAAACAAACTCTTCAGCTTTATTATACTAGTGGTTCGCCCCGAACTGAGACCTCGCAATATCCCATAATTCCCAAAAGTTTTAATTATATATTGTAATAATTAACTTTTAACATTAGACGCAATAAAAAAAATAATAGTTGACACAAAACTGTTTTACTGACACAGCGCCATCTATTAGCATTATTGTGAAGCTATTACCATTTAAAATTAAATAATTTCGTTTCTTTATAACATTTATCTAATTTTAGTATTTGTTGTTCAAGTACAGGATATAACTGAATTTTCAACCAAGTTTCACGTTCTAATATTCAGTAATTCTTGACATATGGCTCAAATTAAAATCTCAACTTTGAAAGCCCCCCATTTCGTCAATTTTAAGGGAAAAATTAAAAAAAAAAAAATATTTTTGTACTCTGATCAAAGTCGTCTTTAAAAAGATATATTGCAAGTCTATGTAAAGCAACAAACAAAATTTTACTTCAAACACGCTTCTATGAGAGCCCCCCTGAAATAAAGCTTTTTATATTTTTTTATATAATGTTCGGCTGAAGGCCATCTGTTTACATATTATATTTAAATTTGAAGTAATTACGTTCAGCAATTCAGAAGTTATAGGGCTCTGACAGACATTTGGACGTACACACTTCTCTGTCCAGTACAGACAAGCGCCCTAAATGACTCAGAGAACTCGCTTCGCTCGTTCAATTAGTATAGATACGAGTATAAACGTAAAAATTCATTTTACAAAACCAACTTCAAACGCCACTACAAACGATATCAATTGTGCCTATAAAAGAAGAGTTCCTTCAATTTCTCCAGGATCCAATCAGAATCAGGTAGTCCCATAGTCATCAGATCCTGACCTGAAGTAAATCCACGCGAACGAAGTCGCAGGTATCAGCTAGTATTGAAATAACACTACTTTAAGCGTTGGCCCCCAGAGCACTCATTGAATTTTATTTAACTCGCGACAAGAATAGGTGAATGTGTAATAAACCTTCAGAAGTCCGCTGGAGAATTCAATCGACGCATTCTGGTCTTTTTTCACAGCGCATCCCGGCGTAAAGCCAATTTGTAAAAAAACGGGCGGAATTTTGAATGGCACGGTCGATGGTGCTTGTGGCATCGCCGCACGAATTTGAAGATTTCGTTTTCAATTAATAAACGAAGAGGATTACGGAGTGTATTTTGATTGGAATAAAACCGGTTTAGAATTTGGTATTTGGGTTAACGTAGACTACCACGATGGCGAGTAGAAACCGATTAGGGGTATAGGTTGAATATACACTGCCTTCCAAGTTAGCTCGCTATCATCTTAAGCCTGCATCGTCACTTAACATCAGGTGAGATCGCAGTCAAGGACTATCTTGTCATCGAATAAAAAAAAACACTTTTAGGCTGAAACCAAATGTTAAAAAGCTATTCATCATAAATTAATCACCTAGATTAGCAACCAATTAACCAAATGGGTAAAATTATTTTTGTAACATTTTTACAATGCCGTATTTAAATTGTCTCTGGTCTAGTCTGGTGGGAGGCTTTGGCCGTGGCTAGTTACCACTCTACTGTCAAAGACGTGCCGCTAAGCGATTTAGCGTTCTAGCACGATGACGTGTCGAAACCGATTATTATGGAATACCGATTATTATACCGGGGTATGGGTTGAATCTGCACTGCCAACCCCTTCCAAGTTAGCCTGCTACACCATCTTGGACTGCATCGCCACTTACCATCAGGTGAGACATATCATGGACTATCTTGACATCGATTAAAAAAACAAATTACATCTTGCAAGTTAGTGCGCCTTTATACCATTGATGATGATGAATCCGGCCTCGTAGTCAAGTTGCACGGAGATTGGGCATTTACGCGGGAGATATTATAGTTCACTAATATGCACAGGTACACTCTCTATTCCTTCAGTAGTCTTCTACTCCAGTGCGACGGAAATCCGAAACGACCGGTTTATCCGGTCTCAGTCACGGGGATGACATACTTGTACTTCCAATTTTCTTAACTCCAGACAAGTAACTCTTCATTGGATTTCAAGTAACTCACAGAAAAGCCTGGTACATTTTTTGGTCCAACCCGGGAATCGAACTTGGGACCTCATCAACCGCAGGTGTACATGCTAATCACAAGACCAACGAGACAGTTACATCAATTACAAGCAGCCTGACGCAAAACCGCGCCTTCCGTATTCGCGCGTTCTGTATTCCAACTTTAGCAATTACGTTAGTCAGGATTAAAGTTCAGTCAGGAACTTGCAAAAGGGGATGGACGGCTAGACACTGCATCTGCGAGAGCATACGGTCTCTTTCTGCATCTGCAGTCCTAGTAATTACGACATGAGGAGGAGTGATAGCCTAGTGATGTGGACTGTGGGTCCTATTCCGCGGGTCACGGGTTCGATTCCCGGTACGCACCTCTAACTTATCTGCGTTTGTGCAATTAATCACATGCCTCAAAAACATCGTGAGGAAATCTGCACGCCTGAGAGTTCTTCATAATGTTCTCAAATCGCTCATTTGCGACAAGAGTGACATAATTCAAAATCGACGATAAGAGAATTCTCTCGTTAGAGAGTAATGTTTTGTGGATGCTGCGGTCTCGAAACAACACATCGGCCAATAAAGCGACAGAGCATTAAGTCACAATCTCTCTCGCTCTTATTTTTTTGTGCTTAGTGTAATATTGTTTTATAGCAAAAAGTATAAATGTTCGATACTAAATTTGGTGAATTTTGAGTTATGTCAGTCTTGTCGCAAATGAGCGAAATGTGTGTGAAGTCTGCCGATTCGCATTTGTCTCGCGTGAAATCCTATGGCCTATTACCCTTCTCTGAGAGGAGATCTGATGATGAGATCTTCTGATGGGATGCTGATAATGATGACTCCAAGTAATTCGATGTATGGAAAAAAATCCCTTTTTTGGCTTCCGTTGACTAACCAACTTGCTCTGAATCAAGATTGTCTAAGTATATCTTATAGGTAAACGAGTTTTATCGTATTCTACACTTTCATATTGAGTATCATTAGTAGTTCGAGGAATTTCCTAGTAGTGTTGTTGCTGTAGTCTTAGACATAAGAGGTGCGGGGTATACTATATATTAATCTTCTTAATAGTAGTTTCTGGTCTACCAACTAACGATTTTGTGGGCGATGGAATAAAATGAAAATGTGTGGTTAGAATCAAGCACGTCAAGTAGGTATAGATTTAGATAAAAATTCAGGGAGTGTAGTAAGTATAATGTTATACCTACTCCTACCAAGTTAGCCGGTTATGGTAACGGGCTAATTTGGAAGGAGGTAGAAGGGCTAATTTGGAGGGAGAAGGAGGTTTGTTGACGACCTCCTTGGCGCAGTGGTGAGCGCTGTGGTCTTATAACTGGGAGGTCTCGGGTTCGATTCCCGGCGGGGGCAGTTTAGAAATTTATAATTTCTAAATTGTCTCTGGTCTGGTCTGGTGGGAGGCTTTGGCCGTGGCTAGTTACCACCCTACTGTCAAAGACGTGCCGCCAAGCGATTTAGCGTTCCGGCACGATGGCGTGTAGAAACCGATAAGGGGTATGGGTTGAATTTACACTGCTATACCCCTTCCAAGTTAGCCCGCTACCATCTTAGACTGCATCGTCACTTACCATCAGGTGAGATCGCAGTCAAGGGCTATCTTGTCATCGAATAAAAAAAAAAAAAAAATATGGTTAGACTGCTTTTTCATTTACCATCAGGGGAAATTGCAGTCAAGGGCTATCTTATAATCGAATAAAAAAGTTCTTTAATAAAAATTCAAATAATATAAAAATAACATGAACATTTCAACATAGATTTGCATTCTCTAAAACAAAGAGAGTAGACAGCACTCATAGCGCATCGGAAGCTCACACTGGATGGATTTGTAATGCAAATGAAAGGCTTTATGCAAACGTGGCTGGATGGAATAATACTAAATAATCCTAAATGCAGTTTTAGCTACAAATCTTTTGTTAGCCACTGAAAGCTTTCTGAATGGCGCAGGAAAGGTATTATAAGCAGTTTCCTTAGAAAGTTATTCCTATTAAACCCCTGGAAAATGGACCCTGTAGGTTCTGCCGCAAGAAATCTTTAGTAATAATATTACATTATTTACTATTACAAATGCAAAATTGTGTTAGACGACGTAATTTGTGAGAATTTAGAGAGTGACTTTAGAAAAACCAGAATAATTTAAAGGTAAAAATTCTTTTTACAAAACCGACTTCAAACGCCACTACAAAGTATATCAATTGTGCCTATAAAATTTGAAGAGTTCGCTCGATTCACTCGATTTCAAACAAAAAAAAAGAATTTTCCATATCGTTGTAGGCGTCTTCGAGTAATCGGGGAACATACCTACATAAAAAATAAAAAATAAAGATTTAACTTTATTGAGAAAAACCTCCTCCTTTTTTTGAAGTTCATAATCCTAATTTACCGCAGAAAGACCGCAGACAAGACAGTTATTATTATTATAAATTGAATTAGGAGCATGCCTGATTTGTTATTGAACTTTTTCACAAAGGATAATCCTAACTTGGCAATGTACTTAGCTCAATTAATTAAGATTACGTCAACCGCCAACATAAATTAAACACGATTATTATCATAACGTCGGGTCCCTTCCGTGGGGAATTGACCCATGAATGTCAAAGGGAGACGTGAAAAGTTGCAAAGGCTACCGCATACGGGGCGGTTCGTTTTGGTTTTCAACCGCCGAAAAAAAAGTGGAGATTCTCAATTCGTCGCGTACCTATATTTTTTATTTTATTTTATGTATGACTTTTCACAGAGTCGTCCGATTTTGATGATTCTTTTTTTAATCTACCTAAAAGTTGATTCCATTTAAGTTTGAAAAAGAAATACCGGGTTTCCCGACTCTATCACGCAAATTAGTTTAGGAGCTTAGTTAGTAAAACTAAAAAGATTTATAGTTTATTTTCCCTTTTTAGCTGATACTATCGTCGCTTAAATTTTTCATTTAAAGTATGAAAATATATGAAATCACACTAATATTATAGAAGCGAAAGTTTGTGTGTGTATATGTTTGTTACTCCTTCACACCACAACGAATGAACCGATTTAATTGAGAAATGGAGATAGTTCATACCACGTAGGCTACATTTTATCCCGGAAAATTAAAGAATTCCCGCTGAAATAAAAAACCGTTATCCACGCGGACGAAGTCGCAGGCATCATCTAGCATAACATAACACTCCATAAAGCTCTCAACGCTGACAGTTTTTTCATATATTTTGTGGTATTCGATTGTACGCAATCTCCAAACTAAATTGACAAGTCTTAAGTGGACCGCTAGAGTGGCGACCCCGTACCAAGAAGCGCAGTGTTGGCAGACCCTCCACTAGGTAGACCAAACACATTAAACAAGTCGCAAGCAGCCGTTGGATTCAGGCGGCGCAAGCCAGTGGAGGTCCATGCAAGAGACCTATGTCCAGCTTTGTATATCGGTTGATAAAGAAGAAGAAGAAAAATAGTTCAGCTTAAAGATAGCGACCAAACGAATAAGCACATCTTCCAATTTATAGTTTCATCAGCTTAGTAGGTATTTATAATTATTCTGCGTCGTGTATCGCCGTCCTTAAATATTATACTTTAAGAAAATTACAAGCTAATTCGAGACAGAGATTTTACGTAATGGCTTTATCTCGGTTCCTAACTTTTAACTAATTAAAAATTGTATTTCGACTGAAATATCAACAAACTGATTACGTAGGCACTAGCTGGGTGATAGTTAATGTGATAAATTATAGTCTCTAGAGAATGTAGAAAATTATTATTTTAATTGAATAATTCTCTTCTCTTTATCATATCACACTAATAATAATATTGTAAAGGCGAAAGCTTGTATGTGTGTGTGTGCGCGCGTGTGTGCGTGTGTGCGTATGTTTGTGCGTGTGTGCGTATGTTTGTGCGTGTGTGTATGTAGTGCATGCGTGTGCGTGTGCGTGTGTGTGTGTTTTATTACTCCTTCACGCCATGGACGAATAATCCGATTTGGCTGGGAATGGAGATCCGATTTTTGGGATTCCGTATCCAAAAATACGTAAGAGTGGCACTCTTTGTGTACGGAACCCCAAAAATACCACAAGATCCAAGCACATTTCATGTTTCATTTAAAATATGCTTTAATTTCCCAAACGTAGCATAAAAATACCGAAAAAAAAAAAGTTTATTCTTTTTTCAATTAAGTCGACCATTTCCATCGATTCCCAATTGGTTTCGCCTGAAAATGCTTTCGTTTCGGTCCCGCATCCCATATCCGATTACCATATCCCCCTCCCTCTTTTCCCAGGTACGAAGGAGTGGGACAGGGTGTTGCCAATTTGATAAATTATTCATACAACCGATCGTGATAGGCCGTTAATTAATCTTGTATTCATTGAGAACGCTTAGCTTCACATTCCAATTTTGTTTCATCGATTAGGTGCGTAAAGATTCTCATATTAACTGGCTTACTACAAAGTGTGCTTTTTTGCAATGACGCTTTAAGCACAACCTACACTGCAGATTTAATTAGCTTAGCTTAGCTCAAGTAGTTTAGCGTAAAACCAACTATACGGGCTAAGTGAAACTATGCAAAAATCTAATTACCTATATATATAGGGAAAAGGTGCCTGACTGACTGAATGGCTGACTGACTGACTGATCAATGTACAATTCAAATCACTGGACGGACCGGACTGAAATTTTAGCATACAGATAGCTATTATAACGTAGGCGTCCGCTAAAAAAGGATTTTTGGAAATTCAACCCTTAAGGGGGTAAAATAGGGGTTTCAAAAATCGACTTAACTTGAGCGAAACCGCTGGAAAAAGCTAGTAATTAATAATTATGAATTTTCAAATTGAAACTCTCAGCTCAGCTCTATAACTAACGATGTAATGATGAAAAGATGCTAAACCTGCCTGAGCTAAGCTAAGATAATTTAGTTCACAGTATGGCTTGCGCTTCATAAATGTTGATCGTACTTGTATTAAGTTAATTCAGACCAAGCAATGCTGACTAAAAGCAGACGGAGTCGGCTTAAATGTGTTGATAATTTTTTTTTATAGTAATAGAATTTTCGGAAATGATTTAAACACTATTAGTTTTGTTATTGCTTTATGCTTTTCAGTTACGCTTTTTCCATTTCACGCTTTTACAGCTTTTCATATTTCCTTATGTATGTCACTTCTTCGCTTCTATTCATTCATTCTCTGAACAGAAAGACATACTAACCTACCTACAGATGGATTGATATTGGTAACGAAAAACTTTACTAGTGTTCTTTGTTTTATTACGGAACCCTAAATGGTATATATTTTACTGTGGTCACTTAATACGGCAAAAATGTATCATCGCCAGGCCTCCACGGATTTAATCCTTTTTCAATTCCTACAATATTCGGTAAACCATTACAGCCGAAGTCGCCATCCATCATATCTTGGGATTAAAGCGGATAAAACGACAGAAAGAATATCATCGGTGACCATTGATAAGGAAAATCCCAAGATACACAAAAAATTGAAAAAAATGTTAACTAATTAAAACTAAATAATAATTTTACTTGTTCTAAAATAATTGCTATCAAACTTTTCACTATGTTTTAGTTTTTTGAGTTCTGTACAGAAAAAGATCGGGAAAAGATTATCAGAAAAAGATTATAGTAGTTCTAATTAACGCCACTGTTCCATAAATGGGCACATTATATTTTTAGTAAGTCAAACTTACTAAAAATAATCTAATTTATACTCATCATAACATTATTTAGTACGAAGCTACTATCTATGTAATGTAAGTATCTTACATTTCTTCATACTATCATACTAATCTTACATTTGTAGAACAATTTCTATTAAATACACAATTATGGTTATTTCCTCTTGTCTAACTTTACCAAAGAAGAAATAAATGAAATGGGGCTATTCACCTATAATGCTCTTAATTTTGTTTACTTTATTGATGAAATCGATGTAACAATCTTATTTTCCCCATAATGTTTGTAATATTTTAGGATACTCATGTCTAAGCAGCTGTGTATCCTTGTTTTGTATATCGTTGATAGGGAAACTTCGTGTCGTAAGTGCGGAAACGTTTCGATTGACGCAAGTTATGATAAATGACGTTTTATTGCGTCGAGAGGGCTCATCCATCATTATTAGGTAGGTATTAGTAGTAATTGATAGACATCGTGCCTTTGGATATACACGCTTTTTAACCGACTTCCAAAAAAGGAGGAGATTCTCAATTCATCGGAATAATATGTGTAGTATAAGGCCGAAAAGAAAAACAATTTTTACTACAAGTATTTATTAAGAAATAAATTAATAAGCATACACCGAATCTAGAAATATTGCATTTTCGAAAATGTTTAAAAATACGTTTTATGCAATAACTATAATGTTTCCCCACGAATTCATACGCAAAATATTTGTCTCAGTGGTTATATTAGTATTAATAGAGGATGTGGATAGCGGGAGACCTCATTTAAATACATGTAACGCCCAAAGGCCACTACTTGATGCGTGTGCTCTAGGACTATATCCATGCAAAAACAAGTCGATATATTTTATTCAGTTACTGCGTGACAAAAGGACGAACCAATAAACAAAAACACTTTCGCATATACAATTTAAAAAATATAGTAATACTATGATGTGCGATTAACAAATAAACCTACATCCCTACTCGTAAATCTAAGTGTCGCGACACACCTGCGTAATTTGCGTCGCCGAAAATTCGCCTCAATACGCTCACAATGAGTTTTAAGCAACTTATGACATATAAGCGGAAATTAAATCAACAGAGCACCGAACCGTACGTCAAGCGAATAATTCCGCAAGAACGCATTCAATGTATTCAGCATGACGATTCCGTAAAAATGATTGCATCAATGTAACGATCGCAATTGCCTCTGATTGGCTGAATTTATGGCATTCTTGCTGCATCAATGCATTCTAACCAACAACGGGAGGGTACCAGCCATTCAGAGGCCATTACGATCGTTACACTGATGCATCATTTTTACAGATTCGACTTGCTGCATAGCATGCGACACACCACGCGACGTGTTACGCGACAAACTTCGCGTAGCGCGCTGGTCAAGATGCCGCGCAAACAGAGTGTTTAGCACGTTTGGTGTGTCACACAAACCGAATACTACGACGACCTGAAATTCAGCCGCTGAAGGGTTTTTGCACATTTGAAGGAAGATGCAATCAATCAATCAATTGTCGCGTCTATTCGCACTAACGCATCATCGGTTAAGTATAGAACGTTGAATGTTTTATTGTGTACTAGTTGATGCCCGCGATTTCGTTCGCGTGGATTTATTTTAAAAATCTCGCGGCAACTGTTTGATTTTCCGGGATAAAAAGTAGACTATGTCACTCTCTAGGTCTTCAAGTATACCCATGCAATTACGTCGATCCGTAGCTTTGTCGCAGTGGGATTAAAGAACAAACCGATAAACAAACACACTTTCACATTTATAATATTAGTACAAGGATATAAGGTAGTAAGGATTTGTCCGTTCTTGTCTTACGTTACGCGACCGATAATACGCGACGCTACTTCCGTCAGATGTGCTAGGACCCAATGTGTGGGCGACGTTTTTTCCGCAGGTGTGTGATTGTACTAAACAATACAGTTGTAGATCCATCTAAACCCAGCTATAACTAAAGCAATTAGACGCTGAGCCGTTAGTTGGGCGAGTCGCCCGCAAAGGGCACCGCGCCAGACCAGGTTATCTTGGCTTCCTGCCATCTGCAACAGAAACAGGTAGCAATTAGTGCTTCCGCTACATACTATACGCACTATATACTACACCGATGTGATGGTGCGTCTGAGACATCGCGCCCTGAGTTTGTTGATTTTACACTACGGCCACGGTACAAATATCCGTCCGCACCATATTTTTCAATCAGTTTTAGCAACAGGACAGGGCATTTTAGTGTTCGGTGGTTAGTATGGATAGCGTATTCAAAAATGTACACGCATTTCTTTTTTTTTTAAGAAAGAATATTAGCCAAGCTGAACATGACTTATATTCTCCTTACCCCTCCAAATAAGCGAAAAGCTTGTGCTAGGTGTGGGTTCGACAATAGTGCAACGAGTGGGTTTCAAACCTGCAACCTTTCAGTTTTTCAGTCCACACCTTTAACGGTTGGGCTATTGAGGCTTACATATGGCACACTTATTTCTGTGCCATCTCCATTTATTGTTTCATGCTAGTAGTCTCTAGTAAAAGTATTAGTAGTAGTAGTAAAGCAAGAACATAATTTTACTACCCCATTTTAAAGTTTGGGACCATACTTTCTGGAGGCAGTTATACGTTGTCCAAGCCTTTATTTTCTTTTTGGCATCTGCCAAATACCCTACGCCTATAAATTACCGCTTTTTTGTTTTCGGAATAATGTACTAAAATAATGTCGTACTTTATTGACGTTTAGTGAAGTGCCCTGTGCATAACAAACAACCACAGAGTATAACACAGTTCTTGAAAGACGATAAATCATTCACGATTATGATAAAAATAATTTGACTTTGTGTAAGTATTGTTTCTGTAAATTTAATAAAAAAAGGAAATAAAAATAGTAACTATGACTCCAATATTGAATATTTGCAAGGAATTAAGTTGAAATCTTGGAATTTAAGTTCAAACCAAGAGTAAAGAAATTTTTCTTTTCATTTATTTATTTTTTGACGGCTGCCTTAAAATGTAACTATGCACGCGTTAGTGAAGTGAGTTAACTTCAAAACGCGTGGTTAATAACGTCTAAACCAAGTTTAAATCAAGAGTTATGAGCAAATATACTTGGAAAATCACATACCTACCTACTTATTTATTTAACAAACTAGCTACGTAATTGGGTATACAAATGAAACAAGTAAAATTATTAAATACTAGCGGCTCGTCCTGGCTTCGCACGGCTGGACATTTATTTTTTAAACATTTTGGCATAAACGTACAGTAAATGCAGGACAACTGACATCAACGCGTAATTTTTAAAAACATTTCACTGAGCAATTTTATTAAACTCGTAATATGTTTCGAATGGAATGTCCGATTTTAATAAACTAAAAAGTAATTTGCAGGTATTTAAACTGCCTTGCTTGAGAAATCATTTATTTAGGTAAGGATTAAGGCAAAGGTATAAATAACTTGATCTGATTTATATACACTATACAATTTAAATTAATATCGGAGTTATCAGAAAATGAATATTTCCGCGTGATAAAATAATAAAATGGTGCCAGCCGGTGCGGCGGGGCACGGTGGCAGGTATCGGCGCGGAAGATTCCTGTGGTTCCTGTGGTGATCTTATTAACAATCGTTTCCTATAAGAAGCTCTGTGCGATCGCAGCCCCGTAAAAACAAATATTTAATATTTCAACCCAGACGAAGTCGGGGCAGGTCGCTAGTTAAACATATTTTGAAAGAAAACCTTAATTACTATTATTATCGATAAAGAACCCAAATCAACTTATTATTTTTTTCTGTTTGTCTGTTACCGCAAACATATTATGTCAAATTAATTTATCTAAGTGATTAAAAATATATAATAAAATATAAGTACGTTAAATCAAAATTAAAAAATATTTCATTAAATCGATTGAAAGTTCTTCTTAAATAAAATCGATTATTACTTCAAATCGAATCGGTAACGTGTGAAGGCGTCACTAAAGTCAAAATTTCTTGATCTGCCAAAAAGAAAATAAAGAATTGGACAATCTATAAAGGATTAGTTTATCTGTCTTTAGTAAGGGCGCGACCCGAAGCCGAGTATATCTGGCACGTTGCCATAGTAACTTGCCAAGATGTTTGCGAAACTACAAAAGTTTAGTTACTTTAATAATAATTTCTGCAATTGAGAAATGTTAACTGATTTTTTACTTACTACTTTGGATCCCTACGCCAAAGTGTTATTTTATTTATTGCATCGAGTGAAAATCCAAGATAATTGCCGAAAATACAGATAGTACTACAAACTTTTGAGATTATTCGATAATAAAATTCAAAATCCTGACTGACTGACTGACTGACTGTGATATCAACGCACAGCCTAAACTACTGAAGTTAGAAACTTGAAATTTTTACAGTTGGTTCCTTTTATGACATAGGCGCACACTAAGGAAGGATTTTTGAAAATTTAACCCCTAAGGGGGTAAAATAGGGGTTTGAAAAATCGAACTTAACGTGAGCAAAGGCGCGAGCAAAAGCTTGTTAGTCGATAAGTTTAACTTTAGGAAAAAATTTGTTAGGAAGTTGTTTTTAGTGTCGAATTAGGCTTAGGTTTACCTTTTAAGATTATTTATTTTAAATTTGACTATGTAGGTAAAATTAAGCGAATTTTAAAGTAAATTAATATAGTTATAAAAGTTATGTCTGTTTTTATTTAAACTAAAAACAATATTATGTCATCTTACCTATTAAGTAGGTACGTATTTATTGAATTACAATTATATTTTATTTTCATATTTAATTTTTCTTACTTATTTTTATATGCTGAATTATTCTTGAATACACTATTTCGTACACAAGAAATGCAGCAGCTTCAGATGATTCTAAACGTATACAGATGATCTTACTTCGTGTGGATAAGTTTCTCAAGCGGAGTGGCAGTGATGTCATCATTTCTCAGCGGCACCAAGTCTTCGTGAGCTCGAGTGTCCACGTTGAGCAGAACGTGACATCCGCCGCATGTATAGTAGTGGATATCGAACCTTGAACCAATGAAAACTGGGTTTACATTACAATGGCAGAATATGTCTGTTTGGATGGAAAAAGTGGTGGAATTTTTATACGCTTTATGTTTTAGCCATATTGGTGATATGTTGTTGGAAGGTAGCTCTATAAGAAAGGTCTAGCTTTTTGTACCTTCTTTCAGCATGATAGTTTCGCAGCAGTTCACGATTTGTATTGAACAGGACGCCGTAGTGGCCTGAGCAGCAAGTGACCTTAAAACAAAGAAACAAGCAATTAAAAGATATTAAAAAATCCGACCGCTTTTAAGGAAATCAACTGAACAACTTTAGATTGTCATGGATCGTAAATTGTCATTCAAAATGAAAGTTAATCAAAGAAACTTAGCAATGATTTTCAAATACTTATTCTATGATATCTCATTTAACATAGTTCATCGACTTTTATTTTTTCTTTTTCATAATATGGCGTCTAATAGTCGCCATATTGAATTTTAATAACTGTGATGTCTTTACACTTGTAAGATTATGACAAATCGAATGACGTAAGAATAATCAAAATCAGCCCACGTGTTTAGTCTCTAAAGCGCCGCAACCATCTTAGACTGCATCGTCACTTACCATCAGGTGAGATCGCAGTCAAGGACTACATTGTCATCGAATAAAAAAAATATCTTAGAATCCACTCTGTTTTATCATCATCCTTTTTTGCTTATTTGAATCAGAACTGATCAACATCATCTGATGATCTCAGTTTCAACAAGGAATATGGTTGTTTGACTAAACCCAAATAGGCAGCGCAGGTGTCTTCAAGCGGGAGCCAGGGTTCTGCTTCGAGATGTTCTTGGTCAGGCCGTCGCCTGTACCATACCACACCAGCAGGCCCACACAGCTGCGAGACAGCACTCCGAACTGTGGCATAGCCTGTGGATACATCAAAGAAGTTTCTATTCTATAACAGCAAGCCTATAACTAGTAGATAGATAATCTTATTACAATACTTCCTATTCTATCCTACTTCCTACTTAATCCTATTATGTTATAAATGCGAAAGCTTGAATGAAATAAGGGATGGATGGATGGATGGATGTTTGTTACTCAATTCTGCAACGCTGTTCCCACTAAACTACAACATAGGGTTATTCAAAGGGCGGACCAACAAATTCCTAAAAAGCCGGCAACGTATTGGTGGTGCCTCAGGTGCTACAAATGTTCATGGGCGGCGGTAATCACTTAACACCAGGTGACCCGTCTGCGCGCTAAAAAAAAAAAAAAATAGCACGCCTCAGCGACTGAAGCGACGCGATTTGAGAGTAACATTTTATGCCGGAAAAATTAAGAGACCCTGCAGGATTTTTAAAATAGTAACTCAAAGGGGATGAAGTCGCGGGTAAAAGCTAGTTAACAATAATATGATATCTCACGTAATGATCTTCATCGCCGACATACTGCACTCCGTTATGCAGATACGGGGTCGCCCGCCCCGTTAGAAGGAGAGTGGTCACGTTGAGAGAGCCCTCCACTTGGGTCGAGACGAGGTATGTCAGCTTCCCATCGAGATCTTTTATTACACTGTTGAAAGTGAGAATATACCTATACAGGGCGTCCCACGGCTATGCCACATGGAGGGGAAGTACCTTAAATATTGTAGATGGAACATTTTACTAAAAGAAGACTTCATTTTAATTTAAAAAACAATTTAAACTGCATTCATAGATTTTTAAATAATTGCCTGGTTGAACCGGGACTCGAACCCGCTATACGAGAAAAAAAATTAACCTGTACTTATCTTTATCATACCGATCGGAAGGATTCATCATAAGGATTATTTTTTGTTAAATAACATAGCATGAGAAATAAAAGGAAGACCATGAATTTTAGCCTTTGATGTAAAATTTTGTTCAGAAAAATGTCCTTCAATCCCGCTGCAACAGAGCTACGAATTGCAGCGGAATTGAAGGACAAACCAATAAATCAACAAACAAACACACTTTCGCATTTATAGGTAATATAAGAAAGGATTAGTAAGGATAGTAAGGATCGGGAAATGATGCGTACTTCTCAAGTGGGTACTCATTAGTAACAGTTCATGTCAGTTGTATGTCGATACGCCAATGTCAGCTTTTCATTTTTCTGAACAAAATTTTATATCAAAGGCTAAAATTCATGGTCTTCCTTTTATTTCTCATGCTATGTTATTTAACAAAAAATAATCCTTATGATGAAGCCTTCCGATCGGTATGATAAAGATACAGGTTAATTTTTTTTCTCGTATAGCGGGTTCGAGTCCCGGTTCAACCAGGCAATTATTTAAAAATCTATGAATGCAGTTTAAATTGTTTTTTAAATTAAAATGAAGTCTTTTTTCAGTAAAATGTTCCATCTACAATATTTAAGGTACTTCCCCTCCATGTGGCATAGCCGTGGGACACCCTGTATATTATCTACTAGCTGATGCCGGCCGACATGATTTTTGCATGGGTATAGCTGAGCACCTGGAGAGTGACATAGGCTACTTTTTATCCCGTGCGGGTTGTTACGTTCCCTCAAATATGGTTGAGCGAAGCAATGGCTGGATCATGCGTCATGCTCGTGAACGGGTGCCACCAACGGGAATGGGTCTGCTTTGACTACGTATGCATTTTTGCATTTTTGAAGCTTTATTGTGGAAGCACTGTATACCTACATAGCATAGCTTTGTAAAAAAAATTTTTTTTTTAAAAGAGCAACTGCTGCGTTTCTTGCCGGCTCTTCTCAGCAGAATCTGCATTCCAAACCGGTAGTAGATTTATGACGTGTCATAAGAGCTACAAGTTAGCCTATATGAAATAAATAAATTTTGAATTTTGAATTTAGAATCAAAGAGTTTTATTCCCCGGAGAATCAAAGATGAAGTCGCGGGTATCAACAAGTGAATAATATAATGACAGTCAGCCGCGTCTTGATTGAAGATCACTCCAAAAAAAGTGGGTAGAATAGGATATCGCAACGGTACCTACTTAAGACCTAAAGAATGACTTTGGCGTACCAAGATACCTACTTACACTCTACGTTTCGTGCGACTAACACGACGCTCTACGAACCCGAAGCCAATCGATTAACCCTTTCAAAAGCTCGGTGTTATATTTACGGTCGGGTAATTCATCTGGTGGGAGCTTGAAGGATATATTGGCCGTGGCTATTGACGATGGCGTGTAGAAACCGATTAGGGGTATGGGTTGAATTAACACTGCAATACCCTTCCAAGTTAGCCCGCTACCATCTTAGACAGCATCGTCACCTACCATCAGGAGAGATCGCAGTCAAGGGCTATCTTGTCATCGAATAAAAAAAAGGTACTATAATATGTATAGGTATGCAGGTACTTACTTGTCGCAGCCGCGAGAGAGGATACAAGCATATAAAAGCAGCAAGGAACCTGAGCCTTCTTCCGCCTGAAACTAATTATAAACAGGTAACAAACTTATTAGCAACTATTTACTCCGTTGCGCGAACAAATTCTTTTATTACTGTTGAAGGTAAAGTTCAGGCTATGTAGAAGTTACCCTTTTTAACGAAAGTTTTTAGTTAATTTATTGTTACTGAAACTCTAGTTTATTATTTGTGTAAAATTAATAAATTACATAACTAATATGTGATATTGGTTAATTTATTAATTAACTAAGTTTTCACTTGGATGCTTTTTGTTACGTATAACATCTAAATTAGAGTAATAACAATTCTTTCTTTCTTTTGTCACCTTTTTAGAAGAAAACTACTATGCGCGATATCAAATTTAAATCAGCATAATATCTAATTAATGCAAATATCTTCCAAGACATAAGAGTCATAACTGTGGTAACTTCCAAGAAATTACCACAATTATGTTACGCGACAATAATCTTCTTAACATAAAGTAGGTGCCTAAAGGATTTCCCAAACTTCACACGAAAAATCATATACAGTAAATCCGCGAAGCTTCTTAGAAGCGGTGGCTTAAGTCTTAAGACTTTCGCATTGTCGGCTTGCTTAGAACTTTAGCCATTAGGAAGCGTTCAAACCAACAAACTACCATCCTCTTGAAGGGGAGGTGTCATATTTAAAACAGCTTTTCCTTCTGCCAAAGTACTGGACCATTGGGTCGGAAAACATAACATCGGACTTGTTAAATTATAAGCTCTTTGAGCAATGCCACATCACACATGCCCCAAAATCACATTCGCCTTGTGAAGTCGCTTTTATTGAATTCAATTAACTCAAAAATGTGTATAATTATTCTAACGTATCTCAGAATAACTAAAACAATGCTCTACTGAATGCATTTGGTAGAGCATTATATTGGTTAAGCAGATTGGTGCAAGACTGCATTAAGCAGATTGGTGCAAGATGGCCATATTATTCTTAAAACAGAAATAATAGGGCCGTCCTGCACCAATCTGCTTAATATGTTTCATTAAATTTTGTAATGCTGTCACTTTTTGGCAAATATTCAGAGTGAACAAGAAAAGGACAGGTATCTTAAATGTATTTAGGGGGTTGGTGTAAGTGGACCTTAGAGTTAGTATTAAGAATTATTTTTAACCGACTTTAAGTTTTATAACTATTTAATGTATGTTTATAAGCGTCTCATTGTATCGTTATTGTTGTAATTGTTATAATTTAATTTTTAAAAGGACTAGGACTAGAGTATTTGGGTTACATAAACGTAGCACTTTGAAATTGTTTTTAAGTTTTCTATAAAAAGTTTGTTTAAGCAATATAACTTAAAACTAGCTTAAAACTGTAACTTTAATTAAACGGTATAGACGTTTAATGTAAAACCTAGGATATATATAACGGAAACTTTTATCTTTATAATGTTCACAGTCTGAAACTAATTAAAAAGAACTTAAACTAATTTTGTGCTTCGTCGTTGAAAAGTGCAGTCTTCACTCTCACAGTACTTAGCAAATTAATTAAATGCTGCTTAAAATAAGTATTACCTGCGTATATTATTTGCTAGATTCGTTTATAAAATTCCTGATAACATTACAACAATTAACAGATTGATTGAACCAATAGCCGGTAAATTGTAAGAATCTCGCACTGAATTGGAATCGCACGGAAAACTCCGTCTATTGGAAGTAAGCTTGTGCTTAATTAAAAAATAAATAAATAGAGACGACATTAGAGCAACCTTGCTGGTTCTTCTCGGTTGGAACGGCATTCTGAAGTGGTAGATTCATTAGTCGATTCGAAAGAACTTTGTAAAAGTCTACTTGAATAAAAAAACCTCTATTCTATTTTATTATCCTAAAATATTTATTTTAATCCCTTTGGAGGTCAGAGAGAAATAAAATTTTTAGTTCAACATTTTTTTCATCGGCTTACCTATTTAGGTACCTACTTTTATTAAGAGTTAAAGAAAATAAAACCTCTTTTAGAATATTATGCGCTCATTGATTTGTCTTGGTATTTCTCAATAATAATTTATGAAAACATTGCTTTTACTTACCAAGTACAGATACCGTTTCAAGAATATCTGCAGATCCTCCAAAGACTTGAATTCAAAGAAATGCAGCTTGAAAGAGATTCAACAAATGAATACATCTGTGAAAAAAATATTATATTCCTTTAATAATTTTCTTTTATTTAACTTTTTAGCACATCCCCGCTGTAAAATTTTAGGGTAAAACTACTGCAGCTTTGGCGTGACTTATCCGTTGTATGAAATACAAAAATGACATTACTTCTTGCATAGAGATTTGACTGTAAACCTATCTATTTTCCACGCTATTTCGGTGCTGTACTCAGACGCCATTCATTTTTTTTTCGCACCTAGCATACGTACAATGGAAACAACATCACACAGCTTAAGCGGTATCCAAGCTATATTTATTTCACGGCTGAGATCTGTAGCCTAAGCACGAACATTTTAACTTTCGTATAGTAAAGGTACAGTTAACGCCAATACAAGTATATGTAAATGCCAGGAGCGCTCCTGTCATTTTCATACAAAATTTCTTACTGACGTTTTAACTTTACTTTTACTATTCGAAAGTTAAAATGTTCGTGCTTAGGATACTGAGCTGACATCTGATGAGTTATAACATCCAAATACAAATATTTCACTGTGATACAGATCATTTGTAAAACTCACCATTTCAGTAATACCATCCTGGTAGTAATTGGGGCTATGTTGCACGTACACTGTGGGAGTGGGCAGTGCAACAGTAACCTTCGCTTCCGTTTGAGAGGTAAAACCATCTCCGCAACGCCATATAACTTCGCTGCAAGCGCGCCATAAGGCTTCTTCTTGACGCTCTTCAGATGGGCGTAAGTAACTGAAAATAAAATTAATGGGTCACTATTATTGTTCTGATAGTATGCCAAGCCTATTTAGTGGCCGTTCGATGCACTGGAATTGTTCCTTGCGATCATAGGTACTTTATGTTTGGCACAGTGGTGAGTGCTGTGGTCTTATAACTGGGAGGTCTCGGGTTCGATTCCTGGCGAGGGCAATTTGGAAATTTATAATTTCTAAATTGACTCTGGTCTGGTCTGTTGGAAGGTTTTGGCCGTGGCTAGTTACCACCCTACCGTCAAAGACTTACCGCCAAGCGATTTAGCGTTCCAGCACGATGGCGTCTAGAAACCGATTAGGGGTATGGGTTGAATTTACACTGCCATACCCCTTGCAAGTTAGCACGCTACCATCTTAGACTACATCGTCACTTACCATCAGGAGAGAGCGCAGTCAGAAAGATTACGCATTATCAGTAAGTACTACCATTGCCTTTTACTCCTAGTGCAGTTTTAGTAGCTTTTGTGCTGCTTCATTCTTGAGCCGCATCAGAAACTGTCTATCAGAAAACTCAGTTTCTTGCATCCAGTGAGCATTAGAAAGGGATACAATTCGCCAAATTTCTGATGCCTGTAATATGTACAAGCCCATTGTCTTTCGGCGTACGTCAAAAAGTATTCTGTCAATTTCTGATAACATATAGACGACCTTAAGAAAATATTAACTCCACTTCACCATGGGTTTTGTCAAACAATTTTTGTAAGCTGGTACATTTTGAGAATGATTTCCTGAGCGCCGTACAATAACTCAGCGGGAGTGGCTTCAGAGATAGCACAATATTGTTGGGGCAGAATAAAATTACGGGGATGCCTTTTCGAAAACATTCGCTGTTTATACCCTCGAGTTCAGGCGAGGGGATATTTTGAGGGTCGGGAATAAAACGTTTTTTATTCTTGTTAATGACAAGTCTGCGAGAATATGTAAGTGATTATGCATGTCTGATAAATGGCCACTATATGGACGAGATCACGGGTTTTGTTCCGAATGTATTTCGAAAAACCTATAGGAACTAGTGCTGTCGCCTGAAGTTTGCAATTTGCTGCTTGTGGTTTGTAGTAAGCGGTTGCCTTTCAAAATACTTTTCCAAGCTCTGTTATAGTTCTTGCAATTGATGAGGATGTGTGAGCTTTACTTGTGGTTACGTCGAGTACATCCACATTGCGTAAGTGTGCGTGCCTGTAAGGAGCAACGAGCAAGCTCTCGCTCACAACTACAGGTACGAGACACACACACAACAATAACCCACGCGCCGTCGTGAATTGCAAGAACTAGGATATTTTTACTGTCGCGTCAATCTATTTGTCTCTTTTAACTTTTGTCAAGCTTTTGTCCTGGATTGTCCTATACCATTTTATATTGTGTTCCAGAATAAACGATCACCATGCGAACCGTTAGATCACAGTTTCTAAATGCTGATCATAACTCTTTAGTAGGTCGTGCTTTAGCATAAATCTGCTTCGAGGCACGCCGATATTTTTACGCGCCGAATATTAAATTTAAGATACTGATATTTTCATAATATAATAATTTATAATATAATATTATAAGGTATTTATAAGAATATAAAAGCAAAGGAGTAATTGCATAGACATTGATAAAATAATTATTTATTTTTAATTACGACCTCCCTGGCGCAGTGGTGAGCGCTGTGGTCTTATAACTAGGAGGTCTCGGGTTCGATTCCCGGCGGGGGCAATTTAGGAATTAAATTTTTCTAAATTGTCTCTGGTCTGGTCTGGTGGGAGGCTTTGGCTGTGGCTAGTTACCACCCTACCGTCAAAGACGTGCCGCCAAGCGATTTAGTGTTCCGGCACGATGGCGTGTAGAAACCGATTAGGGGTATGGGTTGAATTTACACTGCTATACCCCTTCCAAGTTAGCCCGCTACCATCCGTCACCGTACCGTCAAGGGCTATCTTGTCATCGAATAAAAAATTAAAAAAAAATTAATACATTGAAAGGATACAGTAGAATTATCAACATAGTAAATAGTAAGCTAAATATTGCTCCATCTTCTCCAATTAAGAGAAAAACTTGTCAGGAGTTGGTACAATTATAGATTTGGGGTAGTTTATTCGCTATAGTGGAACATACATAAATAGTCACATACATACATACACATACACACATAAACTGCTAAAATCATAACACTTCCTTTTGACTTTGTTGTAGTCGGGCAAAATACCAAAATGGCAAAAAGAAGTTATTTCATAAAGCGGCTTGAAGCGCTAGTTTCCCATTATGATATAAAGCATATTGGTTTTGATCGTGAAAGCCGATATAAAGCGTTATAGCGCTGTAAATTTGCAGTGAAGTGAAGATGTGCCGGCGAAAATAGTGACTTGGCTCCTATAAATTCGCTGGACTTAAAATCTAATATACGAGAAGCTTTGTCATTGTTTATTGAATTTGAAAATGTACTTTTGTGCTATTTAGCTTTTATTATAGTTCTTACATATTTATAAATTTGTCAAGGAAATTCACTGATTTTGTTTAAAGCACCTTGCTTATTAGAAAATCAGCTTAGGCAAGACACTTGCAGCAAGAACCAACAGCAAGTCAATTTCTACAAGTTTTAATTTATATTGACTTTTGCGAAAAATTGCGAGCTTGTAAGTTGTCAAGTCATCACAAAAGAAAGTTTTGTAGTCCATAAACTTATAATAGAACATAATAATTAAGATATAATATAACATAATATTTAAGATATAGGTAATATTTTAATATTAATTCTTCATAATTTCAAAGAAAGATTATGTTGTAAATCTGCCATTTGTGAAGAAATCTTAAAACTACGAATTTTTTACGTGCTTTGAAACTTAGCTTAGTAATAAAGATATCTTTAGCAACCACTAAATACAAACCTCTTACCTACTATGCCACTATGTTAGCTATTTTAATATTATGTGTGGTGTACAATAAAAGTATATTCATTCATTCATTCATTCATTCATACTACGATTTACGTATCAAATTCAGGAAATCCTAGAGGAGTTCACATCAAAATTAGCCCCATTTTGTCCGAGCGCCGCAAAATGCCTTTGAAATTGAAATGGCAGATTTACAAAAGTATAGACCATTCCTACTGTAAAGGTGTGAAACCCTATCACAATATATTCAAGAGCTTTGTCATGTAAATGAAATGATAATGTTGCTTTGGATAGGCAAGTTTCGCAGACGAAACCGTGGAATAAATATAATATTATAGTTCTCTTTAAATTAAATATTCTTTTGTAAAATAACTATCGTTTTACTTTGATATTTTTGGTTATATGGTGCAGGGGTCTTATTAGGGGAAGACCTTTTGTTTCTTTATTTTAGAGCTTAGTTACTTAGTGATCGAGTTGCTCTATTAATTAAATCAGTCATCCTTACTAATGTTATAAATGCGAAAGTGTTTCTTTGTTAGTTTGTCTTCCAATCACGCTGCAACCGAGCTACGGATCTACGTCATTTTTGGGTATAGTTAACGACCTGGAGAGTGACACAAGCTACTTTTTAGCCTGGAAAAACAAAGAGTTCCCGAGGAATTTTATAAAACTAAAACAACGCGGACGTACGCAGAGTTGCAGACATCAGCTAGTAGTCTGTAATTTACTATCATCAAGAGACTTGCCCCTACAATGACCCCTAGTCTGCGGCAGCCCTACTATTCTCGTCTACGGTAGCAGGCAAAAAGAATGGGGGAAGTGACTGGATGAGAAGAGCTGAGGACCGGGTGTGGTGGCGCTGTCTGGGAAAGGCCTATGCAGTGGACGTCCGCAGGCTGAAATGATGAAGAGACTTGGCCGTTATTGGGTAAAAAACATACCTGTCCGGTGGCTCCACAGACTTGTTATCCTTCGTCATGGGTCTCGAATCAAACAGCAGCCACTTGATGATGTGAGCTTGGAGCGCTGAGAGCAGGGAGCGCGTGCCGTTGCGTTGCGCTGCCAGACCGTATCCCAAGGGCTGATCGGATTGTCTCATCACAAGCGGAGTGTGAATCCATTCCCCTCGGGGAGGACACGAAGCCGTTCCGAAGGCGGTTGCACGGAGTTTCTATGACGGTAAGAAAATAAATGTAAAGTCCCACTTTATATGGTCCGGTAACAGCGACGCTATTATCAGATTTAATGTAGCCAATAAATATTATTTGCACGATTTGCAGCCATTTCAAAAATTCATTAGTTCTACTTTTAGTCACCGGGCCAGACAATTTTTGACCGACTTTAAAAAGGAGGAGGTTCTTAATTCGTCGGAATTTTTTTTTAAAATTATTTATGTATGTTCCCCGATTACTCGAAGACGCCTGCACCCAAAAATTCTTTTTTGTTTGAAAAGGTATACTTTCCAGTGCTTCCCTGTTACAATTTTATTTATTTGTATAGAAGATTAATTGAATCTTGAAGTTTTTCGCTTACGATCGCAAGTTCTTCCGTTATCGGTGTCCCTCCAACTACAGCGGGTCTCGCTCCCGGCTGTCTATTTCTTGCATACAGCACTCGTTCTGCGAATAATGAGATCTTTGTGGGTAATTCTTTTTTTTTTGTTGTTACAGCTATAATTGTAGTTCTAAATCTCATACTATCTTTTTCGTAATGCTCCCTGCTGAAAAGGATAGCATGAAATTTACAATTATTGTCACAGGTTAGTTAAGAGATTGTGTTCAACAGAATTAGCCGCATTGTATTTTGAAAGTTAAGGTTATGATGCTAGAATAGTATGATAGTGAAATCTTCAACCAAGCTCATTGATATGTTTTTTTGCACGTTATTAAAAATCTAGTAGCTACTAAAACTATATACAAATGCAAGGCTTGACCAATGTCCATGTTTCTTATAGTTCAGTTGACAAACCAATTAATACATTTATCAAAATATAAAAGTCCTTTGAATTAGTATATTCCTACCTACTAACTACTGCCTAAACTTACTGCTTTTAGCAACAATGTCGCTACAGAAGGCAGCGAAATTTTCGTGTGATATCATTAAATATTTTGTAATTCCTATTAAGTATTTTAAATTTAGAAAAAGAAAACATCGAATCGAAACAACGAAAAAACCGAACAAAAAAAATTCGAACCGTATATTTCTTCTTGAGATGTTCCCAGTACGTGTTTCCTAATCATTCCTTTTAATTTGTCTACCATAAAATTAAGAACGGAAAGAAGTACAGAATCAGAAAGAGTTAGATTTTTTTTTTAGTTGAAGTTTCTTAAATTTTTAACAAAGCACATCGCCCATATCAAGCCTAATCGCCTTGTGGCCCCCCACTCTTCTTTTACTTGATGTCTTACGAAACAGCCGCGCATTACCTAGTAGCGATATAGAAGCGATGCCAAAAAATACTATACGATTGTATCGCTACTGAATCGCTTCTGTCGCGCATTGCAACTGCTAAAAGAAGCGATGCAGATGCGCGTTAAGTGAAAAAACGCGTGACTAAATCGCTGCAAAAAGTTACCGTTGGCGATCTCCGAGTAAATATTTAATGGGCTAAGATAATATTTTACATAATTTATTATCTTAGTTCGGTTTGTAGTTAATTTTAAATCGGTTTTTTGGAGAAAAAAATAGAGTGAAGAGTCAAATAAAACGATAGGTAAGTACGTCTCCCACAGTATTTAAAAGCCTAACTGTGAAACCCCCACCCGTTGCATTACCATCGAAACTATTCATAACACAAGCTCTCCGTTTTTTTGGAGGGGAGAGCGGAATATAGTTCAAGTTCAGCTTAACTAATCTCTTTTTTAAAATACAAAATTTGTAAAGTTTGATATCATTTGATCTAAAGTTTGATATATGTAGTTTTATAATTAAAGCAAAACTTAATTTAACATTTAAGATGATATTTAAAGAAATCAAAAAATTAAATGAATCCACTTAAAGACGCGTATGCAACGATATGTGAATGCACCAAGTTTCCGCACTCCACTGATAACTCGCATTTCCGAAGGCGATATTGAAACAAACTGTACGGAATTGATTCAAAGTGAATAAACCAAAGCTGCAGTAGGTGTGTGTGCGAGTGTGAAATGTGAGGCTTCTAGTAATTGCATTCTTGTCACGATAGAAAATTGAGGGGTAAAGTGTTCGTTCCACACTAGAGTAGAATTATTCGAGTATAGGTAATAGAACTATATAGTAGTATAGTAATAGTGTATAGGTAATAGTAGTATAGTTAAGTGCAGTCGTTTAACTGCCAAGGGTGAACCCTTTGAACCGATTTTTTTTAAAGATTATTAGCCAAGCTGAACTTGACTTATATTCTCTTCTCCCCTCCAAATAAGCGAAAAGCTTTGTGCTAGGAGTTGGTGCGACAATAGTGCAACGGGTGAGGCTCGAACCTGCGACCTTTCAGTTTTCAGTCCGCATCCTTAACCGTTGGGCCATTGAGGATTTATTTATTTTAAAAAGGATGTTAGCCATGCTATGCTATATTCTCCTCTCCCCTCTGAATGAGGATTAAGTTTGCATTAGGGGTGCGTACGCAAATAGTGCAACGGGAGGGGATTGAGCTGTCAACCTTTAATGTCATCAATTATCATCAGCCATCATCAGTTTACCATTGGAATACTGAGGCTATAAAATCTGATTACTAACTGCGTAACAACCTCTCGTAACATTATTAACGTTAGTTATGTGAATTAAGTTACTCGACATCTCCTGTGCAGTGGTGAGCTGCTTTGGACTTATAACAGGGAGGTTCTGAGTTGGATTTCTAGCAAGGGCAATTCAAGGATTCATAATAATTATATAAATTACTGTCTCTGATGTGGTCTGGTTGGAGGCTTCGGCTGTCTACCGACAAAGACGTGCCGCATAGTGATTTAACGTTCCGGTACGGGGCTATAATACCTATATTAGCAGCTGTTATAGGCCATTGTGTAAGAAAATTGTATTCATACCGTATGCTGTCATCTGGGTTTTACGTTGCTCCCCTCACCAACGTAAAATAAGTGTTATCCGCAAGTAAACTTAGAAAACTTATTTTACTTTGGTGAAATCGGTCCAAGCTGTCAAATAAATACGATTTTTTTACACAATCAAAATATGACAACATCGTTATGCGATTGTTTGAGATTATGTAAGACAAAAGAAACGGGACCATTTACCTGTGGTCCCAGTGGGTCGACCCATTAATGGGTCCATGGCTAAATAAAATTACCCGCAGACCCATGATGGTTCATTTATCATTATTAATTATTAATTCATATAATAACTATTCATTTTAGGATAGGTTTATACCTACTATTCCTAAAAACGTAGAATAAAGAACACCTATAATTATGTACATAGGTAATCTCATTACTATAATATTACAAGTTTTGTTATTTTAACGAAAACGCCCGGGTCTTATAAAGTATTACTCGTATCATAACAATTTTGTAGCTTGTTATTAAGTTCAAACTTAAAGAACAGGAACGAAAAATTTGCGTAAAAATAGAGCTATAAAAACTTAATAAAAGCAACACAACCAACCTTCAACGTGCAAAACAGCCCGTTCTGTAACACCCCGGAACATTATGCAGAATAAAAAAAATACCAACAAAATTTACGTTGTAAAACACCTATTCTTATTCCACACTGCAGTTAATCTACCAGCCTGAAAACGATTTCATTCAAATTTTGTAGGTATCACTCGCACGGTGGTCACAAATTGTGATTAAAATAAAAAACCAACTTAATCTTACAGCCGTTTTACCTAAAAATGACTCGAAAGCCTTTGGTAATAAGGCTATAATAGTTTTCCAGGGGTTGGTGTTCGAACACGTCACACCAGAGTCGGTAGTTGATATCAAATGGATGCATTTACGGCGCTTGCAATCCGTCGATGTAACACGTAGGAAAGCTTTTAACATTGAGCAATCAATTTCAAGGTTATGTTAGGGGTAGGCAAGTATGTAGGAGATTGTTTTACTTGTAGGTGCATATTTTATTTCGTACGTAATCGTTCGTATTGTGTACGAAAGTTCTGTTAGGTACTGTTATTTTGACTGTGGTGTTCTCTAAAATTGATTGCATCAATGTAGCGATCGTAACGACCTCTGATTGGGTGAATTTAAGGCGTTCTTGCTGTATCAGTGCATTTTAATGGCGGGAGAGCACCAGCAGCAATCAGAGGTCGTTACAATATCACAGCTAGCTACGCTTTACCTTTTATTGCTTGGGCAACTAGTCGCTGCTGTTGATCAGCGTTTTGTCTTTCCAAGTGATTTTTTTCAGAAATTTTTTTGCCCCTCATTTACTTTTATGCGTGCCTTCTCTGTGTGGCTGTGACTTTTATATATTTTATATAAAAGTCACAGCCTATAGCTTTGAAGTATATTTGTAATTTTAGGAGTTAATATTGTTGACAGATGGTCATACAGACAGATACAGGGAAAAGTGCTCTGAAGTAGACTCGATAACCTCACTGTGTATAGTAAGTGCAAAGAGATGTGGTCCTATAATTGGGAGGTACGGGGTTCAATCCACGGCAAGGTCAATACAGAAAAAAAAATCTTGTCCTGATCTAGTTCGCTTTTGCTGTGGCTAGTTACACAAAAAAGTACCCCAGGCATGCCGCGTAAAAACTGATTAAGGTTACGGGTATAAAAAAAACTGTAGCACCTCTTCCAAATTAGCCCGCTTTCCTTAGACTGCGTCGTCACTTACCGTCAGCTGAGATAGCAGTCAAGGAGATAAGCTAAAATAAAATAAACTCTGTAAAGCATATTAGCGCAACTTACATGTCATATTTACTTGAAAATTACATTCATTAAACTGAAAGAACATATTGTAACTTTAAGACCTTTATTGTAGTACAGTTTATGCTAGGTGGAAATTTTTTGGGTGGAATGGTCTAAGCAAAGAATAAATGAAATGAAATGAAATTCAAAGCTCCGACAGCAATCACTCCGTGAATAAAATATCAAGATTACGCTAAGAAGAAAAATAAAATGACAAAAGTTCAAAGAATAAAACGCAATAACTAGATTCCAATTTAATTGGAAAAAAATCTAATATCGTCTTCCATATTGAGCTTCAAGCGTTGCCACCTAACATACCTACCTTATAGGAAATTAATCTTTTATTTTTAGAAGCGATCGTGCCGAGCTTCGTGCGCTAAAGCAATATATACCGCGGCCATATTTCAAAATGGCGCCGCGCCGGTTGATTTTAAAAAGACCGTTATGTTAGTTCGTACACAATTTATTTATCGAAAGTTCTATTTGATTTTCCATGAGGACCAATGCTTTTAGTACTAGTCTATTTGGATAGTGGACCAACAAACGTGATAGTTTTAAGTGAGTGCGCGTATTTTGCAGTTATTGTATTTTTTATTTGTTTGTTTAAAATATGCTTTTTAAAATAAATGTTTTTCTATTTCAAATGTTGGCAGGTCTACATTACTCTCGTTCAGTTTACTTATCTAGAACTATTTTGGTCTATATTGTGAAAGTGATATCGCTGGCATAACTACGTCCACTTAGTGCGTAAAATAGAATAGAATAGAAGGAGGAGCGGATTTTTATCGATAGTACTCTTGCAGCGGTAAAATTCAACTTATTATAGGTAAATAGAAAATTAGAAATAGAAAATTAGAAATTCTACGTGGACGAATTCGCGGGCAGCCGCTAGTTAAGTATGGTGCAAGCGTCAACCATTTCACTTTAGCACTATTATTTTACTGGCACTAGAATAATGTGAACTAGCGAGAAGTGAATTTTAGTGCGTATAAAAAATAATTTTTTTATCGCTCGCTGTTATTTTATTGGATTGGTTTACTCAAAGGTACACTATATAAAATATTAATATTTCATTTACTTTTTGTGAAAGCACGCATACATACGTGCCGATAAAAAAATTGATTTCATGGAAGAATGGAGTGTTTTTTTTTTGAGTTAACCAAGGCCAGATTCGGTGAATCTGACTCAGGACTCTGCCTTTCCGGATTGTTTGGTATGGAGATAAATTTTGATTTATCTCCATACCATTAATTTTGATTTTAAAACAGTAAAAAGTCATCCTAAAGGATGACTTTTTACTGTTTTTAATTTACATACAATGACAATGACATATTTACGTACATTTACCGTTAACTTGACAGTTAGGATCTGTGCTCTGGAATTTTTAGACATGATAGTGCTCAAAATTCTTTCAGTAATTAATTAATTAATTATTATTAAAGTAAACCAGATTTTTAAAACAATGTCAAAACCTTAAACTACGCATTATTATGATCTTTGAAGATTGTGGTGACAGCCGATTAATCGGCTTCGGCCAAAAATCGACCTTCGATCGGACACTAGTGTACCGGCGAAGCGAAAGTGGCCATGGGCGGGACACATAGTTCGAAGAAACGATATTCATTTTAGACATCAGGTGCTGAAGTGGTGACCACATAACGAAAAGCGTAGTGTTGGCAGACCCCCATAATCAGTAGATATCAGACGAGTTGCAAGGAGCCGCTGGATATAAGTGGCGCAAGACTATACTAGAGACATGTGGAAGTATAAACAAGAGACCTATGTCCAGCATTGAACGTCTATCGGTTGATAAGGCAGAAGAAGAAGTGTCAATTAGGTACTTACCTTTTGGTTTCCATTCTATATGATCTTCATCCATAATATTAATTTTGTGATAAACACTTTTCCAATATAATTTTCATATTTTATAATATTAAACTTTTATTCATACACTGTA
Source organism: Hipparchia semele (assembly GCA_933228805.2). Taxonomy (NCBI): domain Eukaryota; kingdom Metazoa; phylum Arthropoda; class Insecta; order Lepidoptera; family Nymphalidae; genus Hipparchia; species Hipparchia semele. The sequence continues at coordinate 15,208,703 of OW121711.1, read as the reverse complement.
AGTTTTTGTTTGGTTGCTTGTAGACAGGTGTTATTAGACTACCGTGTGAACGCCAATTACCGACTAAAGTCTAAGACTAGACTTCAACGATTTTTTACCGCCCAATACAAGTGATAAGCGAAACTTTGAAGTTCAAAATTTATACTTCCTACTTCATTATGAATCGTTTCTCATAGTCAAGAACTATATCAAACGATTTCGAATGTATCAGCAACCCGACTCTATAATATGATGTAGATTTTTTTTACGGATCCCCTTATATCTGATTTGATCGCATATGAATAATTTGCGCATAGCTCTCTCCATAGCAAACGTACTACACTACCTGAAGAGATTAATAAAGCATCAGAGGTTAGTAGAGCCTATACATGTGAAACATTGAGGGGATTTACAGAATCAGAGATTTTAAAAAAACTACGGTCCTGACAAAATTTCTAACGAAATGCTGAAAGTGGGAAAAACTCTATTATCAAGACCTATAAGTCTACTTTTTAACAAAATCCTAGAAGAACGCAAAATTCCCAGAGAGTGGGCCGAATCGTATATTATCCTACTATACAAGAAAGGGGATCCAGGTGACATTGGAAACTATAGACCGATTAGCCTACAGCCTTGTATCTATAAACTTTTAGCTACATGCTTAGAACAACGCTTATCTGAAATAACCGAAAAGAATCAGCCAGTGGAGCAAGCAGGCTTCAGACGAAGTTTCTCAACCACCGATCACATACACACACTTGATCAAATCATTGAAAAATTTCAAGAGCACCTTTATATTTGGCCTTTATTGATTATGAAAGGCGTTTGACTCTATCTCACATGAAAGCATGTGGTTAGCTCTACAAGAAAATAACACACCTATAGAACTCATAGAGTTAATACAAGATAGTAAAAGTGTAAGTAGAGTCAAGCTGGACAGAAAAGGAGCTGAAATCAAAATAGGTAGAGGCGCGTGACAAGGCGACCCAATGTCTCCGAGGATTTTTATTATAGTACTCCAAAGTATAATGAAAACCCTAGACTGGTCTCATAAAGGAATATGTATCAATGGAACGTACCTAAGTCTTTAGGAACTTCTAAAGCATGCGTGAAATCGTCGGCATCCCGAATGCGTTTTCTATTATCTATTAATATAAGGAATATAATAAGTCGACCAACAAAATTTATTTTTTGGCATCAAAACCTAGCTTCTAATTTAATAACTCAGCAACGGGAAAATGATGAAGCTTCTAATATAATAACTCGGCTTCTTCACAATGGCCACAAAATATTCCAAAGAAAGCATCAAATAAAGAGCCACTATTTTTATTATTGTCCACTGCCACTGCACGATTTGGTGCGAGTGAGATGGATACGACTGGCCATTTGCACGATTTCGTTGGTGCGAGTGAGACGGATGCGACTGGCAATTTGCACGATCTCGTTGGTTATGGCTATTTGCACCAATCAGAGAGCGCCATTCAAAACATGCACTTGTTTTTTTTGTTGTTCTGTTGTTAGTGTGTTAATATTGCAATTATTTTTGTATAATTTTTTCTTTAAACTAAAGTTAGGTTAGGTTAGGGTTATACATGAAGATTCAGGTGCCCGGCCGAAGGCCGGGCACTTAGGTTCTGTTGGGATCGTAAACCTACCTAAAACTAAAAAAAAAGTTGAAAAAAAATTTGATTTTTTTTTTCAAAAATGTTATAATGTTATGTGTAGGTATTTATCTTGAGTTAAATTTAAAAACAATCATTTTTTTAATTTCATTTTATCAAAAAAAAAACGTTTTTTTATTTAGTTAGAAACATTTTTTATTTCATTTTTCTCACAAAAAAAAAAAATTAAAAATGTGGTTGAAGATTTGGTGTATTATTTGATGCTAATATTTAAGTATTTTAGGAGTTCACGGTTTGAAGCTAAGTTATAAATATAGATGCTAAAATTATATCACTAGTTGAAGCTGACTTAGTAATTTAGAAGCCAATAATGGTATTAAATAGAAGCTCGTTTAATTACATGCCTTAATATAATATGAAAGATTCAATGAACACATTCGCCTATTGTATAGAATCCACATGTCGATAAAGAACAGAATGGCGTGTTGCAATTCTTTACGAGTGTTCGACTCTAGCGGTTATTGTTCTCACAGTTTATGGGGGTCTGAATCCAATGGCTCGGCCATAAAAATGACACAATGTCTTTTAGCACTTAAAACTAAGTTTATTTGATAAGTTTATATTAAAGGTGGTTGAAACAACTTGGTAATAAAACTGTGGTACTATAAAGGTTCTGAAACATAGTTTTACAAGTTGTAAACAGGTAGAATCGTAGTTTTTGCGGAAGGTCTTTATTGATGGTTACATCACAGGTAGGTTTGTGAGTTAAGATTTTTTTAAAACATGTTGACCACTATCACACCTGATGGAAAGTGATGATGTGGTCTTAGGTGTAACGCGTTTGCCTAAAAGATTCCCATTCACACTTTGCTAATAATTCTTTATTGATAAATATAATAATAACAATTAATTAATTGTATGGAGCTATTTCTACAAAGTGAAGAAATTTTTTCATAGTCTACTTAAGTCGGAAACTAGAAACAATAATTTACCAGTAGGTGAAAAGAAATGCTCAAAAGAGCTGTTCTCAAAGAGCTTTTTTTTGAAAGTGACTCACGAAGAGATCGTTTGTAGTTTGCACCACAAACGATAATATGCTTCCATCAAACTAATCTACTTGATCACTTTGATAAGCAGCATGTAATTGCGGCTTATGGTACTTTGTGTTATCCAACACAACACCACACCGGTCATGTATTTTGCATTGTGTACTGTTTTCTATCGACCTTGTATCGTAGCGCAGCATTTGTGAACCCCTTTTTAAGTAGACGGCAGATTGAGAGCACAAGACTGGTAGATTCATTGACGATTCAAAAGTGCTTGTAAAAGTTTATTTGAATAAAAAATATTTCTATTTCTATTTCTATTTCTAGACTGCAGCGATAAAACCGTGTTGTGTGGAAATCCTTGATCTTTCGTCTAGCAGTGGTGTTTATCGATTGAAACAAACGAACAAAGAAACTTTCTTTTAATAATTTAACTCTTCCCAGAGTCAATTTCGGTCACGGTGTTAACTCGACGGAGTTTGATTGTACCTACTAATATGTGAGTGATTAAATTATTGTAAATATTATAATTTAATAATCAGAACAATGTCTTTATGTGGTTCCACAATCACAAATAAACTCTTTTTGCAATGAAATGCCAAAAGATATTCCTTTATTAATACAAAGCCTATAAAATATTTCTAAATTAGTGCACTAAAATTCTGTAAAAACATCCGTTCACATATATTAGAATTAAAATGACCTAACTGAAAATTCCTGTAACTTCTATTTAAATGCATTTAAATGTAATACACTTCAATAATCAACTTTTTTCCAATAAAACTCGGCAGAAATACATTTAACTCAACACTATACTCTTTTGAAGTTTTTTTGCTTATTTTCCACAAATTGCAATTTTTGAGTTAGGTCACTTTCATTCTAAAGGTGCGATATACTTACGTATTTGTGAACAACACTGTTAACATACAGACGGTACATGATTATAATAACATGTACCTACTACGAGTAAGAGTGGAACCTGCTACGGCGCTCGTATACCCGTAAACGATCGAACTTAAATCTTCTAAACTTACCATCAGACATATCCCCAAGATGCGGTGACAATAGCAGTAGCCTCTTATCAATTTCACCGCCTTTTTGCTTCTGTTGCTTGTTCTCTGTTCTCAAAGCTTCATAGTTCATACTGTTCTTGGATATAGGTATTTGGTTGTATACGAGAAATCTCGTTAACTGATCCATTTCAAATTTAGTACTTACTACTTGTGCCAAATGTTATTTACAAAATGTAGGTACTCTACGGATAGATGGATCAAAATTGTAATTAATTAATGATGAAACAATGGCAGGAATGATAAAAGTACAACAATGTAAGAATAAAATTGATGGTAAAATTAAGTGAATCAAGTAGGTACCTTCCTAAAGTTTGAAGAAGATAATATTATAAAAAACAAAATATTATCTTTATGGCGAATATAATAATTAGTTTGAAATAACTGTTCCTTCTACTACTGATAAAAAATAACCGGTCAAGTGCGAGTCATACTCGCGCACTGAGGGTTCCGAAACTATTGACCAATGTATTAATTAGGTACCTACTAATGACCTTCTAAACGTCAAAAAGAATCAAACGAGTCGAAACTCGATGGGGTTACGTCGTTTCATTACAGAGTTCCCATAAACGCCTTTCGGCTTCATCATCAGAACCTGCATATCATTTAGGACTAGAGAACTTGTCAAGACGAATTAAAAAGCCCAAACTCGATGGGGTTGTGTAGTTTTCTCACAGAGTCCCCAATCCATCTTTCATCACATTATTTGTCTCGTTGGTCTAGTGGATGTTCTACTGCAGATGACAAGGTTCCATTATATCTGTACCTCAGAGAGCATATAAAGACGTTGGCTTTACACCTAATCTCTCTCTCTGATTTCCGTATCATTGAACTATGAATTGCCTATTACTACTATATTATTTTGGGGTTGACACAGTATTTTGATAATACAAAATTATAAAAACAATTTAATTTATTCATTAAGTTTATCTTACCTATAAAAAATGTGAGTAGGAGATACAAACTTTGGAATTAAAGTGACCTAACTCAAAAATTGCAATTTGTGGGAAATGAGCAAGACTTCAAAAAAGTAGTGTTGAGTAAAATTGAATGTATCTCTGCCAATAAAACTATTAAAAAAGTTAATTATCTTAATACTTAATCATCTTATACGTATGGATTGGTAATACATATTATATTAAATGTTAAATACATTTTACAACAACAGAAGTTACAGGAATTTTGAGTTAAATCACATTAATTCTAAAGGTGATATATAAACATAGCAAAGGTTGACATTGAGCTTACTACACAGTGATTTGAAAATAATGCCTCAGCATATCAGTTTAATAACATTTCTTTGACTGCAATTGGCACCAATAGGCATTCAACATTTTATCCTAAAAATATATAATGTCTCAAGGTAAACACAGAATGTATATGAGCTTGTGACACAATCCTAAAAGTTGTAGGTTCTCTGGGTTGTGTGGAGGTACAGATATATGTATGGATTCTTCATAATCAATATTATCCATACTCAAGGAACCAAATATCAACAACAAAAAATTGACATTGTGCTGCATTTACTTCTGAATATATTATCTCTTCTAGCAGCAATCCAACATGCAGTGCAAACTCTAGTAATAGTCTGGTATTCTGGTAACCTGAAATAAAAATAATTATTGTTAAAATAATATAAGTAACTGGTAAATTGGCAAGCTAAGATTAAACTCTTAACAAATCCTACATCAAACCTTTCAACGAGACAAGTCAGGACATGTTAACTTGTCATCGTACTAAAGTCTCCTATAAGTGTGGGGAGTGCACTTGCAATTAGCTGGCAGCAAAAGTAGAATGTGCTTCTATTTTTTCTATTGTCAAATGATTATTTAACTGGCCTGTCCAAAAAATTATAATGCACGCCAGTTTTGCAAGTTACTTAACAAATGCCTTTGCATAAATTAGGCTTATCTCTGATTATATTATGATATATTGTTGTACAACACATAAATTATCTATACTTCTATATAATATTGACATGAAGAATACCTATTTAAATAAACTTGTTGAAAGAATTATTATAATGGTATGGGACAAAATTTAGGTAGCATTATTACTAATTAAAACAGTAACAATAACAAGCTAGTTTTAACTCGGTCTTAAGTCTGAGACTGTCTTCTATAGATAGGCATTTCTATAGTTAGATGACTGCATGAATTTGGGAGTTGTAGTTTGAGTTTCCCTTTCTAGTGCTTCTTTGCGAGAGATTAAAATAAATAAGTAGGTAGGTACTCACCGACATTGGTGATGACGTATTATCCATTGGCGATGGAGTATTGTCCATTTTGATAATGGGTTTAATTCACAAAGTTAGGTGTATGCATTAAGTCTCTGTCTCGAATACAAAGTTCACCTCTATACAAAGTTAAAAGAAAACACTGATTCAGTACTAATATTGTAAAATGTAATATAACTATCCCACATATAAAACAAGAAATCAAATGTTATTTGTCTCCAAGAGAATATAAACCATTTAGTATGCTTATTTGTGCAAACTACTATTGAACTTTTGTTTGTTTGAATTTGGCTTTGAAAGTTTGAATTTTGAACCAACTTTGAACACCGTAGACAGCTGTCTACGCCTCTATGAAATCTATGCTATGATTAATACCTACTGGACTGGCTATCTCTGCAGGTACCTACCTACCTAGACCTACCTACCAATGATTAGATAGGTACCTTAATAGTTATGAATCAATTTGAAGCACCACATTTGACATACGAGTGTCTCTGGAACTAATAATATTGCAAATGGTGCACCGACCGCCATAATTTTATTAACTAATATAAATAGTGAATAAGTTATAGTGGAGAAATAAATTAAAAGTAATTTCATTTATCAATGCAGTGTCGCTAACTTTGTTATACCTATACAAAAGTTAGCAACAAATCAATACTTTCAACTTGAAATTTTATAATTTTTGAGTAGGATTTTATTTTGATTTTAGTAGTAGTGAGTAATATTTTATTTATTAGAATGACATACTTAAATCTGTAACATAAAAAGTAAAATCAAAGTTTATGGGTAGGGAATGCGTGTATGTACTACTCACAAACATATAAGAGTAAGCAGACCTAACATAAGAAAAAATTGGCGTTCCAATTACGCCTACATACAAATCTCACGCACACATTGACAGTAAACAGAGCCGGACTTCGAAAAGCGAGGTTCAGCAAGGTTGAAGGGACTGGAGGGACAAGGGACTGTATTTAGTATCTGTGAATTGAAATAATATGGAAACTACGGAAAGTTGCCATCGAATTGTAGGTTAAACCCTTATTTTACATTCTGTAATCTTAATTCTATAAATTAATTAATTCTTAATTATGAAAATGGATTCTAATGTGCTAAGTTCCGCGGTTTTGTAATCAAACAAGTAATAATGTTACAAAATAATATTTAATAAAATCAAAACAAAACATGATTTACAAAATCTACCCAAAAGATGTATCTATTAGATAAATAAAACAAAATCAAAAATCAACTTTTTCTTTAATATCTTTTAGAAATACAAACATTGACAATACGATAACATCAACAGTAGTTTAATTAACTCTTACATTCTATTCAGCCTGTATCACTCATTTCAATAACCTTATTAGAATAGTATCACACATTTTAAACTTATAAAAATAACAAAATAAACCATATGTCTCAGTCTTTTCAATAACGTAATAAGGAATAGTATTACTCGTACACATTTAAATTAAAAAAAATCTATATAAAGTAAAAGCTCTTCCCGCTACTCAAAAAACAAACTAATTAAATATTTATGAGAAACTAGCTTTTGCCCCCGCGACTTCGTCCGCGTGGAATTAGATTTTGGGGTGGAATTTTCAAAAACTGTGACACACGTACTTCTTTATTTTTAACTGAAAGCTCTAATACCAACTTTGATGGAAACAGCTTGAAAAATGACGGAGTTTCATATAAATTTCCATCCCCTATTTAAACCCCTTAGGCGTGGAATTTCCAATAATCCTTTCTTAGTGTGCGCCTACGTCATAAAAGGAACCAACTGTAAAAATTTCAAGTTTCTAACTTCAGTAGTTTAGGCTGTGCGTTGATATCTCAGTCAGTCAGTCAGTCAGGACTTTGAATTTTATATATATAAATTAACATGATCATTTTCACCAGAATTAAGGTCGTTTGCATTTCAATTAAATTTCTACTACCAGAGCATATAAATTTGTTCGAGACTCTTTTGATATCGTTTTACCTCACCCACTCACGCTATCGCGCTGGTGGTGGTAAAATTGATGCGGAACCAGGTTTTACCGCTGAGAGTTTCGACACTTTAAGAGGCCTTAGCAAAAAAATAGCGAACATAAAGTATTCGTAAGTATTGATGAAATGGCAATAAGGAAAGAGTTAATTTGGGATGGGACGAGACCGAAAACAAATTCAAAGGATACGTCAGGTACTAATGTCTCGGATAACAGTCTACTTTTGGCCACACAGGCCTTAGTTATCCTAATAATGATGATGTATAATATAGTTGATTTATTGAATAATTGTAGTGAATTTTTTACTAATGATGAACATGATTTCAATCATGAAGCATAATGCAAAGCAAAGCAATCTATCAAAAATAAATTAAAATAATAGAATGAATAAAGTTAACTTTTCAATTGATAAGTTGTGTGGGTTTACTCATTATTGCGTATGTGTTCAATTATTTATTTTTAAACAAAACAATTTTTTTTAAATAATTTCTTTCCGATAGATTGCTTTGTTTTGCATTATGCTTCATTCTCAAATCAACATAAAACTTAACAATCACTTTAATTAATAAGTGCAAATGATTGAAATCATGTTCATCATTGGTTTTAAATTCACTACAATTATTCAATAAATCAACTATATACATCATCATGCTATTATAATTAATATTTCCTTTTATCATTTTGAAAATTTTTTCACATGATTGAATTATTTTGATTAAACCATTTGATGGGTAAATCAACCCCCCCTGTCCTTTTTGTTAATTAAGGAACACAAAAAATTTTCTTTTTCTCCTAGCATCAGCATTTGACAAATATAACAATGGATCACTTTAATTATTTTCCTAGCTATGAACCCTGCAATATAAACTGTGACGTGGTGAGTGTACTCATCCAAAGAAGTAGACATGATACTGTCAAGAAAGCAATCAACTTCATCTTCATTTATGTTGCAAAGTTCCATTACATTTTTTTCAAAACTAGGAGTGGTACTATTTACAGTGTCTATAGGTTTATTGCTGCTACTAACAGTAAGTATCGGATTAGGTATAATAAATCCATCGTTTTGCATTTTTAATTTTAACCTTATAATATTTTTTTTATAAGCAGACTTAAACTGAATTACATTTGGATTATCATTGAACCCACCTCTAGCCCTCATTTTTCCAAAAAACATTTCTAAAAAGTCTTGGCTGATTTTATAAAGAGTTAGAAATCTTAGTTTTTCTTTACAAATTAAATCTTCGTACATGTTAAGTGCACTTTGTAAACAAATAATAAATCCAATAAAACCTGTTTTTGTGTGGTGATTGAGTTATTAAATTGCCATTAGAGAGTTTTAAATGCATAAAGTAGTCTTTGCATGTTTCGGACAGTTCTTTGGCTTTCTGAATATTAGCACTACATAATGCTTTTTTATAACCTGGTGCCAATGTAGAACGACTATTCAAAACATCGAAGGTGTCGTTGACTATGTTTATAAATTTTATTGTAGCTCTAGCACCTTTAAACTCGGAAAAATTATCCTCACAAAAGGAAAGTGCATCAGCAACTGACCTGCTGAGCAATTGCACCGCCAAATTAACTTTCATTTTTTGTTTTGAAAATAAAATGTGGGCCTGTTTCAATTTGTTGGCGAGATGTAATCCTTTATCTGTCTGAACATGAAGCAAAAGACTGAGATATTTAAAATTTATCATGTTACCATCTTTATCAATTAAACATCCAAATTCACCTAACGTGTTTCTAATAAGTTTTATCATGTGGCAGGGATCATAAAAAACGTTTACTCTTATATTTTCAAACAGGAAGTAGGGTTTCAAATTTTTTAAATTAAAATTACATCCTAAATGATTCGCCATGCTTATGTTAGATGCAGCGCCATCAAATGTCAGGCCACAAACAAAAATATTGATTTTATATAACATTTCAATTGCTAATTTCACAATATTGGCTCGCTGTTCACCTGTCATTGATGCTATAAAGAAATATCCAATTGGTAATACCCAATTAAAATTTATTGCTGTTATTAGGATAACTAAGGCCTGTATGGCCAAAGGTAGACTGTCATCCGAGACATCAGTACCTGTATCTACGTATCCTTTGAATTTTTTTTCGGTCCCGTCCCAAACTAACTCTTTCCTTATTGCCATTTCATCAATACTTAAATTTACGAATACTTTATGTTTGCTATTTTTTGCTAAGGCCTCTAAAGTGTCGAAGCTTTCAGCGGTGAAACCTGGTTCCGCATCAATTTTCTTATACCAGCGCGATAGTGTGAGTGGGTGAGGTAAAACTGTATCAAAAGAATCTCGAACAAATTTATATGCTCTGGGAGAGTAGAAATTTAATTGTAATGCAAACGACCTTAATTCTGGTGAAAATGACTTTTTTAAAGTAGACTCTTTTGATTTTTTTAAAAATCTCACAAAGAAGTCTTTGTTTTTTATCTGCATTCCTGACAAGATATGGACTTCATCATGATTTAGTTTATTTTTAAGAGTAGCTATAATATCTGAAAACTTAGCCACTTTAGTTTTTAACCGTCGGTTTTGTTGTTTCAAAGCTTTGATTTTTTTACTTTTGAGTAAATTTTTAGTTTTAAGTTTGTTGAGTTCCTTATCTCGCAAAACATTATCTCCAGAAACACTTTTACTTGTGCCTGGTTCTACTGGTAGTAACGGTGCAGGTATATTCTGAAAACAAAATAATATAAAGCCTGTACACTTACTCACTTTCTGTATAACTAATATTTCCTTTCGATGACCTCCCTGGCACAGTGGTGAGCGCTGTGGTCTTATTACTGGGAGTTCGATTTCCGGCGGAGGCAATTTAGGTATTTATAATTACTGAATTGTTTCTGGTCTGGTCTGGTGGGAGGCTTTGGCCGTGGCTAGTTACCACAATGCCATCAAAAACGTGCCGCCAAGCGTTCCGGCACGATAGCGTGTAGAAACCGATTAGGAGTATCCAAGTTAGCCTGCTACCATCTTTGACTGCATCATCACTTACCATAGATCCCAGTCAAGGGCTATCTTGTCATCGAATAAAATAAACTTTTTTTATTGTCCTACAAGTTAGTCTGCAATCTCGCCTGGTGATAAGTAATGATGCAGTCTAAGATGATAGTAGGTTAACTTGTTAGGGGTATGGCAGTCATATTAAACCCATACCCCTAATCGGTTTATTCGCAGCATTGTACAAGATTTCTGATTCTGCCTTTTCTATGTGATTCTAATTATGCTTAAAACTCAATTTGACAAAAATGTTAAGTTGTGCAGTATGGCTCTCTTTCATACAATGGCAGAATACCCAACACACGTACATAATGTGGGATTACACTTGAGGTACTAGGCTGTAAATTTTGCAAGTCCATCAACACTTTATCTCCAGCAGCTTTTCTTTTTACTGGACCTTTAACTGATGATGTAGACATATTCTGAAAACAAGAGTAATAAATTATCAGTTGTCTAGTATTAACAATTTAATAGGTAATACAAATAGGTACACAGCTATAATATAGCTGTCAATATATACGTTTAACTGGCAAGATGTTTTGGGTAGGTGCCTAAATATAACAACAACTAGAAACTTACTTCTTGTAATGATGAATTAAAAATCGTTGGGATTGCATTAGAAGCAAGGATGGTACGAACACCACTGCGATCCACTAAATGTGCTTCAAAATGTGCAGAACATAGCACGCTCGATGTTTTGGGCTGCCAATTTTTTTTGTTCATCTGCATCAACCAGGCATTTTTTAGATACTCATCCTTTGGAAAGCTGAAAAATGATCTCATTTTATAATTTATCCTTACTTTTATCTAATCAAAATATACCCACTAAACAAAACTTGCGCCTGAATACGGCCCTGTCAAATTGTACAAGTATATGAAACGACAAACAAGATCTTGATATTAATTAATTGATAAATATTGCAACAGGAATATACTAGGACCAAAATTACTATAACTGTCTACGAGTTTTGCGTATATAATAATTAGCGACTGCTTCTAAAATGCCGAACGATTATTAATAATCACACAGTAAGCATATAACCAAATTACGAGTCTATAGCACATCAAAACTTACCGATGAAAAGTAATTGCAGGTGTTTTCCTATACGAAGAATTGCCACACAGAGGTGCACAACACTTCACCATTTTATTTCAGAATTTTTGATTCTTTAAACTCGATTTTAAAGCAAATTTAAAAGAATAAACAACTCGCAGGTTATGTTGTTGTTTTTGACAAATTGACATATTGCACCATACTTCTCTTATTTGTAGCTTACGAATTGCCTCAAGCTCAATTATGTCTATGAGTGCGTAAGTGTTGCAACAACAGAAGTAAAAGAGATAGAATCATATATTTTTTGTTGGAGAGAAGCAAGCGAAGATATTATTTATTCGTTTAGATGTAGTTGTGAAAATTATGTTAGGTCTGCTTACTCTTATATGTTTGTGGTACTACTGTACTAATAGTAGGTACTAGAATTTACTAAATGACATACAGCACAGCACAGACAGCAGCCTGTCCACTGTTAATCATAGATTAATTCTAGAGGTCAGTGTAAAAAAGTTGTAATAATAATCTGTAGTAGAAAAAAAAACTATTAGTGTTCTGTGAATCTGTAGTTGTGACAAGTGACATGTGGACGTGACGCGTTAAAAAGTTAAGCTTTGAACAAACTAACGGACACGTAAGCCGCGGCTGGATAGTAAATTCCATTGAACTTTAGACACTATATCGGGCGTAGTCGCGAACATAACCTTTGGCGATCCTTGAGCGTTCGGATGTCAGATAGAAATATGGGCCTGCTGATCTCAAACGACTGTGCACACTTATCAGTCGCAGCTATAGTCGCGGCATCCGATAGTTTGTTTTAGCCTTAGCGTTGCAATTAATTTAAAAGCCATAGTAAGTTAACGTTTTTTTTTTGTTTTTTTTACTGTTTTAGGTACTATTAATGGTTTAGAGGTATCAAAATCTCCGTAATTTGCAAGATTTTAATACTGGTGTTTGTAAAATATAACGGGACTTACTATGAAACTAAGAATTAGGTGTGGAAAGAAACGATTTTTGGAAGATGTCCCTTAATTTGTTTTAATAGTGAGAAAGCCGTGGTTTTAAAGCTGTAACTTTTCACTGAGTTAAGCTATAAGCTTGATATTCTTAAAACACTACGAGACCATTGAACTTTATATTCAGTATAAATTTCGACTTAGTATCATAAGCCGTTTTCGAGAAAAACGGTGGTGACACACTGACAGACAGACGGACAACGGAGTGATCCTATAAGGGTTCCGAAGTTTTTTTTCGGAACCCTAAAAAAGAGAAAAAATCAACAAACTTTGAAAATGATGCCAAATAAGCTAATTGATAAAGTTTCAAAGTCGATAGAGAAGAAAAAATGGTCATTAAATTAACTTAAACAGATATATTAATATAGTATTATTGACGAATGAAGCGAACAAAATAATTTAGAATCAACATGAAAGTAAGATAAAAAGTAAATTTGTTCAGGCGATGTAGGCAGGTGTTTTGATAGATTTTCATAAATATGCTTGTTACGTAAAGGCGAAATACTTTGTGCCGCTCGATTTTGCAAATTTAAACAAAGGCCATAAAGATAAAACGATGTGCAGGTGCGAACGCCGCAAATGGCGGAATAATTCTGTGAACACCAAACACAATGTGGCGCAGAATACTTATGCAAATCACAATTTGCGTTATTCGTATGGGGCACCGAGATTTTCAATAGTAATTAGAGGGGGCAGGCAAAAATTATATTATTACCGCGACTTCGTCGGCGTGGAAAAAGTTTAAAGTGACCTGCTACTATCCGCGAGAAGTAATGTCCTCTATCTCCGGTAATATTTAGTAGATCTTCACCAAAATTAGACAAAATATTTTCAATAGTATACAATTTATAATAAAAGAAGAATTATCAAATTCATTTGATGATTTGATGAAGTTATGGAGCAAAATCAACAAAACTTTCATCCCCTATCCCGGATAAACCTTATTGTTCATCAGGATAAAAAATATCCTATATATTGACCCGGACTATTAACTATCACTATACCAAATTTCATTCAAATCCATTCAGTAGTTTTCGCGTGATGCGCGCACAGATAGACAGACAAAAAATCCAAAAAAAATTGTTTTGGGCTCAGTATCGATTCTAATAAAGCATCCTCTGATTAAAATTTTTTAATTTACAGAATTCGTCCCGTTTCAGTTTTATTATACGAGTAAGTATAGATATAGATAAACTCATGCTGTGGGGCCTAGAGTTAGTTTTTATATTTAAACAAAAATTGGTAGTTGAAACTATAACCTTCGATACGTCAAGGATTACAGGATCCTTTGGGGCAGTATCAAATTACGATGTAGTTTTTATGAAACAGACCCAATCTGTAGGTCATGTTAGTTAAACTCGAACTGAAATTCATAAAGCCAAGATTGCAACTCTCCTCTGTTTATACTTAAATAGAGTTAAATCGAAATAAATTTATATCAAGACATAATATTTGAGTTTCATGTTAAATGTCTCAAGGTCGAGCCAAGTAAGAATACGATCTATATTGTGCTCTGCTCAGTCATGTCTCAGCCTCAGCTTTCGCACACTTAAGTTTGGATGATTTCGTTATTCATGACCAGCCTCCTGATTCTTTAACTCAGTGCCTATCAACGACGATAGGCATTTTTTATACATTGAAGGTTTGAAGAGAAATGTCATTTACTATTTTATAGTAAATGGATAAAAAAAAATATGTCAGTGGCTTTCAATTTTTGATAGACACTGAGTTACAGAATCAGGGGGCAGATCAACAAAGGCAGATTACTGCAGCTACAGTTAAGCTAGTTTGTACAAAACTTCTTATAAATGCTGAAATGGACTCTTTCCAATCTCGTTATGACTTTTACGACTTTGTCCTATCTGTCGTTAATATTAAATCAAATATCACTGTATGGGACGGTTGCTTAATATTCAGTTTTGCACGTGAAAATGGCAGGACCGTCGACGTTACAAATTGATATTTTTTTCGCGTTCACTGCGATGCGATTTCAACGAAGTATTTTAGCTAGCTCCATATTTCTGAAATCCCGAGGAAATTATTTTCGTAACAAAGTCAAAAAATACTCCATTTTATGTTAGTAAATAATGGCTACTATGATCTTATGAAACTATTTTTTTATAAAAATACGTTGATGCCCGCGACTTCATCTGCGGATTTTTCGGGAAAAATGTAGCCTATATCCTCCTATAGACTGTAGCCTTTTTAGGTCCTCAACTATACTAATTATTCTTAACAATATTACTAATTTTGATTTTTTTTCGGGGTTCGAAAAATCGAACTTAACGTGAGCGAAGCCGCGGGCCAAAACTAGTACTTACATAAAATAAAATATTACTTTCCTTTTGCGATTAGAAATTCATTTATTTCACGTCTTAAAGCAAACGAACTCCTTTTCTAAATTACCTATACCTACAAATGTAACCACATTAGGGAAAATCATTTATTTTCCACTAAATCCATACAAGAAGAGAAATAATAAAATATACCTAATATTGATGTAGTTATTTATTTTCTCGTGATAATACACGGATATCCCATAATCGCGTCCATTTAGGCCCTTCGTGGCCTTTTCCCGTTGATATACAAAATTGAAACAACGTCGCCTGTTTTTTTACGTTACAGAGATACCCTATCTTTTTTTGCGTTACCATTGTACTAAAAACCAAGTTTCACCATCGACATAAAAAACCCTAGACAATTAGGTAATTCCTGTTTTGTTTAAAATAAATTATGTGTTTAATTATTGTAATAAATTTATTATAATACTATTAAATAATTTATAAGTTTTATTAAGTTAAGTTAAGTTTTGGTCTGGTGGGAGGCTTTGGCCGTGGCTAGTTACCACCCTACCGTCAAAGACGTGCCGCCAAGCGATTTAGCGTTCCGGCACGATGGCGTGTAGAAACCGATAAGGGGTATGGGTTGAATTTACACTGCTATACCCCTTCCAAGTTAGCCCGCTACCATCTTAGACTGCATCGTCACTTACCATCAGGTGAGATCGCAGTCAAGGGCTATCTTGTCATCGAATAAAAAAAAAAAGTTTTATTAGCATACCATGCCACTTGCGTCCAAAACAATCAATAAATAATCAAAAGAACAACGGATGATGGTTAGTTGTGTATGTTGGCCAAACAAAATAATTTATATACCTAATAGAAGTTCTATCATTATATCAAAAGTCAACCAAAAAAATTTTGAAAATGTGCATACAACAGAAAGTTTTTATTTAATTTGTAATTTGATTGATGTAGAAGTGATTGAATTTCTAATTTTTTTATTCTTGTTTTATTTTATTTTGTGGTTTAACGACATGATTAAAGTGTGAAAATGGGTGTATTTTTCACAAGTCAACATTTTGATAGTCACGTTTTGGTCATAAGTCATGACATGGCTCTTGTGAGAAGTATTCTAGCAACGAATTGAGTCGATATCCCTATATCCATAATTATTATGTAAGAACCCGTACTCTGCGTTATAAATTATTGTGTATCTTTGATTTTTATATCACTGCTTTTTCTACAAGGAAAAATACAATCGAGTGACGTCCAATTTCAGCCGCCATTTCTTATCTGGTGGCCTTTTTTCGACGATCTCTTTTTACGTAAAATTAGTGCTATTTGTCATACTGTCCTTTGTATAGTATACAATCATTTACTAAGGCCTTCTTTAGTATGACGCGATTTCACCTCAAGAACAACTATACCAGTAGTAAACAAAAAAAAAAATACGACAAAAGTTTTTGCGCGGGATTTAGTGATTTAACCCTGGTCATAAGTCATTGAATCCCGCTTCAGATAGCTTGATAACATAATGGTAATGGATATTATAGGTAACTGACTAAACAGCGGTAACATAGTGTAATTTGTGTAGGAACTGTGTAGGAAGCAATATGTGTAGATAAGGTCTAACGGACACTGATTAACTACCGCATGTTCCGGCATGTTTAGCATAAGCCTACGTAATAGATACCAAAATGCATCAAGCAACTTGCCATGTGACCAGAATACTTATATGAACATAATACTATAGTCCTCCCGACCGAAGTCGGCCACGGCGGCCAATATCCATGGAGTTTAGCAATCTTTGCTGGAGATATTATAGTACACAGGTGTGTTCGCATAACACTCTCTATTCTCTCACTCTCATAGTTGAATGCTCAGGTGCAAGAGCAAAGGCTTTACGTGCTCTCCGAGGCAAATTCAAATTCAAATTCAAAATTAATTTATTTCATGTAGGCTAACTTGTAGCTCTTATGACACGTCATAAATCTACCACCGGTTCGGAATGCAGATTCTGCTGAGAAGAGCCGGTAAGAAACTCAGCAGTTGCTCTTTTCAAAAAAATTTTTTTTTTACAAAGCTATGCTATGTATACAGTGCTTCCACAATAAAGCTTCAAAAATGCAAAAATGCTTACGTAGGTACACTAATCCAAGGCACGAGGGTCACACACTGTCTATCTTCCTACCTAGTACCTATTGAGAATTTTTTGACAGATACATCTAATACGCTATTTGTCGCGACCCGGAAATCGGACCCGGGACCTCGTCATTTGCAGTCGAACTTGCTAACCACTAGACAATCAAGTCAGCAGCATAAATTAGTATTAAAACAAGCTTATGCCCCCTTTTTTGTCCGCGTGGAGTTGGGTTTTCAAATATCCTATGGGAACCCTTTGTTTTCAGGATAAAAAGTAGCCTATATCTCTCTCAAAGTTCTCAACTATACACATGCATAAAATCACGTCGATTGATGCGTGATTGCAGGACAAACCAATGAAACAACAAACCAACAAACAAACACACTTTCCCAGTTATAATATAAGTAAGGATATCTCTACCTAATGAAATACTGGGCATTATCGATAAGTTAATTATACTACCCATCTTCTCTTTCTCCATTGTTAATAGTTATTTTGATGCATGGTAATTTCATATTATTAACATGAAAATGTAACCATAATAATCGTAAAAAGTATAAAATATAAATATACGGCTTCCCACGACCTAATTGCCTATTTACTTCGCGGTTTATTGAAAATTACGCATTTTGGTCATTGATATAAGAATCATAGATACCGTTTCTTAGGCACATTATTCGACTTGTATGAGTGTGCTAAATATTTCTGCCGATTTTTAAGTATATTTAGTGGGAAGATACAGTATTGGTTTAACATAACTATTTATAGATATAGCAAATTTTTATCTACAATTCATCTTCAACATCAAAACAGTTAATGCAATTTTTATAAATTTATAATATCCCAATTATATTGTTCTATATTCACCAAATTTACATGTCTATTATCTACTTTATTTATACACATACAGTCTATGTGTATAAATAAAGTAGATAATAGAATAGAATAGAGCTCTATAACGAATCAAGGCATTTAGCTCTGTGTGACTTAAACAACTTTACACCATCTAGACTGTACAGTAGTGATGATTAATAAATCTATTACTCCAGATAATAGCGTTGCATCTAGTCGATAACTAGAAAGATGGCATGGTATATGCACTATGCAGTCCCACTTAGAGGATACCTTTGTTCAATTGGTACCTTGGCGGGTTTCTTTTCCTTAAGTTCAGGATATTATCAGCAATACAATAATTACTCGTACCATAAATGACATATACATATTTTAAATATCTTAGCCAAAAGTCCTATATTTTCGAGTAGCCAATAAGAAGGACAGACAATGGCCGACATACTATATAAAATTTAAGCCTATCAATTTGGTGTGAATAATTAACAGACTCCGGTTAAACATGAACGAATGAGAAGAAGTGCATATCTAGATATCTTACATCAATGAATTTACCATAAATTCAATTAGCGACAATATACGGCAGGAAACATTTTGTGTTATACACAATTCAATTAATTTGGTCCAATAAAATGTTTATTGGGATCATTTATTTCTATACAATGAAACTTAATGGAGTTTAGGATAATTTTATTATAAATATAATATAGATAGGATTATAAATTATTTGATTTGTTAGGTGATTAGGGTATTGGAAGCCAATTAATTACTATGAAAATGTGATTAGCCTTTAATACTGACCTGTAATAATTTATAGGTATTTTGAAAGATAGCATAATCTAAACACATTTTGTATTGTTGTTTGCTGGTTGTTTGTCTTTCTATTCTGTACGTATGGTACTGTTCTATTACGCATTGATTTTATCTAAATATATAAAAGGCAAAGGTGACTGACTGATTGACTGACTGACTGACTGACTGATCTATCAACGCACAGCTCTAACCACTTGACAGATCGAGCTGAAATTTGGCATACAGGTAGCTGTTAGGGCGTAGGCATCCGCTAAGAAAGGATTTTGGAAAATTTCAACCCCAAGAGGGTTAAATAGGGGGTTAAAAAATCGAACCTAACGTGAGCGAAGCCGCGGGTTAAAGCTAGTTTCTATAATAAAAATTAAGGAAGACCTCGTTTGCGTATTTCTATGGTAAAACTAAATCTACTTCTAAGTGGATTTCATATGTGGTTGTTTATATTCAAGGCGTTGATAGTCTACCTGACCAAAATTTTGTCTTGCCTGTAAAAACTTCCACAGTAAACCAAGTCACGTGACACTAAACTTTGTAACTACGTAACACAAGCTCCATATTCGTTTGAACGGAAGCTTGGATAAAAATGCGTAAGAAAATTCTAAACTATAATAATTATAAACATGTTCTCATCTAACCATCAGTCAAACACCTAGCATTTGATTAATCTAGAATCCATAGAGGATTGGAACATCGTTAAAGCAGCTATTTCGTCTTTTCCAACTTCAAGAATAACAACATCCCAACAACAACAACATTCGATCGAGTAAAAATTACTACGTGAATAAAAAATGCACTAAATTCCAATAATAATAATATGAAAATCGTTAAGGAGTAGAATAGAATAAACTCTTAAATCTCTTAATCTAGTTAGGTAAGATTAGGAAAAAGAAGGATTTAGAAAAAGCATACTTCAGATTATCTTTGTTTTGAGTAGAATATTTTCAGAAGACTAGTTTTCTTTCTCTAGTTTTTTTTCTTAAGAAAAATTTTCTTCTTTTTAGAAAAAAAAAAGAAAAAAGAAGACTATTTTAAAATGTATTATATTTTTTTTTTTAAAAAGAATATTAGCTAAGCTGAACTTGACTAATGTTCTCCTTTCCCCTAAAAATAAGCGGAAAGCTTGTGTTATGAGTGGTTACGACAGTAAATAGTGCATCGGGTGAGGATTGAACCTGCAACCTTTCAGTTTTCAGTCCGCAACTTTGACCGTTGGGCTATTGAGGCTTTTTACTGATACATGACATACTATACGTGACATAAGAATGTCATCTAAGACCATGACTGAATTTCTACCGCCTTTCGGTCATGTGGATATGACGCTCCCCTCACATTCCAATATGTCCTTTGAGAATATGTCACATCGTAGCTGAATGCCATACGTGCAAAATCCTTAGACCTTCCAACGAAATCCAATTAATGTACAAGAATATAAGAACGAAAAAGTTTCACTTACCTCTATTTTTCTTAAGGTATTTATGTAATTTGCAATCTTTACTCTGTGCCACATTGAGTTTCAAGTTTTTCCAATTACTACTACTCATTTTTGTGCAAAATGCCTACATTACAAGTGTAACTAAAACTAAACTATTTCAGCCCTTACTAAATAAATCAGTCTACTTTCGTCCGCAGTTTTGGTGTGAATAAACTGTCAGATCAAAGTTCGTGGTGTTTAGTTGCTAGTTTTACATGAGGTGCTAAAAACTCCTCTTTTCTTTTGTGTTATACTTCGCTTAGTTTATTTTGATACTTTTGCGAATTTATATGCGTTTTACGAAATTTACCATCACTTGCTTTGGAAAAGAGCGTGAAGAAACTTGCATGCCGGAGAATTGTCCATAATATTATCAAATCCTCAACAGCCCAACGGTTAAAGGTATGGACTGAATACTAAATGGGCGCAAGTTCGAATCCCACACTATTGTCGTACCCACTCCTAGCTGAAGCTTTCCGCTTATTTGGAGAAGATAGGAGGATATTTGCCAACTTCAGCTTGGCTAATATTGTTAAAAAAAAATTCATTCGAAAGAAGAAGAAGCCTGTTTAGTTGTAGGCCGTTGATGGATTGAGATGTATCCCTTATCACTCTATAAATATTCAATAAATATTTTAAGTTACGATTTCTTATATAAATTTTTCCTTCAATCCTTTAATTTTATGTGAATTTCAATATTTAGCCTTCAGTACTTTGAGTACTTCCCGAAAACGTTTCTGTTTACCGTTCACTCATCGAATGAATGCAAATTTTATTTCTGTTTGTATTCGCTTATTCAATATTCAGTCGTCCATTTTATAGCAGTATATTTTTGAGGAGATATTTTCCATAAATCTTCGAATAAGCGTTAAAGTTGAACAGAAATAATTTATTTTTGTACAAAAAGCTAAATAATTAGACTAAGATGGTATTTGAACAAGCAAATAAGCATTAGATTTTGCGATATTTTTTAAAAACCAACCAAATTCAAATTAAAATTCTTTAGTTCATATAGGCCAATCTGTTACTCATAATAAGGCTAACTTCGTTTCGGAAAGCAGATTCTGCTGAGAATCATGGTTTTGAACAAAATAGAGATATTATTTGAAATTATTATTAAGTGAAGTGTGCCTTATCATTTTCTTTGCGTACTTTTATTTGATGGTTTATTTAGGGATGAACTGAATGACCAAACGAACAAGATAATATTGGAAGAGTCATAACTTCCAAAACGAATACTTATCTATAAATAATTTAGCTTTATTTTTTTGCGGTAAAGATATAAAAGCGATAAATCGATATCAAAGTCTGATGAGACTTATCAGCGTCATAGGTTTTTATGAAAAACCAAGCCAGCAGCGAGACCTTTAGGCTACTTCTGGGAACCAAGTTTTATTGGGCTGCCACACTCTAAATAGCTCAGCGATTTTGTATTCTCACACAACGTCATCATCACATCTGAGATGGCTAATGTATTTAATTATTATCTGTACTGCATTTAAAGAGGGGACGCCTTCCGACGCCAGGCGGGTGATCAGTCCTGTATCACGACTATTATACCCAATTTCCCGTATATGGACACAGGTAACTGGTGCCCAGGCAGCCTACCTCCCTCAAACCTACCTGTAGCTTTCGTAAACCTAACGATATCCTTTATAGAATGTTTTGTTAGGTCTTCTTCACTTATTCTATCCTTAACTTGCAGTTTCCACCTTACCATTGAATATTTACTCACTCAGCTATGAAGTGGAAGCTGGTCTCCTCCTCACCACATTCTGGATAGAATGGGTCTTATTTAATTCTCATAATTGTGAGATGTCTATTTAGCAAACAGTGTCCAGTTGCTATACCAGTAGGTAGGTAGGTGTGGTAGTAACCAATGCTATGTTATTTCCACTAATAAATAATTATTATTTACATTAGTGATGTCATCACAGAGTACCAAAATTATCGGGTAAGGGAGCGGCTCGATATAGTTGGCGCACAAGCATGTGGAAGTCCATTCGAGAGACCTTTGTACATTTGTACACGTCGTGACGTCTATTGGTTGAAAAAAAGAAGAAGAGGAATCTACTCAAGTGCGTGCTTGTGAACTTATGTAAAATAAAACGATTAAGGATGGTTCAATCGCTCCACAAATCGACCTGAGTGTCGTATAAGGGTTTTGTAGTCACATTTCAAGGCCGGCAGCTATTATAGCGACCGAATTGACTGCGAGTCGAGTGCTCCAGTCATTAGGCGAACAATCGTGAAATGAGTTTTGCATTCTGTTCAACTTCTAATGGATATATGGAGTGCTAATGCACTCTTTATTCATCGCGCCGTGCCGGAGGGTTAATGCTTTCTTGTTTCTTTTTAATTTACTTCAAATAAGTATTTCATTCATTCTTTTGCTTTATAGCCTTTATAGCGATTTCACCAACCTAAAATAAATCTTATCTTCTTCTTATCTTTATCAAAAATGTCAAAACGCCTAATTTATTCCTCGATTAAACGTCACTCGACTTTGGTGAATCGGCATTTAGCAGTATACGAATATTATGTCCAAGAAAGGAGTGAGAAAGACGTCTCTGAAGAATTTTGTGCTTTCTTATTCAATTTTAACTTATAAACAAAGACTTTAACCGACGAGTAAAGACGTTTTGACAGATTGCCAGCAGGTAAATGTCGAAATGTTATTACTAAGAATCTTTGTAGAGACTCTCTACCTTGTACTTTAAAGTCAGTTTAAACTTCTATGAAATTGAAAAAGTATCCATCAATAGTTCCAAGTTTGACTTGACGTTGATTTAATTAGATAAGAATTTGTTTACTGACCTGTAAGTCTAGTTAAAAAATTTAATGATTTAACGCATTAGGTAGTATTCATATGATTTACCAAACCAGCGAAGGATCCCAAACCCCTTACAACAATGCCAGGTTATTATTTCTGAGAATACTTCAAGAAGCATTGGACAAAGCTTCAGTACAAGTTTAAGTCCATCGTAGCTCCTATTCTAAGTAGACACTGACTAATGGTATTCTTAGAAATTCTAAAGTCTAAACGATCAACTGCGTAGTGCCCACGATAAAGTTATAAGTACAATATGCCAATCAAGTCTACGTCCCTACATTTGTTAAGTTAAACACGCTTCTAGTGAACTTGGAATTAATTGCATGGTGCCAAGGTCGTTCGCCTCGCCATAAACTTGATGTATCTGACTTACTACATTTAACACACAGACCAGAACAAATTAGTTGCTACCCGTGGTTCACACTGTATTTTTTTTACAGGACAAATTAAAAATTTATGCTTACACCCAATTTCATATTTAAAATTCTCTTTGGACCGGTAACCTATGTTTTTATAGATGCATTAAATTATCTCGAGAAAAACATTTCCACCAAAACTTTTCTACTACGAACGAATGGTTAAGAACGTGTCGTAAGTCGATTTCAGATTATTTTTTCTACCATAAAATTACCATAGGCAATTCATACATTTTATACACCCTATACCAACGCAACGCTCAGGTAAATCTGACAATAAATCCGCGCCAGTGACGTTGATCGACTCGACACATTTACTACGAGCGCCCTGGATCTCGCTCACGTACGATACAGTTTATTAGTTACTGTGAAAAACTGGGAGTCTTTAACGTTAACGTTACGTTAATTTCGTTTTTTTATTGCTCCTAGTATTAATGATACACCTGTATACATAGCATAGTTTTGTTACGAATTGCAAAATAATTTCTTTTTTTTGAAAAGAGCAACTGCTGAGTTTCTTACCGGCTCGCGCGTCTCCAAGGTTCTCCATCTGTCTATTCGATTAATCATAATTGATATTGATTAAAGGTAGATAGGTGTGACAATACAATATTACTTTTTACAAAAAATTGAACCGACGAAAGAAGGAACTAAAAAGGGAATATAAAATATAAATCTTTTTAGTCTTACTAACTAAGCTCCTAAGCTAATTAATGTAAGTTGCTAATTTTGAGTCAGCGACAAACTTTTTTAAAAGCATCGCTTTATTTTTTTAAGCATAGCAGATTGCTAAACTACGAGCTGTATTTTTAAGTATGGCTATGAGATACCTTTTAATTTTTTTTTTAAATTGAGAACCTCCTTTTTTTTCGTTGGCTAAAAATATAATGGCTAGGGTTGCGCTATTGCGGATTAAATATTGTATGGCTAAATAGTAGAATAAACGATACCCTCGCCCACTGCGTTGTAGGTTAAATCATACCCTTTGATCCCATGGGGATGGTTTCCATATATTATACATGCCTGGCCCGTATTAGTTCTGAGCTCAACATGTTTACCTATGGACGTAGGTACCAGTAAGTTTGAAGTCCCAATTTCCAGTTCTTACCTAGTTTTAGAAACGTTTATACATAATTTAATAGCTACACGCGATTTCATTCCAATAGACTTGAGTTTTTAAAAATCTCACTGGTTTCCTTTGTTTTCCTCTGGGTCTGTAACTATTATATCTATAACAATGTCAAGTCAATCCAATGCTCCTTGCTGTGTAATGCAAGAAAAGAAAGAGAAGAGAATATAAGTCAAGTTCAGCTTGGCTAATATTCTTAAAAAAAAAAATTGGCGACTAGTTTAGTTAATAGGTTAGCTTAGTTCGCGGTTTGTATTCTGCGTTACACAAATACCATTGATGTGTGAAATGATAAAATTATGAATCGGGATATTCATCGAAATAACGAGTGTAACATAAAAGGGTGTGACTTAAACTTTGACTTAAAAGAACCGAGGTTGAACCATCGTTAAGTTACTTGTGTTAACAGAACAACTGTGATGCTAAAAAAATTGGATATGCATTATTATACAGAACAACTTTTCCGGCGTAATTAATATGCCATAACCTTGCCAGATTAAAACTCTTTAGTACCAATAGTCTCTGCGCTCTGCTGCCGACAGACGGACAGACGGACGAATTGGGTGAAACAATTAGGGTTCTTTGTAGTTTTACTACGGAACCCTAGAAACATCACTAAATCTACCCCAAAATCTAGGTTGAATAGGCTATGTGTTTGTAGTATTACAGTAACGCCACAAATAGTAAAAATTAATATTCCTGCGAAAAATATTATTGTGCTGGTAGTCGAGGCGCAGGAGTACTTAGCATATTACGTTTGCCACGTTTGGTCAACACTGATATAAATGTTGGCTTTTTCAGGTAAACATCAAAGCCTTTTAACAACGATCAGAACTTACCTAACGAATTGGTATTGGAGCTTCTGAAATTAGTGCCATATCAAAACAAGCTAAAATTTCTCACCTCTAGACCATAACGTTCGCTAGCATATTTTGCGAACGCTAAGCGAAAATACGGGTTCTTTGTTTCGGAATAAATGAGTTGTGAAGACGCTGAGAATATTTGAGGAAACAGCAATTTTGGCTCACAATTTCTGTTTTATATAACCCTGAAAGTGCACTTTTCTCCAATGCAAATGTAGTGTACTATTCTTTATTTGTTTAAAGTATTGCATGATGTGAAAGGTTATATATTTTCGTTACTTCATAGCACCATAATAACAATTTTATATTTGAAATTCTTTTAATATTAATTGAGTTGCATGTGTTGCTAGATTTTCAGGAAGTTGTTGGTCCGCCCCTTGAATAACCCTATGATAGAGTATACCGTTCGATAGAAACAATTATGTGGAGTACTTTCAAATTTTAGAACGTATGCCATTAAGTGGGCAAATCATCCACTTGTTTTTCATTTTTATTCTTCGATGGAAAAAGGAAAGAAGATGCGGGAGACATAAAACAATCATTTTTTTTAATAAAGAAATTTTTTCATGTTAACTCTACATCTTAACTTTCAGTTTTCAGTCCGCACCTTTAATCGTTGGGCTAATGAAATTGAATTGGTACTCAGATCCCTTCCTGGTTCAGCCATGGAGCTGTCTTGCCGGCTACGAATCGGCTTAAGAATCAGCTGTCATTTTATAGGACATAGCCAGACAAGCATATAGTACAAGAAAAGATAATATACTCGACTATACATCACATACTTCAGCACTGAATTATGCCCAGGAATACTAGCCCAATATTTTACGATACATATCTGCAGTCTAGGAAAATTACTCTCAAGGCACCTACAAATTCGACATTGGCGCTCCGAGAAACATAATATATTCTTATACGATGTAAGTTACCAACTTAGAGTGCCCTTAATACTTTATAGTAAGTGCGGATTTCACCAACGTCGGGTGAAGTTTGACCGAGGAATAAATTGGCCGTTTTGACAGTTTTTGTATTGAAAGTCTGCCAAAATATCGAAATAAATAAAATTAAAATGATTGTCTGTGATTACGAAATTACTGCCTCTTTTTAACCCAAACAATCGTTTTGTTCCTGTCTGTAGAAAATTATGCAAGGAGTGGTTACTGGTTACTTACATCATTTTTTAACCGAATTTTAAATAGGAGGAATAGGAGGAAGTTTTGTTTTTCTACCTATCATCGGCATCTAGCCATCAGCCATTCAACAATAGCATAGCATCACTTCAAATTCCTTCGTAAATGGGTAAAAACTTGGTTCTATTAAGAACCTAATTGAATGAATGGCTGTATCCAGGAAATAAAAACCTACACTCAGCCGGCCATTCATCATAAGAACCTCGTAACTAGGGTAATTGCGGCCCTTGGACGTCGTAAAAGGGAATTTATATCTCCAAATCGTCCCATTACAAACTTTGCCACTATTTCATGACAACCCTTTTGTGGCGGAATGGATTTGAATACAGGGTGAAATATTTTCAGTGGTCAGTGAGAGGAAAAACTGAAATTCGTCGGAAAATTAATTAAAATTATTAAATTTTACAAAGGTAATAGTTGCAATTTAGTATTTCACGACGAAACGAATTTTGAACTATGTTCTAGCATTAAAAGTTATATTAAACGAAAAGTTTTCAATGAAAGTTTTGACTAAACGAAAGTTTAAACCAATTTTGTAGGAAGTACGAATTAAAATCAGGTTTAACTGTGGCATACGATTCAGCACGTTCTATAGCGCTTAGCATGCCTTTGAATGCAATTCAGTAGGATCAATTTGATAAAGAGTCTTTAATTACTGAGTTTTACCAGTGATGACTTTTTTATTGCCAGATTTACTCTTGACAATCAATGATGGAAAACGCTGATCTAGGTTGGAGCGTGCTTGCCTAGAAGATACCTATTAACTCATGCCTTGAAGGTACTCAAATTATTCGTGGCAGGAAACACGGACACCGGAAAAGGCGTTATACACCTTAGCGGTTCGTTTGCGGAATGTTGAACTAAAGCATTTCGTAGGTTGGATTTCAACCACGTGGTGTTTTCTGGTGGGAGGCTTTGGCAGTAGCTAGCTACCACCCTACCGTCAAAGACGTGCCGCCAAGCGATTTAGCGTTTCGGCACGATGGCGTGTAGAAACCGATTAGGGGTATAGGTTGAATCTAAACTGCCATACCCCTTCCAAATTAGCCCGCTACCATCTTAGACTGCACCGTCACTTACCATCAGGTGAGATCGCAGTCAACGACTATCTTTTCATCGAATAAAAAAAAATGATATGAATCCGCTGTCTTAAGTAAAAGAGAAGAGTTAACGATAAAAATAGCTTTGTAATAACACAGTACAATGCATTTTAATGCTACAATATCAAGGCTTATTGCAAATAACATTTTCTCTATTTCACTTTGTATGCCTATTTAAGCCTCCAGGAGTTTCCTATAAAGAGAATTCTTATTACACATGCGCATATACAGTTGCAATAGTCATATTTTCATTAAAAATGCAACATAATGAGCTTTATATGAAGAAATGCAAGGAAATGTAATGCAATTGCAGTTTTACTGCTTTGTATACGGTGCGAAGGAGTTTACCTAACTGGCTTAACTACTTTGAACAGTACTTTGCATTTAAAGATAATTCAAAATAGTATTTATTTATTTTGTTATTTATTTCATTCTATTTGGCTTTTTCCTGTATAATTAATTATTAATTTATATTTTTGTAATACAGGTTTTCCGGAATGCTATTTACATAAATAAAACATATTACAGTCTTTTAGAAATTAGCAATAAGTACATCTTTACAAAGAATCTAATTAGTCAAGGGGTAGTCTTTCGACTTCATCACTTTCGTAGGAGGCGATAAAACGTCACATAAGTACAAGTGACAGAAACGACCCTCTACAAAGTCATGAACACCGAACAAATATCAGAAACACCCAGATCTAACGTAACGAAAGATAAACTTATCTTATTCTTAGGTAAGCTCCTATATCTCGGGATAATGTACGTGTAGCGCAGTAATAGGTGAGTAAATATAAAAAAATCACCAGTGTTTACACGCGGACGGCCCTAATCCGTATTTATTTTATTTAGCCCCTAACGAGAACTAATGCCCGCAACCTTCCTGAGATACACGGGATTATCGTCCGACGCGATGTGGTTAAGTTTACTCTAAGCTTCAGAGAAAAATTTCCGCTAAACCCGAAACAAACTGGCTACTGCAGACCAGCTATGTTGGATATAGTTTTGTAACTGTGAAAGTAACGTTAAGTTTTTTTATCGAGTTCGTTTCGCTGTCATAAAACCAATCTAAATATATAAAAGGAAAAGGTGGCTGACTGACTGACTAACTGACTGACCAACTAACTAACTGGCTGACAGACTGAGAACATTATTGAGAACTTTCAATTTTTAACCGACTTTCAAAAAAGGAGGAGGTTTGTCAGAATCTTTCTTTTTTATGTATTATGTTCCCCGATTACTCGAAGACGCCTGGACCGATTTTAAAAATTCTTTTTTTGTTTGAAAGGGTATACTTTCCAGGTGGTCTCATTGTCATCAGCTCAGGATCTGAAGAGATCGAGGGAACTCTTCACATTTAATAGGCACAATTCTTTATTCTTTGTAGTGGCGTTTGAAGTCGGTTTTGTATAAATAATTATTACGTTTATATTATTTAAATAAAACATTTAAATTACCTTGTACTGCAGATAATAATCAGCCGTCAAAATGCCATGTTAAATGGCAACAGAGTACTCGTAAAACCAAAGCTGCAAACTCTCATCAGTACACTTGCTCGCAAAATATTGCCTTCAGCGCAATTCCTGTTATTTCAGCCAGTTTGTTTACAAAACACTGATATTAGTTCTGAGAGAAACACCAGCCACCATTGAGTCGTAGACCATAGAGACGCAAAGCTGTTCCATTTGGCGTTAAAAAAGCGCTTCTACTTAAAGCGCTTATATTGACGTGATAGCTGCACAACCTGATCTGATGCCTGAGGTGCGTCTTTGTTTATCGCATATTGTAATTAAGTTTTACAAAGACGTAAGAAACACTGGCACCACAGAATTTTAAATAGCAATTTCTAATTGCGTAGATTTTACACTTTCAGAGGTAGTTCCGGCTCCGGTGTGATTGAAACTAGTGCGTTAATGAGAATCTGTCTGGTATTGCTTGGTGAGGTGCATATTTTTGCCTATTTTCCTCCATTGTAACTTGTATAGTAGTTGCCTAGTGGACTGTCGCAAAATAAACATGTTGTTCTTTATGGATCATAGACTTTTATTACAGTTCTTTCAATTCACGAGGGTACGCAGCTCATGGTTGTGTGTGTGTGTGTGTCGTATCTATATAAGTGGGAGCGAGAGCTTGTCTGCGCCTTACCGCTCCCACCTAGACTCCTGACAGGCACACACACTTACGCAATGTGAATGTACACGACGTAACCACAAGTAAAGCGCCCGTAACTTCGTGAGATAAACGTACTATACACTTACATGACAAAAAACAATTAGCACGCTTATTGTCACTGGTCTGGTTTCTACCAGATTAAGCGTACCAATTAAACATTACAGCCTCTATCATACTGCACCTCACTAGCACCTGCCTCCACGATGTCTGTTATTTATTTATCCTGCACTTACTGAATTGAAAACTGTACGTGGAAAGTTGGCTGCGTTTTTGTATGCTCACTAGAGATTATAGAGACCCTATTGTTGACGTTTTGTGTCAAATATTGTACCTATGGCTTAGAGAAATTCTCCGCCACGAAATTTTGAAAAACGAAGAAATGATTATATTTATCAAAAAAGCTAAAGGCGGTGAAATACGCTGGCCAATCAGCTGTTTATCAAAAGTTCAAAGCACCAGTTCAAGTACCTACAAACTGACGTTGGGTTCGTTTTTTTCAAACCCCTATTTTATTCCCTTAGGGATTGAATTTTCCAAAATCCTTTCTTATCGGATGCCTACGTCAGAATATGTATGCATCTGTATGTCCATCTCAATCCGTCCAATGAGCTTAGCTATACGTTTATAGATCAGTCAGTCAATCAGTCGCCAATTCCTTTTATATATTTTGATGAAGTCATTTAATAACTAATAGACGACGTTTTTCATATTGTTATATCAAAAACCATAAGGAGAATACCATTAGACGGATCGATCGATCTGATAAGAGATATGAAACAAAAATCCTATTGGGTGGTTAATCGATTAGTTAGTTTAAAACTACCAAAAAATTCAAGATTTTTATCGTCTTACACAAGTCTAATATACCCAACTAATTTAGAACAGGCATGTTTTCAATTTAATTAATTTCAGTGGAGAACTAAATTAAGTTGCTGAATTCAGTGTCTCGCAAGTTTATTACACCGGAGTGTTGATAAAGTTGGAGTTACTAGCACTGAAGACGCAATTTGTGATATTTTTAGGGTTATCTTAATCGTAAAGTCAGTAATTACTATGAAAGTGACGCGTTTATTTTCCGTCTTAAAACTTACGGTATGGTACAAGTTAAAACTAAGACCGCTTCCTAGAAGTTAATGTGAATCCTACTAATATTATAAATGCGAAAGTTTGTGAGGATGGATGTATGGATGGATGTTTTATCTTTCACTTAAAAACTACTGAACCAATTTGGCTGGGCATAGAGATAGATTATAGTGTTGAATAATATATAGGCTACTTTTTATCTCGGAAAATAAGAGAGTTCGCGCGGGAATTACAAAACTTTAATCCTCGTTAACGAAGTTGCGGGCATCAACTAGTTTTTGAAATAAAATTAATACACTTTATATTATTTATATAATTTATTACGACAAAGGGTGTTAATTTTATTTCTTTTTGATGATTATTATTAATTTTAAGTTACAACTCTTAATGCTAAGCTGTTTTTGAGAAAGTCCTCGGGACAAAAAAGTAAAAACTGTGACTAGGTATGTACCCAAATTGTGAACTTTTGTATAATAAAATTAAAGAAAAAATAGTTTCATACTCTTTTTAAAAAGTTCTTTTTGACAAATCTGCTTTTCTTACCAAGTCCATATAAAGCGAAAAATATTTTTTTTACCTCCATTTGCACCGCTTTGCATTAAATTAAAAAAAATCGTGTTCAATGTACCAAACAAAATTTAATAACCTAGATAACAAAACAAAATTTAATAACCTAGATAACTGTATTAAGTAGACCACATTTTTTTCGATTTCTTACTAAACGGCAAAATTGAATTTATAGGGCAGTTGTTATACTTTTTATCGAATATCAGGCAAAATAATCTGCAATTTATATAGTTCACTTATAATTAGGTAAAAATAATGATAATGTACTATGAATTAGAATGTCGCTTGTCGCTTATGACTTAAAAACTTTATAAGAAAGATATCTATCTTCGGAGAAGTGAGATGCTACGCAGGGTTAAGTTTATCTCACCCTTTGTAGTGTGTATGCGGGTAGAGTTATAAGGATATAATTATTCAAGAGCACATGTTTATTGCATGGGAATTATTCGTGGTAATCTTATCATTATTTCTTTTATGT
This sequence comes from Hipparchia semele, assembly GCA_933228805.2. Classification (NCBI taxonomy): domain Eukaryota; kingdom Metazoa; phylum Arthropoda; class Insecta; order Lepidoptera; family Nymphalidae; genus Hipparchia; species Hipparchia semele. The sequence continues at coordinate 15,176,295 of OW121711.1, read as the reverse complement.
CTTAGAATAGAATAGAAAAGTGTTTTTTGTGTAAATAAACTTTTGCAAATTGCTTTTGAATCGTCAAGTGAATCTACTACTGGTAACCTCTTAACCTCTTCAATCAAGTGTAAAGTAAGAGGTTCAAAGCTTAATTCTTGGCACTAAATGGGCCACAAATACGAAGAATCTATCATCCTTGGGGTCCCAGGATGTCATCATCAGGGATATGCGCAAATGTGTAGTGAGTGAAGAATGTTCTAGCTTTTTTATCTGAAAGAAGTTCTAGGTTTTTTATGTGGGAGGGTGGGAGGCATTGGCCATGGCTTACCATCCTAACCACTGGATTTAGCGTTCCGGTACGATGGCGTGTAGAAGCTGATTAGGGGTATGGATTTTTACACTACCATATTAGTTCTAACCAAGCTCGCTACTACTTCAAACTTCATCTTTACTTACTATATCAGGTGAAGTCATGGTCAAGAGCTATCTTGTATCAATAAAAAAAATAGGATCGGTTCATTTTCACAGCTTATCTATTGAGCTAAGATTAGCTATAATAAAAATTCTTTTCAAAAAACCGACTTCAAACGCCACTACAAAGTATAAAAATAATTTTATTTTGTACACGTTTGTTGAAGTCGGGCGGCTTAAATAGAAACGATGAAACCGATACGCGATGGTCGCCCGATTTCAATAAGTGTGTCTCTTATATGTCACCATAAGGTAAGCGTCGCGCATCGAATTCATCGTATCTAGTTAAGCCCGCCCGACTTCAACAAACGTGTACAAAATAAAATTATTTTTATACTTTGTAGTGGCGTTTGAAGTCGGTTTTTTGAAAAGAATTTTTATTTTAAGCTTTTTAGTGTAGCTTGTCCCTGCTCTCTTCCTCCCCTCCCTCCAACGCTACGGTACTAATGTAGTCTATACTTGGTACCTACAGTGCTTATTAACAATACACAATTTCTAAAGAGCTAGGACCAGGAGCTCCATGATGTAGTCCATGCTTGGTACCAACAATATCAATTCGAAAGCGACAGTTCGTAATTCCTCCAACCCTGCAGCATCAGGATTGAAGAGCTAGAACCTCGAACTTTATGATGTAGTATATGCTCGGTACCAACAATATCAATTCGTAAACGACAGTTCCTAAATCCTCACAGTTTAGGTAGGCAGTACCCCTGCAGCATTAGTATTGAAGAGCTAGGACCTTGAGTTCCATGATGTAGAATATGCTTGATACTAACAATATCAATTCGTAAGCGAAAGTTCCTAAATCCTCATAGTTTAAGTGGGCAGTACCCTGCAGCATCAGGATTGAGGAGCTAGAACCTAGACCTTGATGGTGCAGTATATGTTTATTACATACAATAACAATTCATGATTAGCAGTTCCTAAATCCCTATAATTTAGGTGGACCGTACCCTACAGCATCAGGATTGAGGAGTAGGAACTGGAGCTCTATGATCTAGTATATCCTTAGGCCAAGCATACCAATTCCTAAACGACGGTTCCTAAAGTCCCATAATTTAGGGGGGAAATACCCCTGCAGCATCAGGTTTGAAGAGTTGAAGGTAAAAAAATTTATGGGACCATTTCGCGAGCTTCTTCTGTCGATTAAAAAAAAAATCTCGTGAATCGGTCCAGAAACCTCGGAGTAATCGGCGGGCATACATAGAAAAAAAAAAAAAATATACCGGCCGAATTGATAACCTCCTCCTTTTTGGAAGTCGGTTAAAAATGAAACAATTCTCTGGGAGCGTTTCACATAACATTAAGCTTACTACATTTCTTCTAGAAGTTTTGCTCCACTGAAGAGCGCGTAATACAGCCGCCATAAAAAATGCCCCAATTTATTATGTACGAAAATTAAAAAACATATTTACGATCGGGCCTTAATTCGTCTGAGAAGAAATTGGCATTAAATTATTTAGACCTTTTGCAACAGAAATATTTTTGTATGAATCTTCCGGGTTCTAAAGTTGCTTTTACACAGTTTTATTTGTATATTTATTCCTTGAGTGATATAGGTTACATTTTATATGAACAAAATCAATATGACAGACGTAACATCCAATTTTGGGTTTTTTATCTTTTTTCTTGTCAAGTTTCTTTTTTTTTTTCTTTTTTTTTTTGTTGTGTAAAATCTCTGTAACACTCAAGTTACGAAGGTATTTTAAAACATATTCCGTCCCACCCCTCGCTCAATCTTACTTATGTGTTGACATTGGGAAATGTAAATAGAAATGCAAGCATTATTCCCGTGAATGCGTTCCATTTTTCCTCTTCACTCCCCAACGCTCCGCTCCATTCATTAGAATTCCTTTTGCATCTTTAAAGTAATTTTGTTATACAAGAATTTTATTTTTAAACACATGCTGTACGGAATAAATGGATTTTGTTTTGATTTTTGGTACACAGTAAATACAGTCCGTCAATAAATACTTACGAGTATGTATGTATGAGGGCAGAGACGACACTCTACGAAGTTGGGGACGACCAACTGCTTTCTAAGACTCGATGTATTTTTTTAATCAGTCTAACGTCCTTCTACACACACACACACACACACACACACACACACACACACACACACACACACACACACACACACACACACACACACACACACACACACACACACACACACACACACACACACACACACACACACAAGCTTTCGCCTTTATAATATTAGTAGGATGCGAAAGTTTCTGAGGATATATGGATAAATGGATGGATGAATGGAGGTTTGTTACTCCTTCATGTTACAACGAATGAACTGATTTGGCTGAAATTTGAAATGGAAATAGTTCATACCCAGGTTTAATACATAGGCTAAATTTTATCCCGGAAAATTGGAAAATCCCGCGTGAATTGCACAACTTTAATCCACGCGAACGAAGTAGCGGGCATCATCCTAGTCTTGTATAAAAGTGAGCAAATGTAAGAAAGTCGGTAGGTATATTTAAGTATATAGACTTACTTAACCGTATTAATACCTGTGGTAGTACCACGGAAGACCTTTATGGCCCACGGCCTGCCCGGCATGTCGATAAACTAGACATGAATATGGGTGTTTTTTTTAAACATAATAAATAGGCACACGCTTGACCACTATCAAACTTGACGGAAAGCGATGATGTGGCTTAAGATGGAATGCGTTTGTTTAGAAGATACGCATATCTGGTCAAATAAAAGGAGGTAATAATTTGGAAGTGTTTAATGAACTAATATGCAGCAATGCTCTTCTTCGGCGCAATCGTCCGCTCTAGTCAACGTGGAACAAAAGTAAGAAGTTTCCATGCATTGTCCTCCCTGAGCACGACATCCGGTTGCTGATATTGGAACTGAAACAAAAGAGGATAAGAAGATGGAGTTAGAAGTTTCATTATTGTCGTCTCAAGTCGTCAATCCGTTACTTATCTAGGGTCCAGAGGAATTGAAAATCGGGCCCCTAAACTAAGAGAGTCACCTTAGTTTTCAAACATCACGTAAAAGTTTGCACTAAAAGTTAGGGAACGTTGGTGAAACTGGCATCAGTAGCATAGCATAGCGTTGTTTTCTTTACCTATGAATGTTGACTACTGGAGATAGGTCTCTTGCAAGTAAGATTTATTTAGGTTGGGTTGTCTGAAAGAGATCATTCCTTGCATTCATCAGAGATCATTCCATTAAAGCCACCTACTCTGTTTTGTATACTTGGTATTTATTGTTTTTTTTGTTTGGAGTCCAATAAAGCAAATTTTTATTTCTTTTAAGTATGGCTACTCTACAAGTCAAGCCATTTCCCACACTCGTACACAAGAATTGCCATAGAGCATAATTTATGGAGCAGCTTGTGTCCAACAGGTTCTAGGGAACTTGAATGAGATGGGCAGAAGTTTTCCAACACAGCGTAACTCGATGTGAGGCTTTCATTTTTGGAACTTTCGTTCCCAACAGCTATCAGTTCTTGGATATTAACGAAGTTTTTGCAGAGATGACTGCAGAACTGCCAGCTAAATTTTATTTATGTTGAATATGCATGTACAACGGAAAAAGAGTAGAGGTAGACCCAAGATAGGATGGATGAATTATGTAAAAGAGGATTAATGCGTTTAAGAGGAGTGGGTAAGGAGTTGACAGATGATGATAGAAGCGGGTGGAAGAAAAAGACGTGTTATGCCACTCCACGTCATAGTGAGCGACAGAAGGGAAAAAAAAAGAAAACTCACGTCCATGACAGCATTCTAAAGGATATTTTGGTCCACTCGGGCACAACCCCTCTTTTCTTGCTAAATTTTTTTCAGGACAATCCCCTTTTCGCACACAAGTCCCGCCATAGTTGAGACAGTTGAGCTCCTGCGGGTTGGAAGACGCTAAAAAAAATTAAAATACAATGTTATTTGCCTTACTGCTATAAAATTGTACCAGGGAAATAGCATTGATGCTAAAATGACTGGAAGCAATAATTGAATTAATGGCTTAATTCTACAGGACTCAGCCAATTCAGGGAAAACCTAGGACTTTGGATTCGGCTGGCCCAGGCAACTACCACGCAAGAAATATACTTTGTTTACTCCTTCCCCATACCCAGAGAGATCAGGCGCAGGTTTTGCTCGTGTGCTCTCTGTGGCACGGAGATATAACACCACCAACACCAACTCCATGCTCACACATGCGTATATGACTTGGATTGGATAAGTGTTTGCACACACTCGTGCACAATAATATCTCCCGCGCAAACGGCTAATCTTTGAGAAGGTTGGCCGTCGGGTCCGGATTCGGTCGGGAGGGCTTTATTTATTTTTATTTATGTGATTGAGATGAATTTCTATGTAGAAGGCCGCAACAGCATCAGAGTGCGTGTTACGTTTACCTAATAAAATAATAATATAAACGTAAAAATTTTGTTTACAAAACCGACTTCAAACGCCACTACAAAGTATATCAATTGTGCCCATAAAATTTGAAGAGTTCCCTCGATTTCTCCAGGATTCCATCATCAAATCCTGAGCTGATGACAATGGGGCCACCTGGGAGTATACCCTTTCAAACAAAAAAAGAGTTTTCCAAATCGGTCCAGGCGTCTTCAAGTAATCGGGGAACATACGTAAAAAATAATCAAGAAAAAGAACCTCCTCCTTGTTGGCAGTCGGTAAAAAAACACTAACCTTCACCTGCCGCGTTCACACAACACATGACGGCACATATTATTACAAAACAAATTAAACATTTTCCAAACATCGCCGATCTCGACATGCGTCCACACAGCCACCAGGTCACAAGCAATACGCGTAATGCGATGAAACAAACGTCCTATAATACGGTGATCGATGGTGTTGCCACACTTATATGAAAACACCCGCATCATTTGCATACTAATGCTGTTTTTCGCACCGATATCGTGGTATTACATCCGCTGCTATCAAATCGGGTTAGTGTTAACTACTTTGTTATAGTTAATGAATTTGTATAGCCTTAAATTAAAACAAGGTTATTTGCTGAGAGCGTATTAAGAAATTGCCAAGCTTAGAACTCATAGAAAATTGGCACCGTTCCGTACCTCAAAGAGAATTTTAAATCGTTGCTTCCGATTATTAGTAGTCATAAGGCAAGGGTCGGTAAAAAGTTAAAGAGCATTGAATTCTGTGACTCAAAGCATATTTTTTAGAGTTGCATGCATGAGACTATTTTTACTTCATCATTCTCCATATAGTTCAGACTTCATGAAGTCTGCAAATCCGCACTTCTCATTTTGAAAGGAGAAAAGTATAACCAGTTGTGGGCAAGCCAAGTGATGATGAATGTTACGTAACTTGAAAAGATACATAAACAAAACATAACTTAATCAAAATACGGAAGATAAATACAATACACTACGAGAAAAATCTTTAAGTTGGAAAAGGAAGAGCGCATTGCGAAATGGATTAAAAATAAGAAGCACTAACGATACCAAATTGAAACTAACGTTGTATTGGTGGCTCTAGATCTTTGAGGATCGTTTTTTATCTTCCAGTAGCTAATGGTCAAAGAGCCGATGTATGATTTGTCCTAAGGAATTGCAGAAAATATACAGGGTTCAAAGAATAAGCAAGCTTAAGGGGTAGAGTTATGTCCATCGTAGAACCAACGGTCGCCGAGACAGACGGATTCTATAAAACGCTGTATCGAGACTTAAAATAGATATTAGTTAAGTGCTAACTTGTCTGATGACGCTACAAATTCTTCTTATTTGATAATAAGAAGAATTTGTAGCGCCCGAGAGTAATCGTTATTACGTCTTTGAGAACAGTACATTCTATAAAAATAATATAGATCTTAGTCTATGAATTCAGTTTAAGAGTACGATTTTAATTTTTTATTTAATTTTTCACTTTGACAAGGAATGAAAAATTAGTTAATACCTACTAATAATTAGTGAACAATTGATTAGTTTCGGAATCTTTAACGCGTTTATGCGAAACAATATATTTTGTTTACCTTTCAAGTAAGATAAGAGGATAAATTATCATATTCTTATAAGCAGAGAGATAATAATTTTAACCATCAAACGCAGAAACGTCAATCATTTGGGGCATGTACTCAGACAAGATCCGTCCGTACTGTCGCCTTCAAACCATCATGATAGGTAAAATTGAGGGAAAGAGAAAAGTCTTGTCTTAAAAGAAATCTACCAAATGACGGCAGCAGCCAAGGTTACACAGTTTTTTGTTCAGCGAAAGATAGGACGGAAGGTATTAATAACGACGATTTAAATGATGAGATGAGAACCGACCATGAATAGAAGACAATTTCAAGATTCGAGACTAAAGGTACGAATTCGTAGCCGACCGAAGACGACAACAGCAGACGACGTGACACGACGCGACACTACTGGTTTCTATGTATTTCTATGCAGGCGACGTGTCGGTAGCTACGGAAGGTATTTCATAGAAATACACAGAAACCAGTAGTGTCGCGGCGACACGTCATCTGCTGATGCTATCTGCGGTCGGCTACGAACTCGCACCTTTAACAAATCTAAGAAACCGTACAGCCTAGAAGCGACCACCTGCTCCTAGATCACTATTAATCAAGCTGAACAGCGTCTCAGTTGTAGGAGAATAAGAAAACTCGCATTTTACTCGAATTAAAATCTTAGCGGGCGGCGCAGGTTTTTCTTTTTTTTTTTTGTTGTCCGCGGACTTTGATAAACTACGGTTTGTAGGTATTAGTATTTACCGTTGGTATTTACTGTCGAAATACTTTCAAGCCTCAGTAGCCCAACGGTTAAAGGTGCGGACTGAAAACCGGAAGGTCGCAGGTTCGAGCCCCGCCCGTTGCCCTATTGTCGTACCCACTCCTAGCACCAGCTTTCTGCTTGTATGGAGGGGAGAGGAGAACATAAGTCAAGTTCAACTTGGCTAATATTCTTTTTAAATAAAAAAAGAAAATACCTTCTATTAAATACTATCTTGTGCGCTTCTTCTAATTCCCGCGAGAAATCTTTGTTATTTTCAGAGAAATCTATGTAACTCTCCAGGTCCTCAACACACTTCTCAACTGCCCTTGCTCCGTTGCAGCGTGATTGAAGAACAAACCAACAAACAATACTCTTTTGCATTCATAATATAATTAAAAGCCCTATTAATATTATTTTATAAGTACCTAATATAAATATTATAAAAGCAAAAGTTTGTGAGGATGAAATGTTTGTTATTCTTTTAGGCACAAAAATCAGCTAGTATGTTCAGATTAAATACAGTTTGTAAAGCACTTTCTGATTCTGAACTGTATGAATAAACGAAAGTACTAAGTCAATAAAAAGTTAAAAATCAAATTTAGTAATTTTATGGTCGATATTTTTTTATTTAAACCCAACAAATTAGTTTCGTAACAACATCGTATCACAAGTCAGCAAGAAAAACAAAAAAATCTCGTCGCTAAAGATTTTAATTCAAGTGAAATGCTAGTTTTCTTATTTCCTACAACTCCAAGGAACGTATTTCAGCTTGATAAATAGCCACTGGGAAATAAAACTTCACTGCGAGTTCTAAAAACTAATACAACATTAATTTCAATTTAGCATAGTTACTGTACTTTTGCTTAGTTGGTTCGACTCTTAGCTAATTTATTATCCTGATGAACATGGCCCTAATGATAATAAAGAAACAGTTTTTTCCAACGTAAGTAAATAATCTGTTTATTAAGCTATTGCATAGCTTCTATCGCGGGCCAGCGTGGAGACTGAATCCAGAAATTCCGTAACGAAAATAACCCGACACGGGACTCCTCCACGGTGAGCCGCTAGATGGCGCATTTTTTATCAACGACATCTAGCGGTGAGCCGCTAGATAAAAAATGCTATGCAATAGCTTTACCGCGGCAGTCCCCGAGTGCCACACGTCTTTTTTTTTAATATTTAGATATCCTCATTTTATTATAGTCTTCTATCACAGAAGAGAAGATTATAGTACATATTATAGCAAAAGTCATCTTTGCTCACTCAGTGAGAAAAAATGTTTGACTTTTCTTGAGACAACACTTTAGACAGCAAAGGCGCCCTTTTGGAGCTAGTGACGTGAAAACATAATGTTGTATTCAAATTCAATTTATAATATAAATTGTTTATGAAGGGAGCGGCATTCGTCCGAACTAGTGAACAATGGTCGGGGATTCCTTCGTAGCGTAATGGACTCATTAGACAGACTACATTACTGTAATGAAGCCCAAATAATATTCTCATTGCGTGCCTCGCAACATTCATTAGACAAAATTTAATGATCTGCTTTTATTTCTAAGCACACCTCTTTGACTTGGTATTTTGAACTGACTTAGAGAGTCTCGGGACGCCTGTTCACTAAAGCACAGAATACCTAATAGTACCTGACCTTTTAACTAAAGTAGAGCGTAGATAATATGCTTAGGAAACCAGTTTTTTATTGATTTTCATAAATTTTTATTTTTTAATCTAGTTCGTTTTTGATTTCATAAAGCGGCAAACAATTTGTTTTAACATAATATGTATTGTTGTATAGATCTTGATCAATAAATAAAAATAAAAAAAATCTTGAATCTATTAAGTAAAATCATTTTTTTAATTGCTATAAAAAAAGCTAAACTAATCTAATTAATTTACTCAATCTTGGAATTATTTGAAAAAAAAAACTTGACCTTATCGTTACAAACTGGTTCCAAATAACTATCTATTCCGCATTTTGTAGATTGAAACAAAAACTTATAAAAAAAATTACCTCTTGATAAAGTTTTGGTTCGAATATAATCAGAGATTTCGTATTTCTAAGAAATCCTGTAGGCGCTATTATTCAAACTTTGTAAAAATAGCTGCCCAGATACCAATCAGCGATATCAAAATCAACATGAATAAATTTAAATAAAATAACAACTAGAGGTAGAAATGTTAGAAATTAGAATTGCCTGTAGGTATTATGAATGTCTAAATGAGCCAAACAGACAAAAGTTTCGACAGAAGGTTTACACAAGCTTTTTATAAGCTTGATTTGTTCGTATTGTCTGCACTATTATATGTATACGTAAAAGTAGGGGGAAGTCCCGTAACGCCGGACGGCACCTAGTACCGGACACTCATACTATCTCGGCGACTAAGCAAGGGAGCGATTCAAAAACGCGTTAGAGGGGTGCGGGGGGATGTAGCAAAACTGAGTCACGGGACCGGGTTTGCCCGTGACGCGCGCGACAACAGTGGGAGTAGTTGGTTGCTGTTTTTGGCGGGACGACACTGCGTTACGTAAGATTCAGGTGAGTGTTACAGGTAAGCACCAGGTAAGTATTTGTTATTAGTTGTTTACTATATTTGTTTTTAATAAAGTAGTGTTTATTGTTGTTAGTAATCAATAAAAGTTTTTGAGAATTTTGATAATGGGTTTGATATGGAATATATATTGTGACCATTCTCTGTCCCTTAGTACCGGACACAAAGTAGTCCTTTAGCGCCGGACAGTGAATGAGTTATTATTTCTTCTCAGTATGTATACTTTTCTTAATAAATGTTATTCGATTTTCAGATGAAAGAAGTACAGAATAACATTGAAATGGATCAGAAGAAAAAGAAAGGAAAATGGGACCAATTCTCGTCCCTTAGTACCAGACACAAAGTAGTCCCTTAACGTCGGACAGTGAATGTGCTATTATTTCTTGTCAGTAAGTATGTATACTTTTCTTAATAAATGTTATTCGATTTTCGAGGATAGAAGTACAGAAGAACATTGAAATGGAAGAGAAGAAAAAGAAAGGAAAATGGGACCAAACAAGTTTACAGGGGTTTGCTAGGGGTTCCAAGTGAAGTCTGTCCGATACTAGGGGCCAATTCCAGAGACTGCGTTTTTTTCACCAAAGTTTAATTTATGTTTTTGAATATATTTATGCAGAAGTTGCATTTTTGATAATTGATATTGATTTTATGTTTTGTTGACTAATATAAGACGTAAATAAAGTAATATTTTCTAAACAGATTTTTTTATTTTTCAAAAAACCTTAAGTGTCCGCCACTGGGGGACTTCCCCCTATAAGAGTGCGTGCACGAAATTGAGCTCTAATTCAATATGCTTATAGTTCATTTTATTTTGACGCTAATGTCATAGTATGCGAATACGATCAATCGAATCAAATCTTATACTAACCCCACAGTGTGTTGTACTTCCATCGAAATGATAATAAGTTTTACCAGTCCCAAGTTTCTAATCCACCAAAATTATTATGAAAAAGGCTTTTATTCATTTTACTACTTGCTGGAAAAAAGCCTTTATTATACGACTGCCTGAAAAAAGGAGTATATTGTTTTCAGGGTTCATGTATGTATGTATGTATGTGAGTTCCTATATTCCACCATCCCTACTAATATTATAAATGCGAAAGTGTGTTTGTTGGTTTGTTGGTTTGTTGGTTTGTTGGTTTGTTGGTTTGTCCTTCAATCCCGCTGCAACAGAGCTTCGGATCGACGTAATTTTTTACATGTGTGTAGTTGAGAACCTGGAGAGTGACATAGGCTATTTTTTATCCCGGAAAATCAAAGAGTTCCCGCGGGATGATAAAAAACTAAATGTACGCGGACGAAGTCGCGGGTATCAGCTAGTAACTTCTATACGCCTGAACCGATTTTAATGAATGAGGTATCGTTAGAATCCTTAGCTTATTCTGGGTGACATAGGCCAGTAAAATTTGAAAAAAAATTGATAGGGTGACCATGGCCCCCATTAAAGACTAAAGTTGAAAAAAAAAATTCGAAAATAAGTTTAAGGATATAATCATCAATGAGTAGATTCCAAAAATATATAACACTATAGTTCAATATCCAGTAATTCATAAAAAAATACCATTTAAAAATGTGAATAAGATTCCAAAGGTAAAGACTAGTATTTAACGTTTTAGTTCGTTTTTGGCTGGGCAGTCTTATTTATTAATATTATTAATCATAACTTGTTTATATACTAAAAGTTACATCCTATACCTAGTTATGCTCTAATATTCCAACTTATTTAATCAAAGTCTGTGATTTCAAAGACCACGTCATATTGTGTTCTGTCTATCCAATTAATATTAAACGCAAGATTGATTGATTCAGATAGGTACAATTATTGCCAATATCTGCTCAGAACAGGAACATTGCATCCAGTTACGTCATATTACTAAATCTACTTAGTATTGCATATGCACGTGCTATAATTATCTACACGAATATGCATTTGTGAGTGTGGAAATGTCAACATTTTTGATGGATGTCTCTGAATTACCACTTCAAAACCCATATTCTACTAGCATATTTAAAGCAGTACATGTGGAGTAGGGAAGTGCTAGCTAGTGTAGGTACATTTGTTTATATGAAAACTGTCTCCGAAGTGTAAGCCTGAGTCGAGACAAAGTTGCCGGCTGAAATAATACACCCGCCCAAGTTTGTCCCGAAGTTTAAATGCTTACAATAGCGCACGGAAAGTTTATAAAATATTTTTGTTGGGAAAAATGAGCTTAAACCAGTTTTGAAATTCGCTCTTGTGCAACCCTGTGATGCAGTTTTGGGAGCCAGAGGTTACAGGTTCGATTTCCAGCTAGGTCAATACGAGCTAGAATTAGCTCAGGTCTATTCTCTGTCTGGTCTGGTCTGGTGGGAGACTATAGTTACTTACCACTGAAAAAGTCGTACCGTTAAGCAATTAAGGTTTCCAGTACGATATAGATCACTTATTTTGAAAATTTATCTTTAAGTAAAAAACAATTCGGTAACAGTGTCAGACGAAAGTGCTTAAATTTCATAAAGCTTAAAAAAACAGTCACTTAATTTTCTATAGAAATACAAAGAACGATACATAAAACCTGATAAGTGCGAGCCGGACCGTACCATCGTTCAATATTTAACACCAACTTTTATTAAGATCGAGCAAAAACAAAAGTTTATTAAATAGAGACTCCCTTTATTTATTTTTTTATTTTTTTGTTGTTATAGCGGCAATAGAAATACACATTCTGTGAAAATTTCAAGTATCTACATTGTACCTATTACGTTTCATGAGATACAGCTCGCTGACAGACGGACGGACGGACGGACGGAAAGCGGAAACCTGAAAACGCACAATAAATTATAAGCGCGTTATGAAGTTGTGTAAAAACAATAAGTTAATTTCTTTTCTATTTCTATTCGGCATGCAAAGCCTTTGGCGAAATACTTGCAAGCTGTCAATTGTATGATTTATAACCAATATATTCAGAAAATCGGTGCAAGATAGCAAAAGTCGTCTCTAGCAGTCATCTGTGCCGACTCTTATCCGTTTTTAGGGTTCCGAAAAAAACTTCGGAACCCTTATAGGATCACTTCGTTGTCCGTCTGTCTGTCAGTGTGTCACCACCGTTTTTCTCGAAAACGGCTTATGATCCGAAGTCGAAATTTATACTGAATATAAAGTTCAATGGTCTCGTAGTGTTTTAAGAATATCAAGCTTATAGCTTAACTCAGTGAAAAGTTACAGCTTTAAAACCACGGCTTTCTCATTATTAAAACAAATTAAGAGACATCTTCCAAAAATCGTTTTTTTCCATACCTAATTCTTAGTTTCATAGTAAGTGCCGTTATATTTTACAAACACCAGCTTTAAAGTCTTACAAATGACGAACATATTGATATCTCTAAACATAGTAAGACTAACTTAAACAGCTAAAAACCAAATAAAAACCTACCACTTACTATGACTTTTAAAGTACTGTAACTGGAGTAAAGTATCTGAAGCTAAAACACACTATCAGATGCATCGACTGAGAGCCGCGACAGATAAGGTTTCACAGTCGTTTGAGATCAGCAGGCCCATATTTCTATCGGACGTTCGAAGACTCAAGAATGACCCAAGGTTACGTCCGCGACTACGTCCGATTGTGTGCACAATTCAATGTACATTCACTATCCAGCCGCGGTTGACGCGTCGGATAGTTTGTTCTAAGCCTAACTTTTTAATGCGTCACAACACAGAACTGTCACAACTTTTGTAGACTGACCTCTATAATTACTCTATGATTTGTAGAATAGACCAGGTATGTAATAGAATCTGCAATGGCATATACATTAAGAAAAATATTTTTTATCTATTACCTAACTATCTCTTTAATTAATTTATGCCGTCATATTTTGTATTCACATCACACTATATCACATATCACACTAATTCATATTATAAAGCCGAATGTTTGTATATGTATGTGTGTGTGTATGTTTATTACTCTTACTCCTCTACTCTCCTTCACGCCACAACGAATTAACCGATTTGGCTGAAATTTGGAATGGAGATAGCTAATACCCAGGATTAAAACATAGGAAACATTTTATCCCTAAAAATTACAGAGTTCCCATGGGAATTGAAAAATCTTGATCCACGCGGCCGAAGTCGCGGGCATCGTCTAGTACCTAATAAATTTACCTTAATTTTTTTGTAGAATAGGTAGATATGTAATAGAATCTGCTATGGCATTTACAATCCAGTGTTAATCATAGATTAAAAATAGAGGTCAACGCAGTCTTATAACCCAGTTGTCAAAAACTGTCATGTCTTATTAAATAATGTTTGCATAATGTTTGAATTGAATTGTTAAAATATTTCGAATGTTCATATAACGATAGGAATTAGGAAATGAGTTTTTGAAAGATGTAACAGTGTTATTGAGAGAAGGATACGTCTATATTTAAAGATGCGAAGGGGTGGTTAGCTAAGGGAAACATCAAGAGTGAAGTGGAATCTTTGGTGGAACATGTCGGAAAGCCATTAATTAAGCAGGAGGTTGACCAGTGCATAGATAACTACCATCCAGTCCAAGTTAAAGCGGCACCTCAGCAGCTCAAAAGCTTGTTAAAAGATGAAGTGTCCATAGCACAGCGGCCGAAATTATTGAAGCAAGGCAATACATTCGTTAAAAAGAAAGATAGCATCGGAGCAAGTAAGGAGATAAAAGAACAGTCGTACAAGAATAATTACTCAGTGGATGGAGATGTACTCTGCAAGTATCCAGGACAATCGTTGGTCATACCCAAGCAATTGGAAAAAGAAATAAACCATAGCAATGGACATTTTTTAAAGAAGAAGAAGAATTGGAAATATGTATAAGACGCATGGCTCAGCTGACCATATTATGAAAAAAAACCAGAGTCAAATAGTCGATAGAGATAGTAATAGTAGGTAAATAGTACTGTAAAGTAATAATGAAGGTGACAGTGTTGAATGAATGTTTGTGTATTAATATAGTTAAGTAGATGTATGTAGTTAGCTTTGTCAACAGCACCGCCAAGTATATTGTATATATACTAGGTTATGTGTTACACTGATAATATGTTTGTACATGATTTTGTTATTACCAACTTAAGAACACACAGTGAACTCAAAGTGAACTTATAGTGAACTTGTTAGAATAAACTAAGGACAGTTATTGGACTGTAAATTAGATAATATAGAAATTAATAATAAGTTTAAGTTAAAGTAATATTACTTATTAGCCCACAGGCTAGATGGTAGTATAAAATAAAGCCACCGTTACATGGTGCTTTATGGTAGGAAAAAAAAAACCAACTTAAGTATACCTATGGTTTTTTAAATTCGAGATCATTCAAATTTTATTTCATTTTGTAAAAGAAATATTAATTATAATAATTTGTGACCATGTATACTTACTAGTGTTTAGATTCCTTATACATAAGATGTCATTCTATATTGGTTAACTTAAGATGTATTACTGTTAAGTATGTATGAAAACTGTATTATTTAACTTAAGGTGTGTTAGTGTTGAGAAGGTATGAAGTATGCGCGGAAGTATGAATATGGTAAAGATGTATGAACGGAGAAGGTATGTCTGGGGACAGACATAGTTGCAGGATGACCGAATGTGGGAAACGGAATGTAAGTGTATGACAGGGATGGATGTATGCGATAGAGAGAGTGGGAAGATATGGAGATAAAAAAGATTGGCAAGATGGCGTACGGAGTTAAGACATGCTAAGGAGTGCTAAAAGTAGTTTAAATAAAAGAAGTTAATATATATTTAGTGTTTTTACTTTGAGCTATTCCCACATTTATTAGAACATACGATATTATTACTTGCTTGTTCAGACATGAAAAGGGTCACAAAGAAAATTCTGTCAAACATAGAGAATCTTTTGATTGACTATCTCGAATGTTTTAAAAACAGCTTAGACTTAGTTTTACAAGTTATACATTGCATTATGGAAGTAACTCAAAGAGACAAATAATGGGATGAAACATGGAGATTGGGAACTGTGAGAAAACTACACAACCCCATTGAGTTTGGGCTTGTTTGATTCATCTTGACAAGTACTCTAGTCCTGGATGATATGCAGGGTCTGATGAAGAGACCGGAAGGTGTCTATAGGAACTTCAATAACACTGCGCACTTAAGCTGTCATCTAGTAGGTACCTAATTAATACAATGGTCAAGAGTTTCGGAACCCTCAGTGCGCGAGTATGACTCGCACTTGACCGGTTATTCACACATTATTCCGCGATAAAACGTTGCGAGTTCCGATATAAATGTATAGTCAGCAAGTGCAGAAAATTTGCACTAGGGTTGCCACATTTTAATTTTGTTTGAGTCCGGTGTTTATCGGTGTTTGTGTTTTCACGTGATTGAACATTATAATACCATCCCTAGTGAGCTAAATCATTTACTACTACTTTCACGTCATCCTTTTGTTCATGACCGCCGCCTGTACAGCAGCACCAAGAAAAAAAAAAGACTGGGGGACGTGAGCGTGACCAAGGCATACTTATTACTTAAGTGTCGTGACTGCATCGCGATCGCTTTGAAATATTTTAAAAAGCTCTTTTTGAAGAGCTATGTAAAAAGGTCATCGAGTCCACCGGGGACTAGTACCAATTTGCCAACGTCGAGTGACGTTTAATCGAGGAATAAATTGGGCGTTCTGACAATTTATGTTTTGAAAATTCTGCCAAAATATCAAAATGCTCGGATAAGACTTATTGTACGTTGGTGAAATCAACTCTTAATGGAGTAAAAACGATCGAAGTATTTTTTCAATTCATATTGTTAAATAAACTTTTAATTTTAACGTAAAAAATATACCTAAAATCCCCGAAGATTTAAATTTAGTGTCAAATAAATTTTGATAGTGGCACTTTTTGTAATATACTTATCATTTTTTTGAACGTAACCAATAGCAGTAATTTCTATCCAATTCTTCCAATTCCAGACAACAGACACAATAGTTAAACAATGACCATGCTCACATGTGATTCATGCTACAGGGAAAGGGTTAAAATAAAAGATTGTACCTTTACTTGAAGATTACTTGATAAATAAAACTGTTATCGATCAACAACATACTTTTAACATTTAATGTAAAGTGTATGTTATTTAAAATTTATTTGGAAAAAATTTAAAATTATTGACAGCCCTGCATGTATGCAAGTGCGGGGTATCGAGTGCGACGGAAGTAAGTTAACGTGACGCTACATTATAGAGTTGGTTACATTTAAAAATATTTTCTTCTTTCTTTTGTCATAATAATGATGGTTTAGTTTGTCTTTGTACTACTCTTAATGCTCGGCCACATCTTTTTTGAATAAGCGACACTACAAAACATTTTTTAGGGTTACGTAGCAAATCTACTACTACGAACCCTTATAGTTTTTCCAAGTCCGTCCTTTTGTCCATCTGTCCGCAGCATAGCGTAGAGGTCATAATATTTATTACGCCAAAAAAAAAAACTAAATACACGCGGCTTCGTTTGCGTGGATTTAGTTTTTAAAATCCCGTGGGATTTGTTTGAATTTCCGTATTAAAAAGTATTCTATGTCACTCTCCACATCCCTAACTATACCCATGAAAAATCACTATGTAGCTATGTTGCAGCGTTATTGAAGGACAAACCAACAAGCACATTTTTGCATTTATAAGTAGGAATTGTTATAAATACTACGAGTACGTACCACGGTAATTATTTTAGTTGGGATTGTCGATATTTCGATCCAATTGCATGGACCGTGGTCACGACGAGACTGCGGTGTTGCGAGACGTCAAGTTGAAGCTGTCATGGGTAGAATCTATCTACCCGCCTTCTTGATCTTTTCGTGACCACGGTCCATGCAATTGGATCGAAATATCGACAATCCCAACTAAAATAATTACCGTGGTACGTACTCGTAGTATTTATAACAATTATGTCAGTAAACCACGAATTAAGTCTAAAATCTTTAGTTTATAAGTAGGAAGTAAGGGATTCCATTGGCTTTATAATATAAAGCAGTAAATAGTAATAGATGATTGTAGTTAGTAAATAGACAGTACACTGGGCCTCCGGAGAAATAGCTCGAAGCTAAACCGGGTGAGCAACAACAAGCTGCGAAGTGAGTACTCCCTGCGGTACGTTTGCAGAGTATAATTCTATCCATTAATTTTAGTTTGCCCGCTAAACTTGATAGGTTGCAACATTGAGCTGTAGACCATACAGATAATAATGATCATTTATTA
This sequence comes from Hipparchia semele, assembly GCA_933228805.2. Taxonomy (NCBI): domain Eukaryota; kingdom Metazoa; phylum Arthropoda; class Insecta; order Lepidoptera; family Nymphalidae; genus Hipparchia; species Hipparchia semele. The sequence continues at coordinate 15,158,337 of OW121711.1, read as the reverse complement.
TCTGTACTTAATATACGAGCAATGAAGTGGAAGAGTTTGTTTGTTTGAACGCGCTAATCTCTGGAACTATCAGTCGAATTTGAAATTTTTTTTTGTATCTGATAGCCCAATTCTTGAGGAAGGTTTTAGGCTATTCAATATCTCGGTACGACTCTTAGAAGCCGAGTGTTCCTACGGGATTATTAAAAACTAAATTTACGCGGACGAAGTCGCGGGCAACAGCTAGTGTAGAAATACATGGAAGTAGTACTAAAACATGGAACCCTGACCACTTCGTTCCTGAACGCTAAATATTTTGCCCCGTATGACACGGTAAGTAGCTAGGGCTGAAGCTTTCCACAAGATAATATGTCTGGGCCAATTGAGAATATCTTTTGCATTTCAAAAAAATAAAAGAAAATTCGCTTTAGTAGTTTTACCAAACTTTTACAGCTGTCAGTGAAATTAAACACCGATCTCGTATCTCATCTGCCAAGTTGTCTACGGAGTAATTTCGTGCGAAAATGCCTTTCTAAAAATTCCAGACCGTCTATAAACAGCGCTGCGTCACTACACTTGATATAATTTTAATTAAACTTCGTTCTGAAATGTGAGGGGGAAAGAAAAGAACGGTTCGGTACGTTCGCTTTATTTCAAAAAATCTTTTCATCGACTTCAGTGGCAACTACCAGATCATAATATAGGTATGAAAATAATTGCAGTGCCACCTTCGCTTCGCCATTAAACTGTAATTGTAAACATTTATTATGTGCACAATAAAGATTATTATTATTTAAAAAAAAAATTGTTTGTACTCTCATGTAGAAGTTAAGCGATATTCTACTTCACCCGTGTTCGATTTTTAAACGAGAAAAAGTTTAAAAACTGTAATCCGACAACAGGAAATTGGATGTTTCATACATCATATTGATTTTATTCCTATAAAATGTAGCCTACGTCACCCGGGCTATAATAGCAATTCAATTACTAATTGAATTGAATCTTATTCATCAAAATCATCGTGGAACATAAGTTAATAGTCCTACGCTAATGGGTCTTTACATAGGGAATTGTTAAGGTACGTCTGGTGAAATCGGGCATCATTCACTCACTAAACAGAATTGAAAATTTTATGTGCACTCGTAAATATTCTTTACGTGCCCGAAGACACGGAATGGTGGAAAAAATCTTTGGTGAATCGCGTCGCATTCAAGTCGCGAGTCACATAAAAACATTCTTATTTCTTCCCTTATCAAGTTGGGCCGTGGTGTAAGGCATAAGCACTTTGATTTTCAAACTTTTTGACGTGGAACGTCTTTAAAATCACACCAAAACATACGGGTACCAGTCAGAAAAATGTACCGTAACGAAAAAGTCTATATCAGTCCTAAGTCATAAGTCATAAGTCAGTCTAGACTAAATAACCTCATAGGAAAAGGATTGTACGCGGATAGGCAACTGCTAGACTGATAAAAGCTATTTAGGCACATCGATAAACTTAACGCCATAAGGCATCTGTTTTAGATTTCTTGAACTCTAACCTCTCCCAAATTGCACCGCCACGTAAATCGTAATCAAGGGGTGCGATAAATCCCGTCTTATGTGATAGTGGAACGGATTCAGACGCGGCCGCTCACGCCGCTAAAACTCTTATTTATGACCATGCCTCCACGGCCTTGACGACGTACCAACAACAAAGTCGTTTTGAGTTATTCCGACGTTACTCGTACATCCACTGCAGGGCAAAAGTCTCCTGCACGCACTTCCACAGGCCTCAGTATTGCGTTGTATATATCCAGCTGCTCCATGCTACTGTTCTGATGTTGTCGGTCTATTTAGTGGGGAGTCTGGCAAGGCGCGGTTGCCACTCCAACACCTTGGAGCTTCAACGATCATCAGTGAACTCTAACCTCTCCCAAATTGCGCCGCCACGTAAATCGTAATCAAGGGGTGCGATAAATCCCGTCTTATGTGATAGTGGAACGGATTCAGACGCGGCCGCTCTCGCCGCTAAAACTCTTATTTATGACCATGCCTCCACTGCCTTGACGGCGTACCAACAACAAGGGCGTTTTGAGTTACTCCGACGTTACTCGTACATCCACTGCTGAACAAAAGTCTCCTGCACGCATTTCCACAGGCCTCAGTATTGCGTTGTATATATCCAGCTGTTCCATGCTACTGTTCTGATGTTGTCGGTCTATTTAGTGGGGAGTCTGGCTAGGTACGGTGTTGTCACTCCAACACCTTGGGGCCTCAATGATCATCAGTGAACACTAAACTCTCCTAAATTGCGCCGCCACGTAAATCGTAATCAAGGGGTGCGATAAATCCCTTCTTATGTGATAGTGGCACGGATTCAGACGCGGCCGCTTTCGCCGCTAAAACTCTTATTTATATCCATGCCTCCATGGCCTCGACGCGACGGCGTACCAACAACAAAGGCGTTTTGAGTTATTCCGACGTTACTCGTACATCCACTGCAGGGCAAAAGTCTCCTGCACGCATTTCCACAGGCCTCAGTATTGCGTTGTATATATCCAGCTGCTCCATGCTACTGTTCTGATGTTGTCGGTCTATTTAGTGGGGAGTCTGGCAAGGTGCGGTGTCGCCACTCCAACACCTTGGGACCCCAACGATCATCAGTGAACTCTAACCTCTCCCAAATTGCGCCGCCACGTAAATCGTAATCAAGGGGTGCGATAAATCCCTTCTTATGTGATAGTGGAACGGATTCAGACGCGGCCGCTCTCGCCGCTAAAACTCTTATTTATATCCGTGCCTCCACGGCCTCGACGCGACGGCGTACCAACAACAAAGGCGTTTTGAGTTATTCCGACGTTACTCCTACGTGTTACTGCAACTAGGGGAAAATTATTTCGTAAAGCTCCCGAGCAGAAAAGCTTAGAACGTTAAGAATGGTAACGTAGTTCTATATGGGAAGGCATTGTTGGTTATACCGAGAGACGTAGAAAGAGATGGTTTCTATTGTATGGAATACATTTTGCCCTTACTTCCTGCTTGTAATTTGCTTTAAGCTATATCTATGACTACAAGTTGGCCTTTTATTTAGTCGAGAATATATTGTTAGTATGAGCAGGGTCAACTGCTAGTATAACTTTTTAATTTATTTTAATGCGCTTTTAAACGAAAATATGAGCGTTAATTGGTTAAAAATATATAACTAGCTTTTACCTGCAGCTTTGCTCCCATTATCTATTAAAAGTAATCCGACATGGTAGTACTTAGATAGAAAATTACCAATTTTGATTTTTCGACTTTTATTTCCTTCTTTTAAATTTTTCCTACTTTTTGTTTTAAGGCGAAGAAAATAAAAAAATATTCAAAATGCCGTCAAGCCGTTTTTGAGTTTCAGCAAGACTAACGAACAGCAATTGATTTTTATACTTATATATTTCTGAGTGTAAGGCTTAAAGCAAGTTTTTTTTTTCATTTAAAAAATAAATAGTTCACAATGTATTATGGCTTCTAAAACAGTAATTATTTTATGGTTTGGACCTCACGGCCCCAATGCGTTGTGGCAAACTAAAAGGACACACATTTCAAGACAAAAAGTTTAAAAGCCTCAATAGCCCAACGGTTAAAGGTGTGAACTGAAAACTGTAAGGTCGCAGGTTCGAATCCCACCCGTTGCACTATTGTCGTACCCACTCCTAACACAAGCTTTCCGCTTATTTGGAGGGGACTGGGGAATATTAGTCAACTTCAAATTGGCTAATATTCTTTTTCAAAAACAAAACTCAGAGGCAAAAACTAGTCAAAACCTTGCTTTTATAAACAAAACACAAGGAAGATATCAATATAAGTTCGCGATAGAGAATAATTCTATGCAATAATATTTTGCAGCGAGAACAACGTAAACTTTTCCAAGCAACTTGGTATTGAATATCAAGACTTCTGGTTCCTGAACAACAATTTTATTGTGTTTGTTATCTTCAAGTTGTAATTCTCTTACACTTTAACTGTCTGCTAGAGTTTTCTGTTCAACTTATAAAGAAGGTTAAAACTTCAAAAATCTATTATAGACCTCCTTTTCCTCTCAACTTCGTTCGCAAGAAGTTGGGTTTTTAAAAGCCCACAAGAACCCTCTTGTTTTTCCGGAATAAAGGTTAGCCTATATCACTCTCCAAGTCTTCAACTATATCGATGCAAAAAATCACTTCGCTCCGTCGCTACGTGATTGAAGAATAAACTAACTAACAAAAAAACTTTTGCCTTTATAATATTAGTGAGAATGCATTATGCTTTCTTAGGTTTTATTTGGCCAGTATCTTCAATTTACTAGAATATTTTCAAGCATTTGGAAGCAACTGTTCAAAGTTTTACTGTCACCCAATAAGCCGTTGGAAAACCGTACGTGAAGTTTAAACAGTTGAGACGGGTAGGTACAGTTAAGAACATTCTAAACAGCAAAACTAGTGACCTGTCTACGTATGTGACGAATTGAGAACCTCCTTTTTTCGTCTTCTAAAAAATGTCAAATGATCTTGACAAATTACTAAAATTGTAAGTTAAGATAAGGAAAGAAAGAAAATACATTTATTTGCAAAATACACACACACGGATACAAAAAGAAAAAATACACAATAAAGGATTCAATTTCCATCAGTTTATTGCAAGTAAGATATTAATATTATAAATGCGAAAGTTTGTATATTTGTTACTCAATCACGTCGCAACGACTAAACCGATTTGGCTGAAATTTGGCACAGACATAGATTAAAGTCTGGAATAGGACATAATAATATGCTACTTTTTATCCCGGAAAATAAGAGAATTCCCGTGAGAATAATAACTTTAATCCACACGAATGAAGTCGCGGGTATCAGCTAGTATATTATAAATACGAAAATGTATTTGTTTGTCGTTTTGTCAATCAATCACACCGCGACAGAGCACTGGATCCATGTGATTTTATTTGCATTTGACATACGCTATTTTTATACCTACCCGGAAAAGCCAGAGGTTCCCGTGGGATTTTTAAAAACCTATCTCCATGCGGCAGATGTCTGTTTTCCGGGATAAAGAGAACTCTCCAAGTCGTCGCCTATATCAATATCATTCTTTCTTTCTTAAAACACTTCGATCTGGTGCTCCGTTTCTACATAGTTGAAGGACAAACCAACAAACAAAGAAACACATTCCCATTTATAAGTCAAATATTGCTTAAAATTGGTCGCTTGGATTAATATTCAAAGCTTTATTTAAAAACTCAAAACGCAAAGTTAAAAACTTAGTACCTAACCACAGACTTATTATTCTAACATTATTTATGCTCTTTGATCTCTAAAATTTTCTCTTCTTTCTTTTCTTTTAGTGCCAAGCCAGTACAATCTGAGCACAACGACTTCGCCTGTCAAGTAGTTTGAAACGTATGAAAAGTACACAAAGGAGTAAAATTTTCTCTCTGACTAAAATAATGTCATAAACTGATAATGATAACAGTAAGAAAACTAATTAAAAGTCTTTTAAAAGTATCCAAGAGAATAAATCAAAATAAAAAAGCTCTATTTTAAAGTTCACAATAAATTGAGAATTCATCATAAGCCCCATTTAAAAGTAAAGAATGGCTTATATATCGGAGAATTCTTTGGGATTTGAGGAGAAAAACGACGAGTCAGAGGATGAATGGCCGACCGGGAAGAGCGTGGCGTCCCTGGCGGCGATCCGGGACTATGAATACGACGAGGAATCGCAACAGTTGGACGGGCATAATATAGTAGTAATACCACAGGTAAGCTGCAGTGATAGTCTAGTCGTTACACAGTCCACACACCTCTGACTTGTGGGAGACGGTCGAAACATATCGGCTGCGTGTCGTTACATCTCTAAACTCTATGCCAGCCTTTCATAAAGTGGGCCATAACGCTCCCTTGTGGGCTTTGGAGATCTAGAGGGGGGCGTTAAGGGGCCCAGAAAAAAATGGGGGGCGATGGTTGATTTGTAATATCATTTTTATTTTGTTTATATTTTAAAATTTACTAAAATCAAAACCTACTTGTTTTTCAGTAAAATCGAACCTGATAGCCTGATCAACAACCTTGTTAAAAATCATCAAATTCATCCATCTCATTAGATTAGTTTTAAAACTAAAATTGATTACCTATCTATATTGTTTCTTTTAATTTGATTAAAATATATTCTTAATATTAAAAAGTTGCATAAATCTTGAGGATATAACGTTGAAGTATAATGTAAGTTTAAACACCAGAATCGACTAATAACAAACCATAACTAAATTAAAGTAATTAAATTGTGGTTTTTACGTTTTAGGAGAGTATAAAAAATTGGGGGCGCTGAAAAATAATTGATTTTCAAAGGGGGCGGTAAAAGAAATAAGTTTGAAAATCTCTGCTCTAAGGCATGTATTGCTGGGGCACTATTATCGATTGACGTATTTCTAATTGTAATCTTTTTTTTTAATTCAATGACAAGATAGTCCTTGACTGCGATCTCACCTGATGGTAAATGACGATACAGTCTAAGATGGTAGCGGACTAACTTGGAAGGCGTATGGCTAAATCGCTGGGCGGCACGTCTTTGGGTGGTAACTAGCCACGGCCAAAGAAACTTACATCAGAATCTTTACAGCAAAAAATACAAACAGATAGACCAATCATCCCGGCGACACTAATGGAAAAACTGGCTTACTACAGAGCGTTCACTTCGTCCTCGAGTAAGATTGAGTTGTTGTGTATGCAGCAGAACAGCGTTAACAGGTAAGAACTAATGCAGTTTATAACATGCTGACAGTAATCAAGAATCAATGAAATCTTATGAATCTTTCTCGTGAAACAGGATTCATGGGTTATAAAAAGCAATTCCGAACATTATCCAACAGTTTTTAAAATCAGTCATCATGCCTATTGTGTAGTACCTATGTACTCGTAGTTTAACGATAGACATACAAAGTAGGGTTATGTGTTTATAAGTCTATATAAGCATGTATGTTTGAATATTTGTAGCGCGTGTTGTATTACGGTTTTGACGATTCTTACGTCAATCGATTTGTCAAAAAATCCAGTAATCTAGAATTCTGTTAATTAATATTGAATTATTGACTTAAACAGTCGTGACTTGTTTATTCCTTTTCAGTTTTTATTTAAAATAAGCCTCAATAAGCCAACGGTCAAAGGTGCGGACTGAAAACTGAAAGGTCCCAGGTTCGAACCCCACCAGTTGCACTGCTGTCGTACCCACTCCTAGCACAAGTTTTCCGCTTATTTGGAGGGGAAAGGAGGCTATTAATTAACTTCAGCGTGGCTAGTACCTATTCTTAAAAAAAAATTACGCAGGGGAGTTTAATTCTTTAAATTTAATATTTTTATTCTTGGAACAGGTTCACGTGGTTCTACATAGCCAACGCGCTCTTTAAGAGCCTCTCAATGACGTACGTTTATATTTTCCTAAGCGCTTACGCGCCCGATCATCATTTCTTTGTGCCAAAAATGGTGCCTATTTGTTATGGTGAGTATTTTTATGGCACAATTTTTCATTCCGATGCGATGTCGCTTAGACACCGGTTAGATATTGCACGTTTCTAGGGTTCCGTACCCAACGGGACCCTATTATTGAAACTCCGTTGTTGTCGTCTCTCTGTACGTCTGTCAGCGAGGTATATATTGCTGCTATAACAACAAATATTAAAATAGTTAAAAGTTAAAAGGGTCTTCGTACAATAAACTTTTGTTTTTGCTCGATCTTTGTAATAGGTGGTGTTAAATCTTGAAGGATGGTGCGGAACCCTTCGTCTGTGCGTCCAACTCGCACTTGGCCACTTTTTGTAAAAAAAAAAAAAAACTATTGTAGCCTTTCTGGTTATCGCCTCTAATTATTAAATGTGCCTTTACGCCATTGACAGGATAGTGTCTTAATTGATTAATTCAGTACAACTCATTTGAACGTATCGTAAACGTAAACATATAAGAAGGCATACATGAAATTGAGCTCTAATACAATGGATTTATGGTTAATTTTACTTTGACGCTAATGTCATCGAATTCTTATACGATCAATCGGTTTAAAACTTAGACTAACCCTACTGGTAAGATGGCAGTTAAGGCTTAACTTGTCATGAATCTGATCTATTAATACTATTTTCCAGGTTTAAACTGGATAAACGTGGTCTCTGCTAGATTCCTTCTCCAAACTATATCGTTTAATACATCCATGCATATATTTTACGCAATAATTGGAGTGGTTTTCAGAGCGCCCTGGGATAGGTAATGCACTAATGCCCGTTTTCAATTACGTTCCCTAACTTACCCCATAAAGTTTACCTAAGCTCACCTAGCTAGGTGAGGTTTTCTGTCAACTTCGTTTTAACCTCAGACAAGATACTTAATTATACTTATTTCTGTTTTTCACGAATATACAATACACATCGCTTACCCATTTGTACATATACGGAACACCTAAAGATGGTAATGGATAAGCTACTCCTACTTATTCCTCCTATATATTATAATAGATGAACTATTATTCATTAAATCTGGCAATTATAAACACATACCCTTCGTGTCCGGGTCCTTCTCGCACTTGGCCGCTTAATTTAATTGGCTTGGTGTAAACACCCGGTTGCTATATTTATCAATGTATTTTATAACACATCACTTTTTTCACGTTCTACAGGTGTTTTAATAAAACGATGGAGATACAATCTGGGAACAGTTATTACAAGTATACTTGTATGGAATTGGAGGAGTTTAGAGAACAATTTGTAAACAAAACCATAACATTTTATTATTTTTTCTACGTGTCTCCTACTAACGAGAAATTTTCGTTAGCCCAAATCGAATATTACGAGTAAGATAACAATTTATGATTATTTAATGAATGATCATTTCATATTAAGTTGCCGCTACCTCGCCTCGCGCTTCCCCGCACCACACCTTAAGTCAGACCCGCTTAATACAGATAGCAAGGTACCAACCAAATTTTTTCAAAGTTTTGTTATTGTTAAGTTTTGAATGTTTTTGTTAACTTTAAATTAGTTATTTATTTTTGTTTGGTTACTATAGTTAGCGTATCGTCTTCTACGATGAGTAAAAAAGGAAAATATTTGCATAGTGCAGACTATTGATTACTTTAATTAATGACTTTTTCAAGCGGAAAAAAATAAGAAATTATAAATTACACCTTTAGACTTTGAAGATGTCATTGCCATAAAGAAAATAACCAGAGAAGAAAACTTCCGTCATAGGTTACAGTAAAAAATACAACTATTATTTTCTTGTCAACGGTACGGTATGACGTCATTTTGTAAAGGTCGATATGCGTGAGTTTCAACCACGTGGCGGTGCAGACCCATGCGATGCCTTTCTGTTAGATAGTAGAAGGGTGATGGGGAACGAAGTTAAATAGTTCTCAAGCACACTTTCTAAAATATATCTTGTAGAATACCGACAGACATACATCATTCATCCAACTTGGCAAAGACATATGTAGCTTGCATCCTGGGAACGGATATTAAGCTACTTTTCTCTCCGGAAAAGAGTTCCAGTTACATTCACATGATTGATTCTGCTCAGACTGAAGACACAAAATACCTAATAGTACCTAAAGATACAGAAGATTCACTCCACAAAATGATTTAAATAAATAGCGACTCTTGTCACCACACAATAAAGTGCAATTCACGTTGACACAGCGCTACTTACATACCATCTTATTCACCTTGACTTTTCACTTTCTATCACGTAATCTGCCAACAGAAAAAATCTGTATGGTCAAACATGCAGTTGCAAGTTAAACGCCGCTTACCTCCCCAACCAAGCTAGAACGCCAAGTTCCCAAACAAACAATGCTCACATCCACCACCATCCAAGACTTTTATACTACTCTCGACTCACGTCGTTTCGCCCTGATACCGGAGCATCCTCAGGAGATGTCGACTTTACAATGCTGTATTGTCTAGACTTGGTCTTGGTGGTTTTTGGGTTGGGAACTTGGCTTTCTTGCTTGGTTCGGGAGGTAAAGGGTGCTTAGCTTGCAACTGCATGTTTGACCATACAGATTTTTTCTGTTGGCGGATTATAGCAAAGTAACTTTAATCTTTTCTTGCTAAATGTAAATAATGTAATGTAATCTAAACAACGTATTTATGTGTTGTTTCAACGCCATGAAGGACAACTATTACATTATTTATTATTATTACATACGACTAATAATATTCTCCTTTATCTTTGGAGTTGTCTACACAATAATACATAGAGTGGAGTTTATACACAGTTATTTTTATTACGCTGTTTCAAATCTGTGCTCCGTCATTATCCAAAGTCTATCTTTTTATTGTAATTGTATAAAATTTAGACATACCTATTTAAAATATTCTAATTGACTGACTTTCAAAAGAAGAAATTCTCAATTTGGTCGGTTATTTTTTTTTTAGTTTAATATTTGACGATTTAATTTTATCGCTTATCCATGTTTCAATTTGGATCACCGCTGTCTGCCTTCGTAATCATCTCTACAAGAAGTACATTTGGACGGTAAGTTTTTCTTGTCTTTTTTTAATTTATGAGATAGGCTTGATGCGCTTGACGACAATCGATGATGGAAAGCATTGATGAGGTCGAAGTTGGAGCACGCTTGCCTAGAAAATGCCTATTCAGTCTTGTCTTCAAGGTACTCAGATTACTTATTATACGTGGCCGGAAATACAGAAGCGAAAAGTGCATTCCATACCTTAGCCGTTCGTTTCAGAAACGTTGAACTGAAGCTTTTCGTACGAGTTTCGAGTATGGGAATGATTCCTCTAAGAAAAATTCTTCTCAAATAATGAATTCATTTTCTAACAGCTTTTGACAGTTGCATTGAAATTGAATTGCAAATGAACCTATATATATATATTATTATATTCGTAAAAATAAAAAATATCAGCAGACATTTTCATATTGGTAAATTAATACAGACCTTGATTTTTCTTTTATGTGATTGCAATCGAGCAAACAGTTATTGTAAATTGGATAAATACAATAATGTAGATAGTATTTTATCTATTGTTTATGTATTTGCAGACACTACGTTATGCTCAGATTGCTCTGTGCATTTTATTAGTCTTGATTTTCATTCATCTAGTAGTTTCTTATGAGGACAAGGAAATTAAACACATAGAAGATACGCTGGAAACTGAGCAGCATCGAGAAGTTCTAATGGTGGGTTCTGACGTCAGAATTCAGTTTTTAATCAACTTTAATAAAATAAGGAGGTTCTGAATTCAAGTCAGGATGGTCCCATTTAAAGGTAAAGATCTCATGAATATCTTCGGTGATGGAGGACGGAACTCCTCAATGAATAAGAGCTAATCGCTCGCGATCAGAGAATAAGTAAATTGATCCTAAAAACTGACTTCAAACGCCACTACAAAGTATAAAATGATTTTAGTTTCACTTCACCACTCGAATTCAACATACGTGTACAAACTTAAATTTATTTTATACTTTGTGTGGCGTTTGAAGTCGGTTATTTAATTTAAAAAAATGTTATGTAGGCAAGAGAATTTTAAATGAAATCTTGCGCGCAGATGACTAAAAGTTTATTTTATAATTTAAATTTTTTTCGTTTGCAGTTTGGCGACTACGATATGTTGGCTGAAACAATGACGGCACCGCCCATAGCACATATAATAAGCGCTAGAACTACGGCTGAGGTAATTTGAGTTAAACAGCTAAACACATCATGGGGTTATTCAAAGGACGGACCAACAAATACCTGAAAAGCTGGCAACGCACTGGTGCCAAAGACACCACGCCTCAAATGTTCATGGCCACGCCAGCAGCTCTAGCGTCGACGCCAAGCTAAGTGAGATAAGGTTAGGTACGTTGTAATACAATTTGACATGTCTCGTCTGGCGGCGCTGCCGGCGTCGCTGCCATGGCATCCTAAATGACTCACCTGCTCGTTTACTGACTATTTACATGTAGACCACCGACCTAACGTTTAACCGACGAAATATGTTTTGACAGTTTTTGTATTGCCAATCTGCTAAAACTTCAGAATTCATTGGTTAAAGTTTATGCTTAAATTAGAGCCCTATGTTTCAGATAAAACCGAACTTAGATAGTGCCGTGATTGTGATTTCAAATGGTGTTTACTACATTTTCAAAGCTTTGACTTCTTATTTGATGAAGAAATACTGTGAAAGATGGGTCGGAGCTTCTATTATTCATTGGAATTATGGTAAATTTCTCGACAATCACTAATACGATATAGATACATAGATACATAGTACATTTATATTGATGCTAATACCTAAGTAAAAAAAGTGTGTGTGTGTGTGTGGGTGTGTGTGGGTGTGGGTGTGGGTGTGGGTGTGGGTGTGTGTGTGTGTGTGTGTGGGTGTGTGTCCTTTATCCTTTCCACGCGGACGAAGTCGTGGACATCGTTTAGTTATTCTATAATCTTGAGCTGATATTAAGTAGTCTGCGGGATATCCGTAGAGTCGATTTAATGAGTAGGTGTTATATGATGATCTATCGAAGAGGAGGATTTAATGATAGAGCAGAAAACTGGTCAACAGGATGTCAGGTATATTGTTTATAGTCAGGCGATACATTCAGATGTCGGGGTTGTTTTAAATTTTAAATTTACACAGTCTTGTTTTCTATAATCGTTCATAATTTTCAGGGAGTGAATCGATTTTCTATTTTTGGCCGATTTACTTTGCAACAATAAAATATGGCGCTATTATTGCAGTTATATTTTTTGCTCTCAACGGGATCGTCGAATATTGCATGTTTGTACGTATTTATTGGATTTCCTTTCATTTGTATATAGCTACACACCTATAATAATAGTTTTAAACAAAAAACCCGACTGCAAAAATTGACTTTTTAATTAAAACTTAAAAGGAAGGAACAGAACTTTGAATAATAATTGTCAAAGATCGTCATTTCATAAATGGTCAATCGAAATAAAAAATGATAAGAGAAACCTAAAAATGATGATGAAGCATAATATGTAACTATGTACGCTATGAACTACCATGCATGGTTAAAAGCCTACAAATACAAGAACGACTTGCTCTTATTCATTGAGGAGTTCCGTCCTCCATCTCCAAAGATATTCATCAGATCTTCACCTTTAAATAGAACCAACCTGACTATACGTCCTTTCGTCCGTCCAAATAGGCTCATGTTTCCTGGGCTGCGCCTCAAGAGGGTCCAAAAGACATTTGTGAGAATGGGCGTGACGTTTTACAATAAAATTCCACAGTCAATCTTAGACTTGCCTCTACACAAGTTTAAGAAATCAATTAAATCTACTCTCATGAAAAAAGCATATTATACAATTGAAGACTATGTAAATGATAAAAAAGCGTGGATATAATTCGCTCCAGTGATTCATAAGACAGTAATAACTATCCTGTGTTCAATAACAATTGTAAAATTTTTATTTTTTTGAAAAGAGCAACCGCCGAGTTTCTTGCTGGCTCTTCTCGGCAGGAAAGGCATTCCGAACCAGTGGTAGATTCATTGACGATTCAAAAGTGCTTGTAAAAGTTTATTTGAATAAAAAATATTTCTATTCTATTCTATTCTATTCAATTAAAAAAAATTAAAATCGGTCCAGATTTGAACGAGTTATGGAGTAACATCGCCAAAAAAAAAATACGCGTTGAATTGAGAACCTCCTAATACAAGCTTTTCGCTTATTTGGAGAGGAGAAGTGAAAATTAGTCAAGTTCATCTTGGCTAGTACTCTTTAAAAAGTTTTTTTTAGATCATCACTTACCAATGCCTGATAGAAGTGGTCAAATACGAGTGGCGATGGATGAAACCATGGTGCGTGTCGGCCATTTTACTTATCTTCGCCATTTTGGAAATAAAATATGTGAAATTTGATGTAAGTACGAGTTTGACGACCTGTCTGGCGCAGTGGTGAGCGCTGTGGTCTTATAACCGGGAGGTCTCGGGTTCGATTCCCGGCGGGGGCAATTTGGGAATTTATAATTTCTGGTCTGGTCTGGTGGGAGGCTTTGGCCGTAGCTAGTTACCACCCTACCAAAGACGTGCCGCTAAGCAATTTAGCGTTCCGGCACGATGGCGTGTAGAAACTGATAAGGGGTATGGATTGAACTTACACTACTATAACCTTTCCGAGTTAGCGCACTACCATGTTAGACTGCATCGTCACTCACCATCAGGTGAGATCGTAGTCAAGGGCTATTTTGTCATCGAATAAAAAAAAAGGAAAACTAAAATGTGAATGTTACACTCAAAATACCAACGTCCCAAATCCCAGGTGCTCCAAATGTTACGGGTGGTGATAATCACTAAACATCAGGTGAACCGCTTAATCTTTTGGTCGATATTTATAGTTACTATAAAAAACTAAGCATATTATTAATCGAACCTTCATTCCCATCATCTGGAAATAGGTCTCCTGAAAGTATCGCCACAAAACATGGTCTTGTGCCGTATGTATCGAGCTGTTGACGGTGCCTCGAATGAGATCGTCCGTCTAACTTAATGGGAACCGTGTTGACTTTGGAATCTTCAGTTTTCAGATAATTCATTTATTTTCTACACGAGTCTATCGAGTCTGGCTGAAATTGTGATTATTTTTTGGATATACCCTCTGAACCGTTTTCTGGATGACATCACATTCCACTTCGGAGTAGAACCGACCAGGTTGAGGAGGTGGAGCTTTTCTCTTCTTCCTATATATTACATTGTAAGTTCATGTAATTAACTCTTTTAGCCTTTCTATTGTATGTGACGATTCTTTACAGAACAAACTACTGAGCCGATTTATATGAATGAGGTGTCGATCGATTTTTCCTTAACGGCATTGAATAGAGCTCAATTTCATGCATTGTTATAGGTTTACGTATACTTACGCTCCAATTTCAAATCGGTTGTACTAAATTTTTGACTTTAAATAAATAATGTTAAGATTCATTTTACTAATCGAATACGAATGCGACTAATCGAATGTAATCTCGTAACTAACCCTACAGTTTTAAACTTTTTTACCATTACAGTATAAGGTGTTCACTATGCTGCTCCTGTTCTATTTATTTGCTGAGAGTAAGGATACATTGTTTAGTTTGCAGCACAAATCGCGCTACGCACCGACTTGCATTGTAGTAATGTTTGTGGCAGGGGCTGTGTACGCTTTCTATGATCATGTCGTAAGAGGAAAAAAGGTACTGTTACACCCTATGAATAAATAATAAGGAAGGAAGTCTAACTGCGTTAAAAAAATGACCCCAACAAAATTTTTGCCAAAGTGGGGGGAGATTAAAATTTAGCCGTTAGAGGCGGGGATTATAAACAAAAATAGCACTTCAACACTTGGTCATTTTTCTTGCACGTCAAATTTTCATAATCATCGTCCAATGACTCAGCTGTCGTAGCAAACATAGCAGCACGCGCGCGAACCAAGCAGGGATGCTTTCGTTCTGAATTTGAACCAAGCACCAAGCATGTCTATCTGTAACCTCGGAAGTGATTCGTATGATTTGTATTTTGAATCATACGTCGTTTTGGTTTGAAGCTGGCTCTCCTACAAACCAAAACGACGTATATTTTTTGAGTGGATTTTGTTCCGAGTTAGACTTCCTTACTTATTATTTATTCGTAGGTTACACCACTTATAACATCTAACGTTGCTGGATAAAGCCGGACAGTCAGGCTTTTTGCTTGCGGCATAATAGGGTTCCGTACCCAAAGGGTGCCAACGGGACCCTAAGCCTCCGCTGTCCGTCCGTCCCTCCGTCACTCCGTAGTCAAAAACTTATGTAACTGTATGTAGGATTGAGAACTTGTCCTTCCCTTCTTTATCAACTTATAGACGTCCACGGCTGGACAAAGGTCTCTTGCTCGGACTTCCACAGGCCTCGGTCTTGTGCCGCCTGTAGCACCCTGCGCCTCGTCTAATTATACCGTCGGCCTACCTAGTGAGGGGTCCCCCAACACTACTCTTTCCGAAGCTTATGTCTTATGGCTATGGCCTCATAAGAAGGTCGCTTGGCGGGTAATAGAGATAGCTGTACTCGGAGTATCCCTGCGATATCAAATCAGGATGCTTAGGAGTTACTGACATAGCTCATTCGAGTCGCGAAGCTGAAAGAGGCACCGTATGAGGCGTAAAGTTCAAAAAATTTATGGTCGTTAGGGTCTCAAGGTGCTGAAGTGGCGACTTCCGAAAATAATCGAGATATACATCATCTTAAAAGTAAAGAAATATAGTCATCACCACTACTTAGCTGAGAAGATCCTTTCATTGGCATGACAGTAGACAGTAGTTAGCTGGATTTTAAGTATTTTGTGTACGTTTAGAAAGAAAGAAAGAAACATTTATTTTATAAATTGTGCCACACATCATCCAATAGGATATCTAGATTAGGTTGTCCCGGCGCCTCCACCACTTGAGCATTAAAGACAAAAGGCGTCAAGCAGAAGAAGCGCCGAAACAACTAAGTCATGTGTGGCACAACCCGGAAAAAATGTCCCAACTCAGCAAAATGCTGTATGCTTTGTACCAGCACAAGAGCATACAGCGTTGTATTTTTTTGTCAAACTTGTTAAGTGTTAGTAACGTTATTCTATTCTATTTTTCAGGGATTTTGTCAACTATTCAAGCCTCTTCCCGAATGGGGTCCAAAGGATTTCCGATTAAGACAGTTAAGGAAACAATTTGACGGTCGCGATGTAAGTTCAATATAGTAAACAGCCATGTGTGTGTTTAGGAATTTATAATTTCTAAATTGTCTCTGGTCTGGTCTGGTGGGAGGGTTTGGCCGTGGCTAGTTACCACCCTACCGTCAAAGACGTGCCGCCAAGCGATTTAGCGTTCCGGCACGATGGCGTGTAGAAACCGATTAGGGGTATATGGGTTGAATTTACACTGCTATACCCCTTCCAAGTTAGGCCGCTACCATCTTAGACTGCATCGTCACTTACCATCAGGTGAGATCGCAGTCAAGGGCTATCTTGTCATCGAATAAAAAAAAATGTGCGTGTTGAGCCACGCACTGTTTAGGGTTCCGCACTTGCCTGTTAGACTTTTATGTACATAAAAGATGTATGTAGATGAGTACATATTAATAGTATGAAGTTTCCTCATGAAATTAATTCATAATCATTAATTTTTAATTAATTATCAATTAATAATTTTTTACAATATCATAAAACCTCGACGCAATACAAAATGCCATCTAAGTCATGTGCTATGTAATTATTATAAAAATATTTACTTTTAAAAATTAAGTCGACTTGTACCTACTCGTAATGCTTACCTACCTATCTGTGATAGTTACGATATATACCTAATTAATACCGTTAATACTTTCACATATCCAAAAACAAAGGTTGAGTTGGACACATTTGACTCTAGCTAATTGAAAAGAAGACAGAGGTAGATAAGACATTTTTAGTAAGGCTTTAAAGGCCAACTACAAAGTATCGTGAAAGGATGTCATAATAACCACCAAAAACGTAATGTAACGCAACCAATAAAAACCATCGAAAAATAAAGTTAAACAGAAAATAATTACATGGCACTCACATATTCGTTGGTTGTTTTGGGCTTGTCTAGCTTGGAGTGGAATAACAAACTTCCGTTCTAAGCGTTATAGTTCTATGGAGGAAGTTTTTTTTTTAATAAAAAGAATATTAGCCAAGCTGACTTATATTCTCCTCTCCCCTCCAAATAAGCGAAAGACTTGTGCTAGGAGTGGGTACGATAATAGTGCATCGGGTGGGGCTCGAACCTGCAACCTTTCAGTTTTCAGTGAGGCTTTTCAATCAAATCTTCTTCAATTTTCTTTCAATTCCAGTTCATCGTATCTCAAGCACCCAGAAATCTTAGCAGATACCTGATAGAGAAGTCCGGTTTGGTGTCCTATAAACTAGACGTGGCTTACGAATTAAAACGCAGGTCCACCTCACGCAATGATGGAAAAGAAGCGAGAGGAAAGGAAAATTAAATATTGGGTCTAAAACTTACATTTAATTCATACTCTTAGGTTTTTTAATTAATAAAATATAATTAATGCTTCAGAAGTTATAATATGTAATCGTTACGATTAAAAGAAAATTTCGCAAAATTGTTTTTCTTTATAGTATGAGTACAGAATAAGAATGACCTTCTCCCATATTATTATATCTACTACTTAAAGCCAATTTCACTTTGACAGAATTTGCAATACATAAAAAATTGCATAAAATTGTAGTAAAGCGTTTCAATAAATAAAACCAATCGACGTTCTGAGATTGCAATCTGTTTTTTCAATTTGTAAACACTTTACACTTTACTATAGGTACTTATTATCTGGATTAAATTTTTGATCAGAAATCTATAGTATTTTGAATCGATATGTTATCAAAACCGGCTCCAACACCGGCATCACCTTTTGTGTCACCTTCAAGAATTAACTCGTTACCTTTTTGTTAAATAGGTAAATTAAATTATTATAAACAATTATGTTAAATACATTATTGTTAATTATTAGGTAGGTATCCTTAGGTATTTTAATGTGACCACAGGATAAAAAACCATTAATTTAATAAAAATAAACGTGCAAAAGGTGAACCTTTTAGACTGCTGTTCATTACGGACGCCATTAAGTTGTCTCATTTAACGACAAAAAAGAAGCTAAATGGGCAATTTAGATTCACAGTATAAGCCACTTCTTACTTCTCAGATTATCATCTCAATGAGTGTGGAGTAGGTACAATTTTTGGGAAATCTCCGATTTCGTTAACGTTGGTAATGAAAATAATTTATTTTTGAATTAACACTTGGTTTTATTTGATTAATCCATCTAAATATTATGGATCTTTGCTATAAATTTTCTATAATATACGATTACTTTAGCTGCATCAGTTAATTCTTTTAATCTAGAGCGATGCTAATGGAGCTCAGAACTTTAAAGTTTCAATAATATAATCGAATCCACAATCTTTGGTTTGATCATTGAATAATTATGTAGTAATTCAATGTGTTTGATTTCAAAGTAATTTTCATGACCAAGTGCCAATTCCGCTATCGCCTTAAATAATGTTCATAAAACTGAGTGATTATTTATTATTTTATGTATACTCAGTGGTTTATTAATAGAAGAACATTCTGATAGTGTATTGAAAATCTAATAAAACATGATTTAATCCTCGGTTAAAAGTTATTCGGAGACGGTGAAATTGGCTCTAAAATGACACTAAATGACAGATTCATGCACAGTTAACGTTAACTTGAAGAGTTCTCACTTCTCAGGTCCTAAAAGCAACCCAAATTGACTGTGGAAGCGAGATATGTGACTTAATTTAAACCATGATACAACATTTCTGATCTTCACTACAATCAGAGGCCTCTTTGAATAGTAAACTCGGGTTGCAAAACTTTTCTTGTTCTATACAAGCTCCTCCATGTTTTTCACAGCGAGTCTCCTTCACCGACACTGCAAAAGATAATAGATTTGTTAAGTTTATCGGCTTGAAGTATTTAAAAAACTAGCTGTTGATCAATAGGAGCGAAGCATCAGTGAAAAATGTTGCAAAAATGGGGAAAATTATTCATATTTAAAATATATTCTTTAAAAAACTTCTTAATCGCGATCATAATAGAAATTGACGCGGACGACGTCGCGCGCAACAGCTAGTTAAGTATAGAAGTATAGATTTTATTCCTCTGAGGGTGAGAGGGAGGGCGCGCGTACACGTCAATCAAACAAGCCACGTGGTAGCACACTGATTTAATGCAAGTGGATGCACTGATAGGCGAACGTTGTGAATAGCAGCCCGCACACATAGATACATCTATATAACAGTTTTCTGTGTATAACGCAAAATATTATATTCTATTTTGCCCGACTACGGCAAAGGCAAAAGGAAAAGTTATGAATTTAGCAGTCTATGTAAGTGAGTTTGTATTTAGGTATGTTCCACCGTAGCTCCTAAAACAACTGAGCCGATGATGGTCCTTAAGGTGTCAATTGATTCGTTATCGTAGCCATAATATGTCACCCGGACTACATTTTATACGAAAGAAATCAACATGGCGGATGTTACTTCCAATTTTATCCAATGCTAGCCAGCTATCATCTTAAACTGCATTGTCATTTACGATCAGGTGAGAGTACCGCAGTCAAGAGCCACCTTGTTATCGAATAAAAAAAATTAATTTATAAGCGCAATTCTGCGCAAGCCCGTCTATTAGTTGATAAAGAAGAGGAAGGCAGGCCGCTACCACTTACAACTACCGTCTTATAAACACGGCTGCTTGTGTGGCTGCTTGTTTCACATAGCGTTTATTACTTCAAAGTATCGTTACCTCCATAACAACACTCGATGCCTTGATCTTGCTGCGTGGGGCACAACCCTTGTGTCTTCTCGAGCTGTCCCTCAGGACAGTCAGCTGCGATCGTGCAACTGCCGCCTTGCGCCAGACACGGCTGCTCTGGTTCTATTGAGTCGATAACTTTTACTGAAATGGGAATTGTTTGACATTACAATAAACTTTTAATAGTGTTTTTTTTTCCACTAATATTCCCCTTACCTCTCAATTATGCGCAATTCTTGAATTAGGAGTTGGGTACGACAATAGTGCAACAGGTGGGGTTCGAACCTGCGACCTTTCAGTTTTCAGTCCGCGCTTCAATAGTTGCGCTATTACGACTTACCGCGGTGACTTTTCCACATCGATTTTTTTTAAATATCCCGCAGGAGCTCTTTGATTTTTTGAAATGTTATTATTTTTTGTTTACGTTTGAGCCAGAACAGTTGCTTTTTTAAAAAAAGTGGCATACATAAAGGGTTAAGTTCGCATTTATCGTATGACTATGAAAGTATACTAAAAATAATATTTTTAGGTTCGTTTGTTTGCAGTTTTCCTCATAATAAAATAGTCGCTAAATTTATTCAGTGCTCTATAATATATTATATTTAAAGTAGTTTTATTATTATATTCTAATGCAATTTAATTTAAAGGGTAATTAACTATTAATAGCTTTTGCGGTTGAAATGATTCATCATTCTATACGCTCTAGATTGGTACCGCCGCGCCGGATAAAATGAGATTAGAATTTTTAAAGGGAATTCATGACTTTAGGAATTTCTCCCGAAATTAAGGAATTTACACAAAAAATTTTCCTCACTATAATTTTCTTGAACGAAAAGAGAATACTTAAAAATATGAAATGAAAAAAAATAACAAAATACCTAGTAGAATATTATATTGTTATGTGTATTCAATGTTTTAGAAATTTTAGACCATTTCTCCATTTTAGACTAAACTGAAGAGCCTACTTCGATTTGTCGTGGTTTGTTAATTACAATGTATATAAAACAATTATAAATATGCAAAAAAGTACTTAGGTACATTTAAAATAATACATGTGAAAGTATATCCTTTAATTACTCTCGTTTGTCGGATCCACCCTAGGATAACTTTCATCCCCGGGAAAAAAAGAGTTTAACGGGATGTTAAAAACCTAAATTGTGGAAGGAAGCATGGTCAAAAGTAAGAGAAAAAGCTGGTTATCTAAATATATAAAAGGAAAAGGTGACTGACTGACTGACTGATCATCAACGCACAGCTCTAACCATTTGATGGATCGGGTTAAAATTTAGCGTACCTACAGATAGCTATTAATATGTAGGCATCCGCTAAGAAAGAATTTTTGATAAATAATTAAACCCCTGAGGAGGTAAAATTGAAATTAACGTGAGCAAAGCCGCAGGCAAAAGCTAGTGCAGTAATAAGTTAGTACATTTACTTACAATCTTCATCGTCCCCAAAGACGACCCCAATCAACACGAACACAAGCAAAACGATCTTCATGGCCACAAAATAAACGCGTGCGCCGCTCACTGTGCTAAATCACACTATAAAATATTTTCCTGAGAACTTAGTGATAATACTTTACTAATATAATTAAGGTGATGTTTCACTGATGCGCACAACATTATCACGAAATTCTTAGCGGTAGGCGACGCAGTCAACGAGCTATTATTAAAAGCTACTACTGATGGTTTTATAAAAATTATGCTACGCTTCACATAAGCTAGAATTTTTTTTAAGAATATTAGCCAATTTGACTAACATTCTCCTCTCCCGTCCAAGTAAGCGGCAAGCTTGTGTTAGGAGTGGGTACGACAATAGTGTAACGGGCGGGGATCGAACCTGCGATCTTTCAGTTTTTCAGTCCGCACCTTTAACCGTTGGGCTATTGAGGCTAAATTTTCTTGCATCATGGATCTTATCTCGTTAAATATAGTGCACGTAGCGTTAAATACACGGATGACTTATTCGAAAGCTAGTCGTAGTTATATCGATTACGTCAAGGATAAGTACAAGATATTCATGACGTTCCTTGACGTTTGGTCGTTCGTGGGCTGCACTGGACAATATCATCTACATTTTATTACGCATGAAAGCTGCAATGTTCACATGTGTAATTGACTTGTGTATAGCATAGTATTTATACGCAATAATCGAACAACCCTTTATTGTGCTTAATAAAGACCGTACAAGTATAATTGCATAACAAATTAATCTGTAATTTTTTTACTGCGTGATAGGCTTGCGGTTGACAATAGGCATGCATGATGGAAAATGAGGTCTACTCGTAAGGTACTAATATGGAAATATCCTACTCATAACCGGATAATTTTATTTTTATCGCATAATTTACCGTAAATAAACGATTTCCCAAGTTAATCTGATTACAGTTTTATGCATCTTACCTTCGTAGTTCTTACCTAACTCTTGTTATTTTAGCTACCACAGAATTTTTAATTTTCTTTAAGAATAAGAGGTTCCTCCTCCTCATTTTCATAAGGTTACGATTATCTACTTAACTTTTAAGCATAACTGGATGAAGTTTAGCAAAAAGGATTCAACCTATAAAACTTGTCAATAGAAGAGTTAACCTTTCTTCTAAGTAAGTATTAAATTGTGTAAGCATAAGTTTTTAATTTGACAATTACATATGTATTATAGCTTGATTCCTTTTTGATCATCTATCTAAGACCTGCTCATTGAGATCATTCTAATGAGCCCAAACACACTATATCAGCTGTAAGTTGCTAAAGAATTGAGATCCTGCAGACTACTTGATGCTGCAGCATCAGCTTAAGATCACCATATCTTGAAAATAATCCGAAGTTAGAGAACACTAAGTTTGAAATCAATCGCACTCGTGAACGTTTGTAAGACCCTTTTTTTACTCAAGTAGGAAATAAGTAGATCTTTAAATGCCTGAACAGTTGATCTTCATAAATTATAGCTAAAATCCTTCTCTATCACGTCAGCCTTCAAATAAAAAAAATCGCATCAAAATCGGTCCATTCGTTATGGAGCTACGAGGTAATAGACATACGTCAAACTTATACCCTCCCTCCTCTTTTTCCATCGGGGGTTAAAAATTAGAGTTACGTTGCCACGAACTACAAGCATGTTGAAATCTCTGCAGTAAACTTCTTATTATAAAGTTGACCCAATTTATACCTACCTAATAAAAAGTAATATGAAATGAGATCAAATATTATAATTTTATTTTGTGTACGTAATAAAGCTTACCTACTGGCCATAATATGATAACCCGATGTATAATAATATCGTGTTTCGGCGGGGAATGTATCTAATAAGTTGACCATAAGCAATATTATCTCTTTATTGGATTAATCGCTATAAATATGAAAGGTTTTTCCCAAAACATTGTTTTGATCGAATTCGTATGCTATGACATTAGCGTCAAAGTAAAATAAACCTTAAAAGTACTGCTTTAATGTCACAAATTCAGTATAACCGATTTCAGTTTGGAACGTTTCCGTATGCGTCAAAGTATAAGAATGCATGCACGAAATTGAGCTCTAATTCAAAGTAGTTATTGTTCATTTCACTTTGACGCTAATGTCATAGTATTCGAATACGATCTATCGAATTAAATCTTATACTAACCCCACTGGATTTTTTTGGGAAAAACGTTACATATTTATCATTCTTTATATTATTTTGTTTAAGTTTTTATGAGCCGTAATTGTTTTATTTATTTATGCATCCAAAACTCTGTTATTGCAAAGTAAGAAATGAAGTGGACAATGCAAAAGTGTATCTATCTAGTATATTTTACTCAGATCGCGTCGTGTGTTTTAGTAACTTATCAAAGTTTCAGCGTGGATTTAGTTTTTAAAACCCCGCGGAAATGTTTGACAGTTACGAAACCCATGAACGTTTTGTATGGAAAAATCAAGGCAAAATGTTTCATCTTTTATTTTATTTTTTTTTCGTAAATTTTCCAGTGTTTTTAATAGTTATTCTGCTATTGGGGACGGACATAAAAACAACAAATCAAAAACCATGAAAATCGGTCCAGTGGTTCTAGAATTAGGTATAAGTGTTCGACCAAAACCGAATTTGTTTTATATGTTAAAAGATTTGCACGTCTTGCTAGGTGAAAATTTTCTGAAATAACAGGCAGTGGAGGAATCTGTAGTATTTTTCTAGAGGTGTTACAGCATAGTTTTATGGGAAAAGGTTTTTACTGCAGAAAATTGCTTCTACAAACTCAGTATAAGGACAATATATTTCAAGTTTAACAATCTCGGACAAGTAACAAAATATTGGAAAGGAAGGAAGTGAAAGGAAGACTTTTTACTACATTTTGAATACGGATGACGTAAGCATGTTTTATTTGGAAAATATCAACCTGAAACTTTTTTATTCATTAATAGCAGGGGTTAAGTGTTACAATGTAATGATGGTTTCGTTCTATTTTAGGAAATCTTTACTTGAATCTCTACAAATAAATAAAATTAAAGTGTCTGATAATATGAGATTCCGAATCTCTCTAAACCTAATGGATAAGACTTTTGTTTTAATTTGATGACAAGATAGTCTTTGACTGTGATCTCACCTGATGGTAAGTGACGATGCAGTCTAAGATGGTGGCGGACTAACTTGGAAGAGGTATGGCAGTGTACATTCAACCCATACCCCTAATCGGTTTCTACTCGCCATCGTGCTGGAACGCTAAATCGCTTGGCGGCACGTCTTTGACGATAAAGTGGTAGCTAGCCACTGCCAAAGCCCACCAGAAATTAGATAAACAGCATTGCATGGTATCGCAAATTGTACCTTCGTATCTTAGTATTCTTCCTTGTAGACATTTTTGTGTCTTCTATCCGTTTGGAAGCATTAAAAACAATCCCTTAGAATGTATTTAATATATTTCCATACTTTCTTATATTCTAAAGAACCATAATACAACACTTCTGCTCTTTGGGACAGTCGATGGCGCCGTCGAAGACAAGGCTGGGGTTGCAATATGTTTCTTGCGTCATACAGCTTCCACCATGCTTTTGGCAGCGAGTCTCCTTCATTGACACTGGAAAACAGAGACTCTTTGAATTTTCGGTGTAAACGTAGCCTATATCACTCTCCCGGTCCACAAAACATCACGTCGATCCGTAGCTTTGTTGCAGCGTGATTGAATGACAAACAAACAAACACACTTTCGCATTTAAGTAGTGGTAAGGATGAAAACATTTTCAGTTTACCGTGACTGTGCGAAACATGTGCGAAACCAGGCCGTTAAAATGACTTTGAAGTTATCCTCCCACAGTCCCTGTTTTATTACGGCGAGAGTTTCCATTGGGCAGTCCACTGCTATATCGCCCACCTGCATGCATGCACTTTTACTGTACAAACGATAATTATAAGGGATCTTTACCTCCATGACAACAGTCGATGCCTTGCTTGCGCTGTGTGGGACACAGTCCCTGCCTCTCAGCGAGATGTCCCTTGGGACAGTCCACTGCAACCGTGCAAATACCGCCCGCCTGGACGCACGCCTCCTCTTGCACTATTGAGTCGATAATTTTTACTGAAATATAAATTTTATTCGATTTATAATAGTACATTTACCTCACGAAGATACGGGTGCTTGTGGTTACGTCGTGTACATGCACATTGCACATTGCGTAAGTGTGCGTGCCTGTCAGGAGCCTAGATGGGAGCTGCCTTGCGCGAGCAAGCTCTCGCTCACACTTCTACAGATACGACACACACACAACCATGAGCCACGAGCCCTCGTGAAATGAAAAAACTATACTATCAATTCTACTACAATAAATGAGAAAGTGTGATTTTTTGAAGACTATGCCATGCCGAATATGGCTAATATTCTCCTTTCCCCTCCAACTAATCGTATAGTTTGTGCAGCACAAACTATAGACTTTTCTCTTTTTCTATCACGTAACTCTTATCCATTCGCACTCTCTGAATTTAGGCCCTTGGAAGAGGTACGCCATGTACCTACTTGTAGCTGCGCAGTTTCCTGCGGAGTGTGCCAGGCCTGACAGCACTGTTCGTTCATTGCTTAGGTACGTTGTTTAGTTGCAAATAATTTTGGATAAGTAAATTCGATAACTGCGGAGCATGCCTACGGTTGTATGGATAGTACCTACATGGACGTAAAAACAAGTACCAAATTATCGCATTTTTTATTATTGACTTATCCCACTTATCCTAACCTCTGACTCATGTTATCGCTTCCATTTGGACAATGCAATAGTAACACTATGTGCAAATATACAAATGCACTTGCGTAAATAATTGCGAACACACCAAAGGCTTTAAATCTAATGGAATAGGGACTAAAATTGATAGCGAATGCGTTTCACGAACGGAAATCGAATATTGTTGATTATTGTGTACTCAATTGGCAGACAAATACGATTGAATAATGATCGCTATCCTTATTAATAAGAATCGGGATAGTACAGATTATTGTTTCTGAGCTTAATCTATTCCACCATCGCCAAGTTAACTTTCGGAACTCACTTTTCGGAGTTATGTGCATTTTCTACTGACGAAAAAGAAGTCGTTTCGAAAAGGAAAGTCTCAATAATGAATTAATTGTGACGTATACATTTTTTTTATGACTACTTACGCTTAATTTTTCGCATTTTTTTTTGTTCAATTTTAGTGATTCTTTTTTAGGGTTCCGTATCTAAGGCAACTCTATTGCTAAACCAACGCTGTCCGTCCGTCCGTCTGTCGGTGCCTCGGCGGGCTGTATATAAAATAAAAAATTATGGTGAATCCCCATACAAGAAACCTGATTTTTTCAGCGTGTTTTGTTCCAATCGCTGTTACGATGATACGGGACCCTTCCTGTACAAGTTCAAATCGCACTTGGCTGGTTATTTAATAGATACTGCAACATCAACTCAAGGTTACCACGCCTTGAAAATAATCCGAAGAAACAGTACATCAAACAAATCAATCCCATAAGTGAAAATTTGTAAGACCTTTTAATGAAGTAGGAAATGAGAAGATGATCTTCAAAAGAGGCTACCTACCTTAGACCAACTGATAAAAGTAAGTTTTGTATAAACAAAGATAGACAGCTGAAATAAGAACCCTTTCGCTTACAGATAAAAATAGGAAATGAAACCGTATATAGATAACATAAAGTGATTTAAAGGAAAATAAGACAAGTTAAATCAAGGTAATTTTATGTTTTGAATTCATTGTAATTTAAAACAACCTTGTAGCACTTACGATTCCGCTTTTGGCTTTTAGGTCACAGGTTTGATTTCCGGTACCTAGGATTTTGTGAATTTATAACTTGGAACCTGGTAATGACCCGTTTATACTAAACGGCAGATTTATCTTTGTTGTCACGTTTGCTTAAGCCACGTTAAATTCAAATTCAAAATTATTTATTTCATGTAGGCCAACTTGTAGCTCTTATGACACGTCGAGGTTCTACCACCGGTTCGGAATACAGATTCTACTGAGAAGAGCCGGCAAGAAACTCAGCATATTTACTCTTTTCATAACAAAATATTACAATAGTAATGTATAGCTACATAATATAATAGTTAAGTTGGAAATATTATTAGGGCCTCAGGATTAGTCTGGTGGGAGGCGATGAGCACGGTTAGGTAATTTCATACTCTACCGCTTAATCATAAAAACACGTGTTCGAGATTTTCTGTCATAAATAATGCCCTGCCCAAAGTTGCCCAAAGTTGGGAACCTGATGATATTGCACTCCGTGATAGAGCACGTAAAGATCTCTCTCGGCATGCTCTCTGTTGGACTATGAGATTGAGGGAGTAGAGAATGCACTTGTGTTTACGAATACAAGAGATTGGCCACTGTTACCGAAGTTCAGGACAACATTATTACTACCCGTTAAGGCTTGTCATGAAAAAGGGAAATATTCTGTGGCTTTGGTTAACCGCTAAATAACATAACTTAAAATTAACTTGATTTCAGTTTAAAATAATATCATAAAAATTCAGAAGCAAACGAGCAATAAATTGAATTTATAATTTCATTCACATAAATATCGACTGTTAATGATTTCGATCGGACCCTGATGAATCGTTTTAACCGCGAAAACTGATAATAATAAATATATCGGTGGATAACGAATACCACTTAAACGAAATGGAATTATTGTATACATTGATAAAACTATTATTTTCAATGCGATGATAATATAGGTAGACGAGGACTGTATATAAGGAAGTAAAAATAAAGCAACAAATTATTCATGTCCCACCAGTTAATTTAGTGGTAAGCCGAAAATTGCAGTTTGGAATTGGTTTTATTAACCAACCTTCTGCAGTTTTTTTTTTTTTTCAATGACAAGATAGCCCTTGACTGCAATCTTACCTGATGGTAAGTGACGATGCAGTCTGGATCATCATCAGATCGTGCCGGAACGCTAAATCGCTTGGCGGCACGTCTTTGACGGTAGGGTGGTAACTAGCCACGGCCAAAGCCTCCCACCAGACATAAGTTTAAGTGCAATGAACATGTAGTTCTACGCAAACTGCTCAGCCGGTCGACTTGGCGTCAACTGCACGATATTCACATGGTAAAGTGTAGTTTTCTGATGACTTGCAGTTCTAAATGTTAATCTTCAACCCTACCCTTTTATTGGTGAGAAAGGTATATTATATCATTTGGAATCAGCTCGTAGTCCCAGTATCGGTTTGATATTTAGGTATAGACATAGGTAAATAAAGAAAGTTTTTTATTCCAATAAAAGAAAAGCCATCGAGTTTTCAAGCTAATCTACCCCTAGTTTGGAAAGCCGTTCAAACCGAAAAGAACCAGCAAGAAACTCTGCTAATTATGATTGTGTAGTGGTCTCGATTTTTTTTATATCCGGTAGATATTGCCTACATAATTAGACACTGGGTAGACCAAGTCACGGTTTCTTAACGTCAAAGCAGACTCTTTTTCTTGTCTGTTTGTTATTATGCTGTTAGTGTTAATTTAAAACAAACCTCAATAGCTCAACGGTTAAAGGTGATGGCCTGAAAATTTAAAAGTCACAGGTTCGACTCCCACCAGTTGCGCTATTGTCGTACCCACTCCTAACACAAGTTTTCCGCTTATTTGGCGGGAAAGGAGAATATAAGTCAAGTTCAACTTGGCTAATATTCTTTAAAAAAGAATAAGAATTAAATAAAAAATAGTGTAAGAGATGAAATAAAATTTAAATCTAAAGTAAAAAAAACGCCTCTGCTTACAATCTTCATCATTCCCACAAGCCACTCCAAACAACACTAGCACAAATAAAGAGATCTTCATGGCAACAAAACTTGAGCGCGTGCGCCGCTCGCCGAGATAACTTACAGACTCACAGGAGCTACAGTATTAAATTAGCAAAGAGGGATAAAGACAGTATTTTATTGTCCTTACAAACTCTCTCTCACTATTCCCATGCTTTATTTACATATTTTAAGCGAGCAAACGTTCAGGCGGGTCACCTGATGTTAAGTGATTACCGCCGTCCATGAACATTTGTAGCACCTGAAGCACCAACAATGCGTTGCCGGCTTTCAAGGAATTTGTTGGTCCGCCCCTTGAATAACCCCATGTTGTAATTTAGTGGGAACACCGATGGGATGCTCGTTCTTCTTTATCAACCGATAGACATCCACTGCTGGACAAAGGTGTCTTACATGGACTTCCTCAGGCTTCGGTCTTGCGCCGCTTGAATCCAGCGGCTCCCTCGATGTCGTCGGTCCACCTAGTGGGGGGTCTGCTAACACTGCGCTTCCTGGTACGGGGTCGCCACTTTAGCACCTTGGGACCCCAACGCTCATCAGCTGTTCAAACTATTTGTTTATTGCCATTCGTTTACAACAAATCCAATTTCTATAAGCAGTTTTTTTGCCTGACTGCGATCTCACCTGATGGTAAGTGACGATGTAGTCTAAAATGGTAGCGGACTAACTTAGAAGTGGTATGGCAGTGTTTAAACTCATACCCCTAATCTGTTTCTACACGCCATCGTGCCGGAACGCTTAATCGCTTCGCGGCGTAGCGGTCTACGATACGGATCGAACCCGCGACCTCCCGATTAGAAGACCGCAGGTCTAAACACTAGACTATCAGTGCTTCAAGCAAACTTCCAATATTCTACAGAAATTATTCATTATAGTAACTTCAGTTGCAAGGAAAACCAAAATAATTACCTAAGCATCAGAAATTATCTGCTACGTAGACAAAACCACGATTAGCTATTTACGAAAGGGACATCGCTGTAATTGCAATACTGTGAATAGTCTACACTGTTACGGATTATAGCTTTTACATCTACGCAATAAGGTTGAGATTAGATTGAGTTTATCTATGTAGTCCTAGTCCCTTAATCCTTTATTGTTTGTGATGGATCCCGTCTCCAGTATCACCTGTACATCATGATTAATGACTTGTCCTATGTAGGAGGGGGTCCGTAATGAGGGAATGGGATGACTGATTAATTTATGCTATGGTCACATAGGGCTCGAAATAACTGTATTTTAATGAATAGGTAGGTAGGTACGTAATTTAAATTAAAAACAGTTTAATAGGTACGATTTTTCGGCAGCAGTTAGTGTGAAAATCGAACGTTTATGTCGAATCGATTCTATGAAAGTAACCTTTAATCACGTAAGAAATGATCTTCAAACGCATCAAAAGATATTCGAAAATTATAGCTAAGATCCATTTCTATCACTTCAGCTTTCAAACCGAAGAAACCGCATCAAAATTGGTTCATTCGTTAGGGAACTAAGAGGGAACAGTCAGACACAAATCCACACGTCAAACTTAAAACTTTTTATGTCAGGGGCTAAAAATATTTAATGACGACAAAGTTGAATATAATTTACTTTAAATTCTTATCGTCAACTGTGGACGCGATCTTATTCTATCAAAATGAGTAACGAAGGATAACAGTCATCTTTCAACCGGAGATACCTTCTATCATGGACTACTATCAAGTATAATATTATAGTATTATGAAGCGTCATTACACTAATACACTCTAGAAACGATTTCGATGTTGTGATATGAGGGCGAGCGCCAGCCAAATGTAGCAGCAAATTATTTTGTTTTCAGCGTTCCGTACCCAAAGGGTCCGTCTGTCTATCAGCGGGCAGCGGAGCGGTGTATCTCATGAACTTACTATAGGTAGGTAGGTATAGGTAGGTATAGGTAGGTTCTTGAAATTTTCACACAATTTGTATTCTATTTATTATTTGTTGTTATAACGGCAATAGAAATACACATTGTGTATTTCTATTGCCGTTATAACAACAAATAATAAAACAAATGTAAATTGGAAATTTAAAACACCACCGACATGTAAATTTAAAAAAAATATGAAATTCCCCTTTTTACTTATACTTATATGTAATCCGCCACACACACACACACACGCCGTCGTTTTTGTGTCGGGGGTTAAATATAAAGTTAAAACTTAAAGAGGCTCTCCATACAATAAACACCTATTTTTGCTCGTTCTTATGATCTCGTAATAATGATGTTAAATCTTGTGCTGTGGTACGGAATGTAATAAGTTATTACACTGTTTTGTGGGCAGCTGGACGCTAAGCCGATTGATTCCATGCAACTTTGTCATTAAGAAAATCACTAACTTAACCTAACGTAACCTCGACTTGGTAAACATGTTTTTACGCATTGTTTAAATTGGAGCAATGAGAAATCCAGTAATTCCTTGGGGATCATGTTTTATAAACGTACACTTATACACAAAGGATTTTGAACTTTGCGCAGGCGACACGAAGGCACGGATAACTTTTACTTTGTCACATAATATGAAAGCTAGATGCAGCTAGGTGCATATAATTTAAATGTGTGTTCGTGGGTTATGTCCTTCCATACAGGAGTTTAACCGTGTAGGTACTCAGGTAAGCTGTAAAAGCGGGTTGATGAGACATTTGCGAAAGCAACTAAAAATACTTGTTAAAAAGCGGAGTTTTACTTGAATGTTTGCCCGACCCACTTTATTAGCTACGCTTTATTTGTGGCCAGAAAGAAGGCGGGGAAATCATTCGAATTATATACATTGAAAATGTGTACCTAGTCATTTGCAAGCGCGTGGTTCTTGAGTTCCCAGCTCTAAAACATGGGCAGACTGCACAGTAATGTCAACGCAATCTAAATATATAAAAGGAAAAGGTGACTGACTGACTGATTGACTGACTGACTGATCTATCAACGCACAGCTCAAGCCACTGGACAGATCAGGTTGAAATTTATCACAGAGATAGCTATTATGACGTAAGCGTCGGCTAAGAAAGGATTTTTGAAAATTCAACCCCTAAGAGGATAAAATAGGGGTTTGAAAAATCGAACTTAACGTGAGCGAAGCCGCGGGTAATAGCTAGTTAAATGTAAAGTTACAAAACTAGCTTTCAAAGTTTAGTTTAGCGCCGCCGCTTACGAGTAACGCTAAAGTATAGCGTCTTTCAATAATAAAAAGAAAGAAGAAAGAAAGAAAAAACACCTGACTTTAAGATCTAGTTATGTTCAACTTAAAAAAATGTCGGATACTGAATGATGCCGGCCTACTCTACAGCAGGACTTTATTATTAATTTGTGTGTAACAGTGTGTAAAAACATATTTAATAAGTAGAGGTTATTAGACAGTAAATGAATTCCTGAATGACAAATTGCTTGAAACCAATCTGCTTTGCTTCAGTTTGAGTTTGATTACTTGCGCAAAATGTCCACAATTTAATGGCCACAGAGACTAAATGCGAAATTTTAACGCAGGCATGGTTTATTTACTACAAACTTTTTCAGCCAGGTGCGCCAGAATATTCCAAATTTTGATGACGTCACCTGCACCACTGTTTTGATATGTTACCGTAGAGTTGGGGAAACTAAATGTTGTTGTTGTTTCGTGCATTGTTTTATGTCGCACTTTTTCAACTTTATTGTGTTTTTGACTTAGATGAACGTGTAGTGGGATTTTTGGTTTTTGTTTTTGTTTGTTGGTTTATTTGAGCAAAATCCTGTGAACTGATTTTATTTTAACCTGTAATCCTAGTGGTATATGTTTCAGTACTCTTTCAGTTACCTATTTATTTTATATAGGCCAACTCGTGGCTCTTAACGACAAGTTAAGAGTCTACCACCGGTTCAGAAAGCAGATTCGGTTGAGGAGAGCCGAAAAAAAATTCGACAGTTGCTCTTTTAAAAACAAATAATAAATTACGTAGCTTATCTACCTTGTGGACAACTGAAGCAAAGCAGATTGCTCGCGTGAAACTTTGTCATTAAGAAATAATTACAATCACTGTATAATAACTTATACCTACTAAAGTTTAAATTAGTGTAATCCGCCAATTTTTTCAAAATCAAGTTATAGCCCCAAAAAAGTAATTTTTACACTTTATGCATAGGACAGGATGATTTTATTAGTTTATAATAAAAAGTTTCCTCATTAGTCATTGAAACTTAGAAATCACAACACCTCGTCAATTTGATATCCATTTGAACGTGTCACACTTCTAAAAAAAAAACGAACAATTTTTCTCCCTCGAAATAACCGTCAGATTGATTTATATATCTCAGTCCCTTCAGTGTTCAGGTGGACTGGGAAAAATATATTTTTCCTGAAAAAAAAAGCTTTTTTCCACCTCCGCCTCACAATCATCAATCTCCATGCCACCTCTTTAATACATTAATTGATTTTAGAAGTCTTTGCGTCTTGCGTCAACGATGTTTATATAATTACAAGCTTATATACAGTCATCTCAGTTTCAGATTGTCTCTGGGACAGATCTGCTCTCGAATAAGAAGGGTTCGTCTGGTGGGAGGCTTTGGCCGTGGCTAGTTACCACCTTACCGTCAAAGACGTGCCACCAAGCGATTTAGCGTTCCGGCACAACGGCGAGTAGAAACAGATTAAGGGTTACAAGTAGGGTTGCCAGACGTCCTGTATTTCCCGGGACATCCCGTATTTTAGGCATAGTTTAAAATGTCCCGGCGGGACTGACTCTGTCCCGTATTTGAACCGTACGTCGTTTTTCATTATGAAATCGATCTACGTATTCACACACGGAACATTCGTAAAACGTACTCGTCTCGCTACTAACTTGTACTCGCAGCCCGCATCGACCAATGACAGTGTTAGTGTCAGAATGACAATGTTAAAACTGACTCGATCTTCGGAAAAATATAAAAAATAATAAAAATGACACTAAATAATTTTGTTTTTTATTTGTCCCGGGTAAAAAACTGAAATCCCGTATTTTTTTGCCCATTTAACCATTTGTCCCTTATAGGCTGAAAAAAAATCTGGCCACCCTAGTTACAAGTTAGCCCGCTACCATCTTAGACTACATCTTACCATCAGGTGAAATCGCAGTCAAGGACTATCTTATCATCGAATAAAAAAAAGCTTTTCATAAATATTCAAACTCAATAGATTTTCAATACCACTCTTAATCAAAAGAGCTGTTGTTTTGATAAACATGACAAGTAAAATGACGTCATAAAGCATAATATTTTAGCGGTTCACGATCCAGTGCTCATGTTACAGAGTGGTTGACAAAGGATTCATTAAATATTGACAAATCGATCGCCTTTACAGCTCCGAGCGTGTATTAATAACGCCCACAGAGCTTGTATATGTCGGATAATGCATGCCTTTGTTCTTCAAAATTTAATGAAAATACTTTCTAAATATCTTTGACGACGTTAAATAAATTCTTTACAGATAAACAATATATATATTGAAACCTTTTGGTATAGGTCAAAGGCTACAGGTCACAGTTATTTTTTTAGGATTCCGTACACAAAGGGTAACCAACGGGACCCGATTGCTATGCCTTCGCTGTCAGCAAGCTGTATCTTAAGATCCGCATTAGGGAGATAGTTGATATTTTCAGAGAGTGTGTGTCATTATAGATATTGAACTCTCAGACATGCAGGTCCTCATTATGTTTTCCTTCAGCGTTGAAGCAAGTGATATTTAAGCAAATAAATACACAAAACTTGCGCAAGCTCTCACAAAACTTAAAAATAGCTCGATTGTCTTTGCTTCCTCGTTCCTAATACGCGCTGCAAAAATTTTAAATGCCCTTCCGGCTTCCTTTTTTACATCTATCTTTATAATGTCGGTGTCTTTAAATCAAAATTGAATTTGCATCTTCTAGGCAAGCGCGCACCATCTTAGGCTGCATCTTCAGTTACAATCAGGTGAGATCGCAGTCAAGTGCTAGTCTATTTAAAAAAAAAATTTGTGTCTCCGAGCTTGGAACTTTTACATTTATAATATTAATAGGATTAATTGCTTTACACATGACTTCGAAGAGTCAGAGATGCGAGCCTGGAATCGAATTCCGGACCCCTGAAAAGGAGGCCGAAGTCTAAAACCACTGGACAATCACTGCTCTCCAAATTAAATTATTACTGATTTACCTACCCACGGTAAATAGAAAATGGGTCAAACTGCACTACGCACTCAAAATTGTGAAGAGAACAATCGTTAAAAAACCAAAAAGAATGAACTCTCCACATTAAAACTCAACAATAGCATGGGAACAATACAATAAACAGGAAAATAGGAACTCATGCTAAAAAATATATGGAATAGTGATAAAATATTTGAAATATTGTTTTTTTTTGTTTTTGGTTCAGTTTCAATTCATGCTATATTCAAATGCCGAAAAGTTTTATACTATTCGGTACACATTTATATAGATTTAAGTCTATAAAAATTAAGTGGCTATCCTTGACTTACTTTCTGTCTGCCCGTCTTAACATGTATTGGATTGTATGTAGGTATGCATTTCTGAAACTTCATTGTGTAAATACTGTATACATAGCATAGTTTTGTTACCTTTTGTAAAAAAATTTGAAGAGTTCCCTCGATTTCTTCAGGATCCCATCATCAGATCCTAACCTGATGACATGGGACCACCTGGAAAGTATACCCTTTCAAACAAAAAAGAATTTTCCAAGTCGATCCCGGCATCTTCGAGTAATCGGGGAACATAAAAAAAAGATTCTGACGAATTGAGAACCTCCTCCTTTTTTAGAAGTCGGTTAAAAAGTCATCGCCACGACATACACTAGTGGTTCGCCCCGAACTGAGACCTCGCGATATCCCATAATTCCCAAAAGTTTTAATTATATATTGTAATAATTAACTTTTAACATTAGACGCAATAAAAAAAATAATAGTTGACATAAAACTGTTTTACTGACACAGCGCCATCTATTAGCATTAGTGAAGCTATTAGCTTCACAATAATGCTAATAGATGGCGCATTAAAATTAAATAATTTCGTTTCTTTATAACATTTATCTAATTTTAGTATTTGTTGTTCAAGTACAGGATATAACTGAATTTTCAACCAAGTTTCACGTTCTAATATTCAGTAATTCAGAAGTTATAGGGCTCTGACAGACATTTGGACGTACACACTTCTCTGTCTAGTAGGCAAGCGCCCTAGTTGACTTAGAGAACTCGCTTCGCTCGTTCAATTATGTGACCCGGTATCAACGCTGGGTCATAAAATTTGAAGAACGCCTACAGTTTTATTCAAACACCTACAGTTTTTCACCCAACCAGCGGATCTTGAAGTACGTAAAAAGTACGTAAAGAGCTTGGAATCTCTCCAAAGCGTAATCTTTTCACGGTATCCGCACAGGTTACGTCCAAAAATGGAGAAATCTTTTTCTGATGATAAAATATGCATCCGATTTATCTGCTGTACTTTGAAATAAAATACACGCTCTGCTTCGTGTTTTAGTCACAGAGCTAGTGGCACAATAAGACAAAGCACTTGATAAGAGCACTTAAAATTCTACCATTGCTATCACCAACCCATACTTTAATACTCAGTGGTTCGGTTCTCTAAAGATGATTGCGTCAGTGTAGCGATGCAACCTCTGATTGGCTGATACCCTCCCGCTAAAAGTTAAAATGCATTGATGCAGCAAGAACACCATAAATTCAGCCAATCAGAAGCCATTGCGATAGTTACACTGATGCAATCATTTTTATATAATCGATACACAGATTATAAAAGTGTAAGTGTGTCTGCCTTTAAGTAAGTAGTAAGTTTTAGTGTAAGTATGTTTGCATTATATAGAATCGGACGTATTATGCGGTTAGTAAAAGGCATCTACAGGAAATTTTAACAGTTTAAATCATAAGCATCAGCTTTTCCATTGACTTTTACTAGCAGAAAATCAATGGAACCTTGTAAAATCATCATAATTGAGACTGATGTAACAATTGATAGGGCTTTTTTACACTCAACCATTCTAAAATGACACATGACTGTTCCATTAACCATTGATGTATACAATCCTTAAAGTTTAATTTACATTCAAGTTTAATGAAATACGTACAAAAGTAGAAATTTTCAGTTTTTTCAAGTACCTACCCAAAATTTCTCACCAGCTTTTGAACTATTTCGCAATGGTTTAAATATGTCTTGATGAAAAGAGCGTACTATGACGGTCTTGTTTTATGTTTTTGTTGCTTTAAATCTCTTTTTACTAGCATTTTGTATACGGATGAAGTAAGCATTCCAAATGTTTTATTTGGAAAATCTCAACCTGAAACTTTTTTATTCATTAATAGCAGGGGTTAAGAGTTACGATATAATGGTTTCGTTCTATTTTAGGAAAGCTTTGCTCGAATCTATAGGTACAGATAAATAAAAATTGTCTGATAATATGAGATTCCGAATGTCTCTAATCCTAATGGATAAGACTTATTTTATTTTTTTCTTTTCTTTTTTTTATTCGATAACAAGATAGTCCTTAACTGCGATCTCACCTGATGGTAAGTAACGATGCAGTCTAAGATGGTAGCGAGCTAACTTGGAAGGGGTATGGCAGTATACAATCAACCTATACCCCTAATCGGTTTCTACACGCCATCATGCCGGAACGCTAAATCGCTTGGCGGCACGTCTTTGACGCTAGGGTGGTAACTAACCACGGCCAAAACCTCCCACCAGACCAGACTAGAGACAAATCAGAAATTATAATTTACCAAATTGCCCCCGTCAATCGAACCCGACACCTCTCAGTCATAAGACCACAGCGCTCACCGCTGCGCCAGGGAGGTCGTTGAAACTACTTACTACTTTGGTGAAATCGGCCTTTTTAATAGGCTTATTTGGAAGAAACGTTAATCAGTCTTTATAGGCATTTGCACACACAGTTGTGCACTCTAATATCTACCGCCAAGTTGGCTTAGCTAAGAGTATATTAAGTTTTCATACGAGAACCTATTTAGAAGCTCATTTAAGCTGCTCTTTATGCCATACAAACTTCTTTAAGCTATACAAACACTGCTCGAATATGCAAATACTGGAACATCGCTTAGAGCCCATAAACCGATTAGGGAGCAAACACACTCAGCTTAGCGGGATAAAACTTATAAAAACCGTGTTCTAGATATCCGAGATCGAGCGAACCGTGAGTTTGATAAAGATAAATGACTTGAGTGTATAATGCAATGAAAACGTACGAGTACAAATTAGAATGCGTAAAAACGTGGATTTTTGAACGAGCGAAGCGAGGTCTCCAAATCTTCTTCGTATGTAAAAACGCAGGCCTTAAATTAAAAATAACATAAGTAAAAAGTTAAAAAAACTTTGTCACCTAACTAGCTCAAAAAGGGCGCCTTTGTTGTCTAAAACTAGTGAGCAAAAACGACTTTTGCTCACTGGTTTTGGTGACACAGTGAGATGAAAAGTGGATGTATCACACGATAGCAAAGTTTTTATTTCTTGTGCCTTTGAATCGTCGCAACGCAAAATGTTCAATACGCAGAAAATATCGCTTTCACACATATCTAAGTTTGTGAGATAACTTGGAAATTGAATTTTTTGTAGAGAGCAAAGTCTATTTATTTTTTGCAAATAAAATACTTCAAAAATTGACAATTAACAAAGTTGTCATTTGCGACCTCTACAATTCAAAGTAGATAAACTTATAGGATAGGAGGTTGGAGGAGTATTTAGTTCCGGAAGAATTATGAAAGTTATGGTCATGTATTTGTATTGCTTAAGGCTTTCAGAAAACTTTAGCAGAGGATCGAAGAGGATTGATGCGTAGTCTGCGTTAAAACAGGTAGTTTTGTTTTAGTTTAGCTGCTTTTCAACTGTAGCTAAATCGTAGCAAATCAGCTGAAGTTTAGTGGCGATGTGCGAAATAACTCAGAGCTAAATAAATGACCGCTTTTTGTCTAAACCCGATTTAATCTGACATCGGCTAGATTTTAGACGGTGAGAAGTGTTCGATACGCCCACTTTTTGTGGGATGTCTACGATTAAATAATAAATGTTCTATTCTATTACTTACTAATTCTAACTAATATCAGTTGTATGCTACAGACGTAACAGTTAAGACCAACAAAGAGCCGCGCCAACGTGCAGAGTCTATTAATAATAATCATTATGATAAAAAACCATTTTTTATTTTGAATATGTTACAGTTGTTTGAATTTGATACAGTAATAACAAAATTGAATTCAAATTGAACTCAAAATTATTTATTTTACTAGCGGACGCCCGCGACTTCGTCCGCGTCAATTTCTATTATTATGATCGCGATTAAGAAGTTTTTAAAAGATTTTAAATATGGATAATTTTCCCCGTTTTTGCGACATTTTTCACCGATGCTTCGCTTTTTGTTTGACTGATGTAATGACGTGGAAACTGATGCATTTTATCTCGCGTGCCGAAACTAATACAAAAGAAACGCGAGTTTCGGAACGCGACATTAAACTCCTCCAACTATGTATTCTGTGCTCCAACGCACACACGCACATTGTTTTGATAGATATGATCTTTGACGTTAGGAACACACCTACATTGCTTAGACAACAGTGAGTGCTTGTAATTTAATATGAACTTTATACCATAGCAATAAAGCTCAAATTGACTACGTTTTAGTTTCAAATCATTTGTATGGGAAAAAGAAAAGGGCTATTTTTAGGGTTTTTCAAGCAATAATTCTAATTTTTCTCGCCGTAAAAACCATCCTTGAACTTCAACGAACATTTTAAAAAAAGATTTGGCCAAATTGGTCCAGGCGTTGTTGAGTTATGCGCTTACCAACACATTTTGCGATTCATTTTTATATTATAGATGTAGGCTAACCTGTGATTCCCATATATTGTCCATATAACAAAAAGGTATACTTACTGTATTGATTTATGATAGGCAGTCGCTAGGAGCGTAGCGTCTATGTATCTATGACTCTATGTAGCATCTACCTATCTGTAAATCTATGATTTGGGTACTGTATATAATATAAGCTTTTCTTGCCGGCTCTTCTCAACAAAATATGCTTATCAGAGACACAGGCTGAATTAGGAAATAAATAATATTAAATTTTTATAAGTTTAATAAATTAATCTATTGAAAAATCAACCAACAATTTTCGGTTAAGTACATATGTTTAGGTAGAGGTATATTTCTTAAGGTAAAAGCGTAGAAATTTTAAATGTCTATGCTTTTCTCGTACAATTCACACATACACATAATTATACAGACGCAGACATAGGCTCGCCTTTTTCGGCTCGCGAAAGAAAAGTTCTGAGCGAGCGAACGCGTTTCATATCGCACTCGTCTTTTATCTTTATTTTACTTTTTTTATCTTTTTGAGCTCTTTCGACTGTGAGTTTACTTTGACGTTATTTCAGGCGTACCGAAGCAAATGAATAATATTCTTAGGGTAATATCACACTGAACGGAATTGCACTGAAGTGGAACAGCGCAGCATGACGTAGTTTCGTTTAGGAGACCGCACCGCACAGTAATTTACAACATAAAGCTGTAAATTTTCGGCTTTTTTATAGCAAAATAGGGTTGTGCTTGACGTCAATAATACCTGATGGAAACCAAGATAACGTCTAGGTTAGGCTTGCTTTGACGATGCCTAATCGATCTTTCCTTGAAAATAGATACGTTAGCGTTAGCAAAAAGGATGTTAGCGATGAGTCCAGTGTTAATCATAGATTTATTATAGATTTTATCAAAAACTAGCTGATGTCCCGACCTCGTTCGCGAGGATTTAAAATCCGAGAACTCTTTGATTTTCCGGTATAAAAAGTAGTCTATGTCACTCTCCAGGTACTCAAGTATATCCATGCAAGAAATTACGTCGATAGGTAGCTCTGTTGCAGCGGGATTGAAGGACAAACCAACAAATCAACAAAATTCAAAAAATTCAAATTCAAAATTCAAAATTTATTTATTTCATATAGGCTAACTTGTAGCTCTTATGATAAGTCACAAATCTACCACCGGTTCGGAATGCAGATTCTGCTGAGAAGAGCCGGCAAGAAACTCAGCATTTGCTCTTTTCAAAAAAAAAAAAATTTCTTTTTTACAAAGCTATGCTATGACGTATACAGTGCTTCCACAATAAAGCTTCAAAAATGCAAAAATGCATACGTAGGTACACCTATCCAACGCAATGTCAAAACGGGCAGTCAAAGCAGACCCATTCCCGTTGGTGGCACCCGTTCACGAGCATGACGCATGATCCAGCCATTGCTTCGCTCAACCATATTTGAGCCAAACCTCATAACCAAACAAACACACTTTCGCATTTATATATTTCGCAATATTAGTAAGGATTGCTGTTCTCGACGTCATGTACTGTAGGCTCAGTGTGCCTCTTACCATAAACTCGGTCAAACACAAACTTACATCATATTTACTGCAGTTGCACATTGCATTATATTAATATACTTATTCTTATTCTCTTGGAATTACGCGGTGTACACTCGTTATGGACAGTTGTATCATTTCCACCACCACCCTTCACCACAGTCACTTACTCAGCACGATCAATGGATATGCTCTATTGCAACTAAGCCACACGTATGCGCATCTCCAGAAATGAAATAGGCAGAGTTTTCTCCATTAATAAATTCATCAAGTTGTAGGTCAATTCCCCGAGATGTATTACAGCATGCACATTGAGCATTAGCATACGTACGGGTCCTAACTCCTAAGTTATAATCTTGTCTTGAGCCTCCGAGCCATTATTGAATTTGGAAAGAGGCCAACCCTCTGATTCGTGAGCCAACTGTGTCGGCCAGATTTACGCGTCTCCACGTCGTAATAGCCCAGCGAGAAGCCAGTTAACTTCATTTAAACGTCTGATCCGTGTAATACTGATTCTTATCGTTCAATCCAGCATTGTGATCTTAAGAAACGTGTGCCAATTTTTGTGGAAATTTGAGTTACTTAGGTCTATTTTGACGATATTCCGTGAATAGTGGTGGGTGGTGTTCCTTTATATGCCACTTTCAATATCGTTGCAACTTTTAACCAAAGAATAATTTTCACGTTTTGGCAGATCTTCAACATAAAAATTCCTCGACTTAATGTTGCTCAGCGATGTTGAAATCTATACCAAGTGAGAGTTCCCGGGAATTTTTTTGGGCTTCTTTGAGGTTTTACCAACACACGCAGTCCTTTAGGTCCTCTTCCTTTCTCAGCCATCCGATTTTCAACAACATCTTGAGATCATCGATCCATTGAACTGAAGGCAACGCTTCGCTTACAAATGCAGGGTCTCAATTCTAGAACAATTTATGATTTTTTTATTGGCTGGGGTCAGTTATAGTGGGCTTCAGCTATAGGCTAGTACAACTGTATCCACTACTGGCGAAGTCACGCCTTTTTGTATACGTTCCGGTACGATGCCACATAGAAATGTTTTGAATAGATTTTATATAAGGCATTTCCTAACTTCCAGTGAAGCATGCTTCCATCTTGAATTGCATCATCACATTAACTCTTAAAATTATAAGTTAAAATTTCTGATTGTTTTTGTTTTATTGTACTGTGTGTGCAGTAAAGGATTAAATTTTCATTACTTACAATCATCACTTACCATTAGATGGGGTTGTATTCAAAGACTAATATTATGTGGTAAAATAAATCAATTTCTGCTGTGTAGTTCTAGACTCATTAAGCTCACAAAGTACAAGTTACATTTGCTTGAAAAGTTCAATACAAGTTTGAACTTTATAAGGATCGAAAAATAACTTATAAAGATCAAGATACATAAAGAATAGTATCGGAAAAAGAAAATTAATGGAACAATCATTTACTAAAGTGATCCAAATAGAAAATAGAATAGAACTATCCTCAAATCGTACCTTTGCACAAACCATTAAAAGTATAAGAAAAACAAATTGTATTAAAACCAAAACGGTAACATCACTCGGCCGGATCCCCTATCCCCAAGATGACTCCG
Organism: Hipparchia semele; assembly: GCA_933228805.2. Lineage (NCBI taxonomy): Eukaryota > Metazoa > Arthropoda > Insecta > Lepidoptera > Nymphalidae > Hipparchia > Hipparchia semele. The sequence continues at coordinate 15,114,813 of OW121711.1, read as the reverse complement.
CGAATTTCGTAGATTTGTTTCAGAGGGCGGCGATTTCGCAATGCTTTCGGTTGTAGTTCAAGAGATTTAAAACATAGAGCAGCCTTTACAAACATTGTCGCAAGCGATTGATTTATTGTCACGTGTTACATATCACGCCAAATATAAAGTTATTCTTCGACTGAAATTATAAAACGAATGACTTCATTTTTGTGAATTTTAACACACTGTAAATTAGTAGCCATGTTTGGAGTATCTTTTCGTAATCAGAAAATTAATAAATCCGTAGGAGGACTAAAGTAAATAACATAGCTCAGTAAGTCGCAAATAATGTTGGGGTCTCAAGCCCCTCAAACAACGAATCCACATTGGAAAAAGTAGCTTTAAGCTTTCACGTTGAAAGTTCCCCCTTTAAGTGGAGCGAAGATTTGAAATCACTGGAAGCAGATCTCCTGACAAATAACTTGTATCTAGAGGCTAGTTTATTTGACTATGAATGTCGTAGTTTGAAGTTCCAGGTTGAGCTAAAAAGTTTTTTGGTTTTCCTGATAAAAATTATTAGTAGCAAACCGGAATTAAAACATTGTACCTTGGACAGCACGGCCCTAACTTGCATTTAATCTTTGTCCGGTAGTGTCAGATAGTTTTGTCATCTGACTAAGAAAAAATAGGGCCAGTAAATCACTTGTGCATATTTCGTGCGTAGTTAGCTGGACTCAAAGCTGAAACTCGGTATAATATTATGCTTGTCGAGTCTTGACCTATCTATTACAAATATAATGCTTAAATATCTACGGTTTCGTTTGAAAAATTACCTCTGCGGTATTGAAACACTGCAATCAATCATTTTAGGACCCACGTTGAAACTGTCTACTTGGATTTTAAATACGAAAGAGTGACGTGGCAGTTAGCTGTTATTTTAATCTAAGTTTTCATTATTTACTTTGTTTATTTAATGAAATAATTCTAACAATAACTTTGAACTTTTTTACAGAAGGAAACACAAGGTAGATAATGTCTGCGCGAGACGGGTTTAATTTGACGTCTCGCTATATCCTGTCATTAGTCATGACCACGATCCTGAAAAGTCAGTTCAAACCTACGTTCAAACAGAGAACCGCTGCTGTGCTTAATAAATAATTTGCCTTTTTTGTTTAGCGCACAATACAATAATTCCATAGATTAGTGTGATAAATAGCGTTAGTTATCTGTTTGGCCACACGACGGCTCTCTTTTTTTTTAACAAACTCTAACTGGGCTTATTTATTTATTTGGGTTAATAAACAACGTCACAATTCGTCTTAATGTTTATACACAATTATTATTAATTGTGGTGTCAACGACGCAAACCCCAAATTACACTAGATAAGTAACTGGGTTGAATTACCTATGTATATATATCGAATGCAATACATAGTGTGTTTGTTTGAATGGTCAACATATCGACGTGATTTTTCGCATGGGTACAGTCGAGAACCTGTAGAATGACAATATTATATCCGTCTACTCTTTTATATGCTGGAAAAACAAAGAGTTCCCGCGGCATTTTTAAAAAACTGACCCCACGTGGATGACGTCACGTGTAAAAGCTGCTATAAAAAAGTCTATCAAGTTATTTCCTGGCAACATAGCAACAACTCAACGCTAACTGAATTAATAGCTATAAATTCCACTCGGCGGTCCGGCGTCGCGGTTACATCGTTTTAATGCTTGTACAGGTATTATTTAGTACAGTGGCTCTTAATGCAATTTAGTGAACCATGTTTTACGCTTGTTCCATCACTTGTGTTATAATTGGACTGTTATACTACAGTGGTAAATAATAAAATAATGTGCTCCCGACTGAATCCGGCTAGGTGGCCAATCTCCACTGAGGTTAGCCATCTGCGCGGGAGATATTATGGGTCACGAGTGTGTGGGTTAACACAGGTGCACTTTCTATTCCCTCACTCTCATAATGCAATGGGACGGAAATCCAACACAACCGGAGAGAGATTAGATGAGAGCTTGCGTGCTCTCCGAGGCACGGGGTTGACTCACCGCCAACTTCTATACTCCGAGCTAGTTCTGAGAATTTCTTGACAGAAAAACACAATACATTTTTTGACCCGACCCAGGAATTGAACCCGGGACTTCGTAGTCCGTAGTTGAACTTGCTAACCACTACATCAATGAGGCAGATAAGTAGATACAACATCGTTTCTCCAAATCTAATTCTGTATTAGTTACATTTTACAGAGATGAATCCCTAGATCTTCCTATATTATGTAGATGGTCGTCTCCGTAGTCTGATGACTGGGAGCTGATGGATTCAAGTGGCACAAGAACGTGTTCTGTGACAATTCTTACAAGAGACCTACGCCCACCTGTGGACATTCAACGTTACATTCAACATAATATTCTTAAAGACTGTTATTGTCCTCAAGGCACGTTTTTTCAAGGTCTTTTCAACCTTAAGAAAAGTATTCGCTCTACATTTTCCTAAAAGTTAATCACAAAACTAGGAACAATATTTATCGAGTTATAAACCCGCATTGCTTCAGTTAAGTGGGAGTAAACAGACCATGAAGCAACCAAGAACTCCTTCAAATAGGGCCTTACTGAAGCAAATTAGCATACATAATGCTTTTACATGTCTATAAAGAAACTGTATCAAACATTGCGTAAAGGATTTTATGAGTTGAACGAATTTCTTTGACCCTTATAAGCTTATATGAGTGAAAGATGTTTTATACTATTACTAGCTTTTGTCCGCAACTACATCCGCTTTGGTTTGTTTTAAAAATCTTTCGGGGATCCTCTCTTTTCGTTTTTTTCAGGTGATATCGATAAGGTTTTATAAAAGACAAATAGGAGTAGAGGTATAAGTAAAATGCCGTACGTCTTCAAAGTGCGCCTCCCAAGTAGCACACGAAGGCTGCTTAGCAGCTGAATAACGAATTCCCGTCACGCTTAAAGCTGTATAAAAAAGCTGCATAAGGGCTGTATACGGCCGTATACAGCTCTTATACCTCTTAAATGGGCACAAATTATACAGCCTTAAGTTGAGTAAAAGATTACAAGTTACTCTTTATTCAGCAAATATGTCACGTGACGTAACAGTGAAGTAGCAAACCATAGATAATACAAATCTAGCAAATTAATATACTTCGTGGAGTGAATTGAATTTGATTGAATACGTGTGGTTATATATTCAAAGTTAAGTGCATTGTTTTCATATTTATAAAAGAAAAATGATTGGGAATGTAATTTTACTGACATTATACATATATATTACCTAAGAAAATTTTAGTGCGCCACGAAAATATTCGGTTTTTAATTAGTTTCGTGATATAAATAAGCCGCGATGAAAACTTGAGTAAACAATTTTTAGTGCTTTGAAAAGAATTATAAGATAAAAAGTTGTTATTATGATATCGAGAAGTAAAAACTAATGCAATCCATTCCTAATTCATACACAAAACATCATAAAAGTTAAAAATGAATCAGTATATTTATATAGGTTATGAGGTTATACAATAAAATGGTGGATTCATGTTAAGCTGTAATGTGGGTCACATATCATCCATTATATAGCTATTAACTTCATAATAGTTCACACGTGCCCCCTTAATAAGTCAGTGTAATAAGAGTTCACAAATACCTCTTATACAGCATTTGGCGTAATTTTATCCACTAAACAGCCCTTATTCAGCCTAAGCTGTTTAAATATCACTGACAGCTATTATGCAGCTGTAGGATCACCAGTGTACTCTTAAAAGAGTCTTAATACGCATAGAGTTTCAAATAGGTCTAAAAGTGAGTATTTATACAGCTATCTGTGCTACTTGGGCTGCTACCATCTTAGGCTGTATCGTCACTTACCATTAGGTGAGATCGCAGGCAAGGACTAAGGTCAAATAAACGTCAGATGGACGTCAAGCAGAACTCAAGCAGACGACAGATAGATGACAAACAAAGTCAGACAGACTACAGACAGGAGTTAGATAGAGGTCAGACATACGACGGACAGACGACAGACAGACGACAGAAACGTAACAGACAGACGATAGACAGACGTCAGGCAGACGACAGAAAGGCAATAAACAAACGACAGACTGACATGACTACTACTTAACTACCTGTGTCATTAGGCTGAGATGGCTTGGTGCGAATGTCACGTCCTACATTACTGTTAATACATTTTTTTTAATTTGCTAAAAATGTTTTAATGTTATCGTGTACGGTGCAAATAAAAGGCTTACTTATACATTTATTAAGAGCGCTGTTTTACGCACATTTTGTTCAAACCTTGAGGCCTACGAGCGTAAATGAGACACAAAGGGGGTATAAAATATTCGAATTATACGAGTAAAAGCCAATTTACCTGCGTCCTCTTTTATGTTATTACCCCTGTGTTACTTGTAGTATATTACTCCACGCCTCGATTTGTTCATTAAACCTGGCCACGGATTTTCGCTCTGAGCGGTAGCTAAGCGAAGCCTTTAGCACATATTCGCCTAAAGCTGCAGCGGATTCAAGGGATAGTACGTACATGATCAAATAAAGTGCATTAGAAGTTAGAACAGGCAGTTAAATTATGCACACAACATCGACGACAATACTATTTATTGTGATTTTTTAAAGAGTACATAGTATATTTTTTCCTTTCATTTTTCATTTTCAGTACCTAACCGCTGAACTTTTTGTCGGTTCTTCTCGGTTGGAACCGAATTCAGAACCAGAGGTGGACACAGAGGTCACTTGACTATTCAAAATCACTTTTTAAAACTTTATTTGAACAAAAAACTTTTCTTTGCTATTCTATTCTATGATTTTGTTTGATAAAATAAACTTGATAAACTAGCGGAACTGACCCTTCAAATGCAGACATCAATTTTTTTAAATAATCTGCATCTAATATGTCTGGTCGTTCCGCTGCTATGGTTTTGTAACCGCAATTAAACCTTTCATTAATTAGTCCCCATGGATGTGTTTAATCGCTAATTTCTATTCTAAATTATCTTTATGAATGACATTGAATTACTTTTAACGTTAACTTGATAGAATAGAATAGAAATATACAAGTGCTTTTGAATCGTCGATGAATCCTACCACAAGACTACACTACCGCAAGTTGGGGAGGTAAGTGGTGCTTAGCTTGTAACTGCATGTTTGACCATACAGATTTTCTCTGTTGGCGGATTATAACAAAATAATTCTAACCTTTTCTTGCTTATCTTGAACTTCCGCAAAGTAACGCCTGATTCTAACCAAAAACTTGAGAAGTTTCACTGGGGGACTCAGTTCAGTATCTGCTTATTATTTTATTAGCCACGCGCAGTATCGCCCGCCCGTCGCCCGTCGACCGACGCTCGTCGCTCGTCGCTCGTCGCTCGTCGCTCGTCGCTCGTCGCTCGTCGCCATCGCCCGCTGGGGTGCTCACCGCACCGACAAAATTCGTGGACAGGCGTCTGGTCTCACGAATCGTAAAATCTTGCCAAGTTTATTGTCAACAGCTCCACAGTTCAACAGCGGGTGTAAACTGAATCTTGTTACCTTTTACTAGTCCCATGTTTAACTTTAAACTCGCTTTTACTGTTGAGCTTTAGTGAGAATTTATTTCGAATTTACTGTATGTTGCACAGCATTAGGTATCTACCTCCTTCTCTGTCACATTGCTGATGTGGCTTCTTTGAGAACATTATGGAGAATTTTCAGTATATTTTCCTTCCCCGTTAGAGCAATGAATATTAATTAGTAGCTTTATACAAGCTTAAAATACACAACTTCACAAAAATCAGACATGCGTGCCTGGGATCGAACCCCCGACCCCCTGAAATGGAGGTCGAAGTTTTTCGACCATCAGTATATCTAAAAAATATATAAAAATAGAAGTTGACTGACTGACTGAAAATTGACTGACTGACTGATCTATCAACGCACAGTTCAAATCACTGAAGGGATCGGGCTGAAATTTTGGCAAACAGATAGATTATGACGTAGGCATCCGGTAAGAAAGCATTTTTGAAAATTCAACCCCTAAGAAGGTAAAATAAGGGTTGAAAAGTCGACTCAACGTGAGGAAAACCACGGGCAAGAGATAGTAGATAGATAAAATCAAAAGTAGTAGACAAATAAAACAACCAGGTGATATCGTACGCTAATAAGAGAGAAATTTCAAATTGCAGGAAAAACTCGCATAGAACTATTAATTGCTAAAGTTAGCACTGAACAATTTGTTCATAAAACAGCATTAACGCCGATCAGCACTTTTATCCTCTCAATATTTGCCGGATTAAAATGTAGGACAAGTCGATATGAGGCTTCCTCGAACTATTTAACTATATGACTTTATTAAGGTTCCGTGTAGTTTAATTACATAACTATGTAGGCGTGATTAATTTAAACAACCATTCCAAATTAAACTATGGAAACCCTTAGATTCAAAAATTTTATTTCCTAACTGGGAAATATTTTCAGAATCTAAGGGTTAAGTTGAAAAATTCTAACGAAACGAACATTACTAAAAAAAAATATTTTTCTTAAGCATTCAAATATTATCACTTGCTTTAACTATGAAGAAGAACATCATAAAGGCCAGGTTTACTTTAAATCTAATTAAAATTCGCGGAATAAATATAATGTAAGTTCCTGAAATGCCGGCAACGCATCGGTGGTGCCTCTGGTACTACAAGTGTTCATGGGCGGCGGTAAGCACTTTACATCAGGTGACCCGCCAGCTCGTTGGCCCGCTATTCATATTAAAAAAAAATATGTAAGCGAGTCTTACAAATATAAAAGACTAGCTGATTGCCGCGACTTCGATCGCGTGCATCCGCTAGTCTTCTTTCCGCGATAAAGAGCCTGTGTGTTATTCCAGACTATAATCTATCTCTGTGCCAAATTTCAGCCAAATCGGTTCAGTCGTTGTGACGCGATTGAGTAACAATCATCCATTCATCCATCTATCCATCCATCCAAACTTTCGCATTTATAATATTAGTAGGATTGAAATGCACAGCTTAAGTTTTAACCCTTGCCAGACTCAGATTTGAGGCTACAGTATAATTTAATAGTTTCACTCCGACACAAAACGAATAAAACCCAAATTAGTTTAAAGAACTGTATCTAGAGATCTCAGCAAATTGCATTTCGGAACGACGAAACGAATTAGCCCGGGATAAGAGCGGACGTCCACCAAAAAAGGAGACGCAAGTTAAAAGTATTAATTACAACCTCCAGTGTGTTTGTTTGTTGGTTTGTCCGTCAATAACGCTGCAACAGAGCTACGGATCGACGTAGTTTTTTTGAATGGGTATAGTTGGGGACCTGGGAAGTTTTAAGCTATTGCATAGCTTCTATCGCGGACCTTGAGCGTGGAGACCGAATCCAGAAATTCTGTAACGAAAATAACCTGACACGGGACTCCTCTACGGTGAGCCGCTAGATGGCGTTGATAAAAAATGCTATGCAATAGCTTTACCGCGGCAGTCCCCGAGTGCCACACGTCTTTTTTTTTCTTCTATTTATAGCGGAAAACGGCCAGAAACCTCCGCTTTAAGCCTCGCATAACCTCAAAAACATCTACTTCGCTCGCATTCATCACCTATCAGGATAGATACCATAGAGAATGATCTGAAGGGAGGCACTATTGTGCACATCGTCGAAAACGGTTCCCTTCCGGTGATCGTGTTTCCTGTCCTAGCTTTCCAGTGGGGTTAGTACAAGATTTATTTCGATCGTATTCGTATTCGATGACATTAGCGTCAAAGTAAAATGAACCATAACACTATTGAATTAGAGCTCAATTTCAATTGCATACATTCTTATATATTTACGTATACGGATACGGATACACTCCAAATTAAAATCGGTTGTACTAAACTTGTTACTTTAACTTGATACAGCGAAGGTTCATTTTACTTTGACGCTAACGTCATCGAATACGAATACGATCAATCGAATTAAATCTTATACTAACCCCACAGTAAGCGTGATTGTCATCAAGCGCATGCCTATCTTCCATATAAAAGTTCCTTCTCTGAACCTTTTTAACCTTAGTGTGGGTTTGAATATCTTTGTTTATATGTAGATGTCGAGCATTGGAACACAATACCAAGCCAGTCTGCCCTCTCCCTTAGAAACATTATTTTCTCTACCCAAATTAAAAATACTTTAAGGAAATACTTTAAGGTAGATAAACTTTTAATTTTATTGGTGAAGCCTGTAAAATGTGTAATAGTATAAATTTTCAGTTTCAATTTTCAGTTAGACGTGTGTCTATACAAACTTCACGCACAACTTAATTGATCTATATCTATATATATAAAATTCAAAGTCCTGACTGACTGACTGAGATATCAACGCACAGCCTAAACTACTGAAGTTAGGAACTTGAAATTTTTACAGTTGGTTCCTTTTATGACGTAGGCGCACACTAAGGAAGGATTTTTGAAAATTCAACCGCTAAGGTGGTCAAATAGGGGTTTGAAAAATCGAACTTAACGTGAGCAAAGCCGTGAGCAAAAGCTAGTTTCTATAATAAAAATTAAGGAAGACCTCGTTTGCGTATTGCTATGGTAAAACTAAATCTACTTCTAAGTGGATTTCATATGTGGTTGTTTATATTCAAGGCGTTGATAGTCTACGTGACCAAAATTTTGTCTTGCCTGTAAAAACTTCCACAGTAAACCGAGTCACATTATACTAATCTTTATAACTACGTGACATAAGCTCCATATTCGTTTGAACGAAAGCTTGGATGAAAATGCGTAAGAAAATTCTAAACTATAATAATTATAAACATGTTCTTATCTAACCATCAGTCAAATACTTAGCATTTAATTAATCTAGAATTCATAGAGGATTGGAATTTGGAACATCATTAAAGCAGCTATTTCGTCTTTTCCAACTTCAAGAATAACAACATCCCAACAACAACATTCGATCAGTAAAAATTACTACGTGAATAAAAAATGCAATAAATTCCAATAATAATAATATGAAAATCGTTAAGGAGTAGAATAGAATAAACTCTTAAATCTCTATCTAGTTAGGTAAGATTAGGAAAAAGAAGTATTTAGAAAAAGCATACTTCAGATTATCTTTGTTTTGAGTAGAATATTTTCAGAAGACTAGTTTTCTTCCTCTAGTCTTTTTCTTAAGAAAAATTTTGTTCTTTTTAGAAAAAAAAGATAGATCATGGCTGTTATCTATCTATATATATAAAATTCAAAGTCCTGACTGACTGACTGAGATATCAACGCACAGCCTAAACTACTGAAGTTAGAAACTTGAAATTTTTGCAGTTGGTTCCTTTTATGACGTAGGCGCACACTAAGAAAGGATTATTGGAAATTCCACCCCTAAGGGGTTTAAATAGGGGATGGAAGTTTATATGAAACTCCGTCATTTTTCAAGCTGTTTCCATCAAAGTTGGTATTAGAGCTTTCAGTTAAAAATAAAGAACTACGTGTGTCACAGTTTTTGAAAATTCCACCCCAAAATCTAATTCCACGCGGACGAAGTCGCGGGGGCAAAAGCTAGTTATGTAATACTAGACGATGCCCGCGACTTCGTCCGCGTGGATTAAGGTTTTTTTCCTCTTTTAACTCTTTAATTTTCCGGGATAAAATGTAGCCTATATTTAATTTTTATCCTGGATGTGAGCTGCCTCCATTCCAAATTTCAGCCAAATTGGTTAATTCGTTGTGGCGTGAAGGAGTAACAAACATACACACACACACATACACATAAAAACTTTCGCCTTTATAATATTATTAGTGTGATTACTAGTATGATTAGGATTAGGATAGGATAGGATTAGGATACACGTACATAGTACATACATCATTACTTGTATGGGCAAAATATTGTTCATACTGTTGGTTACAAAGGCCCGTGTCCTAATTAATATAGAAACAAACTTGCCGCATAAATTGTACTTTCGAATAACAATTTGCAAGTTGCTTGTTTTGACATTGTCACCCCCTAAAATATATTATACTCAACTCATTTAGTTATAACAAATTATAACTTCTGACTCGCAGACATAAGGGCGATATTTGATTGCTGCTCCTCCATATTGATGTAAAATAATAAAATTTTCGCGATTAGGTACAATACTAACGAAGCGTTAAAACGCGCATTTAATCACTAATTCCTGAACTTATTGAACTATAAATGATTACATAAGATACCACTATATTTTAAAACTTATAATTGCATTATGTACTTACTCATTTATAGGCATCATTATTTAAATATTAACTAGAATTTACTATTTGTATGTACAATTTAAGTAGGTAGTTATTTTTGTTAATTTATTTATCAAAAATAAGTGTATTGGGTATTTTAAGAAATTTCGTAATGTAGTGTTGTGTAGACATAGGTTTATTGAAGGATTTTAACAGCGAGGTCTCGCGCCGCTTATATCCCTTGGCTACCTGCGATTTGTTTGATACCTTCCGTTCGTAGTTGGAGGTCTGATAATATTTCGCTTTCCACTTATTCCGGTACATCGAGACTCCAACGCTCTGACTTAGCTCGGGCTGAGAGTGAATTACAACGAGATACAAATATGTCTTGATATTTTATCTAGTTTTAACTATATCTTGAGTATGAGCAATGTAAAAGAGCGAAATAATTAGGTATAGATTTATCATTTTAGCTATTCAAGACATTTATCACTTTCCTGCCCGTTATTTTGAGCAGGAAGAACGCAGCCGTCTGACTGCGCGTTTTGACCGCTCAGTACGGATTATGTCTATTGTTATTTATTAGTTTACACAAGTTAGAACGCGAAAGCTCGTAAGTTATAATGATGACAGCTACCAAGTTCCGCGGCGTGACAATTAGGCTGTTAATAAACTAAATTATTATTGTTTCTGGTCCTAAGCCTTGATGCAAGTAAGGTTCAGTACAACTACAAGAGTCACAGTATTAATAATAGGTAATATTTTCAGTTCAGCATAGCGTACGAATATTTGAAAGTGATAGAGGATAGATGATAGACGGGAGGTGTAATATTGGCTTGACTGGAAGATTTTTCTACATGCTCCGTGCTAGTGTTGCTCTCGCGGACCGGCTGGTCCGCTTACATTCGTTGGAACTCGTTGGATTCGTTGGAAGGATACATCCTTACTGCCTTACTAATATTATAAATGCGAAACTGTATTTGTTTATTGGTTTGTCCTTCAATCACGTCACAACGAGTAACTTATCCCCCTGATTTTTTAGGGCGTAGGTGTAGACCTGAAAAGTGACAAAATTCACTTCTACTAATCCCAGAAAATCAAAGAGTTCACGCGGGATTTTTGAAAACTAAATCCATGCGGACAAAGTCGCGGGCATCAACTAGTTTTAGGTATAGTATAACCATCTGAGATTATTATTTCACCATCGTGATCTAGGACCTCCCGTATAAGTGTAGTGTGGTTGTGCTTTGGACATTGTTGTGGATCGTGGAGCGCCATCTAGTTCCATCGTTCTGAGCTTGCTTGAATACAGGTAGCCACTACTTTTTAAAAATAATAATGAAAACAAAATGTAATTCTCATATTATACTTATGAAATAAACATAAACTGCAAGTGCCTAAGTCTAGAACAAAAACATATGATGCGAAAACTGAACAATTTGAGGGCGCACTACTAGGTATATAATAGCCTGCCTCAAGAGATTGTTACTGAAAAGTCATTTTGTAACTTAAAAAAAAAACTCAGAATGTATTTTCAAAATACCTGTGTCTAGAAATTCTTTCTATTAATCAGGAGTCACCATTTTTGATTTAATATGATTGTACATTTTATATTAATTTCATAGTCTAAGTCTAATAAGTGAGCAATTGTTCTCTGAGAATAAATTTTTTAAACCTAACCTACACTTCTATAAGTGTTACAATGTATAGTATATTTATACAGGTTTGTTACAGCGTATACAGTTACGGCTCGTGCACCATATGTGTCAACTTTTTATTCACTTTGGCCAATGTATGCGGGTAAAGGATAATTTGCTATGGGTCGCGGTTAGAAATTTTTAGAGGCTGCAAAAATACTTAAAAAAACAATGAAAATTGTAAAATGAAAGAGGAAAATACCATTTTCAAATACTAGTGCAGTTTCATTAATTAATATGCTAATTTTACTCACAATTTTTGTTTAGGTATAGCCAACCTGGAATAAGTTAAGTTACATTAATAGAAATTAACTTTTTTTTTCGATAATAAGGTAGCCCTTGACTGTCATATCTGATGGTAGGTGACATAGTCTAAGATTGTAACGAGCTTGTTTGTCAGGACTTCCATGCCTCTATTGCTTGCGCGCTAGATCGCTTAGCAATATTTCTTTGACGGTAAGGTGATAATTAGCTTAAAATAAATTTTAAGTATTTCAGAAATTATAAATTTCCAAATTGTCACCGCCGGGAATCGAACCTAGGAGGGAGTGTTATGGTCTTTAAGCGGGAGGCCACTTAAAGACCATAACTACTGCACTACTTGTGATCTTGACTTAGAAAAGATGTAGCTTCTCTATGTCTTTATTACTCTGCATTACATACATTTAAAGAGAAAATAGCCGGTTTGTGTTGGGTATCAAGTTGAGATTTCTTTTTTCATATCAGAGTGTTCTTGCTTGTTTTCTTTACGATATTTTTTCATTCAGGCCTCTTATTTTCTTGTATTTCTTGAAATGCTTTGCATTCAATATTTAGACATACGCTGTTGTTTTTAAAAGAATGCGGTAAACAAATAAGTTCATTGCATGAAAATTTCTCGATACATTTTAGAGAAATGTTAAATAATTACACTAACAAGACAAAATTACTTATGGCTTTGATAATACATAATAATCTAATTCGTAAAATAAACATTTTAAGATATTATAAATTTTATTTTTTTATTTTTATTTATATATTTATTTATAAATAGAAGCTGTTTGTCATTATATTGTGTTGTAAGTATAACTTTCTTATACCTAATGTCGACAGTCGACGGCAATAGTATACGGAAAAACTCAAACTAGTTTTTTAAATATTATTTACACCAAACCGAAACAGAATACTATAAACGTAAAAATTCTTTTTGTAAAACCGACTTCAAACACCACTACAAAGTATATCAATTGTACCTATAAAATTTAAAGAGTTTCCTCGATTTCTCCAGGATCCTATCATCAGATCCTGATCTAATGGGGCCACCAGGTTCGGGCGTCTTCGTGTAATCGAGGAACATACATAAAAAAAAAAGACTCCGACGAATTGAGAACCTCCTCCTTTTTTGGAAGTCGGTTAAAAATGACTTGTAAGTGTATTGAAAATACCTATTCGAAACATTATGTTTAAAATTGAAACAGCCACGAATTCAGCTTTACCTATTCATATAAATTAACTGCATCAATATACCTGAACTCTATTCAAACTCGATAAATTCGCAATATTACCCTTCTCGATTTGATAACTAATATCGCAATTCATTTGCACATAAACTCGATTGAAATAGGCGATACCTAATTTTGGGAAATATCGAATATCGAGACCAAATTTTATCCAATGCTACATCGTGCTACATGCCGAGCTACAATATTCAATGTACAAAGAGATTTAATTCAGTCGAACAGCCATTTTAGCTGCTATTATTACCTATTACCTTTATTTTTAACCGACTTCAAAAAAAGGAGGAGGTTCTCAATTAGTCGGAACCTTTTTAAGCTATTGCATAGCTTCTATAGCGGGCCAGCGTGGAGACCGAATCCAGAAATTTCGTAACGAAAATAACCTGACACGGGACTCCTCTACGGTGAGCCGCTAGATGGAGCATTTTTTATCAACGCCATCTAGCGGTGAGCCGCTAGATGGAGTTGATAAAAAATGCTATGCAATAGCTTTACCGCGGCAGTCCCCGAGTGCCACACGTCTTTTTTTTAATATATAACTAGTTGATACCCGCGACTTCGTTCGCGTGGATTAAGGTTTTTCATTCCCGCGGGGACTCTCTTATTTCCCGGGATAAAAAGTAGCCTATGTACTATAATCTATCTCTGTGCCAAATTTCAGCCAAATCGGTTCAGTCGTTGCGACGTGATTGAGTAACAAACATACAAACTTTCGCATTTATAATATTATAGTAGGATAATAGGATTTATGTATGTTCCCCGGTTACACACGGATGAAGTCATGGGCAAAAGAGAAGTAGTAAATAAAATATCCTTAACAAATAATTTATTTTATATCATACTTGCTCAGTAACTAGGGATTACTATGGTGGAAAGTCTCCTTGTAAGTTGATGTTTGCAATTCAAGGCAACATTACGTCGCACTATGCTTTAATTGTAATGTTCACTTTACAGTTCAAGCTATGCAAAACTCCTTGGTAAACAATCTCTTTTCTTATAAAATGGTAAGAAAACTTTTTACCGAAAAAAAAAAAACACTGATCATGGCGGCATTTAATTTCCATACATTTCAAACTATGCAAAACTCCTTGGAACTCAGAGCCGTAAAAAAAAATGGAAAACAATTTACGAAAAAAAAAATGGAAATGGCAGCATTTCATTTGATCTGAAAGTTTGTGAAGTTTGTTCGTAAAGGGATTTAAGTTATTTACAACAATGTCAAGCACTTCATCAGATGATGATAAAGGAGGAGAGCCTGATTTTTGTTTGCTTGAAGCAGAACAAATGATGTAAAACCTTTTGCCGGATAAGTCCAAAGTTACCTCGCAAGAATGATATAAAGTAGAATGCTTACCTCGGTTGCAAGTAGCTATTACACCCTCGAACTATATTCACCCTCGCTCGCTGCGCTCGCTCGTGTGCCTAAATATCTCGGGTGCACGCGATCCATTAGCGCCCTATGCGAGCTGCGCTCGCACTGGCGCCAAATTGGATCTTGTTCTGTAATAGCTTACTTACGTCCCTTGTGTAACAATCTACTATTATTAATTTAGAATAACTATTATATTATTTCCTTTTAGTTTTCGCTCATCCGATTATGTTACTTATGGATGATTTTTTTTTATCTCTTTGCTCTATCTATCACTATTATAACATTGAAATATCTTCGCCTACATATGATATGAATTGCTGATATGCGGTTATGAAAATACATGTAAAGCGTACGTAAATATTTACGATATTTGCATAATACTAATTCCTCTGATGCGATCAAAAGTCGCACGTAAATCCATTTTACTTGGTATACATAATTATGTATAGCCAAATAAAATGGATTTACATTACAATCTTTATTTTAAGCAAGTACCTACTTATTACTTAAATTTTATTTTATTGCTTTTGCCCCCGCGACTTCGTCCGCGTGGAATTAGATTTTGGGGTGGAATTTTCAAAAACTGTGACACACGTACTTCTTTATTTTTAACTGAAAGCTCAAATACCAACTTTGGTGGAAACAGCTTGAAAAATGACGGAGTTTCATATAAACTTCCATCCCTTATTTAAACCCTTTAGGGGTAGAATTTCCAATAATCCTTTCTTAGTGTGCGCCTACGCCATAAAAGGAACTAACTGTAAAAATTTCAAGTTTCTAACTTCAGTAGTTTAGGCTGTGCGTTGATATCTCAGTCAGTCAGTCAGGACTTTGAATTTTATATACATATATAGATTACAATCCTTTTAAAGTCGAGTGGATTTGTGTTATTAAAGCTGGGTTTCTTGCCGGCTCTTGTCAGCAGAATCTGCATTCCGAACTGGTGGTCTCTACCACCTAGAGGTATTCGGTAGGAAATGTACCTACTGTAAACAAAAAAAAAATCAATATCCAAAAAATTTGAATTTTTTCATTTTTCTTTTGTTCGTCTAATTTTTAGAGTTCCGTATCCGAAGGGTAACTTACGGGACCCTATTACTAAACCTCCGCTGTCCGTCCGTCCGTCCGTCTATCTGTCTGTCACCGGGCTGTATCTCATGATCCGTAATAGGTAGAGAGTTGAAACTTTCAGAGAATATTTATTTCTGTTGCCGCCATAACAAAAAATAAGAAAAATAAAAACACATTAAAAATTAAAGGTGGTTCCCTACTAGAAACGTATTTTTTTCGGCGTTCTCTGGTACGGAACCCTTCCGAGTTCGACTCGCATTTGACCGGTTATTAACTAGCTATTAATTTACATAAAAAAAATTATCTCGCGTGACGGAGAATACCAATAAAATGCTAAAGGTCTTTTTTTTTTTATTTATTTATTTATTGATTAAGATCTGTACACAATACAGTTGATTATTTTATATGCCATCCTCAGGAAACTTTGCGTTTATGTTGAGGATGGCGAGTTCGCATTATTATTGGCGAGTCTGTTTTATGTTTTATTATAATTCCACTGACATTCCTTTACCAACTCTAAACATTAACATTGGCATGGGATCGTAGTCAAGGGCTAATTGGTAATGGAATAAGAAAAAAAAAAAGGAATACGGTTCCGGATTGTTCTAAAAAAAAAATCGATCGTCAGATACGAAATGTGTGCCGTTTAGACTCGGGTGACATATTGTGGAAACTGCACTCGAATAAATCATCTACTAGCATCTACTGTACTATGTACAAAGATCTATTTCTTATAGATATGGTAGACTCGAAGTTACGTACCTTCTATCATTAAATGTAAAGATTACAGTATCAACTTCACCCTCACCACCTGGGTGCCTGGAGTACTTCGACCATCCTTTGCTCCAGATCTTTTTTTCCACGTACTACCAAATTGTGGAATCATCTCCCTTCGACAGTGTTCCCACTTAATTACAATATGGGGTTATTCAAGAGGCGAAACAATAAGTCCCTGAAAAGCCGGCAATGCATTGGTGTTGCCTCTGGTACTACAAGTGTTCATGGGCGGCAGTAGTCACTTTACATCATGTGACCCGCCAGCTCGTTTACCCGCTATTCATATAAAAAAAATCGGTATTTCAAGACTGTATTCAAACCAATGAAAGATGCACGTGAAAAACCAACCAGCAACCCATCATCAGCTTATTACTGAGTTCAGGTCTCCTCTCAGAAAAGAGTTAAGAAAATTAGCAAACTTTATACCCAAAAAAAAAGAAATACATACTAATACTGATAATACTGTTCTTCGATTACATGCCAGAACCGTAGCTTCTTGTCAATCAGTCAGGTTTCATAGATTGGTCGTGGCTGGTGGGATGATAAGACGTCAATCGTTGTCGTTTTGGATCTCACTGCCTCCAGCGTGATGCTATTCTATTTGAGGTTGGCAGCGTTGCGAAAGCACTCCACTAAAGTTTTTTGGGTCTCCGCTTAAACCAAGTCTGTCTGTCGAGTGAGTGAACGTCTTCTCGCTCTTTTTTCCTCCGCCTAACTTTGCACCACTAAATGCTCAAATCAACACTCCATTTCTGGAGATGCGCCAGATTTGTCTGGTGGGAAGCTATGTCCGTGGCTAGTTACCACCCTACCGCCAAAGACGTGCCGCCAAGTGATTTAGCGTTCCGGCACGATGGCGTGTAGAAACCGATTAGGGGGTATAGGTTGAATGTACACTGTCATACCCCTTCCAAGTTACCCTTCTACCAGCTTAGACTGCATCGTCACTTACCATCAGGTGAGATCGCAGTCAAGGGCTATCTTGTCATCGAATAAAAAAGAACCAATTCGCAATAATTGTACAGTCAACGAAAGCATTTTATTTTCTTTTCAAATTAATGCAGCACTTTTATTTCGTTGAAACGAACTTCCTTGTTCTATACATCCGTGTCCCTAATAGCTCAGCCTATGTGCTCGAGTATATTTATACAAAGGATAGCGAGGCTGCCTCTGATCCATTCTTTCATGAATTATGGCCCGCTGGAGGAAAATATGAGAAAATATGTTCCAAGTCGCAGTATTTCGCCTCACCTTTCTGTGGAACAAGATAACAGGCTACGTAATATTACGCTGTGTAAAATTAGTAACGCTGAGGCGTACGCGAATTTTTCATAATAATGCTAAAAGTAAGTACTTTGTGTAGTAAACTTTACGATGGAATAGATGAGGAAACAGCGATAAAAATACCTACAAAAATATTTCAATGGATAAAAACTAACAACACAGTATTAAGCTAGGGTATAAGAGCAAACCGTACTGGTAAATAACTCCAGGTCACTGGACCTGGATAATGTAATGAAGCTAGCAGGAAACGAGTGGACTCGGAAGGAGGCCTATGTCCAGCTGTGGAGTCTCTTGTCACTCTTATAAATAACATTAATAAATATGAGACAGATTATTATTTTATCGCAGGACCATAACTGTGGGAGTGTTCTAGAATGGAGGACCATAATATAACTAAGGTGGCGGAAAGCGAGTGGACAAGGAAGGCGGCCTATGCCCAGCTGTGGACTCTCACGTCACTCTTATAAATAACATTAATAAATATGAGGCAGGCATTGACATAATAATAGGCAAATCATTAATTTATCGAAGCACCATAACTGCTGGAATGTAAGTGTCCTAGAATGGACACTGCGTGGGTATGGGTAGATCACTCCAGGTCGAAGACCTCCAGGTTGCTGGACCATAGCGTAACTAAGGTGGCGAAAAGCAAGTGGACAAAGAAGAAGGCCTTTGTCCAGCAGTGGACTCTACAAGCTCATCAGCTTGCAAGCAAAGGAAAAAAGCAAAGGAATGGATGAGTAGGTATCCAATTATGAAACTCGGTATTCATCTTTAAAAAATATATTGCAAGAGCTATCTCTAAAAAAATAAAGAAAGTACATTGGCGTTGGTTCAATGTGCTCCTTATACTACGTTCGCTATTGTTGTCTTCACTTATTATAGCAGCCTCCACTACAAGCTACCAGGAGCTCACAACACAGAAGCCTCGGGACAACCTTGTTAACTTGTAACTTGTTAACTCGTTATTAAGGTAATTGCCTCGTTACATGGTTTTGTATTTTACTCAGTGAATATCGCGATAGGTAGATAAGTACTATTCTATTCGTAAGCAACTAAAAATACACTTACATTGAAGATTATATTATCTTAATTGGACAATTTATTTTTGAGCCATGTTCTGAGGGCTATTAAATTTTTTAACAATTTACAAACAAGTTTTGTTTATAGTTTAAACATAAAATTATTTTTACAAAACCGACTTCAAAAGCCACTACAAAGTATATCAATTGTGCCTATAAAATTTGAAGAGTTCCCTCGATTTCTCCAGATTCCCAGGGTCAGATCCTGACCTGATGACAATGGGACCACCTGGGAAGTATATACCCTTTCAAAAAAATAAAGAATTATCCAAATCGGTCCAGGCGTCTTCGAGTAATCGGGGAACATACATTAAAAAAAAAGATTCCGACGAATTGAGAACCTCCTCCTTTTTTGGAAGTCGGTTAAAAAAATCAAATCAAACGTAATATTTACATATCATCACTGGCAATACGCAAAACGCACTTTTTGAATATTATATTCGTCTTCAGTGAGGACTTTATCCAATACAATATTAAAAAATAAACTATAGCGTTATCATGAACCAAAAAATACTAAGAAGAAGGAAGTATACGTGGCTTTATCTAATAAAGTATGTATATTTACTCAAAGGGAGGAATCAAAAGAACGCGAAGCGAACGAAAGCTGTATATAAAGGAATAATCTACATCATAAACAGTTGTCCGCAATGGCTGAGTGGGACACAATGAAAGTTTTCTAATAAATCATGGCAGCTTGCGGACTCGACTTAGCGTCCTCATTTACACCAAAACGTAACGGGATTAATTTTTGTTCGGTTATTATTTACTTTGTTTGTATTTTTGTTAGCTAGGTCCAGATTTAACCTAGTATTCATTTCTAGAATTAGGCGTTAAATTTTCATAGCTGGCTAATGTCAAAATTTTCTTAAGCCCGTAGTTTGTAGCATTAGCAATTCGTCACAAACGAGAGATGCAAAGATTGAAACTTCTTTTTCAGGATCATAATAAAATAGATTTTATATCTATTTTCGTAATTAAAGCCGCCGTTTACAAGTCACAAAATGAAAAGGTATATTTTTACATAAATTATAAGGATCTCGTGAATTTACCTTGAGATCAGAAAAACACTTAACCACGGCGCATCACAGACGACCATAATATAATATTATGATATTATAATATTGTGTTCTTTCTATTTTATTTTTGGCTCGTTTTTCTTATATTACATCATATTGTACCTGCATTTTGTGAATAAATTATCTATCTATCTATCTATCTATTTATTACTTAACATAATTTGGTTCAATTTAACAAAACTAATAATAATAACTACACTGACGTGTTAACCTTATGCGAATGCGTCAGCACTAACGGCGAGTAACTTAGCAGATAATATAATTGAAGCGAAGACAGAAAACCCAGACTTTAAAGAAGTTCCCGAAATCTTATTGAATACTGATTGCCATGCTAAGCTTAAAATATGACAAACGATTTTGATGATCTATCTAACGCGTAAATTGAGCAAACTGCACTTGCTGAATTGTCATTGAAATTTTTTAACGTAAATATATTGTGTGTGACGCATCGGTGTATAAGTTGGTAACCAAAAACGAGTGAAATGATTCCTTTTGTCCGCAAAATTATCCGCGAGTCTGCTCGCTACTCTTCCAGAAAACTAAACCCATTTAGATAAAGTTTCGAGGACAAATAACAATTTTCAACTACTTTAAAATTTGTCTAAAAATTCACCGAAGGCAAAAAACTTTTAGTTGTTTTTGCTTCTTCGTTCACGCCAGATGCGATATTTCATTCTAAAATAGCTATAGGAATGCTGTAGTTCAGATGTTTTAAATTTTTAATATAGACTTGTTGTTTTGTTCGCTCTAATACAGGGGTGGTTTTAAAATTAAATAGGTATAGGATAAATCCAAAAGAACAGCTGAAAAAAAAAACAAAATTTGTAATTTTGTATGAAAATCACCACTTCGGATTGCTTTTAATAGATGATGGGAGCAAAGCCGCGGGTAAAAACTAGTATCAAATATTTGACCAACTTTTATCGAAAGGTTTAACATATTTTACCCTTCATTAATTGAAAGGCACTTAATTTATTGGACCCGACGAAGACCGCGGTGATTAAATTTGTTTTTGAACAGTGTTTTAAATGTTTATCTTTACAACATTGTAGCAACAATTAGGTACATAGCTTTGAGATTTTATTAATGAATTCGAGTTTAAAATCTTCATTTAATTTCTTGAAAATTGTTTATTTTGAAAATGATTTTCTTTTCATGTTTATCATGAGAAATTTTTGTTTTTGAATCAAAATAGGAAATTGTTGGCAGTACTCTATTAGGTGGACCGACGACATCAAACGAGGAGCAGAGAACCGCTAGATATGGGAAGCGTAAGTCCGAGGCCTGTGGAAGTCCATGTAAGTGACAAGTCTTTAACCACAAATGAATTATATGCATAGATGAGTTATATACTCACAAAACAAGTGAAAAAATTGTTCCAAACAGTGCGCGGCGCAAACGCGTTTTAGCAATGACGTACTCGTATGTGTAGTCTACTTAGAAAAGAGCGACTGAGGTCAGATCCAGACAAATACCTTGCATCACGCGCTTCATTTACCTACCGCATGCTTGTAACATAACTACCTCTTTTTATATAATTCATCTGTGAATATCCTTAACACTGAACGCCTATCGGTAGAAGAAGAAATATTACAAACCAGCTGATGCCCGCGACTTCGTTCGCGTAGATTGAGTTTTTTTATTCCCGCGGGAACATCTTAATTTTCCGGGATAAAAAGTAGTCTTTGTGCTATTCCAGACTATAATCTATCGCTGTGCCAAACTTCAGCGAAATCGGTTCAGTCGTTGCGACGTGATTGAGTAACAAACATCCAAACATCCACACTTTCACATTTATAATATTAAGTAGGATAAAGCGCTTACAAATTGCATTAGTCTCCTATTTACATTATTCAGTAGTTGCGTACAGCACCCAATTTTAATAAAGCACCGTTAACACTGTACAAATGGCACGGAATTAATTTAGAACCAACCGCCATCCCTGTCTATCGATGGTCCAATAAGTTTGGGGTAGGTACCGGTTTTTAATTAAATCTAC
Source organism: Hipparchia semele (assembly GCA_933228805.2). Lineage (NCBI taxonomy): Eukaryota > Metazoa > Arthropoda > Insecta > Lepidoptera > Nymphalidae > Hipparchia > Hipparchia semele. The sequence continues at coordinate 15,092,802 of OW121711.1, read as the reverse complement.
GCTGATATATTGAACAGACCGGCATCGCTTGTGTAAGAAATTACATGATATTAATTGGGAATTTACCTTTTGTTGCTGTTTTTAGGCTTTATCGCGAGGAATTTTAATTAAATTACAGTTGAATTAACAAAATCTTAAATATTAAAAAGTGAGTCAAACGTCATTTAAACTAATGGTTTTTCCGACGATGACAATGAAAGCCTAATCTGAACATTTTCAATCTCTTTGGTCTTTTTTATACACAATTCACAAATCAATACATTCATACTTCGACCATTTAGCCAGGACGTGGCAAGCGCACGCATTCTCCTCTGCCGAAGTACATGTACAAACGTACAGTTCAGCTTGTAAGTGTGACAGCTTTTGAGTTAGTGTGCGTTCATAGACATACTAAGTATTTACAAGAGTGTGCGGAAGTGAGTAAATGTGTGCTGTACGTGATTACCCCACCTCACCGCAGAAAGTGGCAGAATATATTCAGTACTAAATCTGCGTAAAGGCGCGTCCCGGCTAAATGGTCGAAGCTTTTATAGAATAAAATTAGGGTTAACCAATTTTCGCCAAATGACTTACTTACTTCTAAAAAAAGACCCGTTCGCTGATACCTGTAAAGCAAGAAAGCGCAAGAAGCATTGTGAATTACTCTAGATGTCTCAATTTTTTATTTTTTATTAAAGTGTTAACCCACACTTAAAGGATATTTCTTTTAAGTGTACCTAGGTTAACACTTTAATAAAAAATTGTTACAAGCAATGTGGCATCTCTAGTTTCGTAAGAGCTCCAAATTATGGAGTCTCGGAAAAAGTAGATCGACAACTGTAATTTGTCGCTATCAGATGTCGCTAATAGTTGCTATAAAAACTGAAAAAGTAGATACATATCACTTGTTTCGTGGCCGACGTGTGGTTCAATTTGGCCGTAGTGTAACGGTTAACACACTCAGGGCGCGATTCCCGAGAGATGTGGGTTCGAATCCCGCCGGCTTCGAATTTTTGATATGTATTTATAAATCTATTAGGATCTCTCAATTTATTATTCGACTTTTTGTTTAGAAATTTTAGTATCGGAAAAGTAGCATCATTGTCTAACAGAAACACTCAATCAGAATGTTCAGAAAGCGCTAGAAGTTTGCGCGAATGCTAAGTTTATTCGACTTGTTCCTCCATCGCCAAGATGTTAGTTTAATAATTCTCCTGCTAAGCACAGAACTTCAACCGTCGATGATTATATAAGACCGTGAGAGTTAATCAAACTTTAGTTGTGTTTAGTCATTTGTATTGCCAATCTGAGAAATATAGCCCCTACTATTGATCACTAAAGGATTGTATTTAACTGGGAAAATAAATTAACACATTGGTTTTATTAAGTCTTAAGGGGTACTTGAATGTACACTGCCATACCCCTTCCAAGTTAGCTCGCTGCCATCTTAGACTGCATCGTCACTTACCATCAGATGAGATCGCAGCCAAGGGCTATCTTTTCATTGAATTAAAAAAAAAGTCAAAAGTATACGTATGAGAATGAGTATTCAAGTTCTACGCGGGGCTGACAAGAATAACCGTTATTTAAAAATAATATAGCGAGACATAAATTAAAAATATTTGTTTTAAACTAGGGTTTGCCTGCGATTTCGTACGCTTGGAGATAGTTTTTTTTAATCCCGCGAGAACCCTTTGTTTTTCCGGGATAAAAAGTAACCTATGTCGCCCTCCATGTCCTCAACTAAATGTCCATGAAAAAAATCACATCAATCCGTTGCTGCGTGATTGAAAGACAACTCCACCTGGTCAAAGTGCTCAACTATACCTACTCGTACAAATACTCATCATTTCGTTGCTGAGTGATTAAAGGACAAACCTACAAATCTACAAAACAAAACAATTTCGCATTTATAATATTCGACTCGATCTCGTCAGCAAAGATAAAATTATCCGAATTTAATCCTATAGTAGGGGCACAACAGCGAACAACACGATATAGCGACTGTTGCGAACTTTTCGAATCAGACTCGAAACATTGCCACCATGTTGCCACAATCTTTTGATGTATCGATGAAACTATTGTTATTACTTCACATTAGTGCGTCGTGTTACAACTTGGTGAGGTAAATCAATTTTAGTTTTAGTTTACTGTACGCTTTGTGTCACTTTTATGTTCTGAGATTGCGCCAGTTGTATGATATTGTCTTCTGTCCCTTCTCACTCACTGTTTCATATTGGCTGAATACATATTTTTTTTTATTCAATGTCCTTGACTATGTTCTCACCTGATGGTAAGTGACGTTATAGTCTAAGATGGTAGCGGAATTACTTGGAGAGGGGAACGGCAGTGTAAATTCAACCAATACCCCTAATCTGTTTCTACACGCCATTGTACCGGAACGCTAAATCGCTTGGGGGCACTTTTTTGACGGTAGGGTGGTAAATAACTACGGCCAAAGCCTCCCACCAAAGGACTTTTACTAATGTTACTCCTACACGCCACAATGACTGAACCGATTTAGCTGGGAATAGACGTAGGTAACCCTGCTCTAACTAAGCCTAGAGAATAAAGCCCTAGGCTACTTTTTAGCCCGGAAAATTAAAAGTTCACGCGAGAATCAAAAATCTTAATCCACGTGGACGAAGTTGCGGATATAGTATATTATATTGATGTAATAAACTTCACCATTTCCTTATCTTGAGGCCTTATGTTATGTACCTTTTTAATCGACTTCAAAAAAGGAGGAAGTTATCAATTCGTTGGGATCTTTGTTTATGTATGTTCCCCGGTTACTCGAAGACGCCGGGACCGATTTGGAAAATTCTTTTATTTTTTTGTTTGAAAGGGTGTACTTCCCAGGTGGTCCCACGGCCATCAAGTCAGGATCTGATGATGGGATCCTGGAGAAATCGAGGTAACTCTTCAAATTTTATAAGCACACTTGAAGCAATTTGGATATTTTTTACAGTAACTTATGCATTTGCTTTCAAAAAACACAATTTTAACCATGCATAGTTCATAGCATACATACCTACATACGCTAAATAGAAATTTAGCGTATGTATGTACGAATAGAAATTCGTCATCATATTATTTTATTTATATAATGAGCAAATGTGAATTGGTCCTATGAAGCTATATTAAATAGCTTAAAGTAATAATAATATAAAAAATGCTTTTTAAGAAACCGACTTCAAACGCCACTGCAAAGTATAAAATAATTTTAGTTTGTACATGTACATTTTACACGTATGTTTAAGTCGGGCTAGTGTCTCGCATCGGTTTCATCGTTTTTATTTAGGCCCGCCCAACTTCAATACACAGATACACAGCTGGGGACATTCATAGGTAGAGACGGTAAAAATGAAAAACCAAATATGAAATAGGGCAAGGAATCGACAGCTGCGCCACTAGAAATGTGTCGACATTGTTGAAAACGCAATTTGAAAATAAATAAAATTCATACCTAGATTATAACATAAATATTTTCAGATAAAGTTTATCACCCAGTATACCGAGGTCTCCACGAGCATACAGTATGCTCTCCCAGATTCTTAAATTTTTTAAGCATATAATGGTATTGTGTAGGCTCAACGTCGACTTTTTTATTTTATTATCTGTTCATGATTATTTTTCATTCAAATAAACTTTTACAAGTGCTTTTGAATCGTCAATAAATCTACCACTGGTTCGGAATGCCCTTCCTGCCAAGAAGAGCCAGCAATAAACTCGGCGGTTGCTCTTTCCAAAAAAATTTTTTACAATAAGTAACAAGACAATGTAAAGTGGGCGCTAATCTTTATGCCTTCAAAGCAGTGACATTGCTTTGCATAAAAAGTGGAACAATACTGCCTCCTGGCGACTGGCCAGGTTGAATGGTCTAAAGCGGCGGCTGACCGGGTATCTGTTACGATGAGTCTAGTACACTGGACGTCGATATAATAAAACCAACGATGTACAGTCCTTTAGTTCGCTACCGGCAAAGTTCAGCAGCACGGGCGAATTTGGGAATGCACCTGCCGTAACTCTTCTAAATAGCCCCCTACCAATTTAGTCTATTATCATCGCATACCATCGGCTGAGAATACGATACTAAATTAAAAAAAATGCTAAACGGGATTGTTACTAAGCCTCCGTATTATTTACCCATCCGTCCATTTGACACAGTTCAGCTGTAATAGGAAGTCATAACTGTCAAAGCTGGACCACATTTAGGAAACTTTGTAATCTCTTGTCGTCTAAAATCCATCTATGCTTGAAGACTTCGAACAGTGCGTACTGCCAGTGATGAGGTGATAACTTATGAATGAGTCCGAAACATGGCCACTTAATTTTGAGCTTCCGTACTGTTCTTTTTCTTTCCGATTCCGAATTGAAAGTCAGGCGCCTTTTAAGCACCTTGTTTTTGTTGCTATAAAATCAATATTGTAACGTTGTTACTAGAAGAATGATTTATTAATTAATTATTTAAACATTGGTGAAACAGGAACTAACTTAGTGCACGAATCCAACCCGTACTTGGCAACAATTAATTTTATTCTTTTCGAAATGTTTATTATTATTAAACTTTCACTTGAGACTGTCTAAAGTTTTGCATATTATATCAATGGTGGCGGGAGGAAGAAATTTAAATTTTTATACCACTCTGTTGTCCTGGCAAACTTACAAGACATTGCACTAAGAACGGACGTCAGCGACGGTTACGAGTAAAACTTGAGTAAAAAAGGAGCTGCAATTTATGTACAACCTCATTGTTTACCGCATTTTTTTAGATTTGATCTTTGACTTTACTGAGATTTCTTTAAAGTTAAAACGGGATTAAAGCTGCGTCCTTTGACTTGACACAAATATATACTATCTGAAGGAGTGATAGCTTAGTGGGTAGGACTGTGTCTGTCTCCTATTCGGGGGGTCGCAAGTTTGATCTCGGGCACCCATCTCTGTCTTTTTGGAGCTATATGCGTTTAAGCAATTAAATATCACATGCTTCAGCGTGGTTGGACTATGATGACTTATAACCTTCCTCTGAGAGGAAACCTGCTTTCAGTAGTGAGTCTTTTTTTTATTCGATGACAAGATAGTCCTGACTGCGACCTTACCTGATGGTAAGTGACGATGCAGTCTGAAATGGTAGCGGGCTAACTTGGCAGGGGTATGGCAGTGTACACTCAACCCATACTCTTAATCTGTTTCTACACGTCATCGTGCTGGAATTTTAAATCGCTTGGCGGCACGTTTTTTACGATAGGGTGGTAACTAGCCACGGCCAAAGCCTCCCACCAGAATCGTTCTTGGGTTGCTGATGATGATGATAGGTTTCTATCATTTTAAAGCTTCAATAGCCCAACGGTTAAAGGTGCGGACTGTGAGGAGGTAAGATGTTATTTGATTCCCGCGAGAACTCTTTCTCGGGATAACATGTAGCATATGTGTTAACTTTCGTCTTTATAATATTAATGTGATACGAAGCCAAGGCTGCCGCTTAAGCTAAGAGTTTCGTGGCCCAGCGTTGAGCTATAAAACGTCAAACAAGATTGCTTCCTGGAGACTCGCCAAACTGACTGGACCGATATCTTTTGCGCGTCGAGAGTCGTACATTGAGAAGGAAGAAATTTAAATTTTTATACCACTCTATTGTTCTGGCAAAGCAAGACGCTGCCTCTATTGGGAGCAGACGTCGTTTTAGGTTATGGTTAACATTTATTTCCTTAAACTACGAAAGTGTTAAGTTAAAAAAATTAGTATTTTAATATTAGTATTCAATTCGATGCCTCAACATGGGTAGCCTAAGTATGTCATGCTCTCTTTAAACATTTCTGTGGTGGTGTCGTGTGGTGCGGGTTGTTACGTTCCCTCAAATGTGGTTGAGCGAAGCAACGGCTGGATCATGCGTCATGCTCGTGAACGTGTGCCACCAACGGGAATGGGTCTGCTTTTGTCTGCCTGTCTTAACATGTATTGGATTGTTTTGCATTTTTGAAACTTCATTGTGGAAACACTGTATACATAGCATAGTTTTGTTACCTATTGTAATTTTTTTTTTTTTATTGAAAAGAGCAACCGCCGAGTTTATTGCTGGCTCTTCTCGGCAGGAAGGGCATTCCGAACCAGTGGAAGATTCATTAACGATTCAAAAGTACTTGTAAAAGTTTATTTGAAAAAAAAAAAAATCTATTTCTAAACTACGAAAGTGTATCAGCATTTAAACTTAGGCCGTCAAATGTAACTTCATCATCAGCAACTCATCAACGGTTCACTATTGAGGGTAAGTCTCCTCTTAGAGAAGGGTAATAGACCACATTCCACCACACTGGCCCAATGTTTTTTTTTTTTTTTAAATATATAGACTAGCGCTTGACTGCGATCTCACCTGATGGTAAGCGAAGATGCAGCCTAAGATGATACGTGCTTGCCTAGAAGATGCCTATTCACTCTTGATTTAAAGACACCCACATTATAGTTAGTTGGAAAAACGGATGCCGGAACGGATGTAAATTGGCGGACTTCACATACCTTCGAGAACATTATGACCAACTCTCAGGAAGAACCGAAACTGGGATCTCGTCATCCATAGTCGAACATGCTAACTACTAGACCAACGAAGCAGTTTTTTTTTTAAAGAATATTAGCCAAGCTGAACTTGAATTATATTCTCCTCTCCCCTCCAAATAAGCGGAAAGCTTGTGCTAGGAGGGGTACGACAATAGTGCACGGGTGGGGCTCGAACCTGCGACCTTCCAGTTTTCAGTCCGCACCTTAACCGTGAGTCTATAGAGGCTTAAATTGTAAAATGTTATATTAACTTCATGTTTTATAAATCATCAAGTGATCGCACCAGATCAAGTGTTCTGGTGCGAATCTACGAATCTGCAAAAGATGGATTTTACAGTGAAGCATTTCAATTTTTTTTTCCTTTTTTTATGATAAAAATATTTGTATTGTGGTAACTACTTAATGCATTTTTGTTAATTCGTAAAGTAGATGTGTGCTAAATTAAACACACCATTATTACAATTTTATGGCAAGGTAGGTAGGTAATTCACCATTAATTTCTTCTATACTTAACTTTTAGATTTATCTATACGTGTAAGTACCTAATTTATTTCCATCATAGAGTTTCATTAGTATTTTAATATAATTTTATTCATGAAATTAAGCAGTTAAATTCTAAAATAGCATCATAAAAGGCTGCTAGCCAACACAGATTTCCATAGAGACTATAGAGTCATTCCTCTTTTAAGTTTTAACGACTGTGCCACATGAAGAGACTTTAGAGCCTTGAACTAGGCGTTTTTGGCTAAATAGGAGAAGAGTAAACCTGATTTCTTAGAAAAGCGTTGCCGTAATATAGCGGTCGTAATACAGCGGTGAATGACGTCACTAGAACGTTGTCTATGTAACAAACAAAGTCGATAGTTAACTTTGGTACTCCTTCGGATCTCCCCATTTCTAATTTGACCAAATACTCTGAACTCTCTCTCCACTCTCTCTCCATCGACCCTTGAATGTCACTAAGCTTCTCCATAAGGCTTATAGTTAGCGAATAGGTTTCGGATCCATAACTCATCACTAGCAACACGTAGTGGGAGACTTTGGAAGACTCAGATTGGAAGGTCTTCTTCATGCACTTATGCTGAAATCTATAGAAAAACCTATGGAGGTTAAAACTTGACATAAATATGCTCTTACATAAATCTGTCTCGTTTTAACTCTGTCTTGAGTCTGAGCTGAGAGTGCGGTCTACAGATTTCAGCCTTAGAGATTTTGACTTAAATTGAAAGAATAGCATTGGTTGTTGTTGATTTAAAATATTTAAAATATTCCAAATATTAAATACTCCTAAATAGCGTCGTTAATGCCTACTCGAAAAACTCAAAAAAGGAAAAATAAAATGAATTGTAATCTCTGTTACCGCGCTTAGACAAAGGGTACAATTAGCCACAAAATTACTTGAGCAATTAGCAACAGCTGTGGTCAGACCAGTGAATTGCGGGCCATTTTTAATTTTTCCATTTTCTTTTCTGACTGTACATGTAAAGCGTTTGCCACATTAAACACGAGTCGCTGATGTTGATCATTAAAATGTAACACGCGCGATTTTTACCCGCCTAATAGGAGATATTATAGTGTTTTGATGTTGTGTACTTATCGGTTTACGGTTCCCAAGCCTACAATTGCCAAATTACTCTTACGATTTTGAAGTCAGGGCCTATATTACAAATGCTTAAAGTAGAGATCTCAAAAAAATTTTGAAATAATACTTTAAGCGTTGGTACAGACCAAGGTAGTATTATCTTAACATTCTGCAAATTCATATCCTTGCTTTAGTCCTTGTTAATTTCTTATTTTTTCCGCTTGAAAAAAGTCATTAATTAAAATAATTAATAGTCTGCGCTATGCACAACTTTTCCTTTTTCACTCATCGTAGAAGACGATATGCTAACAATAGTTGCCAAACAAAAATAAATAACTAATTTAAAGTTAGCAAAAACATTCAAAACGTAACAATAACAAAACTTTGAAAGGTAGTGACAATCGCGTGCGGCACGTTGCTATCTGTACTAAACGGGTATAACTTGAGGTGCGGTGAAGCGCGGGGCGAGGTAGCGGCCAACTTTACGTGGACGGTTAGTAAATAGGCATTCGCTCTTATTTTTAACCGACTTCCAAAAAGGAGGAGGTTATCAATTCGGCCGGTATCTTTTTAAGATATTGCATAGCTTGTATCGCGGGCCAGCGTGGAGACCGAATCCAGAAATTCCGTAACGAAAATAACCTGACACGGGACTCCTCTACGGTGAGCCGCTAGATGGCGTTGAGCCGCTAGATGGCGTTGATAAAAAATGCTATGCAATAGCTTTACCGCGGCAGTCCCCGAGTGCCACACGGATTTTTTTTTTGTATTAGGCAACTCTCATCGCCGTTCTAGACTTCTTTGCATATTTTGTGATTCGTAATATGAGTTCGAAATGAGTTTGTACTTTACAGCGCTGCTGGTAATGTTCGTGTGTCGAAACCTTAAGGTAGGTGTCTACTGTCGGTTTAAGCCGGTCAGTTACGCTGTCGGTCCCATAGTAGCCCAGTCATTAAAGCCAAAACCCGAAAGTAATTAGTAACTTGATAAAAATTTTAGGGGGTTTTTAAAGAAGGTAAAATAACTTACCGTGTGATTTTGCAGTGTTGTGGGGTGTACGGAAAGGGTTGAAAAGGGGTGAAAAGGGTTTTTTGTTAATAACATTGCCAAAAAAATTAGTAACACGCTGCAAATTTATAATAAGGTTGTTTTTACCGTTTTGTAACGTTTATTAAATTTGCAGCGTTTTGCAACATACGGAACATTGTTTATTATTAAAAAACAATGAAATTTGTTATTAACAAGGGTAAAAAAAATAGTAACACGCTGCAAATTTGTAATTAGGTTGTTCTTACCGTTTTGTAACGTTTATTAAATTTGCAGCGTTTTGCAACATACGGAACATTGTTTATTATTAAAAAACAATGAAATTTGTTAATAACAGGGGTAAAAAAAGTAGTAACACGCTGCAAATTTATAATTAAGCTGTTTTTACTCTTTTGTAACGTATATTAAATTTGCAGCGTTTTAGTAATTAACAATGTTCCGTATGTTGCAAAACGCTGCAAATTTAACAAACGTTTGAAAACGGTAAGAACAACGTCATTATAAATTTACACCGAGTTACTAATTTTTTTTACCCCTGTTATTAACAAATTTCATTGTTTTTTTAATAATAAACAATATTCCGTATGTTGCAAAACGCTGCAAATTTAATACACGTTACAAAACGGTAAGAACAACCTAATTATAAATTTGCAGCGTGTTACTATTTTTTTACCCTTGTTAATAACAAATTTCATTGTTTTTTAATAATAAACAATGTTCCGTATGTTGCAAAACGCTGCAAATTTAATAAACGTTACAAAACGGTAAGAACAACCTTATTATAAATTTGCAGCGTGTTACTAATTTTTTTGGCAATGTTATTAACAAAAAACCCTTTTCACCCCTTTTCAACCCTTTCCGTACACCCCATAACACTGCAAAATCACACGGTAAGTTATTTTACCTTCTTTAAAAACCCCCTAAAATTTTTATCAAGTTACTAATTACTTTCGGGTTTTGGCTTTAATGACTGGGCTATAGAGGTTTGAACAAATGGGGTGATTTTTCAGGAAACCTTTAATTATTTTGTCGTTTTTCTTCGACGTAGCATTTATATCCCTCTGTGGGCCCGAGCTTGCTTATTATTCGTACCCCGTTTTGACAGCCTACCGGGTTTTTTTTGTGTAAGAATAATTCCTTTGGTATTCGGTAACATTTTTTGTTATGGTAAGGTGACATGGGTCGACCATGTAGGTGTGTGTAGGTCACTAATGTAACCATTTTTCCCATGTTATCCAATCTCATGGGATTTTTTTGTGAATTGGAAGTTATTTCATTTTTCATTCACCTCAACCCTTTGCTATCTTACTAGGTATATTGGGCTCTGGTCTCCTCTAAAATAAGAAACTTTAGACACTTTTGGCAACATTATGAAGAACTCTCAGGCAATCAGGTTTCCCCACGATATTTTCCTCTACCGTTAAAGCAAGTGATACTTAATTACTTAAAACCAAAATTCAGATTGCGTGTTGGGCCGCGGGAACCAAAAAACCTTAATCCACGCTAACGAAGTTGGGAGAAACATCTAGTACTTACGTCATAAAAGGAATCTACTGACAAAATTTTATTTGAGTGACAGACTGGGCGTTGATTGATCAGTCAATCAGTTAGACAGGACAAGTCTTTTTATAAGTATAGATAGATAGATGAACACGGATGAAGTCACGAGCATCAACTAGCTGTATACTATTTTGGGTTTTAAATAAAATCTTCTTAGTCTGTATCACGTGGTCGCGATATAAAGTTTAGAAGGCGCTGACCTAATTTAAGAACGCCGAGTGAAGTTGACATAAGTGCGCAGAGCAACTCGGGCGGTAAATGCATCGCTTTAAATATTAATATGTTCAAATTATGCACGCCGCGTCGCCTTAATAGCGGTGTGCATGTTCTTTGGCGGGAAAACAATTTGAAATAAATAATTGATCGAGTAAAGCGATGTCTCGAAGTCTGTTTGAGAGGATTTGTACTTGTCTGTACACACTCTCTCACTCAGCTCAAATTAAAGATTCAAAAACAGCCTAAGTCACTCTCCAGGGCCTTAACTATATCCATATGCAAAAAATCACGTCAATCTGTAGCTCTGTTGCAGCGTTATTGAAGGACAAACCAACAAACAAACACACTTTCGCATTTATAATATTAGTAAGGAGTAAGGCTTTGCCAGAACTCGGTAGAAGTTGCACATTTTATCCATAAATGCCCTTTTTTTTATTCACAAATAATGTCTGACGCTAGCTTAATGGCCAATAACTGTATAATATTTTAACCCTTTCTGACAACAAACTGTAGTTCTATTTTATAAAAGGCCAAGCATTCAGAGTTAAGTAATCTAATAAAGCTTTACTCACATTGGAGGTCGTAAACGCGCAGAAGTATCGTGATCGTCGTCGCTCTTAGGGTTCCGCACGCGAAAAAAACAGCTGTCATTTTTCTTATCAAAATTTTTTTTAAAATTTTTTCTTTTCAGTTATATCTGCGAATCTTGTATCATTCAACAATTCAACACTAGTTTAATTATGTATTTATGTGGCATGATATATTTTGTTCTGTAGTTCTTCCGAAGAGTAAAGATTGTTACAAATCTCGGGGACATGATGAAATTTTATGAATGCAGATGCAAATTGGCAGACTTCACACACCTTTTTTTTAAATATTAGCCAAGCTGAAATTGACTAATATCCTCCTATTTCCTCCTCCTTCCTCCAAATAAGCGGAAAGCTTGTGCTAGAAGTGGGTACGACAATAGTGCAACGGGTGGGATTCGAACCTGCGACCTTTCAGTTTTGAGTCCGCACCTTTAACCGTTGGGCTATTGAGACTTTAAGCATCTTTGAAAACATTATTGTGAACTTTCAGCCATACAAGTTTCCTCGCGATATTCCCCTTTGCCGATAAAGCAAGTGATATTCAATTACTTAAAACTCACATAACTCCGAAAAGTTAGAGATACATGCCTGACGTCTTTACCACTAGGCTACGACCGCATAGTTTGGTCTAATTGTGTGTTATAAATTAAGCAAGATCATTTTAATAAAATACGGAACCCTTTGTATTTCATTCGGTCAACACTTAGACTAAATTCTTTATTAGCATAGTATCATAAATTCTGTTCTCTTTAAGTTTCAACACAACTCACAAGTACGTAAGTAGCGCTAAGTGCCGTCTGGGAAGGCCGATAAAAGTATAATTCTACGCCCACTGATATTAAAACACCATAGATAGTATTCACAGTGCCATCACATTGCATCGCTATTCTTCTTCATACACTTCTATTTTTTTTTTCTTTTCCTAGGATTGATTGAATAGGCTTGGTATAGCCATACTATACACGACTAACACCCTTCCACCCCTTTTGCGTGAGTCTACTGGTGTAGCTTACCACCGAACGATTCCAGCCAAAAGAGTCTTCTTCAGAGACCAAACAAGCCACCCATGTCAGCTGGCGAGGTCTTCAAGGAGTACTTACTCACCAAAATGCACTTCTCTAATCCTTGTGCCAAACAAAATACGAAGCCTGTATATTTTAGCTTCGTGAGAGTTAGTGTTGTTAGTTACATGCTAGTTTTAAAATAGAAAAAAAAAATCATAAAGAATTAAGATCCCTCTTAACAAGGGAGTGATGTCAAAATGGGTAAGTATTTAATCTATTATTTTCTTTTATATCGTTCGTAGCTATTTTTGTGTAGCCTATAATATAATGTTAAACTCCAATTTCTGCTTCTTTTTAAACTTCTAGGTATAACACATGATATTCTAATAGTACTTTTATGTTCGACTAAGTACTCATTTCGTCATTGGGGGTGGCAATTTAAGAGCTGATGAATTATTTTTTATGTTATTGTGGTATCTTTTGTTTTTGTATCAATGTTTTGAAGCGTTAAATGTTTTCAAGTGTTATGCTCGCTGCGTCTTCGAAATACTTTCAGAACTCCAAGCCATCTTCCTTCAAGTTTAAAGTATTAACGGACCTAAACGAATATAGAGCTCTTAAAAATGCATTGGCCCACGATTTGGCACAAAAAAGGTACATTTTAGAGCTTTAGATTTACGTTTTATCCGCGGTTTTTGGAACCATACATTTTCAACAGTAAGGTAAATAGCCTATGTACGAGTACGCGCGAGAAAAGTTTTTGCCTTTGAGAAATTGTTTGTATCACTAGGGCGAAATACATAAACATGCAAGCAATAAATTCATTAATCATGATTATTCATCACAAATGCGGACTATAAATTAAAATACATGCTTGTCCATTTACATAAATAAATTTTAAACAAATACTCAAATAAAAATCATTCGTTTGTATGGAGCATATTACTTACTTCACTATTAGTAGCCACGAACCAGAAAATAATATACCTAGCAGCGGGAAAGACCTCCAAAACACTATTATGAAAAACGGTGCTAAGTATAAATTAAGATGAAAGCGTAACTCCAAATAACAACCAACAGTTTTATGGCAAAAGTCTTGGGTATGGGAAAAACAGTGAGTCTGTGATCCCGTAGAATTAGCTCTAACATAAACGGACGACTTGCACTCGGATTTGTGTCCCCATTTCAAGCTATGGCTTTCCATTAGGACGGCGGAAGTTTTAGGACTATTTCGCGAAGCTAATAGTACTAGTAGCTTACGTTGAGCCATTTAGTGATACTTTTAGCGAGAAATATTATTCAGAAGATAAACTTAACTGATGTTATTTAGGGCTTCGTAGTAAAAGAGCATATTGGGATCCTGAAATCCATATATACCAAGGTGCTGCAATAGCGACCTCGTACCTGGAAGCGCAGCGTTAATATTGAACCACTAATGCTGAGATCTATAGAGTGTGCTCTGCCTCAGCTCAGACTCAAGACAGAGATAAAATGAGAATATTTGTGTCTCGTTTTAACTCTTATCTTGAGGCCCAGCTAAGTTAGAGCACGCTCTATAGATCTCAACATAAGTAAACAGATAATTATCTCAGGCGAGTCGCTGCGCAGCAACTGGATACAAACGGCAAAATCTTACTCTGTGGTATTATTTTCAAGAGAACTATGTCATCTATTGGTTGAGATGATGATCATGAAAGAGCAGGTCAGACTATTTGAACCAGGTCCGATTGTCATAATATCATTGATAGGATAAAGAAAATTGAACTGCATAAACTGACAAAATTATACATTTAACTTTCTTATGGTATACTGTATAATAGACTAACAAGAAACCTTTGTAAACTTATTACGCCCATGCCATTAATTTTTAAAGTGGGGTTAAATAATACGCTTTTACATTATGACTAGCTGAAGCCCGGACTTCGTTTGCGTGGATTTATTTATCCAAAATACCGCAGGAACTGTTTGACTTTCCGGTAGCCTATGTCACTTTTCAGATTCTCAACTATAGCCATGTAAAAAATTAGGTCAATCCGTTGCTCCGTTGCTGCATGATTGAAGGACAAACCCATACACCAGTAAAACAACAAACAAACACACTTTCGCATTAATAATATTAGGAATGATATTAGTAAGGATAAGGTATTAGTAAGGATAGTAAGGATATTAGTAAAGAAGTAAGGATTAGTAAGGAAGGATTTCCAAAGGATATTTTGTGGATTTTGCTTTACATAAAAGAAAAACAAATAAAAACATAAATATATTAAGTCGAGGTTATTGCAAATGAATTTACTAATTACACAGTTGCATATAAGCAATCAGCTTTGCATTCAGCTGCCGCCACAGAGCGAGGAGTGCCTGAGGGCAGAGGTTTGTAAACAAAAGTCCCCAATATAATATTGTGTTATCGACAAATAAATGTCCTTAATTCGCACGAGATAATGTCGAGTTGCCAAACAAAACATAAATATTTAAACCCGAGGCTTTCATGCCAGGTTCAGCCGCAAATGTAATGTGAAATCAATATTTCCGGTAACAAGATTTACGTCACATGTATTGCACGGAAGTGAAGAGTTTGAAATATTATATTCTTTGTAAAACCTAGTATTAGTCCTACTACATATTGATCTTGTGCTCGACTAAAGTTTTATATCTCTACTAGCTTTTTCCCGCGGCTTTGCTCACGTGAGTTTGACTTTTTAAACCCCTATTTTATCCCTTTAAGGGTTGAATTTTCAATCATCCTTTCTTAGCGGATGCCTATGTCCTTGACATAGGTCAAGGACATAGGCATATAGATAACATTTAGGACATAGGTCCTAAAAGTTATCTATATGCACAGCCCGATCCAACCAGTAGTTTGAACTGTGCTTTGAAAGATCAGTCAGTCAGTCACCTTTTTCCTTTTATATATTTATATTTAGTTTAAGGGTCAATTAAAGTGATGTCTAAAATATTTTGAACTAGCTTTCGCGCAACTTCTTCCGTTTGGATTTAGTTCTTAAGATCTCGCAAATCCCGCAACCTGATAAAAGTAGCCTATATCGTTCTTCAGATCCTCAATATTATACCTATGTGAAAAATCACATAGCTCTGTTGCTGCGTGATTAAAGGACAAACCGACACACTTTCGCATTAAAATATTAGTAAGCATAAGGATGTTGCCAAATAATTAAACCAGCAACTTTTTAACAAACGTCAAAACACGCGTTTAGTAATTAGTAAGGCAGCTTAAACATTGAATAGTGAGCAGCTTAATTTAAAGTTTTAGCAGTTTAATCGATAATTTAAAATGGTTTTTAATTTAAAACTAAAAGTGGGCATGTGTTTTACTTCTTTTCGAGGTACTTCTATTTAATAAAACAGTAAGAAATAATTTATTATTTTATTATTTTTAATATAGGCAACATCTCAATTATTATAATAATATATTATGTCATTTATAAAAAAAAATAGTAAATTTTGTGCAAATTTTGTTGCAGTCTCTCGATACGCTAATTGTTTCATTTAAAACTGAATTTAATTATTAATTTTATCCGTTTCCGGAGGCATCCAGCTGTGGTTTCAGCCACAATTGTATTGTGGAATCAATATTCCGGTAGCATTACTCCCGTAATACGATTACCGGATACGGGAAGTCAGCGAAGTAAGTATCATAAATTGAAATAAAATATTCTTCGGCTCTGTCTTCTTTAGTTCTTTATCGACCGATAGACGTCCACTGCTTTTTAAAATTCAATAACAAGATAGTTCATGATTGCGATCTCACCTGATGGTAAGTGACGATGCAGTCTTAGATGGTAGCGGACTTGGAAGGGGTATGGCAGTGTTCAACCTATACCCCTTATCGTTTTCTACACGCCATCGTGCCGGAACACTAAATCGGTTGGCGGCACGTCTTTGACGGTAGGGTGGTAACTAGCCACGGCCATAAATCTGCTGAACATAAATCTCTTGCAGACTTTCACCAGCCTGAGACCTGTGAAATGACAAAGTAAACAGTCCATGCAGGCCTGCAGGGACTGTTTGTCATTCCACAGGTTTCTTTTCTATGCTTAGCTAGCACTGGATGGTTGATAAAAATGAAGAAAAAGTGCGTATTCTTATGAAATAAAGCAAATATTGTAACAGAGTTTCTTCTTCCAAGACAAAGCGTAGCAACATATCCGAAACATAAGTGTTGTGATAACGCCAGATCGTCCAATCCACCGAAATGGTACGCCTGTAGACATAATAACATTACAAAGACGACAATCTTTTGGTGTAGATAGATACATCTTTATCGTTATTACATCTCTACAAACTTTCCATCCGTAACATATTACCACTCGAAAGCTGAAAAAAATGTTAGATGTTACCCATCCATAAACTAATCTTAGTTTGAAGTCTCAGCAATGGGGCGCGAAATAAAATACAAGATGTCGAAAGTTCAATCAATGTTGCACTAATTGTCGTAATAGTAGAAGGTAGTATGAGTCATGTTCACTCACTTTAATTTATTCATTCTGTCAAAGCTGCATCAATCATTGCTACAGTCTTGATTGGCTGAATTTATCGCGCTCTTAGATAAGTCTGTAGCTTATGCCGCAGCATGCTACACTGTACGGAGTGTAGCGAGACTACCTAGCCATCCTTATTAAGAGAAAATGCGGTCGGAGAAACTTTTGAAAAATAGGTATTTGAATAAAATAGTGCCGTCGCTCTACGAAAGTTCGGAGGGCGTCCGGACGCGACAGGCAATAAATTCAGAAATAGAAATAGAAATAGAAATAGAAATATTTTTTATTCAAATAAACTTTTAAAAGCACTTTTGAATCGTCAATGAATCTACCACTGGTTCGGAATGCCTTTCTTGCCGAGAAGAGCCAGCAAGAAACTCGGCGGTTGCTCTTTTCAAAAAAAAATAAAAATTTACAATTGTTATTGAAACTATGCTATGTATTCAGTGCTTCCACGATGAATTTTCCTGAGTACAATACAAGTAAAAATAAATACAATACAAATACAAATAAATACAATTTAATACATGTTAACACAGGCAGGCAAAAGCAGACCCATTCCCGTTGGTGGCACCCGTTCACGAGCATGACGCATGATCCAGCCATTGCTTCGCTCAACCATATTTGAGGGAACGTAACAACCCGCACCACACGACACCACCACAGAAACTTTAAAGAGAGCATGACATACTTTACAGATTCGACTGTTTAGTCTACTTAAAAAGGCATAATTCGAGGTTCGGCTCTCTACTGTTTTCTCCTCCAATATTGGACCAATTTAAAAGATATTTCATACTCCATTCCAAATTTCAGCCACCGTTCAGTAGTTTTTGCGTGAAAGAGTAACGAACATCCATCCATCCATCCTTTCCAATGTGCTCCTATGTTTTCCTTTTTTCATTAATTATTTATAGTTGTCAAATTTGTACACTAGACCTCTATTGGCGGTGGTTTAAAACAATTTTGAGCATTTTGTGTGGGTTCTAGTGCTTAGACAAATAATGTAAAATAAAAAGGAAAACATAGAGACTGTGAAGACATTGATATTTATTAAATTGTAAAAAAAAAACATTTTTCTAGGGTCATTAACCAGGGAGGAAACAGTTGAGAGCGTTTGTATGGAGAAAAGACCGCTTGCATTTCGTCTTAAGATTTCAAGTATTAAAGTTATACGCAGAGACAAGTTACAATAGCCACCAAAGAATTAAGCAGTTCGTGGCCAAAATTTTTAATTTTACGTCTTGCTAGTACAAGGATTTAATTTCACAAAGCGCGCGCAAAATAATGGTGTTACTACAGTGTTATGGTTTCACGACAATTTCCGCTGTGAACAAGTTAGGCGAGAACTCGCGAGTCTCAACACAATAATATAGACTGGTGCTTCACTTTATTACATACTCAAGTGTTACTTTGCGGCATAATAGAATGGAGTAATAGGTAGATTTCAGAATTGGAAGTCTGTAGAGTTTCTTAGACGTAATTTTACCATATTTATTTTTTTAATCTGGCTTAGATGAAATCTGATGGGTTTTGGAGGCTGTTAATAGAAGGATTGAATTTTAGTATATGCTTTTAATGTGGGCCTATAATATCCTAATGCTGTTTTTGGGGCAGGAGTTTAAGGTAGAATCGAGCCCCTGATCGGTTTCTGGGCTAGTTCTTTCTTATTTCATAGTGAGAGTGGTCATGGTCATCACGAAGTGGCATCTTTAGTGGCAGATAGATGTGACTCGCTTCACAAGCATTCGCTACTTCTCCCTGTTGACTACAGCTTGGTACACGCGTGGGTTGTACCGCCCACAGCACACTTAATTCGGTCGATCATATTATTATTGACAACCTTCTTCTGGTGCCCTCTACTTTGCCCTCCATCATGTACCTGTCTTTTTTTAGGATTCACAGCCGCTCCACGGACGGCGCTATCCGCATTTTCATATCACACCCTGGGGTAACAACAAACGATGCCTTGGATTGCACAGTTTATTTCATCTCAGTCGTCATGTCATGTCATATTTACACTTGCCTGCGCAAGGTGAGAAGTCGTGTATGGCTTCACTGTACGCGAAAAATATGACGGAACTTAAATTTCGTACATGAAGAAACGAGCCACTGAGAATTTCCAATAACAATGAAAATAATATTATAGTATACTAGTCTCTCTAAACGCGGATATCTACACTGAAAAATCTAGTCGATTGAACTTTGTATGAAGTGTAGTAAATAGTTTTATTATTTACAACAACAGAAATTGTCATTGTACCTACTCCGTTCAAAGATTTTTCAGTCTTCGAACATTAACTGTTGCTAATGATTACTGATGGATACATGACTAACAAATAATCGTTCAGTGGTCGGTGAGCTAGCAGCTGGAGTAGTTTAAGGTATACACGTGTGATCAAATCAGAAATGAGGATATTCCTAGGAGAATCAAAACTGACATAAGTCATCGAGTTTCTAAGCTGAAGTGGTAATACGTAGGTCACATAGTTTGAAGTTCAGCATCAGAAAGATCGCACGATGCCCATGGTTACAGGCGGCACAAGACCGAGTGTGCAGTGAAATTCCTACTAGATACATAGGTAGAAGAAAGACTGCAATTTTTTTATTTCAATCATATTATATTAATTTTGTAAAAGCATCGCTGGCCATTGCACCCATCCCCTAATGCTCGTCCAAATGTGAAAAGGTATAAATTCAGCGTTGATAGAATTCTTTATGTCATCGTCCTTTAGTTGGAGTTATTCTTATGTATCTCAGTCTCACTCAGCGATCTACGAAAGCTATTAGTATATACTTGGATATTCTCAACGTGATTAAATCAAAAATGAAAAGTTCACAACGAGACCCAGAGTCAGCTAGGTACCTATTCTGCGTAACGAGCCGCAAAACTGAAGTAGCAATGTGCGGGGCATATAGTTCGAAGAAACGGTAGATGTTGCAATCCAGTAATAGAAAGTGCAGCATTGGGAGACCCGATTCCAAACAATTTGCTGAGACTGGACAAAAACTTCTATTGTGAGTTCTAGCTAAGTTCTGTAGCAATCCTAGCAAGGTGCAACACATTCATACTTGCGTCTAGCTGCTTAATGTCAACTATGCGCTGGTCTCTCTTACTCCATTGTACTCGTACAAGACGGGAGATGGAAAAAGAATGTGGCGGAGACGCCTCGCGATTCGCACAAATATGTAAATAAGCCATAATTATGACCCGAATCTATGAACGATGTTTTATTGTCGTTGAATAAACTTATATAAATACATATATTATGTAAATTATAGCACAGGTAACTTCGAAATTTTCGTTTTTTCGTACTCTAGTACAATTTAGAACAGTATGGAGAAATAACGATCTTTTTATTAATATTTTGAACAAAATTTGGTCAATCCCTAACCAAAACGACCGCTTAACCGTAAAAGCCTGTACATAAATTAAAAGAAAACGTTTTTTAAACGTCTGTCCACTTCATCTTTCTGCTAATTTTTGTAATTAGCTGAACTTCCTTGTAGGCATCTCTTTATATTATATGATCAAACGAACTTGCAAAGTGAAGTTCGATCGATATTATATGAGTACGCTTCATTCGAAGATATATATATAACAAGTAGTCCTTTTACCTTACAGGCAACGTTTCGCACATTTATAAGTAGATAGTTTAAGATTTTTATTTCTTGTAGGTAGGCTCTGTGACAAGACCTCATTCTTTAGAGTAAGATTATAACCACAAGAACCAAAATTTTCTTTATAAGGGTTCGGGTGGGAGGGAGTCTATATCTTCGAATGAAGCGTACTCATATAATATCGATCGAACTTCACTTTGCAAGTTCGTTTGATCATATATTATATTTCGTCGCTTCATTCTTCAGATATATATATAACAAGTAGATGTTTAGAGAGGAAAATTTTGTAAAAGTGAAAAAATAAGTCCAGCTGAATAAATCATATTAATCCTAAAACAGATTAATTAAAAATAATAATAATAGTCTGTAATGAAAATCAGACAGTCAGCAGTCTATCTAATAGTAAATTTATATTGTGGCTGTTTTAACAGACGATCTAATGCCTGTTTTCACGTTTTATGTAGGCAGTTCCTAAGTACAATGCCCTTAACCAAAAACATTTCCACTTTTAGATGATTTATAAAAGTTCGTGAAAATGAATTTGACAGAAAGCGTCACCTAATTTGACTTAGGTAGCTTATAAGGGAATGTTGGTAAAACAATCGTGGCTGGATCTAACGTATGGGATTAATCTCATGTGAGATATCAACTGATCCTTTGGAAATAAAACGTTTAGGTACCTACATAAACGTTTTATAAAATATATATATTATTTTTTATTTTTAGCCAGCAAACGAGCAGGCGGAACACCCGATGTTAAGTGATTACCGCCGCTCATGAACATTTGTAGCACCAGAGCACAACCAAAGCATTGCCGGTTTTCTAGGAATTTGCTATTAACTAAGAAAGTTCATGGTTTACATGAGCCTATATCTGAAGCTTTAATGACATCGGCAATAGATATTAAGTTCATTTATTTCTTACTTAATATTTGGAATCGTAATCAATGATAATACGCAGTTAGCACTTTTTCAAGTGGGCAAGGCCAATAAAATGATCAACTTCTTATTGCATTCAAAGTATATACTCTTATTTAGATATTAGAATACCTATTTGCAAATTAATTAAGCACTACATTTGAATCTCAATTTCCACGTATTACCCACTTGGGAAACATAGGCTTGTTTTTGAAAACATCTATATTTTTGAAGGCCCTTAACGTTCATTATTTGAAATAAGGCAATTATTTCAAATTATGGAAAAAACTGAACGGTGATTAATATGAGGAACCTCTGCTTAAATAATTGATTTACTAGAATGTTTATCATTTAACAAACTCAAATAGGTATCATACGGATGTAAATATTTAGTATGCAACTAATGTTTTAAAAGGTTTAGATTCCAAATATATTTTTAGTTTATATGTGGTTTGGTATCGCCGTGTACTAGTTCCCATAGTTTAAAGATTGAAATTTACCTACTGGAACTATTCGGCAAGGATGCAAGATATTGCAATATTTGCTGAAGGATGTACTCGCTGCCAGGTGAAAACCTTGTCAGATAATACACTCACCATCGGGCCAAAACACTGGTAAAAAATTTCTTTAAAATTAGAGGAAAAATTCCGCAAGAGATTCTACATACATATAATAATATACATTATAATACAATGCTCATAACCTGGATGGCCCACTTTGGAGGTGCTAAAATGGTGCGGACCTGTCAACACAAAGGGCGAACTATTGTTTTTAAGAAGGAATAGTTTTTTGGGGCGGTTTACAATTAGGTACTATCATAATCACGGCAAGTTATAAATAAACTAATACATTCTTGATTTGAGTTTTCAAATTGAATTCAATGTCGTAAACCGAAATAGGAAAAACACAGTTACCAACTTGGGAACTAGAACTGAACTTGGTTACACGTGGAATACAGCTTGATTTAATCACTTTACACTGACTTTAATGTAAAGAAAAAAAACTGTATATCTTATTTTATTGTAAAAACATCCGCGTTATGAGAGAATTTCTTTCCAAAGAAATGTAGGAAAGTATTAATTGCATTTTGTGTTTACTCACGAAGCAATTTTCGGGCTTTGCCTACCCTTATAACAATAAATCTACGAGGATATGTAATGGAGTGTAATTCCCAGCGAATATCGATATTTTTGCAATTATAATTAAATTATAATATTAATAGCAATAAATTATAATATTTCACATTTTCCTCACTAAACCTAAATTTTTCGAGAAATATTATTTAAGATTGGGTATGGTAGGTACTCCACCAATTTTTGCTTTTGTAGACAACTGCCACGCATAGTGTGTATAGTGTTCTAAGCAAAAAATAAATAAATAAAATATATGGCAATGATCACACTTGTCAGCAAAAAACTAAGCTGAAGAATGAATACTGCAAGTATTTTAATAATACAATTGAGGAGTTAGCGAACAAAAGGTCACAATTCCATTTTTGACTTAAGTCAGTTCTTTGTTTTTTTTTTTTTCACACTTGCAATACTTAATTGCATCAAATAAACTGGTAATTGTGTTCCCATATAAATATTTAAACATGAATTGCCATAGCAATCTCCTTAGAGAAATAATTAGGTGCAGTAGGTACAAAATTTTTTGACATTCGAGACTAAATGTCTTC
Source organism: Hipparchia semele (assembly GCA_933228805.2). Taxonomy (NCBI): domain Eukaryota; kingdom Metazoa; phylum Arthropoda; class Insecta; order Lepidoptera; family Nymphalidae; genus Hipparchia; species Hipparchia semele. The sequence goes on along the minus strand of OW121711.1, from coordinate 15,069,557 downwards.
GTATTTAATAAGAACAATAATTAAAATTTATTTTTAAACCTCTATAAATTATTATTTTCCTGCATGAGAAAATGTGACATTTCCAAACTAATGCCAACAAAAGGTTATAATTCCAGAAACTTCCAACAAAACGTTACTTTTCCAAATTTTGAATATATTACAAATCGTCCATATTAAATCTTATATTTGGACGTTTTCTAAAATGTAATCAGTACCTAATTTATATGATAATTAGTTGATTACGTTCATCATGATTCCAAGAACAACCGATTATTTCTCCCAGCAAGAGGAAGAAGCATAGAAATCAGTTTAGATGTGAAGTTTCTTGTTTTTTTTTTTTTTTTTTATAATTTATAATATAAAATGTACATGATAATTTTTATCACGTGTCTTAGATTAGATAAAATATTCATTATTTGAATAAAATCGACTATGAGCAACAAAACCAAAACGTATTTGGATTAATCCTACCAAACGTATTTGGATTAATCCTTCCTTTAAAGGTCCATCTTCAAAGATGGGTTCCCTTCAGTTCGCTTAGTCTGACAATTCAGCTGACGTCTTTGGATTCAGTTGCTTTAGCCGTAAACAACGGTGATGGCGTCACGACACCGCATGCTTCGGTTTTCTCCGATGAAAGTTAGCGATTCACGGAGTTCACAACCAATAACATGTACATGTAGAATGCGCCAAACACGCCAGAGACCACGAAAAGGAATCATTTCATATTTGGCTATCGGTCAATATCGCGTATTGACTCGAGGCTCTAAAAACATTTACAGCCTAATATCCCGTATTAGATCATGTTATATTTTGCTGTTGGTCAATATCCCGTATTGACTCGAAGCTTTATAAAACGTTTATACAGATACATTTACACAATACTCCACATTTTCATATTATCACTGTTCGTGTTAGGCGGGTATGGAGAAAAATCTTTTAGAAGGTAGTTAATAAGTACAAACCTTCACTAAACAATTCACAGTAATGGCGTTTTGCAGCCTTTTAGAAAGAAATCTGCAGTCATTCTGCATCATTGAAATCATTGCTACCCGCGTCTTGTGGGTACGAATAAAAACATTCTTAAGGTATTCGTATGAACGCAAACCTTCACTACACCATTTATAATAATGATGTTTTATCTTTCAAGCCACTTACGCTCTCTGCAGAGTATTTAATTGTCACTGCACTTGAAGAAATATTATTTTAAAAATTAAAAAATGTTACTATTTGCGTGGGCGTGCGCGCTCGAAAAGCAAATGAAGTTTGGAGCGCGATGGTCATACGAATGTACAATTAAAGATTCGAAAACAAACAGGTGTTTAGTTTTCTTGGCATCAACTGGTTCCAGTAGGACCTTTACATTTTAGGTTAGGGCGACCCGCGCTCGACCATTGGCTTGATTTTTAGCGTCTCGCTTGTCCTGCTTGTTAACTCGCAGTTAACCCGCAGGAAAGCCTACTAGACACTTTATGCACATCAAAAATCACACACGCGCTCAACCATTGGGTTGATTTTTAGCGTCTCGCTTGTCCTGCTTGTTAACTCGCAGTTAACCCGCAGGAAAGCCTACTAGACACTTTAAGCACATCAAATAATCACACACGCGCTCAACCATTGGGTTGATTTTTAGCGTCTCGCTTGTCTTGCTTGTTAACTCGCAGTTAACCCGCAGGAAAGCCTACTAGACACTTTATGCACATCAAATAATCACACACGCGCTCAACCATTGGGTTGATTTTTTAGCGTCTCGCTTGTCCTGCTTGTTAACTCGCAGTTAACCCGCAGGAAAGCCTACTAGACACTTTATACACATCAACCATTGGGTTGATTTTTAGCGTCTCGCTTGTCCTTCGTGTTAACTCGCAGTTAACCCCCAGGAAAGCCTCCTAGACACTTTATGCACATTAAATAATCACACACGCGCTCAACCATTGGGTTGATTTTTAGTATCTCGCTTGTCCTTCGTGTTAACTCGCAGTTAACCCCCAGGAAAGCCTACTAGACACTTTACTAGGCACATCAAAGAATCACACACTGTAACGTATTGTTAAAGTGCTTACCCACATTTTCTTCGGAATCCGACGATGAGTACATGATTATGCGTCGATGATTTTCTCATTTATTTATTTATTTAATTTTTTATTTTTTATTTTTTCACTGTAATATTTTTATTTTTCCTCAGCACTTCGAGCTTCGTATAGAAGCGTGCGCTCGTTGCCTCGCACGGAAAAAGAATGAGGTCTTGTCACAGAGCCTACCTACAAGAAATAAAAATCTTAAACTATCTACTTATAAATGTGCGAAACGTTGCCTGTAAGGTAAAAGGACTACTTGTTATATATATATATCTGAAGAATGAAGCGACGAAATATAATTTGAAGGAAACGCCCAACGTTCGAGCGCAAAGAGGTAATTAAATTTTATGAAAATGATAGCTTGTGTCTTAGACTAAGCTTGTGACGTACGTTTCTTGGTAGACGAAACTTGAGCGTTCAATCAAAATGTGAATATAATGTATAGTTCTTGCACTTCACGTCGAGGGCACGTGGTTCATGGTTGTATGTGTATCTGTATAAGTGTGAGCGAGAGCTTGCTCGCGCCTGACTGCTCCCACCTAGGCTCCTGACAGGCAGACACGGGAGCTGCGATGCCACAAGGATGTCACAGACACACACACACACATACACACTCGTTTTTGCGTTGGGGTTAAAAATCAAGCTAACTTGTTGCCCAGTTAATGATGTTGTTGCGATTAATATTTTATTTTTCTGACTCATATGTTTTTTAACAAGAAAAATCAGAAAAATCATACAGGAAAACTTGATAATAAATGCGAAATCATAATCCCGCAATCCCGCAGTCATGTCCATACAAACGATATAGATCAGGTCATCTGTGTAAATTTTACGTAATCTTTAAAAAATAAAACTTCTTCAAAATTCTTTTATCCTCTTAGCAATTTCCTTATTGTTTGATGTTTACATAATAAAAAGAAAAACATTTTCATCTAAACTTTTGCCTGTATAATTACTTTGCGTTATTTAATTCATAGGCCACGTAAGCTAAAAATAAGGTCGAAGATTAAAACTTGATAAATTTGTGTTAGATACGACCAAGCTTTTGACGACCTCCCTGGCGCAGTGGTGAGTGCTGTGGTCTTATAACTGGGAGGTTTCGGGTTCGATTCCCGGCGGAGGCAATTTGGAAATTTATAATTTCTGAATTGTCTCTGGTCTGATCTGGTGAGAGGCTTTGATCATGGCTAGTTACAACCCCACCGTCTAAGATGTGCCGCCAAGCGATTTCGCATTCCAGCACGATGGCGTGTAAAAATCGATTAGAGGTTTGGGTTGAATTTACACTGCTATATCCCTTCCAAGCTAGCCCGCTACCATCTTTGACTGCATCGTCACTTACCATCAGGTGAAATCGCAGTCAAGGGCTATCTTGTCATTGGATAAAACAAATTCTCCCTTCTTTAAAAAAAAAAGCTCCGCATTAGAAAATGAAATAAGTACAGATATTATGACTAAACTATGGGATGATGTATGAATATGTATGTCTTAAATATGTATCTCGCTGATCTAGTGGTTAGCAAAGTTTGACTGCGAATGACGAGGTCCCGGGTTCAATTCTCGGGTCAGGCCAAAAATTTAATTGGGTGTTTCTGTCTGGCAATGTACGCTTAGTTTTATCGGAGCATTTTTATTTTGAAAACTTTCCTTATACTTCTTCTACCATTTAAGTAAAACTCTTTGAAAAACACTCAAAGTTTTTCATACAACTAAAAGTGGATTACAAACAAAAGCCAAAACCGCGGTTCCGCAAACAATGCGTAAACAAGTTCGCTCTAACCTCCCAAACTTTCCCTATGAATAACATTACGGCTTCAGCTCAACAAAAACTGTCCGCACAATTTGTTCGTAAAAAGCGGGATTTAATAAAAAGGATGGAGGGGCAACCCTATCGCGAACTTCCATCCGTGTTAACAACGAAATGCATCAATCAATTTGGGACTTTATCTCGTAACTCAAATATCACACCACTAGATCAGTCAATCAGGATTTTATATCAGGAGCATAACTGAACTATCGGCCAACCGGTGAAGTACGTTTTTTTTATTCGCTAAAAAGATAACCGTCCCATCTGGTGGTAACTGACGATACAAGCGGTTCACTTAATTAACTCACGTGTAATTGAGCTAAGAATTTAAGTTCATAGCTCAATTACAGGACACCGCTTCCGCAAGTTAAAATATAGCACAGTCAAATATGAACTTAAAGTCATTTCACACTTGATAACAAAATAGCAAACAGATCATAGCAAGAGCGAGCTTGCGGCTAGCTAAACACTCGATGGCTGACGTCTGGCTTACCGCGAGCTGTAAGCGAGTGGCCCGCGTGCTTTAGAAGGCGTGGCACCCGCACAAAACTCATAGAACTGAGGCGTAAGGAACTCCACCCTTATCTTACCACTAGCGCACAAGCACTACCGACACGCAAGTACAGCAAGCAATCAATTTGAGGCGGACCTGTGCAGATGCTGCGTAGAAGCGGTGTCATGTAAGTGAGCTAGAACCTTTACTAGGAATGGGCGTGGTATGTACTCGTTATCTACAATCCCATACCTCTACCCTGGACATACTGAACCGACGTCCGTACTTTTCAAGTACATTTTATATATTAAGTATTGTTGCGTCAGACGCATACCTAATGCATAAATATATTTATGCTCAACTATCAAATCGGCCGCGAAAGTGAACCTTTGTCACCCTCTTTTCATACATATATTTATACAATAACTATATACTATATTTCATATAATAACGATACATATAAGGCCATATAAGGCTCAAACGTGGGTATCTTAAGTAGAAAGTGCCTCCGAATTGATCGAATTCCTTTTGTACAAGGAATGCTTAAGGAAGAATTCCGCTCAGCTTCACAGTGAATTTGAGGATTTTTCAACAAAAGCGAAACCTTTCAAGATTTTAATGAGAGTCTATCGATTTTTCACCTCAGTATCAGAATTGAGGATTTGTAACCAGAAATTTTTATGGGACCGTCTAACAAACTTTCCCTATAAATTAAAAATACCACAAATTGGTTTAGAAATCTTGGAGATGTCGGTCTACCCTACGCAGAAAAATAAGAGGCATTTATTTCTAAATCACAGATGTTATTTATTTGATTTGATAAAGAATAAAAGAGGAAAATATGAACTGGAAAAACTACAAACGCTATGAATTCAGAATTCTCACTCTTCCCTGAAGGAAATATAATTTCCCCAATTATCCATTGGTGCATTAAAATTTTTCCATTCAACAGCCAATAAGGAGTCTTCGATAACACCTTATTTGTATTCGACGCTCATAACTTCGCTAGACGGTATAGGCCGTGGCCTGAGTGATGAGAAATCGGCGAGGCATAGAGCGTTCCGAACGTACCTGTTCACTTTTTTGCGCATATAAGTTTACTAGGTGATGCCCGCTACTTCGCCCGCGTGGATTAAGGTTTTTTTAATCCGTAGGGACTCTTTAATTTTCCGGGATAAGATGTAGCCTATCTGTTAACCGTGAATATGAGCTATCTCCCTTCTAAATTTCAGCCAAATCGTTTTATTCGATGTGGCGTAAAAGAGTAAAAAACATACACACACAAAAACACATACAAACTTTCGCCTTTATAATACTAGTGGTTCGCCCCGAACTGAGACCTCGCGATATCCCATAATTCCCAAAAGTTTTAATTATATATTGTAATAATTAACTTTTAACATTAGACGCAATAAAAAAAATAATAGTTGACATAAAACTGTTTTACTGACACAGCGCCATCTATTAGCATTATAAGCTTCACAATAATGCTAATAGATGGCGCATTAAAATTAAATAATTTCGTTTCTTTATAACATTTATCTAATTTTAGTATTTGTTGTTCAAGTACAGGATATAACTGAATTTTCAACCAAGTTTCACGTTCTAATATTCAGTAATTCAGAAGTTATAGGGCTCTGACAGACATTTAGACGGACATACTTCTCTGTCTAGTAGGCAAGCGCCCTAGTTGACTCAGAGAACTTCGCTTCGCTCGTTCAATTAAGTAGGATATAAGGATTCATCATGAGCTGCCTATTAGCATCTCACTATACTGAGCATAGTTTTTCTTTTAGAGAAGAGCTATAGGCCATAGTCCACCATGCTGGCCCAATTAGTAGACTTCACACACCTTTGAAAACATTATGGGAAACTCTCAGGCGTGCAGGTTTCCACACGATATTTTCCTTCACCGTTGAAGCATGTGAATTAAATTCACGAGTTATAAAATTCACTTTCTTCTTTAGTTTTAGTTTTCACTACTGGAGATAGTTTGCATTGCCAATGTTTCTTTTCTTCAAAATCCATAGACACGAAGAGTTTTTTTTTTTGCTTACAATTATGATGGCTTAATAAGTACGCAAGAACTAGGTAGTTCTTTATACAGTGTCTATTGTTTTAAAAATAAAATGTACAACAATCGGTTCATTTTTGTTTAGTTGTTAAACATTGCCTTGATGTAAAGCTTCTGTTAAGAGTGGGCACGAAAATAGTGTGTGGCTTTAGCCTATTCTATTAAAATGGGTACGCAAAATTAATACAATAACGCGGTAATAAATATAATAATGCGGTAAATGGGTACGCGGGCCATCAAATCCGAAAAAGCACGAAAAATTATTATCGTTCAGGCGATAGTTCTTCGCGCTATGTCGGATTTCCAACATGTGCCCCACCCAATATGTATCCGGCCTTATTCGAAGTGCCTCCATACATTCTTTTGTCGAACCTACGATTTAAGTTACTTTCTATTGCGAGATTTAAGTGGGATTTCCGCACGTATGCTCAATGATATAGAGTGTTTCTACACAGATAAACGCCCCTTACTAACTTTTTATTAAAATGAAGGTATCTTTTTTCTTTTTCTTCATCAACCTATGGACTGCTGGATGTAAGTCTCTTGTATGGCACACAAGCCTCAGTTTTGTGCAACCTGTAACCAGTAACTCCCTGCGATTCGTTTGATATCGTATATCTATTTTGTAGGGGGTCTGTCGCCGCAACTACTTCCCCACTATTATCATTTCCTTACTACGATAGTCCTTGACTGCGATCTCACCTGATGGTAAGTGACGATGCAGTCTAAGATGATAGTGGGCTAACTTGGAAGGGGTATGGCTATTGGGTATTCAACCTAATCGGTGTCTACTCGCCATCGTGCCGGAACGCTAAATCGCTTGGCGGCACGTCTTTGACGGTAGGGTGCTAACTAGCCACGCGAAAGCTTCCCACCAGACAAACTACTAGGGGCCTTGGACTTGTGATTTTTCTTTGTCTACTCTTACAATATTTTGCCCATAAGAGCTAAGTAAACGTATTTGTCATCACAAGGCTAGACTTATCTAAAACAGGAGAATTAATTGATTTATTTAATTTGAAATTATTTCATACCAATTGCTATACAAAAACAAGTTTATTATTTTGTTTTTTTAAAGAATATTAGGCAATCTGAAGTTGACTAATAACCTCCTATCCCCTCCAAATAAGCGGAAAGCTTGTGTTAAGAGTGGTTACGACAATAGTGCAACGGGTGGGATTCGAACCTGCGACCTGACAGTTTTCAGTCCGCACCTTTAACCGTTGGGCTATCGAGGCTTCAATATTAGTTAGCTAGTAAGTTTAAGATTAAATGTCTTATCAATATTATTCCATCTCATGGGCACCCGAGTACGAGATCGACAAGGTAACTATATCATTTTTACACAAAGTTGACACAGATGTTACATTTTCCGGAACGTTTAAGCCCGGTTACTCTTCTAGGCTTCTGTACACGTTTCATTGTAAACTCGGGCCATTGTTAGAGGAATGCTAACTTTGTTAGCTCGCTGGAAGTTGTGCTAGGCTACGTACACAGACGATTAATGTAGTTGAGTATATTTGCGGTTTCCCTTCCTCGTCCCGTCATTACACTGATGGTCTTTGTTAAACTGAAAATAGTTACACTACTTTCAATACGTCAACATCCTCTGTTTCGTATAAGTTTTAAATTTTCACATACGATCCTGTTGCACTTGCTCCAGCAACACCATAGGATTTATGAATGAATAAACGAATGAAATATTCTTTAACGCACAAGAAACAATTTTTTTTTATACATTATAGACAGACGCTTGATCACTATCGCACCTGATGGCAAGTGATGATGTGGTCTAAGGTGTAACGCGTTTTTCTAGAAGATGCCTATTCACTCTTGTTTTAAAGATACCCAAATTGTAAATTGTATTGTAAATAAATAATATATACAAAGTAAACAAAAATGCAATAGGTGGCCAAAGAATCTCTACCAGGCAACTAGCGAAAAAAGGATTCTCTATCCACCTCAAGTAGAAGTCTATCAAAACTGCGTTTGCCTAAAACGGTAACCGAGCTGAAAAGCCAGGCCAATTCTTCATGCAAAAAATGAACCAGCCCTTCTATCATCAGCATTTTTTGCAATATGGGGCATTGCGGTAAAAAACAAAACAATTATTATTATATTATAGCCTTTACGTTTAAAAAACGACTCTTCAACCTCCACCAATTGCATTATTACTGTACCCACTCATAACAAAAGCGTTAAGCTTATTTGTGGGGACTGGAAAAAAACAAATGAATAGAGGCATACTTGCGCCACATAATGGAATACCAACTCTCTAATTATTTTATTAATTAGACACACAACAGATGACATGGCAATAAAAAACAAAAATAATACAGCCATGTATAAAACTCTCCAATTATAATTAAATTTGGTCTGGTGGAAGGCTTTTGCCGTAGCTAGTTCCGATGCGTATAGAAACCGATTAAGGGTATGGGTTAAATGTACCCCTTCGAAGTTAACCCGCTACCATCTTAGACTACATCTTCACTTACCATCAGGTGAGATCGCAGTCAAGAACTATCTTGTCATCGAATAAAAAAAGACACAGTAATACTTTTTATGTTTGATAGGTTTAGCTAAAGAGTTAAAGTTATAGAAAGATCGGTACAGTATAAGTAGTGACGTAATATCACCGCATTGGAGAGGATGATGAAATGGGGCCCCGTACCGGAAATTAGTATGGAAGAGCCGATGTTTATAATAATAAACATGGCCGGCGGAAACGTCAAGGTTTCTTTACGGTCGCGAGATAGAGTCGTAATTTTTATCTCCTATTCAGACCACGTTGCTAAATAAGTTATTATTAAGTAATGGCTTCCTGAATTACTGTGTTCGTACCTTCTCATTGCTAAGGCTTTAATATTAACATTTATGTTGTACCCTTGCTTATATTTTGTACCCATTTAAACCTACTAGCTTTTGTCTGCGACTTCGCCCGCGTGGAGGAAGGTTTAAAGCTAAGAACTAGTCTACAATAATCCTTCAAGTGTGAACTAGTGCATGGTTCGAAAGCACTTTGTAAAATTTAATTTGAATTAAAAAATATTCTATTCTATTAGTTTTATTAATGAGCCTAATAAATGAAAATTCGCGTTCATACTTGTTGTAGTTCATGGCCTCTACAAAGAAGCTACGCAGGTGCTACGAATTATGAATTCGTAGCTTCGTAGAAAAGCTACGCCAAATGTGCTTATCTTTCGTTATTATTCTAGAATTTTCCATTACTTATCTTCATACTTATGGCGTTATACGTAGGTATAAGATAATCCCCACGTCTTCAGTAATTCGCTAAGAAGTTCACAGCCGCATTAGAAGCTCTGAACGCTTATATATTCCACTGAAATTCAGGTTAAAGTTCTAAGCCTTGTCATAATTTATGTACCTAGTTTGGGTCGATGATGCACGAAATGTTATGCAATTAGCAAGGATCAGAGATCTTAGAGTAAGTTTTCCGGTTAGATAATCTTGATAGAACTTGCACTGCTCTCATAATAAATCTAATGGAATTATAAATAGAAGAGTGTACAAGTTTACGATCTGAATACAACAGATATAAACACTACAGTTTTTTCGTTGTAGCATGGTGTGGGTAGGTTAATAGATTGTAACTAATTTTGTACCATACTGCTCCAATCATAAGGTCCAAATTACGAAAACAGATTTTCTGAACATAGAATACTCTGGATTAATTTTAATGGTGTGAACTTAAACTTTATGATTGGAACAATATGATACAAAATAAGTTATAGTTCTTACAATTCACGAGGGTGCGTGAGCTTTACTTGTGGTTACGTCGTATGTGTGTGTCTGTCAGAAGCCTAGATGAGAGAGGTAAGGCGCGGGCAAGCTCTCGCTCGCTCGCTCGCAACTTATGTAGATACGACACACACAAAACCATGCGCCACGTACCCTCGTGAAATGCAAGACGTTCTGTCAACGTCTTGTCACCCCTCTATGCTATAATGTAGAAACTGTTAGTGTTGTGCTTGAGTGGAAGTTTGTGCTTCTGTTTGTAAAGGAATTAACTAACCTAACAGTTGCAGTAATACAAAGTTGCTAAACCTATGCAAAATAAGGGCAATAGTATTAGCAAAACTGTGTTAGCTTCATGTTTAAAATTATTATTTAAAATAATAGAAATAGTAAAGTTATAAAACTTTATTGTATTGAAGGTAGTTTGATAAAATCGATGTTTGACTTTGTTGACGATGTAGGCGACCGTCTTGAACTGTGGATATAAATACGGCGGGTTTGATGCTACGAATTCAGTCTCTTCCAGAGACTCATTCGGCTATTAGATGCTGCCGCGTCTAGGTCGTTGTATTTGATTGAGGGATTGCGATAGCCATCGCGCCCTGATCGAATAAATATTGCCCGGAGGTTTAGATGAGTGTAATTGATTAAATAATATTTGTATATGTTTGATAATTGCCCTCACGTTCGGAAGGTGGTTTGTCTGACATGTTGTGGTTAAATTGATTAGATGTGAGGTCAGGGGCCCTTATAAGGGGCGGTGGAGACAGCTTTGGGTAGGGTTTCAGCATTCACCGGACAACATCTAAGCACACTTTCGCATTTACATCTTAGTAGGTATATTTTTACTGTTCTTGTTTACCTCGACCTAACTTTAAAAGGTAAGATTAAGCTTTTTATTTTTGATCGAATTCCAAAATTGGTAAGGAACGGTTTTAATTAATTTCAAATCCATTAGCAAACCTAAACGAAGTATCGTTTGATTTATCTACAGACGTGATTATTGATACAAAACAGCTAAAGATAAAGGTGTTTTAGGGTTCCAAAAAAAAAAAAACGGTACCTATAGGTTCGCTCCGTTGTACGTCTGTCTATCCGTGTGTCAAGGCCCTTTTCCTCAGAGAGAGACGGCTTGAGGACCTAGTTGAAAATAAGGAATATAAAAATCAATGATCTCTGTGATGAAATATATCTGAAAAATTGAAATTTATGCGGTATTTGTAGTGAAGCGCCATCTAGCGGCGCAATTCTAGAAAGTATGGCCCAATTCGTGGTTCTTTAAAAAGTTATCCGTGGTTAGTTAATAAAAGTTATCTACTTACCCAATTAATATATTCGGAAAACTCAGTGAGTAGGAATCGCACTTGGATATTTTTAATTTTTAAAAATTTATAAAGTTCTTTAAAAATTATATACCAAGACAAAAAGTTTTAAATAGATCCATTGTGCTATTTGGTTAATAACAGTTTTCCTAAAACTATGACTTAATTATCTTAATTTTGGTATTTGTTCGTCAATGGGTTTTAAGGGTAATTACTTAAACTTACAATAATTTTATTGTAATATATTGTAACATGAGATATTATTTTCTGACAACTATCATGTTTTATTTAATCTTAAGTTTTCTATATCAATGACTATTCGACCCTTCGTCTAATCAACAACGTAGAGAATGTCTATCAATCTTAATAAGAGATAAACTATAAAGTTACAAGTCCATTGAAAGGTTTGGGTAAAACCGTATTTTCTCTGTACGAAGTTAGCAGTCAATGTATGCTTAAAATGTAAGATTATAACGAAAGCAACAGTTCAATAAAACGTGTGTGCATTCATTGAATACCTAATAAGGAGTTACTTCTTCTCAATTACAAAGGTTACGCGTAATGCATGTTTAATCTAAAAGAGTTCGGAGAACTCGACAATGTGATGAATTAATGTTTGCGCAAAATAATTTATGGATGTAATTATAACCCGAAGCTTACTTTACTTTGATAGATAGATATTAATACATTAATATTATTCAATTATTATCAAAAGAATTATACGACTAAATTTTATTATAATATTTCTCGTTTTTATGACCATTACGATAAATTTTGTACCTTTTTGTATGCTTTTTGCATTAAAATAAGTAGTAAGAATATAGACTTTTTGATCTAAAATTATTTTTGTTTTACTTTTCTTTTTGAAATAAAACGCTGTATTACATCAAAAACTTAACTGTTATAATTTATGTAAACTTTCAAGGCGTAATTTTTTCTTTCAATAAATGGATATAAACAATAAAGATAACAATATATAAACAAGTTATTACATATTGGTATTTTTATGGGTATATCAAACATTTTAAAGAGTAAAAGCTACTAACGTCTGCCAGCGAAAGCTTGTCTAAAGTCCATCCGTTTTCAACTAACACAAACTAAGTGTAAGTAAAGGCGAGTGAGACATCTGGATTGTCTACTCTATGGCCGGGGTGTGTACTCTCTGTGACGCTCGTCCGTGTACGCATGCGTGAGGCGACGCGAAGCGGGTTGAGTAGGGTGCCCTCGGATTTAGCTGCGACGTTTGACAGATGACTGCACAAACAATAATAACAGAGACATTTTATTAAATGTGACATGACTATATTCTATATAGATCACCATATATATTTCCTAGGATGATAATCTATGGTACGAAATAGGATCCTATATAGTATAGTGTAATATGGGCCCTAGGTATTTAATAAAATATGAATTTAATAAAAGTACATTACTACGAGAAATGATCTTTCAGATTAATTTTTAGTTTATTATCAAAATATTTTTTACTAATTTTTAAATTGTAATTTTTTTTGTATGTATTGATCTGATATGACGTTTCAATCTAATTGTTATTTTTGTAGCCCAGCCCAGAAGATGAATTGGGCAATTGTAATATTATCCCGGGCACTTCTTGAAAATAAATAAATTAAATTACAAAAACTCATACATAATATTATTGTTAATACTGAAAATTTTACTTCCGAGAGGTACTCGTACTTCAAAATGTTAAATATTATACCACGTTCTTATAAACCGCATAGTTAGTTACAGTGAATCGCGGTAAATTACCGTTGACACAAAAACTTGCATATTGAATTTATCGCAAACTATTTGTTGTGTTTTTTTAAATTTTTTAGCAATAAAATAAAAAGTGAAATTGTGACGCCGAGTCCCGCAAACGTAAATCCAATTATTGCCACTCTAACTGCAGCCTCCAGCACCCGAGGAGGTTTCATATTGACCTATACGTATTACGAGTACTCTACGGTCTTTCAGGCTGTGCGAGCAGGACGGGCTACATTACAGCCCTAAAGATGCCATAGTGTGAAAGGGACAGATTCATACACGGCCGGGTCTACACTGTTCAGTGTGTTCCGAACTCCGGCGAAAGACACTGCGAGTACATAGAGTCACAATAGGATACGGTATTCGTAGAATATCGAATACTAGTATCGCGTGTGGGGGACAGTATCCTTAGAAACAAAATTGTGTTGTGTTAAACTTTGTGCTTGTATAATATACGGTATAATTGTGTGTAAGTGCTGTGTGTGTTGTGTATTTTTGCTCAGGTCTACGCAGGACGCATTTGCACTATGTGAGTAAATTTTATGGTTATGTATATAGTCGTATAAATTTGGGAGGCAATCTCGGTTAAATTGGATCGGCAATAGGCATTTTTGGGTGACATTTTATGTGTACGAACTGAATACTTTGGAATTATCCAAAATGGTTGTTTTGATATTTAGATAATTATGTTTGCCAGCCGGAGATTTTAAGAATAGATTTTTGAGAATGAGATTGATTGTTTGAGATTACTAGAAGATGAATTAACGAGACGACCTATTTTGTTAACGATAATTAATTCTTCGGAAACGCTTATGTATTTTTCACGGTATTTAATTATCCCGTTGAGATAATATCATCACCCTGGTTTGACAGGGTCACATGGTTATACATGGAACCCCTTTTGCAATCGGTTTGGAATTACCTGTTAGCTTGAGTTTAGAATAATTTTATTAGGTTTATAATAGGTAGGTAGTCGCTACTATCATAAATATATGTTTATTACACAACGTGGTTCATAATTGCTTCAACTGGTGACAGAAGGGCTGGCGAATTTTTTTATCATTCATCGCGTCATGTTCTTGCGCGAAGAACCAGACTGGCTGTCGACATGAAAATGCAGCGAGTATTCCTGGCATCATTTTACGAGGACATGATTTGTATAATAATGAGATTTGTATATAAATCATGTAAAACTTGAAGATTCCACGGTCATGCAAAAAACTAAAAACGAGAATTATTTTTCCCGCAATCACCGAATCATACTGAACATAATCTTGTTCGAATAAAACATCCTAAACTACTTGGTTTTTTTTTTATTTTCAAAATTTGGATTCATGCTACTGTAATGTTTTTAAGTTTTTACGATATAACTGAGACAACTTTGCATGTGTAATAATTTCTTAATAAAGTATGTATGGCACATAAACAGTCGGACCGGACCAAACTATAAGGGTCTCTTGTTTTTCTACGGAACCCTAAACTAGTAAGTGGTTAGGTATGACAAATAATAAATACTTAGGTATCCCTCTAAGTGCCTCGAGCATCCAACTATGACTAATATCCTAACAAATAGAAGTAAATCACATTAGATACGTTCCAACAAATTAATACCTAAATATGACTCACAGAATCCAATATTACGTCTGAATGAGATAAGTGAAAGTTCAATGCCTCAATGGCTAAAGGCTTAGGGTTGAAAAGCAATTTGAAATGTTAGAGATTCAATTGGAAAAGAACAATTGAATTGGGTTTAATTACAACTGAAATGAAAGATAAATGCCATTTTTCATCAATCAAATCAGTCCGCTTGTATAGTTCTTTCAACTCACGAGGGCGCGTGTCTCATGGTTGTGTGCTTGCTTGCGCCTGACCGCTCCCAACTAGGCTCCTGACAGGCAATACAGACCCTTACGCAATGTGCATGTACATAACGTAACTACAAGTAAAGCTCACGCGCCCTCGAGAATTGCAAGAACTGTACCTAAACACGATTTTTTTAGACTTGGTTCGGATTTAAGACATTCTTAAAACGAGACAATTCTATTATATCTGTGTCATGAATATATCACAAGTCTGAGCAAAATGAGAATACGAACTATATGGACAATGAAACTTTAAGGTCATAGCTCACTTGCACCGCACCGCTCGTTACGGCTCCACCTCAAATCGAAGTGACCGCTTGCTGTCCAGCAGCTAACAAAAAGATTGCTGTCGACGTAGCAATCGCTAGAATTAAGCTCGCTGTCCACGGGCTTTCGCTAAAGAGGCCGCTTTTTTTTTAAATATGAATAGCGGGCAAACGAGCTGGCGGGTCACCTGATGTAAAGTGATTACCGCCGCTTGCAGGCCGCTTGTAGGCTCAAATACTACTCCAGACACGTGAGATTCTTGATTCTCAAGTTTTCACGTTGTCACGATTCTCGGTTCTCATGTTCCGAGCAAGCGGTCCACGCGTCTATCCGTAAGCAGTTTTCTTGAAGCGCTTTCGGTAAGCGAGATGTTGAGTATCAAGTAGTTCGATTGCGTGGATTATCTTTAACTGTGCTACTTTATGTTATCACTGTAAAGTTTATATTATATAGAGCACAAAAGTAAGCTCATTCTTATGTGCATTTAACGAGCTGAAGCGGTCTCGTGTAAGTGAGCAACGATCTTTAGAGAGCATTGTCACTATATTAGTTGTTGCAATTCACGAGGGCTCGTGAGCTTTACTTGTGGTTACGTCGTTTAAATAAACATTGCGTAAGTGTGCGAGCTTGTCAGGAGCCTAGGTAGGAACGGCTAGCTCTCGCTCCCACTTATACAGATACGACACACACACAACCACGAGCCACGCGCCCTCGTGAATTGCAAGAATATACCACAAGGTAATGTACCTAACCTTATAGTCAAAGGCTAACTTTTTTATGTCAGTTTAGTGGGTACTAACAATGTCACCCTGTCACCCCCTGAGGTTCATTAGCACATAGGTACCATACTAGACCCCTAGAAACAGTCCGTACAATTACAAATTGTATCATAAAAATATCGTTTCTATAGGATATTACGAAACTCTTCCTTTTCTCGAACAACTTATCAACTATCAAAAGAGAGCCCTTTACGGAATTACTCTAACAGATATTGGCTACGCCAGTCAAACGGAATATCAATATGAGAAATATCCGATTTCAAAGGGAAAAAACCTGAACACGTTCTCACGAAAGTGTCAGCCATTCATCTATGACTTATATCTTTGCGAAATAGTAAGAAAGGGATCTTAAATCAAATTATCAACGCTCTGAGAGATCAACATATTAAAACCAGTCAAGGCGAGAACTTATAACATAAAGCACAATAAATAATACGGTTATATCGTATATGCTAAGCTATCTTTGTACAACTACAGCATGTTATATTATTATTATCAGAGCATAGGCTCTGCTATGGTTCTTTCACTTCACGAAGGCTCGTGGCTCATTGTTGTGTGTGTGTCGTATCTGTATAAGTGCGAGCGAGAGTTTGCTCGCGCCTGACCGCTCCCATATAGGCTCCTGACAGGCACGCACACTTACGCAATGTGCATGTACACGACGTAACCACAAGTAAAGCGCCCGTAACTTCGTGAGATAAACGTACTATACCAGTAAAATAATATCGACTAGAATAAAAGGCAACTTGACTCAAGCGACAATTAATTTTATAGAGAAATTGAGTTACATTTTTAACCGACTTCCAAAAAGGAGGAGGTTATCAATTCGGCCGGTATCTTTTTTTTTTTTTTTTTTTTTCTATGTATGTCCACCGATTACTCCGAGATTTCTGGACCGATTCACAAGATTTTTTTTTTAATCGACAGAGGAAGCTCGCGAAATGGTCCCATAAAAATTTTTACCTTCAACTCCTCAAGCCTGATGCTGCAGGGGTTAATCACCCCTAAATTATGAGACTTTAGGAACTGTCGTTTACGAATTGGTATGCTTGGCTTAAGCATATACTAGATCATAGAGCTCCAGGTCCTACTCTTCAATCCTGATGCTGCAGGGTACTGCCCTCCTAAATTATAGGGATGTAGGAACTGCTAATCATGAATTGTTATTGTATGTAATAAGCATATACTACACCATCGAGGTCTAGGTTCTAGCTCCTCAATCCTGATGCTGCAGGGTACTGCCCACCTAAATTATAGAGATTTAGGAACTGCTTATCATGAATTGTTATTGTATGTAATAAGCATATACTACTCCATCGAGGTCTAGGTTCTAGCTCCTCAATCCTGATGCTGCAGGGTACTGCCCACTAAAACTGTGAGGATTTAGGAACTTTCGCTTGCGAATTGATATTGTTAGTATCAAGCATATTCTACATCGTGTAATTCAAGGTCCTCGCTCTTCAATACTGATGCTGCAGAGGTACTGCCTACCTAAACTGTGAGGATTTAGGAACTGTCGTTTTCGTCGAATTGATATTGTTGGTACCAAGCATATACTACATCATAATGCTCAAGGTTCTAGCTCCTCAATCCTGATGCTGCAGAGTTGGAGGAATTACGAACTGACGCTTTCGAATTGATATTGTTGGTACCAACCATGGACTACATCATGGAGCTCCTAGTCCTAGCTCTTGTGTATTGTTAATAAGTACTGTAGGTACCAAGTGTAGAACTACATTAGTACCGTAGCGTTGGAGGGAGGGGAGAAAGAGAGCAGGAACAAGCTACACTAAAAAGCTTAAAATAAAAATTCTTTTCAAAAAACCGACTTCAAACGCCACTACAAAGTATAAAAATAATTTTATTTTGTACACGTTTGTTGAAGTCGGGCGGGCTTAACTAGAAACGATGAAATCGATGCGTGACGCTTATCTTATGGTGACATATAAGAGACACGTTTATTGAAATCGGGCGAGCATCGCGTATTGGTTTCATCGTTTCTATTTAAGCCGCCCGACTTCAACAAACGTGTACAAAATAAAATTATTTTTATACTTTGTAGTGGCGTTTGAAGTCGGTTTTTTGAAAAGAATTTTTATTGAAATCTGCATTTTTTCTACGTCTTGGCTGATCAAAGAATTAGTCTAATTCACTTCAAATCCAGTTCAAAAGTTTTCCTTAATTGTAGAGAACTCTTAAATCCAATTCAGCTATCACTTAATGACAACCTGATTTTCATCAATGTTTAATGGTACCTTAACGCTATGGATGGTGTCTAGATTTAAGTGAAGTCTTACGCTAAGGGATCCTTACTTAGATATTTGTATAGCACTGCCAATGCCATATTTCAACCAAATCGGTACAGTCGTTGCGGCATGATTGAGTAACAAACATCCATCCATGATCCATCCAAACTTTCGCATTTATAATATTAATAATAGGATTAGTTGGATTTATAGTGTCGGTAGTTTCATTATAATTCATACTTATAGCAAATGTCAAAAAATAGCTCAGCTTTTGGGACTTGTCTTGCTAAGATAAGTTTCAGTATCCGACCATAAAATACCTACGCAATTGTGTAGATCATGATGTAGATATCCACAATAGGTTTTGCCTCCTTAACAAAGAAATGAGTTACGTATGTGCACAAGCGTAGACGACGAGACTGAAAGTTTTGAGACAAACAGTCTATAATTTGATCCAACCCTAAGTCCAACCCTTAGTCTAAAAACAGCTCGCCTACGCATCACTTACCCTTAAGCCCAAATGGCGATATTATTTTTGCAACTTTTACGTGGAATTTCCTTTATTTTCTAAACAAAAACAAGCAGATTGTAATAATCCCTTACCACCAGGATATTTCAAACCTTTCTTTGCTAAGCGTGCCTGATGGACAATTGATCCCTTAACTATCCCTTATTAAGGAAGCAAACTCCTTCTATTATTCCAAATCTTCCAGAATTTTCCTGGAAGTTTGTTTTTGAATTATTTTAAACTTTTCCTATTATGAAAAGATTTTTTTTAATGAAGATGGAATTGAAATATATACGTACGTATAATATAAGAGGTTACGAGTTTGAGTGCAGGTCTTACTTCATGAAAAAAAAAAAAATTATATGAATGAACTAGCTTTTGCCCCCGTGACTTCGTCCGCGTGGAATTCGATTTTGGGGTGGAATTTTCAAAAACTGTGACACACGTACTTCTTTATTTTTAACTGAAAGCTCTAATACCAACTTTGATGGAAACAGTTTGAAAAATGACGGACTTTCATATAAACTTCCATCCCCTATTTAAACCCCTTAGGGGTGGAATTTCCAATAATCCTTTCTTAGTGTGCGCCTACGTCATAAAAGGAACCAACTGTAAAAATTTCAAGTTTCTCACTTCAGTAGTTTAGGCTGTGTGTTGATATCTCAGTCAGTCAGTCAGTCAGTCAGTCAGGACTTTGAATTTTATATATATAGAAGATTTTACGTTCTGACAGAATATTTAAACATTTACAAATTGTTCGTGTTTTAAAGTTTACTTTAGCCTTAAGGCCGGTTGCACTTTGGATACATTTTCGTACGAATTTTACTCATGCGAATACGTACGAAAACGCATAAACGATCCCGACATTTCATGTACTATGTTATTCGTACATACCTACTAGTTAGTTTATTTTGTACGTGTTCGCACGCCCGAATTTCGTACGAAAACGCATGCAAAGTGAGCCCGGCCTTGGTGTCCCAAAACTTACTGACATATTTTATCTTTTTTCCTACATTACCCATAAATAAACTTTGATTTCCCTTGATCACATGGCATGAAAATTATTATTTGTAACCCTGACCCTTCTGAGGTACCTATTAAGCTACTTTAACAAAGTCCTTTCCAAGAACTTGGGTTAATTGGGGATCAGAAGGGTTTGATGATTTATTATTGAATCGAGTAATATTGGACGTATATGTACATAGAAGTTTTCCAAGTTCGATTCTCAGCTGAATCAATTTAATCTGATGAGAGTATTGGTATTTGTTTGTATTGGTAATGAGCTATTGCTACGGCATACCACAAAGCGATTAAGTGTTCCGAAACGGTAAATAAGAAGACAGAGCTT
Organism: Hipparchia semele; assembly: GCA_933228805.2. Taxonomy (NCBI): domain Eukaryota; kingdom Metazoa; phylum Arthropoda; class Insecta; order Lepidoptera; family Nymphalidae; genus Hipparchia; species Hipparchia semele. The sequence goes on along the minus strand of OW121711.1, from coordinate 15,049,250 downwards.
GGAGAAAACTGCCTTTGGTACTTATTTTTCTTTCATAAATTTAAAAAAAATACAAAATACTTCGAGCTGTCAAATAAATCAACCACTGATTCTGAATATCGTACAAGCCAAGGTTATGGAAAAGAAACTCAGCAGTTGCTCTTTAGGAAAATTTAAATACCAATATTATGCCGCTTCTACTTATTTATTACTTCCTCGTACACTGCTGGAGCGATTTAAACCACGTTTAATTTTCATTAAAATATTTAAAATAGCTTTTGCCCGCCACTTCGTCTGCTTAGAGTTTTGTTTTTCAAAATCCGTCGGAAACCCTTTTCCGGGATAAAAAGCCTATTTAACTCTCCAGAACGTCCTCAACTATACCTATACAAAAAATCACATCGATCCGTTGCTGCGTGACGTTGCTCCATCGCTACGTGATTGAAGGACAAACCAACAAGCAAGCACACTTTTTCATTATAAGGATGTTATAGGCTTTTCGATGCACAGAAACATCACGATACTCTATAATAATAGGTATCTACATATATGTTTCTGTATTTATGTGGTGTACAATAAAGTGTATTCATTTCATTTTCATTTCATTTCATTTCATTTCATGTTAAACCGCAGCTTATTACCGGAACAAGTGGTCGTCAAAACTGAAGTAGTTTAGGAGCAAATACCATTATTAACCCACAAATCCTGCCTGACACTCGAATCTATCAAACTATGGGATCATTTGGGATGATTTATTCAATTTCGCTTCACAGAAAGGGTTGTCAGTATCAGTGAAGCATCATTTCGATAATACGCCAAACGAATTAAAGGTTCTAAATTAGATTTTTTTTATGTGATCTTTATGTGAAAGGTTTAGAGTTCGATTCTCGGGGGCAATTTCAAAGTTAATGCATTTTAATTTTTTTTTTAATTACGAAGCATTGCCGAAGCTGTTTAGGGTTCCAGTATGATGGCTTGTAAAAACCGATGGGAGTTTTTACAAGCCATCATACTGTAATTGAACGAGCGAAGCGAGTTCTCTGAGTCAACTAGGGCGCTTGCCTACTAGACAGAGAAGTGTGTCCGTCTAAATGTCTGTCAGAGCCCTATAACTTCTGAATTACTGAATATTAGAACGTGAAACTTGGTTGAAAATTCAGTTATATCCTGTACTTGAACAACAAATACTAAAATTAGATAAATGTTATAAAGAAACGAAATTATTTAATTTTAATGCGCCATCTATTAGCATTATTGTGAAGCTAATAGCTTCACTATAATGCTAATAAATGGCGCTGTGTCAGTAAAACAGTTTTATGTCAACTATTATTTTTTTTATTGCGTCTAATGTTAAAAGTTAATTATTACAATATAATATAATTAAAACTTTTGGGAATTATGGGATATCGCGAGGTCTCAGTTCAGGGCGAACCACTAGTACTGTTGAGCCCACTACCATCTTATGTTAAGGTCTGTTCAGCGTGCTCCGACTCAGCTCAGACTCAAGATAGAGGTTAAAACGAGACACAAATATGCTCTAACATAAATCCGTCTCGTTTTAACTCTATCTTGTGTCTGAGCTGAGTGAGAGAGCGATCTATAGATTTCAGCCTTAAACTGAATTGACACTTACCATAGATGAGATAACAATCATGATCTATCTTGTCAGTAATAAGAAGGGTACATAAAATTATAGAAATGTGCGAAGCTGGGGAGGGTTACTTCATAAATTATAAAATCTACCATTTCAAATTCAACCCGAAATGTTTTCCATAAAACCCTTCACTAACACTGACGTCCCTCTCAGGATAGCAAAATTTAATAAATCACCATTTCGCCCCCAACTTTAATAGATTACACTCAGTCGTGATTTGTCGACAGTCCATCACGTTCATCACAAAATCACTTTAGTTTTAGTATACCTTTGTCTTAATTGACTGAGTTATATCTTCAATTGCCCAACGGTTAAAGGTGCGGACTGAAAACTGTAAGGTAACTGCGAACCTGCGTCGCACAAATCGATTGAGGTTAGGATGATCAAAATCGGCCCACACGTTTGGTCTCCAGAGCGGCACATTTATACATACATAGACGGATAAACACATTACCCTCTTTTGCGTAGTCGGATAAAAAGAGCAACCACCGAGTTTCTTGCTAGTTCTTCTCTGTAGAAATGGCATTCCAAACCAGTATGGTAGATTCACTTGATGATTCGAAAGCACTTTGTAAAAGTATTCTACTCTATATCGAATACGCCGAATGATTCTGCGGACTTATTCCTAGTAGTGGTTATAAAATTAGCCGCATACCATTATGCGAAAAATATATTGAAAATATCTTAAAAAAATAAGACAATTTGATCTCTATGAGGAAGAGACTATCTCGTTTCGTATTAAAGTTGTTTTCGCCTTCAGTTGGGCGTGATTGAATAAATCTTCGCAAATAGCGACTGTCAGTTGAGATTTGTCGCAAGGAGATCGAGTTACGCCCAAAATTGCTTTAGTTCTGATAACCCATTGTCCCAGCGATCTGCGCAGGGTTAACAGAGGCCTATCCGACTTAATTACCGACTTTCTTATTACGAGGCTAGTTCCCTCGACGATTGTGTAAGTCTAGTTTGAACTTCCTTCTTTGCAAAAAGGGCAATGCTTTGTTCAAAACGCTGGAATTTAAATGATTCTTTTTGATGAGGTGATGAGATTTTCTCTTTCGCATTTTTTTTAAACAATACCAGTTACTCCTTGAAAGGTACTCGTATTTAAAATATGATTTTCATATTTCATACATATTTTTCTTGGGTATTTTTGATCTAAATTCGTTTTAAGATAGAAAATAGATAGGAATCAATTGTCTCGATAAAAATGTAGTCCAAACACTAGTCGAAAATCTTGTTTTTTTTTATCTAGTATTTCTCGGAAACTCGGAAAGATACATTATTTTTAGGAACAACCTGCTAGGCGCTAATAGGCAGTGAATAAATATTATAATTATAAACTACTAGCTGATGCCCACAACTTCGTCCGCGTGAAATAAGATTCTAAAATCCCTCAGAAACCCTTTGTTTTTCCAGGACACAAAGTAGCCTATGTCATGTTCCAGGTGCTCAGCTATACCTACCCATGCAAAAAATTAAGTTGATCCGTTCCTTCGATATATCCGGCCATCTTAAAATTTTTGGTTTTGCAACGTTGTAAAGTAAGTACCTACCTGTGTGGAGGCCTTGTGCCATAAACTATCGAGTGTCAATCGAGAGTCTGCAGTAGATCAAGTTCTATACAATCTTGCTTTAGTTCTCACATCCCATTGTTCCGTGATGGCTGAGTGAAGGGGTAACAAAGGCCTATTCGCCTTAATTACACACTTCCTATTACCACCCTGGCTTTAGTTACCCAATTTTGTAATTTGATGAGTAAATTCGAGTTCTCTATCAATTAACTTACTTACGCAGACATATTTAGGAGTCGTGTGGTCTTGTTAAGACAGGCAGCGTATATATTGTGTGAAAAAAGCCCTTGAAGATACTGAAAGGTACTCGTTATAAGCTCTTCTGATTTAAGAGTCCTTAACCATAGGTGTTGGTCATAATTCTAATGAAATTCAGTAAATATCTGATGTTTTATATCGGAAAGAAAACTTTTGATATCTTTTTAGCTTTTTAACCGACTTCCAAAAAGGAAGAGTTTCTCAATTCAACCGGTATATTTTTTTTTTTATTGGAATATTCCATTTTGAGCATTACATCGACCTTAGAATCCTCAATATAATTATTATTATACTACTAACTAAAACACAACAGTCAGACGGTCAGAAAGTAAAATAAATATTTGTATAATACTTTATGCGTATCTATAATTCTTAGTGGCGTAGTATTATAAACATTATGGTTATGGTTTTTCTGATTTCTGCGGGAAATAATTTTCTGAGATAAAATGTAACCTATATATGTTAATTCTGAGCTTTCTCCTTTCCAAATTTCAGCCAAATCGGTTCATTCGTTGTTGCGTGAAGGAGTACGCAACAAACGTTTATCTATCCATCCATCATCACTTGAACTTTCGCATTTAAATATTAGGAGGAAGTAGAATATTCCGTTGCTAAGGCGATTGATTTTGACACGGTAAAATATCGATGTAACGGTTTTAAATGTGAAACAAGTGTTTATGTTTCATAAAGTAAACGGGACATCAATTAAAACGGTTAGCTGTGTCGGTCCCATGGAATCTCGTGGAAGATTGATTTGACAGGTCGAATTGAAAAATTTGTAGACCCAATTATTAAGTTTGATTAATCGACATCCAATATGGGTTTGTAGCCAATCTGTAAAAATAACAAATTAATTCGAATCTGTTGACATTTACCTACTTTAATCCGTGATCGACGGTTAAGGTCTGTCTACACTTTTTGTATAAGTTAGGGATGACCGATTATTTATTTTGGTCCGAAAGCAGAAGCCCGTCATGCGAAATCGAAAATTCTTTATGGGAATTAGTAGTGATCAATAAGATGATTAAATTAAGCTTGGTATGCGTTATATTCATTCATATATTCATATAGTCATTTCATTTCAATTTAAATAGCCGAAAAATGTTGAAAAAAAAAAAAAAATTTTATGCAACACTATTTTACTGTCATCGCGGACATTGATTATTTATTTATTTACAGTGTATTTAGAAGAAATATTCATATATTTTTCAGAAAAATATTACGCAAATCACAAGATAACGGAGAAATATTATTATTCCTTGTCGTACACTTAAAGTAGTTATGTGTGATCAAAAAAAAACAAAAACAAAAAAGTTGTTTGCGTAATGTTCTCCTGGAAGAGTCCAAATTTTTATATCGAATAGGTACACTACGAATAACCAATATCTGCGATGACGGTAAAATATTTTTGCATTTAAAAAAAAAACATTTTGAAACATTTTTTCGGCTTTTTAAATTTACTTCTGTGTTTAATGATTGGTGAAATTATTCCAAAGATTTTAGTTGATTATAATAATCTTTTGGCATTTATTTGAGCTCTGAAATTGTAATATTTTACGCTCATCTTTAATAATATCAAGAAGAGAAATAACTAAATTTCTTTAAACTAAGAATCTTTTATGAATATTTGATGGCAACTGGCAACCCACCTCCTCGTAGTTCTTTTAATAATAATATAAGCCGAATATTATTTCAACATGAACGAAACGGTCTATTACTTCACAAAATTTTCAGCTATAAATTTATTATTAACTCCCCAAAGAGATTGTATTTACTCGGTACCCTGGTTTGATAGAATTAATAAAACGCTACCCGCAAAAAACGAGACCCCAATGGAGCGGATAAATTAAAATTTAAAAGTCATTTATTCAGCTTAGATGTAATACTAAGGGATTTATTTAAAACGCACCCGTTAGGTCGGAAAATCGAAATAATCTGTCGACAATTTCGATTTTTTACAAAAAATACACTAATTTATTTTTGTGGTTTACTTAGTGATTCTTCGGTGTAATTTTTTTTACCGACTTATACGTACTTCACATTAAAAGAGTTTACTTAGTGATTCTTTGGTGTAATTTTTTTTACCGACTTATACGTACTTCACATTAAAAGAGGGTAAGTACATCGCTTCTTTCTTTACCGTAATGCCTAAATACAATTATTAATCAGTACGTCCTATCTGTATAGGTACTAGGCTTTTTTATTTAAAAAAAAAATTCATTTCCTTCAAACCAGAACAAAAGACTTTTCATAATATCGCCAGATCAACGCATTTCATAATAATGATTGAAAAATAATTTTATTTATTCTAATTAACTCTTTAATATTAACCTGTTAGAAGGCCTACATAGTGATATAACTTCCTTACTAATTTACAAATGTGAAAGTGTGTTTGTTTGATGCTTTGTTGGTTTGTCTTTTAATCACGCTGCAACAGAGCCACGGATTAACGTGAATTTTTACATGGGCATAGGAGGACCTAGGCTAATGTTTTATTCTAAAAAATAAAAGTGTTTCCGCGAATTAAAAAACTAAATCCACGCGGGCGAAACCGCGGTCAGCTAGTTAATGATAATGATGTTTTGTAATTACTATACGTCGTAAATTATATGTGCGGATTAAGCTATTAATTTGTATGTGATTATGCTAATAAGTAATAACACTAACTCACCTGTGTAATTGCATGAAAGACAGTGAAACAACAATGATGTCCATCTGTTTACGAGAATGTTATGCTCGTTATATGCATATTATATCCTATGTAATATATTTATGAATTTTAATAATCCATACTAATATTATAAATGTGAAAGAGTGTTTGTTCGTTTATTTGTTCTCGTGGAGCCACAGACTGACGAAATTTTTTGTATATATGGTTATACATACATATATACGAATAGGCTACCTTTTATCTGTTTTTATATTGACAGTAATTTTATAAATTTTAAAGTGCCGTTACGTATAGTTCAAGCTGGTTATATATATCGCTGCTTCAGAACTAAAGAGCCACATCTCAAAATCAAATTTTTTTCACGAGAGTAGATTGAAATTTTTTTTATATTTTTTGCTTTTTTGGCTCTCCTACTTACAATGTATGATAATGCTAAAAGGGTGTACGCGTAAATTATTGTGATTTAAAGGCCGATTTTGTCGAATGTCTTCGCGTTATGGCCCTATTTTTGAAATAAAAGTGAATTTGGAAAATTTTGAGATGTGGCCCTTTAGTTCTGAAGCAGCGAGATATATATATATACATTTGTAACTAGATGATGCCCGCGACTTAATGTTTTCAATTCCCGCGAGAACTCTTTAATTTTCCGGGATAAAATGTAGCCTATGTGTCAAGTCTGGGTATGAGCTATCTTCATTCCAAATTTTATCCAAATCTATTCAGTTGAAGGACTAAAACATACACACACGCATGCAAACTTCGCCTTTGTAATATTAGTATGATTTAAGCTTAAAAAACATTTCATTAACACTTTCTTAACGTATTTTTTTAGCTAGACAAAACACAACAGCTAATCCAGAACGATCAGCACATTTTTTTCTCTTTTAGGTAAATCAATGCACGCCTGAAACCGAATGTAACGGGCCATAAAAAACTTCCGAGGGCGACTTTGAATGCAAATATTTCAAGATAATATATTATGTATACAAGCATTTTGGTCTTCCGCTTTTTACCAAACGTTATAGGCAATGGGCAAACATTCCAGTCTTAGAGCTGGTAAACAGTTTGTCGAATATTTCTGAAATTGGTTGTAATAAAAAAGTGGACTGTTTTTCAATAGATACTATTTATTATCTAATGCTTAGATTTTTAAAACCTTAGCGATACCATTATATTTACTACTAGCTGATTCCCGCGACTTCATCCGTGAAAAAAGTTTAGAGTGGCTTGCTACTATCCGCGAGATATTATGTCCTCTATCTCCGATAATAGTAGTGTAGATGTACAGAATTTCGTCTACAGTTTTATTATAAGTATAGATTTATTGCTGTTTATTGTTACAGACGAAATACAATGTTTTAAACAATGTATAACAAAAATTATGAAGCCGCTATGCCAATTCTATATTATATCTATCTAGGTATTAATCTAAGTATATCTTAGCGGCTACGTCGTATTTGTTTTTTAATGTTTAGTAATTAAACATTGGATTAAACTTTAATCTATCGTTAAATCGTTATTTGTTCAAACAATTCTAACTCCGGGTACACTTACTCTTGGACTGTTTTGATTCTCAGTTTTTCCAAACGTTACAACATCGACAAACATTCTTATGTAAATAGGATGACTGTAACTATATTTCACAAAAATCTTTTATCGGCGCGCCCTTATAAGATTTTCTCTCAAATATCTGTAGTACCGCAAATATTTTCGTTAAGATCTCCTTTCGAAGAAATCTGTCGAGTTTTCTTCCTTTGTGATTTGAGGTTTTCGTTTTTTCTTAAGATGTTACTTGAATAGAATATTGCTGTCTTATTATGAATTAAGAGTTGCCACAACATTTCCATTTTCATAAAATAATCAAGCACTTACATGAGTGATGCTGTGCTTTGAAATCAAATCAAAATTTTATTTTCATTTCATGTAATCTTTATTTTTATAAATTAATAATCGTCAAGTGCGAGTCGAACCCGCACAAGGGATCCGTCTTAATAACAAACAGACAAGATTTAACACTGAATTATACAATCGAGCAAAAATAAAAATCTATTGCATCTATGGAGAGTGGAGACCCTCTTTAATTTTTAACTTTGTCTTTTTTTTTAATATATAGATTAGCGCTTGACTAATAAAAAAAATTGTTGTTATAGCGGTAAAATTCTGTGAAAATTTCAAGTATCTACCTATACACCTTTATTTATCTATACTAGTTCATGCCCACGGCTTCCCTTGCGTAGATTTATTTTTTTTATAACCCCGCAAACTCATTAACTTTTCGGGACAATAAATAGCTTATGTCACTCTCCCGGTTCTCAACTATACCCATTTACCGCGAGATTGAAGAACAAACCAACAAACAAAAACACTTTCGCATTTATTGAACGAGCGAAGCGAGTTCTCTGAGTCAACTAGGGCGCTTGGCTACTAGACAGAGAAGTGTGTCCGTCTAAATGTCTGTCAAAGCCCTATAACTTCTGAATTACTGAATATTAGAACGTGAAACTTGGTTGAAAATTCAGTTATATCCTGTACTTGAACAACAAATACTAAAATTAGATAAATGTTATAAAGAAACGAAATTATTTAATTTTAATGCGCCATCTATTAGCATTATTGTGAAGCTAATAGCTTCACTATAATGCTAATAGATGGCGCTGTGTCAGTAAAACAGTTTTATGTCAACTATTATTTTTTTTATTGCGTCTAATGTTAAAAGTTAATTATTACAATATATAATTAAAACTTTTGGGAATTATGGGATATCGCGAGGTCTCAGTTCTGGGCGAACCACTAGTAATATTAGTAAGGATTTATTTACCAGCTCTTACATTTTAGCATTAATTTAAAGAATGATCGTCCAGACTGTTTGCGACAAACAGAAAAATTCCACGATACGAAACAATAGGTGCGCTGCTTAATTCCACTTTAGGCGACAGTATGTTACTGTAATCGCTTCGTTAGTTTTTGTCCCGAAAGTGCTTGAAAAATCTCGACTTTGTGCTGATGGAAGCCGGTCCTAACGATCTTCATTTTACTAATGCTTCCCACTTTTTTGGCGTTCGACGACGATAGATTTTAGGATTGGAGCGTAGAGGGTAGGGTGAATTCACTCTAACAAGTTAATTTATTAGGGGTTGGGATTTATATTCTATAGGCACTTTAAATGGGATTAATTCATGTCGGTTAATTTAGCCTGCAACTACTGTTTTACTACAGTTTAATATTTTAGTTCTTATACGATTTGGTTTCGTGAAAAAATAATACCTATACTTTCTTACTAGGTCTCAACTTCTCAAGTCAGGCTACTTTGGATTAAAAATCTAATATTATATACAGATTAATTATTTTTTTTAGGTCGTATTGGATTTTTTTTAAATAGTGTATTCTTTATTCGGTACCATTATAGTGCAGTGTATATAAGCTGCATTTATTTATAATTATCCAAATTGCACAAACATTAAGCTTTAAGCATTAAAAATATTATGAACGGCAACTTTTTATCTATCAAAAGAGAAGCCTTTTCAAAATGGTAAAAGTAAAACACAAATAACTTCAACTAAACATTAAACAACTACTCTTTTCTCACGTAAGAGAATATTTAGTTTTATTAATTTAAACAGCTTCCGGGACAATATTAAGCTCACCTAATTTTTATTATTTCAGCACAAATCCATAAAAGCTTTGGCAAATTACCAAGTTTTGTATCTCTTTTTGTTATCTCCTAAAACCACGCGTTATGTTTACCGTCTATTGAATATTTATGGGGTACAGGGGTTTATATTACGTATTCTATTTGTTTTGATGAACTTTCGGTACGGGCATACATTAGCCTATAATACATGACAACCCTTTGTTATTTCAAACTTTACAGCGTTGAATCGGTTCAGACTTTACTACTACGGATATGGATTTAATAGAGTGACTACAACTTCAGCTTCCTTTTTTTAGGGGGTCCAAGGTTCGAATCCACCTTTAACTCTGAAAATGTGGTAAGAGCGTTTTAAGCAATTAATGTCACTTGATTTAACGGTTTTATCGTATTAGGTTTAAGAAGTAATTAATTTTATTTATAATTAATAGACTTATGGAAGAGCGGAGACTTCTAACATAGGTAGACTCCGGCTACTGTTTATTTATATCTTTTTATGAATTAAATAAATGAAAAAAATAAAAACAGCGATCAGAACTCGAGTTAATGTACTCCAAAAAAGGCTTTTGAACACTTCCGGGCCCTTTATCACCAACATAATATTCACTTATTACATCATACACTTATCGTTAATACTCTTACCTATAATCCAAAATCCAAAATACGATTGCTTGGACTCTATAGCTTCTTTATCCCGCTTTGATAACCACGATTTCAATAGAACCATACGTAGCGTAGTTTTAGTATAATCTTAAAGGACTTAAACTAATTTAGAGGCAGCTCTACGAAATATACGGCTCACGTCTTCAAGAAATATTGAGTCTGAATTTGAATTGCTTCCCTCGCAAATCGTCTAGGGATTATTTCGGCTATATTGCAGTTGAATCTAGATTGAAAACATATTTCAAACTAGCAAATGACGACCTGCACGGAGGATGTAACGAAATACTTGAAAACTTGGAAAAAATATAACTGGTATTCATAAATAAAAAGATGAAAGGTGTTTTATTTCTTTACTGCTATGTTTCTACTGACGCTACCTCAAGTGAAATAGCAGGTTTTAGTGTATGCAAGCCCCACATAACCCCTCTGTTTCCCCTGACGGAGGGGTATGCGTTAGGCATTCCCTGTCTATAAAAAAAAGTATATTGTGGTAATTCTCGTTCAGTCGTCAATATGAATGGATTCGTAATCTAAACTTGAGTAAATCGTCGCCTTGGAGGCCAATGGAGCTAAGCCACAATTTTTGCGAAATGAAGTTAAGTGCATTAACGTTACTTTTTAATTATAACATTCAATGTTATATGTTTTAATAATCTAGGGTAAAAGTTTGAACCCTCTACTAAACTATGAGTTTATTTTTTAAACGTCCAAAACTCAAAAGTGTAGTTCTGTGAAATAGCCTTCCAAGGCGACGAAATATTATGACAACTTGTACCTACTGAGCTTATATTTCAGAACATAGGTATTTTCTTGGTTTCGTATCTAAATAGTGTGCAAAACGGACGTTAGTATAACATAAGTCTGATTGAAACCGTTAAATCAAATGCAATACGCTTTTATAGTAGGTATACAATATAAGTACATGCTTCGGATTTCAGCATAATCCTGAAAGGACCAAGCTTAATCCAGAAGCAGTTGTATGAAATGCGAGTTACAACTGAAGAGAAGTATATCACAAATGCGCTCTATACAAACGAAATTCTCATTTCAGTAATAACCGATCAAAATCATTACGAGTATAAACATGCTTTAATCATTGAAGTCTGTGTTGAACTTGTCTTCTACATACTGCTACTTCAACAATATTGTTTACAGCTAGAAATAGATCTTTTGTGGGGATCACTTCACACGTCTTAATCTTGTGCCTCCTGTATCCTATGTATGTATAGCGGCACATAAAATATGATAAACCACAATTATTTAAATAGTTTCAAAAGTTAAAATAAAACTTATACTTAGCTAAACTAATCTTAATATTACGAATCAAAATTCTCACAAGTTCCAAGGATTCTAAGGATAGGTCTAAGGATTTCTATGTTAAAGAGTAGTATAGGTATATAATATACATTAAGAATATTAGCCAAGCTGAACCTGACTTATATTCTCCTCTGCCCTCCAAATAAGCGGAAAGCTTGTGCTAGGAGTGGGTACGACATTAGTGCAACGGGTGGGGTTCGAACCTGCGACCTTTCAGTTTTCAGTCCGCACCTTTAATCATTGGGCTTTTGCGCATAAACTTTCTATTGCTTAATATTAAAACTTCATTTTTATGGGGCGCGCGTAGAATCGTTCGAAAGCTTCGATCACAGAAAATATTTTTTCTTCTGTGATCGAAGTTCGAAAGAGACTTCTCTTAAGAAAATATATTATTTAGTTCAGTTATAAATTGACTACGTTGGGAACACGCCTGGGGATTATTTCGGTCATATTACATTGGTTCCCAGACAGAAATCATATTTTAAACACTTTGTGAAATTCACGTTGTACTGTAAAAGTTTCAAGCTCATAATATTTTTTTGGAATCTACATTTTTAAAGAAAGGATTTAGATTTCGTCTTGCGTGAACTTATCGTCCAAGTGAAATTTAAAACACATCGTACATAATATCTACATATTATATCTAATTATATAAAAAAAGAGACCGGCTGAATGGATAGCCTCCACCTTTTTGGAAGTCGGTTAAAAACGAAAAGGTGACTTACTGAGTGATTGATCTATCAACGCACAGCTCAAATCACTGAACGGCTGTTAAGCATACAAAAAGCTAAAAATATGTAAAAGAAATTTTGAAAATTAAATACCCAACGGGATAAAATAGGGGTTTGAAAATTGAAGAACTTGACTTGAGTGAAACCGCGGGCAAAAACTAGTTATTGTATAAAAATATAAAAGCCCTCCTCATATTTTATAAAAAAAATTGCAAGTTACGAGACGAAATAGATGAACAGACATACAACCATAGAGACGAATAAATAACCGGCCCATAACCTGTTAAAATTAAAAATGAACTTTTTATGAATAAAATAGTAACATACTGAGTAATATTGGAGTCACAAAGACTACTTTTAATCTTACGCCAAGACAACTAGGCCAAACCTTCAAAGCGGGGCGTATTCATGTAAAACATGTCATGCAAACGCAGCTGAAAAGATAAAATGTTCTAAACTACGACCCCCGACGTGCAGCGTTCATGTAAAGTAAAACGAAGTTAAATAATGTAACGGAATTTCTAAATAAGATATTGGTGAATAGACAACTATCAACTTAACATATTGAGAAAGTTACAATTTCGCTGATTTAGATATCAATGCAAACGTGTGTTTTTTTGTTAGTTTGTCCTTCAATCAACAACGGGTCGACGTGATTTTTTACATGAGTATAGTTGACAACTTAAAGAGTGATAGAGAGTGATTTACGCTCTAAACTCACTAGCTGATTCCTGCGACTTCATCCGCGTGGAAAAAGTTTAGAGTACTTTGCTACTATCTGCGAGAAGTTATGCCCTCAATCTCCAATAATATTTAGTAGATCTTCACCAAAATTGACAAAATATTTCTAAAGTACACAATTTATAACAAAAAAAAGAATTATCAAATTCGATTTAGATTTGACGAAGTTATGGAGCAAAGTCAATAAAAATTTTCATCCCCTATCCCGCATAAATAGTATTTATCAGGATATAAAGTACCTTATATATTGATCCGGAGTATCAGCTACCACTATACCAAACATTCAAATCCGTTCAATAGTTTTTGCGTGATGCGCGCACCGACAGGCAGACAGACAAACAAAAATTGAAAAAAATTTTGTTTTGGGCTCAGTATCGATAATAAAGCATCCTCCACACGGATGACGTCCAAGCGAAAACTAATTACTTGATTTTTTTAAGAAGTAAACTTTGCGACGTTATTTAATAAAACGTGTAACTACGATAAAATTACTCATAATACGACTGTGAAAAATGTCGATATCACAAAGTGGTTGAAAGTAGACGATTGAAACTGTCACTGGCAGAATCTATTTCTACCCTCTTCCTAGTTAAATTTGACGAAGTACCAGTTTACTTTTTTAATTTGTTCGAGGTTATTTTTATATCTACAGAAATTATTTTAAAAATTGTTTCCCGAGTAATTTAATTTTATTTTGGAATGGTTAAAACCATTCCATTAATAATAATCCCGACTAATATGATAAATGCTAAATTATATTTGTTTGTTTGTTGGTTTTTCCTTCAATCACGCCGCAACAGAGCTACGGATCGACGCGATTTTTGCTTGGTATAGTTCAGGACGTGGAGAGTAATGGCTCAGTTACTCGAATGCGAGTGAAGGTTTAAGCACTCATATTCAAGCGTTGCTTCACTGATACGAGTTTTTGTCATATATGTACGTTTATAATAATGTAATATTGTAATGTAATGTAAAATCATGGGCTAAAATTGTTTGGGAAGTTTTCGTATAAGATAATCACAAACTATTTCTTCGAGCAACCCTTCTTATGTAACTGACGCCGTACATAGGCTATTTTTTATCCTAAAAATCAAAGAGTTCTCGCGGGATTTTTAAAAACTAAATCCACGCGAACGAAGTCGTGGGCATCAATAATTAATTAATAACAGTTTAATAGTCCTAATATAATGTAACCAGATGATATATGAACCAAAGTTTAAGCCTCAATAGCCCAACGGTTAAGGGTGCGGACTGAAAACTGAAAGGTCGTAGGTTCGAACCCGTTGCACTATTGTCGTACCCACTCCTAGCACAAGCTTACCGCTTATTTGGAGGGGATAGGAGAATATTAGTCAACTTCAGCTTGGCTAATATTCTCTTTTTAAAAAAAAAACGTGGGTAACATTGGAAGTCTCGTGATTTGCTCGATGCCGCGGGTGGTACTGGTGCGGCCGTAATTTTTATTATTTCAACACGGACCCATAAAAGCATTGGCGTGTTACCAAGTTTTGTATCTCTTTTTGCTATCTCCTAAAACCCGGCGTTATGGTTAACGCCTATTGAATATTTATGTTTGCAGACTTTATATGAATTCTGGTTGTAATTTGATGACGCACTTTGGTGTACCCTTTGGTTCCTATATATTATAATATTCTTTCGTTTATTTTTCTGCACGGATGTGATGTTATCCTTATATTTTTATATGTCTAGTGATATTCTATATTATTTAATTGTTCACTCGCACTTTTGCTATATAAGGTTATAATATTATCCTACCTAACATTATGATAAAATTTACTGACATATAAGTTACATTTTGCTACAATAATTCTTTATATGCTATTTTCGCTCCGCACACCCAGTAAAATCTTATTAACGCATTGTAAAAAAATCTGTAACTTTAAGTTTCGATTCGACTTTTGACAAAGCTACTACCCACACTGCAACCCTCGTTATTTAACAAATGTCATAATTTGCTTTCGTATCTCATTTGTTATAAAACGTTGTATAAAATTTCATGCCAAAACTTGTAACAAAAGTTGTATAACTGTGCATTATGTTATTTTAAAATGTTATCTAACAAAAAAACTTGAGAGGTGTCAAGGGACACCCGGATGGAACGAAGTTCAATGCGAAATAGAAATGAAAATATCTGGCTTGCTTTCTATAAGAGAGAGAGAGACAGACAGAGAAACATGCGACGCCGATAGCAAAAAGTGTCGTGACAACTTTTCGTAAGAATTTTTTCCGTCTAGCCCCCTTTCACAACGCGCGATAAGGAACTTCGTTCCAATATATAATAAGAATGCACCCGAGTACAAAATTGTACGAAAAATGTATAAAACGATCAATTTAATAAACTTGTAATATAATTCAAAAGAAAACTTATTGCACGACCCTGTCGAGCCCGCGCGGCGATGCGCGCTCTGACCTATTTACTCCTCTGCCAAGTAATGCACCTACTCTTGTGCTATAAATAATGCAAGAGTCGCTTCTAACTTAACCATGCATCCAGCGTTTTGTTTGATCATGTCCGAATAGTGTAGTTTAAACTTATCTTACATTTATATTAGCTTAGCAGTGGTTATTTGGTGGAGCTGTCGCAACGCATAATTTGTTTTTAGCTATTTTAAAAGGTACAAGTGGTTTTTCGCAGAAAGGTGTAAGCGACACGCTAATCACAGACATTTTTCCGCACTGACATCGAAACCGCGCTGAAATAAAAACCAAACTTAAGAACGTCTTAAACGTCCTAAAGACTACTGTCGGTTACGCGTTTCTCCAAAATATTTACCTTTTCACTGTTTGCCGTTTTACCTTTAAAGAAATCTAAAATAACCGGTCAAATGCGAGTCAGAATATAATATTAGGTATATTCGCTTCCAAATTAAATATAATTTTATTATTTTATTAATGCTAAAGCATAGATGATGAAGTGAAAAACCGATATTGGGGTTAGCTTTAGAGCTTAGACCAATAAAAAACAAACACATCAGCGTAATACCTTTGTACAAAAAATCGCGTGACCATCTAGTGTGACCTTAAAACGTTAATTGAACCTGCGCGAACGAGCTCGCACTGTTTACAGTGTTTAAAGCAACACTGAAAGTTAAACACGCGTTCAAATAATAACGGGGCTTTAATTATGTAAGCGAATTCATGTAGCTAACGAGGAAATTAACTGATGGCCCGTGATAATGATTAGCAATTTTCCGCTTAATTGTATCATTCGTGAATATTTTTGGCACCATTACAACGAATTCGCGGCCATCAGTTAGTATTATAAATGTGAAAGTTTGTCAGGATTTTTTCGATTTAGGGGTCTGTTTGGAGAATATTAAGTGTGAAAATAAAAGTGAAAATTTTTATGCGAGTAGAACAATTTCTAGTGAAGGTTTCGCTGAAGTCGTGAAGACATGAATGTCTTTTTCCATTAGCAGAATTTACCTAGATACTTTATCATAGTAGGAATGACTCAAAGAGCCTATTTGTTTTTAGCATACTAATTTCAACCGTATATCAATGTGCATAAAACTGAGTTTGAGTTGTCATAAAAAGTCAGTGCACCCTAGTTTCACTCTTTAGCCTTGACCTGAGACAAAAATTATGATTTGACGAATAAACAACATTACGCTATGGTTCCGGTAATATTATACGTTAATCGTAAACGTAAACGTGACGCACGGCATCATGAAGTCACGTTATTAATTAGAGACTCAATACGACATAACGTGACCGAGCAAGTCACAGCAATTAATGTCACTTTTATTAACCACCTACTTACGGTTATTACGTGACTGCGCGACGCTAAGGAGGGTAATGTGTTTATCAATCTGTGTATGTATGTTTTGTGGTGGACTAAACGCGTGGGCCGATTTTGATGATCCTTACGTCAATCAATTTGTGTTAATCTTGGGAGTATGATTAAAGACATTTAACAAAATTCAATATGGCGACCATCAGACGCCATATTGTGAAAAAGAAAAAATTTAACAAAACACCTACAAAAAAATCTGAAGTATTCATCTTGTACCAAATGTCGTTACAAAATGAATACTTTTCTGAATTTAAATAACAAAAAGGCAAAAGGCAATATTCATACAAAGTTTTATTAATGGAGAAGTAAAAAATTGGAAAGAAAATATTTTATTTTTCACAAAAAACTGAGTAACGAGTACCCAACATGTCCCAAAATGTCAGTATCCGTGAATTCGCAAAGTTCGATCTCCGTATCAGTATATCTCCCCAACCAATTATCTTTATCTCATTATTATTCTCTGCGAGCTTTTAGAAAGTGATCTCGTTTAGACTTTTTTCAACTTGTGTTTAAGGGCTGTGTGTTTAAGGGTAATAGGAATCGTTTTGTAGCTTCCATCTTTTTGCGTAATTTTATATTTGGATTTTCATGTTATGGATGATAATTATTATTCTCGTGAATAAATTAATTCGTCTCAACCCAGCAGCTGCAGTACCGAGAGCTGCTGGGTTAGAGACACAAGAGCATGTTCTGTGGCGATCCTTAGGCCTAGGTCCTGTGGTGGACGTATACCAGTTGAGATCACTAAGAATACTACAAATACATGGACTGTGACAATATTACACTCCTTTTTTCGCACTCGTGTAAAAAGTAAGAAAAGAAACCTTACCTACACTATTACGGTACCACAACAGTAAAGAATTATAAGGAAGTAATTTGATATTGCCAAAACTTACGATACTTTACTCATAAGTAAGTTAATATAAGTAAGTAATAATATAAGTTTTTTTTTTGTGTGTGTGTCCTCTATTCGTCTCTACATTTTTTTGTTATTGTTTGCCTTGCTCTATTGGACGAGAATATTTGAATTCTTTTAACATTTTTTTTTAATATTTTTAGCGAGCAAACGTGCAGGTGGGTCACCTGATGTTAAGTGATTACCGCCACCCAAGAACATTTCTAGCACCTTTTCTTTCTTCTAACATGAACTTAGTAGTCTATGAACTGAGCAATCTACCGAACAAAATACAGGTATTACGAACTAAATTTCACAGAAATTTTCAATTAGGTACACGTTGCTGTTAACAAATGAATTAATCAATCCAGTAACTGGTTGAGACGTTGAAATATGAGATAGGCTTGAAATGATCTGGAGTCCGATAGAGGAAACTAATCTCGTCTCGCTAATCCAATATAAGCTTTATTTGATCGCCTGCATGAATCCTGGATGACTAATGGAATAATTACATTTTGTGTGGATATATAACACAGGAAATTCAAAAACAATAATTTCTAATTTTAGTCTAGCTATCCAAAGGGGGAACGCTGCTAGTATCTTCAGAACCTTTAAAGGGACTCCTTTTAATAATATATTTTAATTTATTATATTATATTTTTTAAGGTTTTTAGTTTTAGGTTCATATTTTGTTCTGGTATATATTTCATTTGTTTATTATATGCATCATCTAAATATATAAAAGGCAAAGGTGACTGACTGATTGACTAACTGATCTATCAACGCACAGCTGAAACCACTGGATGGATCAGGCTGAAATTTTGCATGTAGATAGCTATTATAACGTAGGTGTCCGCTAAGAAAGGATTTTTGAAAATTCAACCCCTAAAGGGATAAAATAGGGGTTGGAATAATCGAACTTAACGTGAGCGAAGACGCGGGGTAAAGCTAGTTTTAGTTATAACTAGCTTTAACCCGTGGCTTCGCTCACGTTAGGTTCGATTTTTTAACCCCCTATTTAACCCTCTTGGGGTTGAAATTTTCCAAAATCCTTTCTTAGCGGATGTCTACGTCCTAACAGCTACCTGTATACCAAATTTCAGCTCGATCGGTCCAGTGGTTAGAGCTGTGCGTTGATAGATCAGTCAGTCAGTCAGTCACCTTTGCCTTTTATATATGTACTAGCTGTCCCCTCGCGACTTCGTCCGCGTGGAATTAGGTTCTTTGAAAATCCCGTGCGGACTCCTGATTTTGTCCGAATAAAAGTAACCTATAACACACTGTCTGCAACCATACCCATCAAAGAATCACGTAGATCCGTTGCTCGATATTAACTTGAAAAATTATGGATTTTCATACAAACATTCAACCCCCATTCAACCCCTTTGGGAGTAGAATTTTTGAAAACCGTGAAACACGTCCTTTTTTATTTTTAACTGAAAGCCCAAATACCGAATTTCATGGGTATAACTTGAAAAATGACGGACTTTCATACAAACTTTAACCCCCCTTTTTACCCCCTTGGGGAGAGAATTTTCAAAAAATGTAAAATACGTAATTCTTTATTTTTGATCAAGAGCCAAAATATCAAGTTTCATAAACATAACTTGAAAAATAACTTGAAGAACGAAGGACTATCATACAAACATTCAACCCCTATTTAATCCCTTAGGGGGTAGAATTTTTAAAAACTGTGAAACACCTACTTTTTTGTTTTCAATTTAAAGCCTAAGTACCGAATTTTATGGGTATAGCTTGAAAAATAACGGAGTTTCATACAAACTTTAACCCCCCTTTTTACCCCCTTGGGGGGAGAATTTTCGAAATATGTAAAATACGTAATTCTTTATTTTTGATCAAGAGCCAAAATATCAAGTTTCATAAACATAACTTGAAAAATAACTTGAAGAACGAAGGACTATCATACAAACATTCAACCCCTATTTAACCCCTTAGGGGGTAGAATTTTTTAAAAGTGTGAAACACTTACTTTTTTGTTTTCAATTTAAAGCCTAAATACCGAATTTTATGGGTATAGCTTGAAAAATGACGGAGTTTCATACAAACTTTAACCCCCCTTTTTACCCCCTTGGGGGGAGAATTTAAAAAAAATGTAAAATACGTAATTCTTTATTTTTAATCAAGAGCCAAAATATCAAGTTTCATAAACGTAACTTGAAAAATAACTTGAAGAACTAAGGACTATTATACAAACATTCAACCCCTATTTAACCCCTTAGGGGGTAGAATTTTTAAAACTGTGAAACACGTACTTTTTTGTTTTCAATTTAAAGCCTAAATACCGAATTTCATGAGTATAACTCGAAAAATGACGGAGTTTCATACAAACTTTAACCCCCCTTTTTACCCCCTTGGGGGGCGAATTTCGAAAAATCCTTTCTTAGTGCTCGCCTACGTCATAAAAGGAACCTACTGTCAACATTTCAAGTTTCTAACTTCAGTGGTTTAGGCTGTGCGTTGATCGTCAGTCAGTCAGTCAGTCAGTCAGTCAGTCAGGACAAGCCTTTTTATATAATTATTATAGATTTAGATTTTAGAAGTAATTTAGTATTAATTTAATTTATTTATCATTTGTTTGAAATGTTATTGCAATAAATTTCTAAATATATAATAACTAGCTGTCCCCTCGCGACTTCGTCCGCGTGGAATTAGGTTCTTTGAAAATCCCGTGCGGACTCCTGATTTTGTCCGAATAAAAGTAACCTATAACACACTGTCTGCAACCATACCCATCAAAGAATCACGTAGATCCGTTGCTCGATATTAACTTGAAAAATTATGGATTTTCATACAAACATTCAACCCCCATTCAACCCCTTTGGGAGTAGAATTTTTGAAAACCGTGAAACACGTCCTTTTTTATTTTTAACTGAAAGCCCAAATACCGAATTTCATGGGTATAACTTGAAAAATGACGGACTTTCATACAAACTTTAACCCCCCTTTTTACCCCCTTGGGGGGAGAATTTTCGAAAAATGTAAAATACGTAATTCTTTATTTTTGATCAAGAGCCAAAATATCAAGTTTCATAAACATAACTTGAAAAATAACTTGAAGAACGAAGGACTATCATGCAAACATTCAACCCCTATTTAACCCCTTAGGGGGTAGAATTTTTTAAAAGTGTGAAACACTTACTTTTTTGTTTTCAATTTAAAGCCTAAATACCGAATTTTATGGGTATAGCTTGAAAAATGACGGAGTTTCATACAAACTTTAACCCCCCTTTTTACCCCCTTGGGGGGAGAATTTAAAAAAAATGTAAAATACTTAATTCTTTATTTTTAATCAAGAGCCAAAATATCAAGTTTCATAAACGTAACTTGAAAAATAACTTGAAGAACGAAGGACTATTATACAAACATTCAACCCCTATTTAACCCCTTAGGGGGTAGAATTTTTAAAACTGTGAAACACGTACTTTTTTGTTTTCAATTTAAAGCCTAAATACCGAATTTCATGAGTATAACTCGAAAAATGACGGAGTTTCATACAAACTTTAACCCCCCTTTTTACCCCCTTGGGGGGCGAATTTCGAAAAATCCTTTCTTAGTGCTCGTCTACGTCATAAAAGGAACCTACTGTCAAAATTTCAAGTTTCTAACTTCAGTGGTTTAGGCTGTGCGTTGATCGTCAGTCAGTCAGTCAGTCAGTCAGTCAGTCAGGACAAGCCTTTTTATATAATTATAGATATCCTCCCGACCGAATTCGGCCACGGCGGCCAATCTCCACAGAGATTAGCCATCTGCGCGGGAGATATTATAGTGCACAAGTGTGTGCGCAAACACAGGTGCACTTTCTATTCCCTTACTCCCATAGTCCGATGGGACGGAAATCTGACACGACCAGAGAGAGATCAGGCGCAGGACCGACAGCTTTACGTGCTCTTCGAGGCACGGGGGTGCCTCACCGCCAAATTCAAATAGTATAGTTTTGGATTATCTTTGTATTTATATGCAGTTGCGCTAGCTATCATGAGTTTTAAGCTCCCAGTGTTTGAACATTTATTTGGAAATTGGTAAATAATTAAAATGTTACAATAAAACTTATAGCTACACTAATCTGATTACTGTACAAATCATGTCGGCGTAGATTGGTGCCAAGAATACTGGCTGCATTTCTGCGCTGGATAGCCAGGCTGATCCTTTGCGCAAAAAAGCGCGGTTGCCCCTTCTGTCACCAGAAGAGGCAACCGCGGTGAAATGTCTCGAAAACATTTTTTGCACTTAGACTCCATGGCCGGAGCGTCTCCACAGCAAACGGTACAAATATGTACTCGTAACTCTCTATCAAAGAGACATACCTAATTGCCGCGCCGTTTACAGGATTCAGCAATTTGAGCTGCGGCTCCCGGTCTGGATGCTGTCTCCCTGATATGAAACGGGGCCAATGTGTCAACGCATGTTGCATTAGGGCCCGTCCGCGTTCCCAGGGAACCATCAGTTCTCTTGCTATCATCTGAACCAATCCCTGTTGGCTCGAAGCGCAGGGATTTCAATAGAGGCAAGAGCTCTTTTTAACACATCGGTAAGAAAAACGTGCCGAAATAGCCTACCAGCGCATCGCTGGCCAGAGAGTCCGTGAATTCCAAAGTCAACAACCTTTTCAGACGAGCATCTGTGTTCATAGCACAAATGTGCTCCCAACATATACGAAAAGTTTCGTGTGGCTTTGGTTTACTTAAGATAGAAAAATACGAGATGATTCTATAATGTTGTAGAAATAGTTCTAAAATAGTTTGCACGCGCTAGTTTCAACTTTCAATATACCGCAACCATGTTTGTGTCTACATCTAAAACTAGTAGGTTCCACCTCCATCGAGTTATTTCATACCGAGCTCCAAAGTATATAAGCTATCGTGCAAACACCTTGTCCTGTTTCATTATCAAGTTGGTCGGAACCGAAGTTTGTTGTTCACTCCCGGGTCCCGTCGTGATAAATTTAGCGATAAATTAGCCGACGTCGGCCGCCGGGCGGTTTTTCATTGAAAATTACTGCGGCCAAGTTTGAGAGCCCCGGGTAAATGGGAGGGTAACTATGAGTAAGTAGGCACTTATGTACCAGATACTATACGAGTAGTAACTTTGTACTTTTAGCTATTACTAGCTTTTGCCCGCGATTTCGCTGACGTTAAGTTACATTTTTCAAACCCCTATAGTTTACCCCCTTAGTTGAAGTTTCAAAAAACTTTTCTTAGTAAATGCCTGCCAGATTAGGGGCTTGAATGTACACTGCAAGACCCCTTCCAAGTTAGCCCGCTACCATCTTAGACACATCGTCACTTACCATCGGCTGAGATTACAGTCAAGGGCTATCTTGTCGTTGAATAAAAAAAAATGCTAGTAATCAAATCGATCCTTTGCTCCGTTGCTGCGTGATTGAAAGACAAACTAACAACCTAACAAATTGGTACACTATCGCATTTATAAAGGTAAAATTACCTTAGCATTTTGCTTGAGAATATTTTTTAAAGAATATATATTCGCCAAGCTGAACTTGACTAACACAAGTATTCTTCTCTCCCCTCTAGTAACAGTGGAAAGCTTGTGTGGGATGGGAACGACAATAGTGCAACGAGCGGGGATAGAACCATCAATATTTCAGTTTTCAGTCCGCACCTTTAACCGCTAAGCAGTATCTCTCTACTCGTATATCGAAATTATCGTATTTAATTAGCAAACAAGTGTAATACCGCGTCCGCATGCTTGTGGCAAACGGCAAACGCCAAACCTCTACAAACGTTTGCCTTGAATTTGGGAATCATCCGCACGCTTGCGAGAGCGTTTGTATGTTCTGAACAGGCAAGCATGACGGACGTCGAACTTGTGTGGGCTTTATTATTTGGCTTAAGTTATTTTTACAAATGTTTTAAGCTCAGTATCGATCAATAATCCTACTAAAATGGAATATGGATGGATGGATGGATGTTACTCTTTCAGCCACAACTAATGAACCGTGTTCAGCATTTTAGCTAAACATACTTTTTTCCAAATATTTAAATAAGAAAATTAAACTATAAATTAAAACGACATCTTTGTTCCTATAGCAATCAATATATATTTTTCTTATGTCTTTCATTTGACAGCTTTTCCCTTTTTTTACTTCTAATTATAAAATAAGTATTTACTAATATAACTTTAATCAAATCTAGTCTCAACATGCAGCCCCGCAAAAACTATGTTTTTCAAATAGAACTAGTAACAAACCTAACCATAATTAACATTTCTTCTAAATCCTGAATGATTATATAATATGACAAAATTACCTATATTTAAATAATCTAAGTCGCTTATATAAACCATTTACAAAGTATGTTATAGTGCAATAAATTATATTATTTCCTATTATCACTAAAGCAAAAAATATATATTAAAACAAACCAAATACCCATTCTAATATCATAAGAAAATTATAAAACTGAGAACACATTACCAAATAAAATCCAACCTAAACTTGTTTTCTGAGCACAAGGTGTACCCGCAGGTCCTTTTAACATATCATTTTGAAGTATTTGCGCACATACGTCAACTCCTAGTAACAGATCAATCTTGTCTGGTCGATTAAAATTTGGATCTGCTAGAGGTAATCCTACAACATGGGGCCATGGAAGTTTGTCTATTGGTTGTTCTGGCAAATATGTAATGACTTGTTCAGTTGTAACAAACGCGTTCATTCTAAGATTGAACCCTTTCTCATACCTTGACAATAGCTCAAGTTGTACCGTATGGTTTACTTCTGTTTCTTTATTTCCTAAACCAACTATAGATTCTTTTGCAGGATATTGTTTTAATTTTAACAACTGAGCTGCTCTTTGACTAATGCATGTCACCTGTGAACCCTGATCCACTAAGGCTCTCATAAAATATGTTTGACCATGCTTATCTTTCACAGGTACAAGTGCTGTAGCCAATAAATTACAATTACTTTTCTTGTTAGAGCCCTGAGATTTAAATGTAGCATTAGTAATTTCGTCTCTTTCAACATTACATTTCTTACCTTCTATACTACGAGTAGGGTCATATATGCTATCATTTTCTCTTGATGTACCACTATTCAAAACATATTTATTTCGTACGCTTATTCTATTATAATTATTAAAGTCATGTAACAGTTTACTATGACGTTTACCACAATATTCGCAATGAAGTCTATTCTGGCACATATATGCACGATGTCCAGGAGACAGACAACGAAAACAAAGACCTGTATTTGTTACAAATATCTTCCTTTGTTTCACATTCAATCTTTTAAATGTTTCACATTGATAAAGCTTATGTATTTCTTTACAATATGTACAATTAGATTCCTTCCTTTCCTTTTCCTTTGTCGATAAATAAAACGCGTTCTTGCTTTCTTTATTAAATTTTGAAGATGAAATAAGTTCTAATGTAAATACTTTTTTTTCCAGAAAATCTAATAAACTGATAAAAGTTGGTAAGTAATTCTTTATTATATTCTTTGCTAACATGATCTTCCCATTCTCTATGTGTATCAATGTCTAATCTTTCTGTGACTATAAAAATGAGAATTGGATCCCACGAAACTGTAGAGATTCCAACATTCTTTAATCCAGTAATAACTTCCTTAATTCCATCAATAAGACCTTTTAGTTGACTTGCTGATTGTGTACATATCTTTTCTTGTCCAAGGAGTCGCTTGAAGATTGTGTTGACTATTAATCGTTTGTGACAATATCGCTCTTTTAATGTCTCCCACGCTGGAGCATAGTTACTTTCAGTAACCTTATAACACTTTAGTGAAGTAGCCGCTTCCCCTGTTACACAGGATTTTAAATAATGAAGTTTATGAAAGTTTGTCAAATTACTATTCTTATGAATTAATGAAATAAAAGCATCTTCAAATGTTAACCATTGCTCATATTCCCCATTAAACTTAGGCAAATCTATTTTGGGAAGTTTAACTTCTCCCATTTTCAAAGCAGAACTTGATGTACTATTCACCGTTGAAGCAATATGAAAAGTGTCCTCCATTAAAGAACTCATAATTTCCTCCATTTCCGTTCTTACTGTCAAATATTTGTCTTCGCATGTTCCATATACATCGTTTAAAAAATAGGGCAGAACCATCAGTTCCTCCTTCTTTATTGTTCGCAACAACAACGAATGCAATTCCTTGAACTTCACCCAATATTCTTGTATACATTGTGATCTTACCTTTACATATCCTAGAGTAAGTTGAGTTTTCGGTACCTTTTTAAAGTTGATATGCGCTCTTTCTATAAGGTGTAAAGTATCTTCTAAAAGCGTTATAATATCATTAGTCTCCATTACAAATAATTCGAAAAATAATAAATTCACAAACTTTTTTGGACTGTATTTTTTTTTTAAATCTTCTTCTTTCCTAATATTAATAATATCCAGCGTTCGTTAAGGACCATTTTTATGTTCAGCATTTTAGCTAAACATACTTTTTTCCAAATATTTAAATAAGAAAATTAAACTATAAATTAAAACGACATCTTTGTTCCTATAGCAATCAATATATATTTTTCTTATGTCTTTCATTTGACAGCTTTTCCCTTTTTTTACTTCTAATTATAAAATAAGTATTTACTAATATAACTTTAATCAAATCTAGTCTCAACAAACCGATTTGAATGAAATGTGGAATAGCGATAGCTCATACCTACATTTTAGCCCGGAAAATTAAGGACTTTCCGCGGGAATTAAAAAACCTTAATCCACGAGGACGAAGTCGCGGACGTCATCTAGTTGATAGTAAAGCGTCCTCTAATTAAAATTTTCAAAACATATTTCATGTGCACAATTTGTCCAGTTACAGTTTTAGTATAATATTATAGATTAGTAGTAGTAGCTAGTAGTATGTTCGAAAACACTTGGTACCTACCTAGTTTATTTATTTGAATAAAAAAATATTCTACTCTATTCTAGTATGTACCTACTCAATAGATATTTTGTTTTTTTTCTTTATCAACCGATAGACATCCACTGCTGGACTGTTTATTGCATGGACTTCCTCAGGCTTCGGTCTTGCGCCACCTGTACCCAGTGGCTCCCTGAGGGTGGCCTGATGGTGTCGGTCCACCTATTACCATACCATTATATACCATTTTCCGGTGCGGAGTCGCCACTTATTATTATTAATATATAAAACTAATTAATTAATTAAATTATATAAACAAATCGTCTTCAAAAGTCTTCAGTCGACCAGTCATTCATTTTACGTTTTTACCCACTCACAAAATGAAGATTTCTAAAGGTGCGATACGTAAATCGTAATACAATAACACGTCTAATCGCCGCCCGTGCATAAACGAGACTGAGTGCGCGCAAACGTGTGGACGGAGACGCAAGCGCTTGCGGCAAATTCCCTTTGGTTTGCGATCAAAAGACCGACACTCGATGGATCGACCACAAACGCTTGCAAGCCTAGGCAAACCATGGCAAACGCTCTATCCGCACGTTTGCGTTTGTGAAGGTTTGCCGAGGTTTGCCAAGCGTGCGGATGCAGCTTAAAAATGTGTGAAATTAAAAAAAGTTGTAATTCGCCATTTTGTGGTGGCGGGCATTTTAGATTTGAAATTTATCATAGTGTATAGTATTTTACTAGTCTAGTCCTTTCATTTGTTACCCATATTGAGGGAGTTGTAAAAAAATAATTTAATCCGCCATTCAGTGGCGGCGGCCATTTTAGACAAATTTTCATCAAACATAGCTAAGAACACTCCCGACTAATTCACCTTTAAAACAAAAACAAACAAAATCAAAATCGGTTCATCCATTTGGGAGCTACGATGCCACAGACTGACAAACACACACACACAGACACGTCAACCTTATAACACCCGGTCGTTTTGCGTCGGGGGTCAAAAACCCCATACAATTACAATTCTGTAAAAAAATACGACAGTAATTTATTTTTCCTTCATATTATCAGAATAAAGTTAAGAACATATTATTTGGACAGTTCTTTTGTGCGAATAATATTAATGTCTCAACTTATTCCGAACTCTGCTGATAAAAGCTTAGGTAAATCCACTTAAGTTTACCGCGGTGAGAAATTTTCTCCATCTTGGACTTTTCCTTGTATTAAAAGAGATCGCCACAGAATAGAGACTTGGTGAAAGTCGCTGCGAAGATATTATATAAGTAGCATTATTTTTTGTTTATGAGAAAGCTGAATATTACAGTTTGTACAAAAACTTAATGGAATGTAATACTTTTCGATTACATTTTATCCCAAAACTGTAATAATGTTCTCGTTTTTACTGGAAAAATAAAATTAAGCACTTTGTTCGAAGTCTTTAAATTTTTTTACGACAAGCGCAGACCTGTCGGATTGAATAAAAGAATATTAGAATCGAAATTAGAATACGCGACTCATGATGTGCCATTTAAGGCACACTTTGAATAATATTACCACGTTTCTCTGCTCTTTTAAAAAAAAAAAAAAATTTTTTTTTTAAAAGAGCCACTGCTGAGTTTCTTGCCGGCTCTTCTCAGCAGAATCTGCATTCCGAACCGGTGGTAGATTTATGACGTGTCATAAGAGCTACAAGTTGGCCTACATGAAATAAATAAATTTTGATTTGATTTACGAGTAGGTATTTATTGTATTGTTATAACGTAGGTTATAACTATATCAATGATTAAAATAAGGCTAAATAATGCTAAATATGCCTATTTGTAAGCTATTTGTAAATTGTAATATTTGCAATTTAGTGGCCCAGGGGATTGGGTACCTATAATATCTCCCTGGATATTTATTGAAATAAAATAAATAATAAAACAAAATCCATCCAGTCGTTGTCATGTCTTCCAAGGACATATAAAAAACATAATATCTCGTTTGTTACGCAAGCGGGTAAAAAGTACCAACGCTCTGATCTAAGCCTCTAGATATAAGTTAGTTTAATTTAAATTCTCAAATGTTATTAATGTTTTCGAGATATTATGTTAACTCGTACTAAAGCCGAATTTACACTGCGAAATTAGTGACATGAAATTAGTTTCATGACATTAATTTCATCAACAATTTCACGTGTAAACTTCTAATTTCATCTATAAAATTAATGCTTGCATCATGAAAGTAGTAAACAGTAATTTTGCAGTGTAAATTAGGCTTAAAGTATTTCGCTTGAGTATGAAACCAAAAATTAATTTAGAAAAGCAATTATTTTAATTTTTAATTTACAAAAGCAATTTTTTATCATCTTCATTTCCGCTTACCTCGTCGGCATTAATTTTTACTGACCTCTACAAGAACAAACGTACCTAAATGTTACAAGGTAATTAAAATTAAATGACACAAAATTATTTATGAAAATTACAGCAACGAGGCCGCAGCCTGCCGTTACCAACGACATGCCAAATACGGACGCTTGTCATAATATTTCAAAAAAAAAACGTATATAGCAAAAAAGAGGGACATTATAAAATATTTCATTCGCTAAAAACCGCTTAGCCAGCTTAAAATGGGGTCGAGGCAATAAAAGTGCGTTGGAACTAGGGCTGGCACAATAGTCGATAGCGTAAATTTATTAGCCAAATATATATCATCAGACTAACCATTGGCTGCAGTGCTTCTAGCACAATTGTCGAATGTTGTATCGTAATTTTTTCTTCCTTTATTTTGTTTGTTTTGGCAATATATTAGGTTTTTCCGCTGTGGAAGTGCCAAGACTTATTTTGTTTTGTTTAAAACTGTTTCTACCATGAGTACCTACGTGTATGCTTTTGGGTAGATAAGCTTTTATGAATTTCGATGATAATAATTTTTTTCGGTGACAATTTTTAACCGTCTTCAAAAGAGAAGGTTATCAATTCGACACGTATGTATGTATGTCATATTATTAGAGCTGCAAAATATTCACATACGATACTCTATTAGGGTTTGCGAACAAATATACAAAATTTTATAGATGTATGTGTGTATGTATGTATGTTTGTATACATATTTCTCGGAAATTCTTAATCGGATTATGATTTTTTTATTTGCTTACATTTACTTCAACTTAAGGATCAGTAAAGATTTTATTAAAATCAGTTCAGTAGCTTTCAAGATATGGATACTTTTCCCTTTTTAGATATTTTTTATTTCAGTATATTGAAGTCAGTTAATTTTTCATAAATTATAGCTAGCTATTAAATTACGTTTTGATATTCCACTGTTACTCCTTTTTATTATTGTTGAGTGAGAATACGACTGTATATTCTATAGCCGTGTATCATGATAATATTATCTACTAGCTTTTGAGAACAAAACCTATCTTTGGTAATTTATACAAAGTTGCTAGAGCTTAAGTTTGCTTGGGAACCTAAGACTGAAATCGTACATTGACCTTGCTCAGACTTTATATTTCGACTTGAAACGAAACAGATTCATGAATTAAGTCGTGTTGTTTCAGCTCGAAAGTAACTTAGCAATTTACTAAGCACGCTTCAAAATACTTAAAGGTCTTTAGTGTATTTCTTGAATGGGATTTTAGCCAAATTACAGCTAACTTTACTTATCGCCCAAAATTACAAAACTTCCTTCAAATAAAAAAAGCAATTGTAGAAAATTTACATAATTTTATTACTATTGAGATACTTTAGTCTAACGTCAAGTATCTTTGTTGTTTAGAAATTGAAGAACTAAAATGTTACATTTCTGTAATAAGACTTTGTTATCTTTGACAACCCTAACGAGTCTAGTATTTCTTGACCCGTTTCTGTCGAGGGGTGTAACGTTGCGGATTTCCCTGTTTGGCAAGCGGAAGATTTTCCTTTGGATATTAACTACGATCATCTCTGTTTATTACTTAACTGCCGAATTAAGTTTAAACGGAATGTCGCTGTTACTTGCGACATTATCACAAAAATTTAGATTCTGTTTAGTAATTTACTTGCTACGTTTGCAACAACGATTGGTAAGTTTAGTATCGGTAACACACCCACACAGTCACGTACTTATATACCGGAAACCGTTAACACTTAAAGCACTGTAGCTAATATCCGCGATGACGGTGAAACAATTTTGAATAAAAAATTTTTTTTTTACATTTTTTCGGCGTTTTAAATTAACGTAGGTAAGTATATCAAGCTTTCTTCGCCTAATTTTTCATCACGCTTAAAAGGGCTTTCAATGTTATCGGCTTCTGGACCATTATGTATTGTTTTGGGAATGTTATGGATTCTTACGGCTCCCTGGGGCCATATGAAGTCTGTATTATTTCTGGAAGCTAGCAACGCCATTTGCGACGAATAATGCCCGTCCGTAGTTTGATTCTAGGTAGTTAATTTTAATTCTTAAGTAATCTTAAGCAGGAACTAAATTGTGTACAATATGGGGTTATTTAAGGGACGAACGAATAAGTTCCTGAAAAGTCGGCAATGCATTGATGGTGCCTCTGGTACTACAAATATTCATGGGCGGTGGTAATCACAATTACATCAGGTGACCTGCCAGCTCATTTGCCCGCTATTCATATAAAAAAAGGTAGATTACAACAGTCACCTGCTCTTTTGGCGCAGTCGGTAGGCCTTTCAAATTCATGCATGTTGAACAGCTGCTATCAGGTTTTGGTAATTAAACCCGCATGGTTAGAGGGGATTATCTGGAAGTTACCTATCCCTGCCTTGAGGGTACAAACGTTAAAAATCTTAACCTAAGTTGCAGGCAACCTAACCTAAGCTCTGACAATGGAAGGGCGTTCCACACCTTAGTGATTTGTATCAAAAACGCTGAGTAAAAACGTTTCGTAGGAGTTACTGATGCGAAAATTGTCTCCAAACGTTCCAAATTCCGTTTTGGCCGTAATTAGTGGAGCGAGCTTGTGTTACTTTGCAATTACCTCGAATCCGCTTGTGACTGCTCGTTCTTTATTAAGGGAAAAAATCGAGCCTACTTCACGTTTATCTAATTTATTAGTTCCTTAAGTGTAATTAGTGTTATTTATGGATTTTGATTCCATTACCAGAAAAATCTTCAAGTATTTAAGATCTTTTGCGCTATGCCTTGATATTAGCATTGCGTCTTAAGGAGGGTTACTATTAAGAATTTTGACTGATCATAGAAAACTATACAAATAAATAAAATTGAAGTGTCTGGAATAAATAGCATTTAAGTACTATAGCAGCGTCTTATGCAACGCACGTCAAACGCGTAACATCGCGTGCCAACCTACAGCTAGCGCCATCTATGTTAACTTGCGACATTACGAATGGTAGTGTTACATCTATTAAAATTGAAGTGCCTGTTTGTTGACGCTAACCTCGGGAACCGCTGGACCGATTTTGACGGAACTTTCACTGGTAGATAGCTGATGTTATCGGTAGTTTCATCCATAGGTGTCCAATCAGCCCGATGCTATCTATAGCTTCGGTTTTCTAATTGATAAGTTTTAAAGGAATATTAGAGTCTAACAATAACTTCGGATTAATGATCATGAGTTTTTCTAAATTTAATTCTAGAATAATATTAACTCTATACTTCTTGGCTTAAGATTAATTTCCAAGCTGTCAAAAAATTAAAATGACTTAAAGCTTGCTAAATAAAAATTCTACAAATTGCACCCAACCGCGTGCGAGAGTTATTCACGTTATCAAACCCCCAGTTTTTCCGTTTGTAACCGCTAGTAATTAGTCAGTCGGTGTACTGCACAAATTCTCTTGTAATTTGTTTTAAATTATGTTTGGAGTCCAATTCCTGAGGATAACAGTTGTGTAACTTTGTGATTAACTCAGATTTGCTCGAGATTTCCCTGAACAGCCGGGGCTGTACTGTTTATCTTAATTGACTTTATTATTTTGTTATTCGGTAATTAATTTAAGCCTCAAAACACAGATGAAGTAAGCTGCTTCACTAAATGCGCGCGTACGCGTATACGTTTTTCAATACAATTGCTGTAGTACCTACTGCATCTTCTTACATATGAATTTACTAAAAAGCTGTTATTTTGATATTACAAACAGATATTTCAATTTCATTTATTTGTATAGATGAAATGAAATGCAATGAAATGAAATTGATGCATCGATGTCGATGTATAGATGTATATGTAGAAACAACGACGACAAAATGAAATCGAATCGACCTGAAGCGTTCAAATCATTCAGCATTATTAGTAGTACAAGGTACAAGTATATACATAGGTTATCTGTTTAAAACAAGAATGCCCTCAGACCTACTTAGACTTACTTAATTTCATTATTACCGTAAATCACTATGCCTTCTAAAATACTCTGCGGTTTTGTTGTCGAACTTGAAATTGTAAATTTGCGGATACTCTAGAGATTTAACTTTCCTGATAAAGAAGTTCCGACAGCGTATGTAATGTTAACTTTATTACAACTTCAACTAAACGGATACGTCATTGAAACTCAAATTACATTTCACACTTGAGCGTAATTTAACGACGATTATCCTGTCTTCGAGAAATTTAGTTAAGCATACCAAGCATGCGAAATTAGAGACTAAATTGAATAATTGTTGCTATAATTGAGATGGGATGTATTGAATATTCTATACTAATAGGTAGGTATGTATAGGTAATAAAGAGTTTGTTTGTTTGTTTGAACGCGCTAGTATCTAAAATTACCAGTGGAAAAATTCTTTTTGCATTCGATAGCCCAATTCTTGAGGAAAGTTATAGGTACATTAGAAGCTGAGTAAAAAGAAAAAAGTAAGAAAAACTGCTAAACGAAAATGAAGTAACAGCGCGGGCGAGCAATACGATACGATGAGTCGGTGGCCGTCAACGTTTAAATACGTCACAATAATCAGAAAACATGAATTCTGAGTCGAAATGTATATTTAAATTAGGATTAACGCAAGTATCAACAAGTATCAATCTAAAACATAAAATAATCTTAAATCAACGTAAAAGAAGATATTACTTAATTTAAAAAGAAATCCGTCTTTAAGTTATCAATTAATAACAAAGTTAACAAAAATAAAGGTTTGGATGGAAATTTCATTAAAAGTGAAAAGAAAAGAGCGAAGAAAAGTATGAATTTCGTGAAAAAATATTCATTAAAAATTTACCTGTGTAAAGTACGATGACGAAGGCCCGTCTCGACCCGAGAAAGTTTCTCTGTAGGGAAAACAAAATCTAGTATAAACTCTCAACCCCAACATTATTTTGTAGACAAAATCTATCCCTATGAGAATAGGTTTATAAGGGTTTACGTAATGTGGTGCTTGACAAATATACCTACTTAAAAACACTTATTTTCCTTTTTTAAGTTTCCGAAAAAACACAAATTTGTTGTCCATTTGTCTGCGTGTCAAGGTGCTTTTTTTTCAGAAAGTGCTCGAGGTACTAAATTGAAATTTATACTGAATACAAAATATCAATACTACTTTTATGCTGTAAAAATTTCAAGTTTCCAGTTCAATTCAATAAAAAATTATAGCTTTTCAAATCGTATTTTCATACAAAAGATCCAAAGAACGTGTCAAGTAATGTATTACAATATTTCACCACTTAGTTGGTCATCTAGTAAGGGTTCCATACCTGATGAGGAGTAATATTATACCCTCAGAACCCTCAGAATGCGGGTATGACTCGCACTTGGTCGGTTTTTTTTTTTCATATAAATAGCAAATAAGCAGGTGGGTTATCAGGAATTTGTTGATCCGCCCCTTGAATAATTGTTTAAAACACCACCGAAGGAAGTTGACTCCAGAACTTAAAAGTCCGTGGAAAAAAGAACCAACTTTACTTGATCAACATAATACCGCATAAACTTAGGCACTAATATTTAAAAAAATAGAGAAAAAAATATCTTTACTTAAAAATTTTATTTAATAATAAAACTAACCGTCGTTTTTATCACCTGTGGATGAGATTGTGATCAAAGCAAAAGTGGGTGATGAAAAACTTATAAAAACAAAAAATTAAGCCACGTTCATCAAAAGTTTGCAAACTAAAACGAGGACCAGCAAAATATATGTCCAGCTAAGCAAGAACAAAATAAAACTAGAATCGCTCAGAATCCTGGATATACACATAGAACAAAAGCAAAAGACTCTGAATGAAACGGAGTAAAAAATATTCATCTAAAAGTTTTTCCATATAACGCTCGGAGACAAAGTTGCTTTAAGCGCAAAGATATAAAGCTGGCCGCAGATTTACTGTGTTCGTTTGACGGGTAGTCGCTTAAGCTCCTTATCGATTGCTGATATTATAAACAAGTAAAGTCACTTTTGACCGCATATAGCATATACTTGAGTTTTAGTAGCTTAACGACCATCTATGTGACCGAGCGTTTAGTTAATTTGTCTATAGTAGAGTACTTGCGCAAGGATTCCTGATGTTTAGACAACTGAGAAAAGGAAAACATTCATTAACAGTCAAACTTAATACATTATCAGACAGTCACTGCGATCGCGACACTGATGCAATCATTTTTAGAGAATCGACACTGAGTAACATGAATTTTTATTTCAATAAATAATAATAAATCCAAATTGCTCGTAAGGAATTTTTATTTCAATAAATAATAATAAATTTAAATTGCTCGTAAGTTTAGTTGCCTATGTGCGGCCAGTCTTAATAAAATGATAAAACTTGACGAAAACATTGTAGTGGATAGAAACATGATAAAAACCAGCTGTGTTAGCACAATATGGATATTATGGCCCGGAAAGGACTTTTAATAAGCCACCGTGAAAGTTTTTCGACTTTTTTTTACTGTTTGGTAAAACTATCTTTTATTGAGAAAAAAGGAAGGGTGATTTTATATGTGTAGGTATTATATGTAGATATGACTAGGTTTAGAAAATATTTTAGTTATTGATTTATTTTAATATTGATGTACATATAAACAGTTACAAGAAAATACGAGTATTATTAGAAAAAGTGGACACAGATGAAGCTTATTTCTAAGAAAGATCTTCCAGCTTCTCTTGAAAGTGAGTAAGGTGAAATTATAGAGTGGTATTTAGGTCTAAAATGTACATCACTACATATACTAAAATACTACATCATATAGAAGAATAAAAAACTACATAAATACAAAAATACATATACAATATAAAAATATGGGAAGTTTTACCAAAATGCATATGAGAATTTTAGTGAATAAAACTTCTGGGATAATCACATTCAAGACGGCCAGTAGTGAAAATTTTCACACTGCATTTTTCGACGTATTGTATTAAGTTTCATGGCTTGAATGTAACCAGAATATGACAATTTTTACTACATACCGTTTTTAAAGTTTTTATCTATAGCCCAGTCATTAAAGCCAAAACCCGAAAGTAATTAGTAACTTGATAAAAATTTTAGGGGGTTTTTAAAGAAGGTAAAATAACTTACCGTGTGATTTTGCAGTGTTGTGGGATGTACGGAAAGGGTTGAAAAGGGGTGAAAAGGGTTTTTTGTTAATAACATTGCCAAAAAAATTAGTAACACGCTGCAAATTTATAATAAGGTTGTTCTTACCGTTTTGTAACGTTTATTAAATTTGCAGCGTTTTGCAACATACGGAACATTGTTTATTATTAAAAAACAATGAAATTTGTTATTAACAAGGGTAAAAAAAATAGTAACACGCTGCATATTTATAATTAGGTTGTTCTTACCGTTTTGTAACGTGTATTAAATTTGCAGCGTTTTGCAACATACGGAACATTGTTTATTATTAAAAAACAATGAAATTTGTTAATAACAGGGGTAAAAAAAGTAGTAACACGCTGCAAATTTATAATTAAGCTGTTTTTACTCTTTTGTAACGTATATTAAATTTGCAGCGTTTTAGTAATTAACAATTTTCCGTATGTTGCAAAACGCTGCAAATTTAATAAACGTTTGAAAACGGTAAGAACAATGTCATTATAAATTTACACCGAGTTACTAATTTTTTTTACCCCTGTTATTAACAAATTTCATTGTTTTTTTAATAATAAACAATGTTCCGTATGTTGCAAAACGCTGCAAATTTAATACACGTTACAAAACGGTAAGAACAATCTAATTATAAATTTGCAGCGTGTTACTATTTTTTTACCCTTGTTAATAACAAATTTCATTGTTTTTTAATAATAAACAATGTTCCGTATGTTGCAAAACGCTGCAAATTTAATAAACGTTACAAAACGGTAAGAACAACCTTATTATAAATTTGCAGCGTGTTACTAATTTTTTTGGCAATGTTATTAACAAAAAACCCTTTTCACCCCTTTTCAACCCTTTCCGTACACCCCACAACACTGCAAAATCACACGGTAAGTTATTTTACCTTCTTTAAAAACCCCCTAAAATTTTTATCAAGTTACTAATTACTTTCGGGTTTTGGCTTTAATGACTGGGCTACTAGTGTTTTATTTGAATTCTCAAAACAAATTAATATAATTATTATCTTAGTTAGTAGTTGATTATTATTTAAGTGATTAATCGTTATTAACCCCCACGCAAAAACGAGGGGGATTAATAACGTGTGTGTGTGTGTGTGTGTCATCGTAGCAGCCGAACGGATGAACCGATTTTGATTTTGTTTTTTTTTTTTGCTTGAAAAGTAAAATAGTCGTTATTGTTATCTGTGTTTGATGAAAATCGGTCCAAGATGGCTGCCGCCGCAAAATGGCGGATTACGTATTATTATTTCACAACTCCTTCAATATGGGTATCAAAGTTGGTTATATACTCAAAAGTATCAAATGTAAAAACTTAACTATCAGAATACTATACTCTATGATCAAT
This sequence comes from Hipparchia semele, assembly GCA_933228805.2. Classification (NCBI taxonomy): domain Eukaryota; kingdom Metazoa; phylum Arthropoda; class Insecta; order Lepidoptera; family Nymphalidae; genus Hipparchia; species Hipparchia semele. The sequence continues at coordinate 15,011,613 of OW121711.1, read as the reverse complement.
TTCAAATCCAAGATGGCCACCACCACAAAATGACGAACTACATTTTTTTTTATTTCACATGACGGGGGTGTTTTAAATTTTCAATTTACACTTGTTTTAAATAATTTGAAAACAAATAAAGCAAGCACAAATAGCTATAAAATGTTATTGATCAAAAAAAAATTGAATACATAAAAAATCTTCCTTCTACTATTTTATTATGACGCTCTATTTATTTAAATACTTAAACTGTATTTTTCTAAAATTTATTAAATTTAGCAGTGTGACGTAGAAAACTTTCAGCTACTGCCCGTTGCATAACCCCTAAACTATGAAAGAAATGAAATGAAATTTGTCAGGATGGAATTAAATTAACTGTCGCCTGTGCGAGTGTAAAATAATAGGAGCAGTGGCAAGCATATCATGGGCATAATCCCATTTGCACTAAGCCAGCGATGCGACAGTGTCGACATAACCCTAACACGACGTCTATTTTCCTAGAATATTAACTCTATTAGGGTCAGCGCACACGAGAAGCGCATTTCGAAATGTACTGCGGCGTTTCTGTCTCTCGCACGTAAGGTGTAGCGACAGTATTGGTAACAGAGTTAAAACTTAAAAGAACAGTATTTGCATGGCTTCTTCTATATTTTTTTTTTTTTTTTTTTTTTAAATATATAGACTAGCGCTTGACTGCGATCACACCTGATGGCAAGTGAAGATGCGGCCTAAGATGGAACGCGCTTGCCTAGAAGATGCCTATTCACTCTTGATTTGAAGGTACCCAAATTATAGTTAGAGGGAAAAACGGAAGCCGGAAGGGCATTCCAAATCCTAGCGGTGCGTATCAGGAACGAAGAAGCAAAGCGCTTAGTGCGCGTTCTTGGAATTTCAACAACGTAGGGGTGCAGATCTTTTCTGTGCCTTGCGTTTCGATGGTAGAATGGTGACGGCAGAACCAAGTTGAAAAGTTCCTGAGCACACTCTCCGAAATATATTCTGCAGAATACCGACAGACAGGCAACTTTTCGCCGATGCTCCAAACTTTGAAGTCTGGAGTTGACCAGCGCTTCGTCACCAATGAGTCTTCTGGCGCGACGATCCACTGAATCCAATGCAGCAAGCTGGTACTTGGCAGAGCCATCCCACAAATGGCTGCAGTACTCCATGCACGATCGAACTTGAGCTTGGTACAAGGTAAGAAGCTGTTCCGGCGTGAAGTACCGCTTGACCTTGTTGAGGATGCCAAGTTTCTTTGCAGCATTTTTTGCCTTGGATTCAATGCATCGTCCGAAGTTAAGATTGGATGATATGTTAATGCCTAGAAGCTCAATACTGTCGGCAATCGGTACAGATACATTCCGGAAAGTCGGAGTCATTGGGAATGGACTCCGTTTGGCGGAAAATAGGCACGATTGCGTTTTGGAAGCATTAAATTTGACAAGATTGGCGTCACCCCAATCGGACACCCTACTCAGGGTCAAATTAATGCTTCCAACTAGAGCCTCTCTACGCTCAAGAGTCTCAGCTCCACTAGCACGAGGACTGGACAAGTATCTCTCCGTAACGGTGCTGTCATCTGCATACCCAAAGATACCGGGTTGCAGGAGGTCGTTAATGTGCAGCAGGAATAGCGTTGCGGAGAGAACTGATCCCTGAGGGACACCGGCGTTAGTCGCCATAAGATCAGATGAGGAGCCATCTAAGACTACTCGAAATGATCGCCCACTCAGGAAGTCTGATGTCCAGTCGCAAAAAGTGCTGGGTAATCCATATGCTGGAAGCTTGCTTAAAAAAGGCTGTCATGCCATACCCGGTCGAAAGCCTTCGATACATCGAGCGAGACTGCGAGTGCCTCCCCGTGCCTGTCGATGGCTTCGCCCCAGAAGTGTGTTGCATACACTAACAGATCACCTGTGGACCGGTTTCGGCGAAAACCGTACTGTTGGTCAGACAGGAGGTCATTATTCTCGAGGTATGCCAGGAGCCTATCGTTTAATACACGCTCCATACATTTACAAAGTATGGAGGTGATCGCGATGGGTCTGTAATTGGCCGGGTCGGCACGACTTCCCTTTTTTGGTACTGGTTGTACATTGGCAATCTTCCAAGCTTTTGGGACTCTAGCGGATTTCAGAGAGAGGCGGTACAATCGTGTTAAAACAGGAGACAATTCGGGAGCACAGGTTTTTAAGACTATGGCTGGTATACCGTCTGGGCCGCTGGCCTTATTGATGTCTAGAGTGCGGAGTACTTTTAGCACCTCAGTTTGGCGAATATGTATCTCGGGCATAAAAGAGTCGCAAGATGGTAAATTGGGTGGTGGAGTACTTCCTGCATCGAGTTGTGAATTTTCCGCGAACAGAGCTGCTAACAAATTCGCTTTTTCCATTGCAGAAAAAGCCAGCGAACCATCCGGTTTCAGTAGAGGTGGTAGTGATGGACGGCAGAAGTTCGTTTCAACCGACTTTGAAAGTGACCAGAAGGCTTTACTACCACGAGGATAGGATGCTAACTTGGCCCCAATTCGGTTGGTGCGGTTAAAACAAGCCTTCTTGAGTACCTTCTTGTAGGACTTAGCGGCGGAGTTGAACGCTCTCTTTTTGGTGATAATGTCCGGAGCTTTATGGGTACGGGCTTCAGCCCAAGCTGCAAAAGCCAAGTCTTTAAGGGCCGCAGCTTTGGCACATTCAGCGTTGTACCATCGGGGAACTTTGCCGTTAAGTGGTACATCAGCATATGGAATAAAGTATTCCATAGATTGACGTATCACTTCCGACACAGCTTGTTCGCAGCTCGACGGATCATTAGAGGAGAAGCAGATTTGCCGCCAGGGATAGGATGCAAAGAAGTGGCGCATCTCATCCCAGTCTGCTGAATTGTAACGCCATACCCGTCTAGTACCGGAAGGGCCGGAATCTAGGGGGTGATAGTTCGATACCGACTTAGTTCGATACCGATATAGTGCGTATTAAAATCTATGTACTAGTACTCAAGATGAATTTTCCAATTTTCGGCTCTTTGTTGGTAAGTAAGACTCTACTACTGCTCTTGTTAAAATCCAATAAGGAACAATGTTATGTATACATACATAACATTGTTCCTTGTGATTTAAAGATTCACTTTAAATCTTTTCAGCAGCTGAATGAAAAGACAAATTCCTATCATGCATTTTTGTAAAAAGCTGTTTGGTTGTGTACTTGATTGTGTAATAATCTCGGCTTAATAAATATATTTTTACGCAGTCGTAAGTAATGGAAACTAAACTCCAAAATATGTAGCTTGATTAATATAATTAATAAATTGATAATGAATTACTAGTTTATTAATTATGTTAATAATCTTGACTCAATAAATGTGTTGTAATAGTAACGAAACTCAAAAGTAATAATAATAATTATGTAGCTAAATTAATATAACTTGTGATACTTTACATACTGAATTATTTTTTGGGCAGCTGAATGTTAAGACAAGACGAGACAACATCATTAATAAAAATCCATTGATTGTGTAATAACCTCCACTCAACAAATATCTGTACACAGTAAAAACTAAATAAAATCAATGCACAGTAGGCTGTACTCTTCGTTTTTAGCTAACATCCAATTATTGGAAACACATAAATCACACAATTTATTATTTTGTTTTTGCACTGCATGCAAAAATAAAGTCGATAAATTCTATGATTAGTTTGAATAGGAATTTCATATTTAAACGATATCTAAAATAACATTCGAGTTTCATTTATCAATAATCCCGTGCTGGTAATTGTTTCTGTATAACAATGGTCCTTAATAATTGATTGGCGTGTTCATTATTTCATTTTGTTCGTGTAGAACAGTTTGTATTTAATTATAATAATTGGAATGAGGGTAGTAAGGCAATATAAAATAGAACTATAATTACGCTTTTGAATTATAGTGCTTAGCTGTTTAAGTAACATCGAGCTTTGGAAAGGGAAAGTTATCGTTTCAATAACATCGTAGCTATTTTTTTTTCGGAGGGAGTTTTTTTTAGGAGAGACTTATAGCTTCTATAGTTTCGCCGAACTTTAGCTCTGCCAGAATTGGGTTAAGCCCTGGAGCTCGTATGAATGGAGGGCAACATATTTTCAAGTATGCTTGTGAGGCTCGGACCTTAGCTTAGGTTGACGTTGGAGGGAGTGAGGTGTATAGGTCACATATTGCGGCCTCCCAGTCCTCTCTAACGACCTCCCTGGCGCAGTGGTGAGCACTGTGGTGGTATAACTGGGAGATCTCGGGTTCGATTCCCGGCGGATACAATTTGGGAATTTATAATTTCTGAATTATTTTTGGTCTGGTCTAGTGGAAGGCTCTGTCCATGGTTAGTTACCACATTACTGTCAAAGACGTGCCGCCAAGCGATTTAGCGATTTAGGGTATGGGTTGAATGTACACTGCCATACACCTTCCAAGTTAGCCAGTTACCATCTCAGATGCATCGTCACTTATCCTCAATCAAGAGCTACCTTGTTATCGAATAAAAAGAAAAAAGTGTTGAAATAGTGACGAACCACCACCAACCAACCAACTTGTTGAGGGCCGCTGATTACAGGCGGCATTAAACCAAGGCGTGTAAAAGCCCTACAAATGGGCCCTAAAAAATCCAGTTGTGAAGGTCAAGAAGAAGAGTTTCCTGTGGAATTAATACCACTGTTCGACTCACATGGCTCTTGTTACAATCACTTTTGGAATAGTTGAGACCAGTCTCCAAATAATCTCCCATTTACGGCTACTACAACTGGCCGAAGGGCCCCAATACGCAATTCGTCGTGAATAATTACCATAGACAAATCATCCGGAGCTGTCTCAATATAAATGGGATTTAAATTGACGTTTGAATAAGATCCATCGCCTCGTGGAAATGCGGCGTCTCGTAATTGATTTCCAATCATCCCTCGCAAGCTGACTCCGATTTAAATCTCATCTTTCAAACAGTTTAATATGTCAGAGCTAGGTCTTGAACGTCGTTTGCGCTAATGCCTATGACATACGGCTCCCATGTGTTATAGGCTCGACGTAGTTTAATACGTTAGTATGTACTACGTTTGTAATTTTATTTTATGAGCTGTAAAACCCTCTGTCTATAAAAAAGACGCAGAATAGGTAGAACTAGTAGGGCGCGTGGGTGCGCGGCTCGCTAAAGCGAACCGCGTGTTTTCTGATACCGACTAAATTTCTATGGTCGCCATCTTGAATCCGCCATTTCGGTAATTTTTTCAGCTCACTGCTAATTGGATGAGGTTTTGAGTGACTTTTGTTTGAAGACCCCCCATCTATCTTCAATACCCTGACCGTGCCCCTCACCCGTCTCCGAAATCCTCAATCATCAGATCCCTCCATATTTTTCCTCCGAAGGAATTTTTGTCCTCTATACGAATCCATCAGAAATTTGGAAAAGAAACCGTATCAAAGTCTTGCATATAATTTGTATGAAAAAAATAAATTCCGCCATCTTGAATATTTTTCTATTCATCAAGTAGACTTGCAAGTACTGACCATCTTATTCTAAAAAACCAATCTTCCATCTTTTATAGTCTCCGAGATAGACACCCACGAAATTTGTATGGCTGCCATCTTGAATCCGTCATTTTGAATTTTTTTTCAGCTTCCTGCCAATTGGATGAGGTTTCGAGTGACTTTTGTTTGAACACTCCTTACCTATTTTCGATACCCTGGCCGTGCTCCTCACCCGTCTCCGAAATCCTCAACCATCAGCTCTCTCCATATTTTTCCTCCAAATGAATTTTTGTCCTCTATACGAAACCATTAGAATTAGGGGAAAAGGAACCGTATAAAGTCTTGCATATATTTTGTATGGAAAAAAATTAATTCCGCCATCTTGAATTTCTTTTCTATTCATCAAGTAGACCTTCGGGTCATGATCATCTTTTTCCAAGAAACCACTCTTCCACCTTCTATAGTCTCCGAGATAGACACCGATGAAATTTGTATGGCCGCCATTTTGAATCCGCCATTTTGGAGTTTTTTTCAGCTCTCTGCCAATTGGATGAAGTTTCGAGTGACATTTGCTTGAACACCCCCCACCTATCTTCGATATCCTGGCCGGTGCTCCTCACCCGTCTCCGAAATCCTCAATCATCAGCTCTCTCCATATTTTTGTTCCGAATGAATTTTTCTCCTCTAAATGAAACCGTGAGTGAAAAAAAATTTTTCCATACAAAATTTTACAGGAGAGGTGATCAATGAGTCAGTGAGTCAGTGAGTCAGTCAGTCAATCAGTGAATCAGCACGAGTAGCTATATATATAGTAATGATATTAAGTAAACAAACTATTGTGTAGTTTGAGTATTGTGGAGTTTGTTACTTAATATTCTACCTATTCTGATATAGATAGAGGGTTTTACAGCTCATAAAATAAAATTGTATACTTACCACCTACTTTTAACTGTGAAAGAAAATTTCGTGAAGAAATGTCTGAGACTTCTCCATACTTCGTCCGCGTGGATAAAGGTTTTTTAATTGTCGCGGGAACTTTTTGATTTTCCGGGTATAAAATGTAGCTTATAAGCTACATTTTATACCCGGAAAATCAAAAAGTTCCCGCGAAAAAGTTCAGGAAAGTAAAAAGGTCCGTTAATCCTGGGTGAGAACTATCTCCATCAGTAAAATTGGTTTATTTGTTTTGGCATGAAGTAGTAACAAGCACACACACACAAAAACTTTCAACTTTATAAAATAGATCTTCCATTTATTTTAGTTCACGTGACATTTTTTTTTTTTTAATATAGGTAAAGACTAGCGCTTGACTGCGATCTCACCTGATGGTAAATGAAGATGCAACCTAAGATGCGCGCTTGCCTAGAAGATGCCTATTCACTCTTGATTTAAAGACACCCACATTATAGTTAGTTGGAAAAACGGAACATTTTAGGTTTTTCACTAATTAGGACTTATATCACTATATAATATTACAATCATATGGACTTAATATTATTAGTGTGATACCCTTAACAGAAGCCACCAATAATAGAAAGCCATTAAAGAGTAGTAAAGGAGGAAGATATTCAGTATGTGTTGCCAACTGCCACTCAAGGAAAATATTATGCGAAAGTTGAGTATATTATTGACCCCTTATTCAAACAAAGTGACATTCCCTAAGAGTCGATGTGATCGTTTATTTCACGATGAGGAAAATCAAAAGAAAGAACATATTCCTATGACCTTGAAGTAGGGATGATGAAAAACGGAAAAACATCATTTAACACCGAAATATCGATACATAGAAATAGCTGTTAAAATTCGATAGATAGGTTCTTCAAACTTTTACAAGTTATATTAAAAAATATTTACTAGTATTCTTACTAATATTATAAATACAAGTGTTTTTTTATTGGTTTGTCCTTCAATTACGCAACAGTGCTACGGGTCAACGTTTTTCACGGATATTGTTGATCACCTGGAGAGTGACATAGGCTACTTTTGATCCCGGAAAATCAAGGATTTAAAGCGGGATTTTCAAAATAAAATTGCGAACGAAGTAGTAGGCCTCAACTTATATTACTTAAGTGTTTGGTAGAAATCAAGGCATTTAAGCCATATGAATCGTTACCTATTTGTTAAACTCAAAAAAATGGTTTTACCATAAATTAGTGTTTTTAATTTTAAACAATAGAGTATTTAATTAATAGTTTTCATGAAATACATACAAATCTACTTATCTACTCACTACTATGAAGTCACATTATATGATAACTTGAAAACTACGTAAAATTGTCTTAAAGTACCGTAAGATACCCATCATACGAATTCCATTTTTTGTCGATATTTGCCAACATCGATATCAACATTAATGCTCAATATATCGATATGCCATCTCGCCTTTGCCGGTTCCCGAAACGTCTGAAATATGACAAATAGCTCATTCGTATTCGTCGCGGGCGTCCTCGATAAATCAATAAAACCCATTACTTTGAAGCCACGTTGATGAGGATTTAAAGGGATCAAATCAAACGCAATTCAAACGAATTGTCGCTCTATAGATCCTTCTTTTTAGGGCTCGGTATCGAATATAATAATAATAATTAATAATAACCACATCCATCCCACATGACGAAAACCTCGTGAGAGCGGAGACAGAAAAAAAAACGAAAGTATCTAGATCTGGCTCACGAGGTTTCCAGCATGTGGCATATGGAGTCTGAAACCATCCCAATCGTGATATCTGCGAATGGGTTGATCCCAGTCAGCCTCGCTCACCATCTGAGGCGACTGGGGTTCCGTGGCAGTTCGTTCGCAGCCAAGATGCAGAAAGCGGCGCTGCTAGACTCGGCTAGGATAGTCCGTCGATTTCTCAGCCTGTCGCCCTGACCCCCGGCCGTTTGATCTCCCCTGCCGGGGCGTAATCCTCCGCCCGCTACAAGTATTTATTTGTGTAGAGTATATGTAAGTTTATTTATTCGTATATATATTTATGTTTATTATATCTCTTTGGCTTTATATGTATTTATTTTGTACGCGGGTGTGAGAGTAAATAAAATATGATTAATAATAATAGCAATGTTTATTTATTTATCCAAAAGCATAATAACAAAATACAATGTCCCATTTTTTCACTACTTTCTTAAAGTATTATTATATTGTATTATTTTAAATTCAATAAACTTATAGTGCTTAAAAATGGATTCGAGTCAATAGTTTAGCTAGAATCGTGGGATTCTGTATTAAAGCTATCACCTGAGATCTCTTTGTGGTTGAAGGTATCATTAAAATATATAACAATGATTTTCTTAAACTGCTAAATATTAATGCTGCTAATGGGTGCCAACGGGACCTTATTACAAAGCCTTCGCTGTCCGTCCGTCCGTCCGTCCGTCAGTGAGCTTGAGTTTTTTACAGAATGTGTTGTCGTTATAACAACAAATGAAAAATATTAAATATCAAAGAGCAAAAACAACAGTTTATTGTATAGCCCCATACAATAAACAATTGTTTTTACTTGATCTTAATTCAATTTTTGGTCTTAATTTAATTAATTTTTTGCTGGTGTTTAATCTTATACGATAGTACGGAATCCTTCGTCCGACTCGCACTTGACTGGTTTTATTTTTGGCTATACAGCAGTCAGCAGTTCCCTTATTGCATGACCATATGAAGGTCACTGGCTATAGCAAGGGGTAACCTGTCACATTAACTTACACACTTGTGTAAATGCGCGCGCGCGCGCGTGTGTGTGTGTGTGTGTGTGTGTGTGTGTGTGTGTGTGTGTGTGTGTGCGGATGAACCTATTTTGATTTTGTTTTTTTGTCGGTTTAAGACCGCTACAAAATGGCGAAGTGCATATATTTTTTTTAATTTCACATGTCACTTGCTTTAACGGTAAAGGAAAATATCGTGAGGAAACCTGCGTGTTTGAGAACTGTCCTTATTGTTCTTAAAGGTAGGTAGTAGCAGTAGTAGCATAAAGCTTAATTATACCAAGACACAGAAAAACAAACATAACAGAGAAGAAACCTTAAACATATGACTAGTATTGCAATGCTATGTTGAGTATTAAGTTTTTACTTCTCAAAACAGACAGAAGATAATTTACAAAGAGAATCAGAAGACAGTATAAGTTGCAAGAGCAGCCTTATTCTTACAAAAACCAATTAATAAAATAGTTATAAATAAACATGTCTTTTGGTTGAGTGGCATGCCACAATAAACTTAAAAAAATAAACATTTTATTAGTAACTAGCTTTAACCCGCGGCTTCGCTCACGTTAGGTTCGATTTTTTAACCCCCTATTTAACCCTCTTGGGGTTGAAATTTTCCAAAATCCTTTCTTAGCGGATGTCTACGTCCTAACAGCTACCTGTATGCCAAATTTCAGCTCGATCGGTCCAGTGGTTAGAGCTGTGCGTTGATAGATCAGTCAGTCAGTCATTCAGTCAGTCAGTCAGTCAGTCACCTTTGCCTTTTATTATTAGTAATATTATCAAAATATACTTGGCTAAAATTTAATTTAGCGTATCAAAATTTTTCTCAATGCCAACGCAGATGTACAAAAAGAGGATATCACTACATAATATAACAGTGTAATTAAAAATGAATCTCATTTTGATTCCCTCCCCAGTGTACGATTACACACACGAAACAAAGGGGCCAAGTATTTAAAATGGGTAGAAGAGAAATCTTTTATTGTTTCCAGTAATGCTGAACCAGAAATATAACGTGGCTTTACTTTTGGAATAAAGTTTTTGCGATAATTTTAACTTAACTGATCACAAATCATAAAGTATCTTTTAAAATGGCACAATTAATGTTGATATAAATGTAAGTAAAAATCGGGATAACGAATATATGGAATAAACGTAAAAATTCTTTTTACTAAATCGACTTCAAGCGCCACTACAAAGTATATCAATTGTGCATATAAAATTTGAAAATTTCTCTCAATTTCCCTAGGATCCCATCATCAGATCCTGAAGTGATGACAATGGGATCACCTGGGAAATAGGGTATAAGAAAGGGTATCCTTTCAAACAAAAAAAGAATTTTCCAAATCTTCGAGTAATCGGGGAACATACATAAAAAAAAGATTCCAACGAATTGAGAACCTCCTTCTTTTTCGGTTAAAAACATTTGTCATACATAACATAGGACAACAATAAAATGGTAAATTAACCTAAAATGAATTCAGTATCAACAATTTAATGCCAGATGATAGCCATAAAAGGCGATAACGTCACAAAACGAACACTTTAGATAAATGAACAGAAATTTCACAGTTTTTAACTGTGAGCATCGCAATTTCCAGAAAAAGGTAAACATTTTTTATCATAATAAATTTACAATAACGAGCGCGTAGCTCCGAATGGCGTATCCGGTTTTCAGGACCTTTCTCTTTAAAATTCTCGCGTTAAGTACAGTGAACAAAGCACGGATGTAAATTCTAAATTTCTTTTATCATGTACCAGATCGTTATTTATTTTGTGTTGCACAGTTTCACAATGATGTGGGTCTTTTATTAAAACATGTTGGGAGGTTAAATTATTATTTATTGCTTGTCCCTCGTGTGTCTACCATATTTTCGTTATTCGTTTTGGTATTCCAACAGAAATGAAAGGATTAAATATAAACGTTTTTATTACAAATAAATATTTGCAAAAAATCTTTTAATTGTCAAGTGAATCTACCCAGTTTTTCAAAGTGCCGTTCCAACCAAAAACACTCAGCAAGAAATTTGATATTTGCTCTTTTGATCATTCATTTTGTTTCTTTATTGAGTATTATTTAAACGGCTTCATAAATTTTATCATCCCACTTCTTGCTTTTGAATCATAATTTACGTTTCTTTTTTTATCTATATTTGAAGCGTATATATTAAGTCCCTATTTATACTGACTTCACTTACTTGTCAGATAACTTTTCAGATAGATTAAGCTTGAACTAAAAGTAGACTTAATTAAGTTTATATTAAAACTTCAGACATTTCAAAATGGACTCCAGACAGATTTAAATTAATTAAGCTCAAATCTAATTAGAACTATTCCCTTGTTTCAGGTGTAACGATGGATATCTTCAACAAGTACGTCAAAGTTCAGATCCAACTTTATAACAAGATGATGAAACTGATAATACAATGAATATTTCAACCAGAATAGCAATAGAGTAAGGAAATGTGTTTGCAAAGGTGATATAAGAAGAAAATGGCCATCTATAAACTGCCATTACACATTTGCAACTCAATAAAGCAGTACTGGCTGAAACACGTGTCAAATTTAATAGATAAACTACTCAAAGTAAGACAAAAGTGCATATTGAAACGGAAATGCAAACTAGAGTCTCAGGAGAGGATTACATTAATAGTATTATCAGTGTTACTGCTAAGTGTGAATTCGAGTGGTAACAGTTATAGTGGTGGTAGGAATTCTATGCTAAGGACTAGAATTATAGGTACTAGATACGGTAAATTACAAGGTGTTATACTTCCCATGGATCAACATAAGTATTTGAAACCTGTGGAAGCTTATTTAGGAGTTCCATATGCAACACCGCCTACGGGATCAAATAGGTATAAAATATCATTATTTTTGATTCTAATTAAATTAATTTCTTTTCAAAATTCATTTGTTTTTCATAATTACGTTTCAAGTTGCCTATATTTCTTATTTCTTCTGTTTATAATGGAATGAAAACTAACGAAACAAAAGCTTACTCAAAGTTAAGATGGACTTCTATGAAATTAAGAAACCGATTGTTTAACTCAAAATATTTTGAAGGTTCGCCCCCACTCGGGCTCCAGCACCTTGGGACGACGTGAAAACCGTAGACCAAATGGGTCCAGTGTGTCCACAAAGATTACCAGACATTTCCAATGAAACAACGACTCTAGAGAGAATGCCAAAGGGAAGACTAGAATATCTCAGAAGACTGTTGCCTAGGCTAAAAAATCAGAGTGAAGACTGTCTGTACATGAATATTTACACACCCGTTCAAGGTAAGAATTTTTTTTGAAATGTGAGAAATCTAGATAATAAATCTTGTCATAATTTATGATACAAAATTGTTTTACCAAACAAAATAATTAATATGGATTCAGAGAAATAGCATAATGAGCAAAAAATTAGTCTTCTTTGCGATTTCAAGTCTTGTCAAAAGCACGGTTTGTTAATTTTAGCTACAAGGCCAAAAAATATCAACCGGAATACGAAATGAAAATTTTCACAGAACTGACTTCTAATTTCCATTTGCATATACGCTAACCTCGTTTTACTTTATTCAAAATGCACGACTTTTACAAAAGAGTACAGCATTCGAGATAAACTCCGTAAATACCGGCGACAAATTCTTGACGTTCAACACCACTACAGTATTGCAACGTATTTCGCCAGCTATTGTTTTAATCTCTATTATCTTACATCTTCAATATTTCGACTAAAGCTTTATCCTCCAATTTAGCGAAGTGGAAAGATTTGTCTTAGGTAAAGTCAATATTTTGAGACGCTGAAAGAGGCAAACTCGAAGGGACGTAATTTCTGAAAGTTATTAGAGAAAACAGAATCACATTAAAAGTAGAATGCTAAGACAATTTTGGCTATAATTAGATGAGTATATTGTTAATATCATGATCTTGAGCTTCCTTTAGATGCCAATACACTTAATCGGATACAAAATATCGTTATATTTTGTACCCGATCAATGTAAAACATTGAAAGGCAATGTAAAAGCTCTGACATTACTACTTCGATTATTCCTATTTCGATTTTTATAGTATAAACTTGTGCATTCGGTTTGAGGGTCAATTTTTATTATGAACTCGTTATTTCTTTTATGTAAGTAAAGGATTTGAAATAATTTCTTTGAACATTTGGTGAGTGAGTATAAATAAATAAAGATTAAGAAAATTTTGATTGATTCTTTTGTCTGAATTTTAAGAAATAATTTTGGTAAAGTTGCAAGCAACTGAGAATTGTTTTATGTAGTTTCAGCCTCTTTGTTAAAAAATTTATATGATTAACATACTAAACAACGCTGATAAGCAAGGGCAACGTTTTTGATTGAAAGTAGAATATTTCAGATTTGAGTTTTCTGGATAAAATTGAACGATTTGATTAGTTGATTCAATTTAGACGTATTTTAAGGGTCATAACTTTTCTTAGAATTGATCTCTCTTTTTATTAATCAAAAGTTAGAACAAGTTCAACATGTTCACTAGAGGAATATTAAATTTCCAATCCTTTATTTTTCATGTATCAAAAAAGGTACATGTGATTAATCATCCATAGCAGCAGGCATCAATACCTTAAATACTTCAACAGATTCCGTATGAAAAACAAATAAAAATTCAATACAATTTTTGGCTTGTTGCAACGAAACAATGATAAAACTTTTGCAATATTTTATTCATACAGCCAGTGATCCGATTCTCTTTCATAAATTACAAAATGTCACGACAATGCGACCCCGTTGCTTGCAATTCGTCTTGTCTCAACATTTTATTTTGTTTATTACTTTAATAACTTTAGAAAAATCTAGTAGATTTTATCATTCTTTCAGGTAGTCTCTACCTCAGAATCATATACTATGAATACTCTTCAATGGAGATCCATTGAAGAGTAACGTTTAACTGAGAAATTTTAGCAATCTGTCAGTTTTTTACTTTCTTAAATCTGCCAAAATGTTTAGTTTATTCCCCGGTTAAAACTCGGCGATAGTAAAATTGGTACTTAAGTATAATATGTTCGAGTGTCTTTAGCTTTGACTTTGTAAAGATTAATTCACGGAGGTCTGTACATTTTACATTTCCGATGCGAATGAAATAAAGAGCTGAAGCTCCAGCTTGACTGGAGGTTCAGCTCTTTATGATAGAAACGAAGTAGTAGTAGCAAAGTAAAAGTAGTCGTCTGTATGTAGAGAACTCACTCTAAATCTATCTCCGTCGTGAAACAAATAAAACAAAACATGGACAAAAACCAAACGCGGAGATATAACTTTAACTACTTTGTGAGTACAGTGTTGAATTTACGTGGAAAGATATCGATAAGGATTGCTTATTTTCTCGAATATGCGCGCAAAATAGATATAAAGTATGATATTGTGATGTAAGTGGAAAAGAGCAATAGACTTATTGTTAATTCTACGTTAGAACCAATGTTATACAATGAACCTTTATATGCATAAAAAGATAACGTTGGTTAGAACAAGCAGTTTCACTTAATCACCCAATAATTAAGTCAGGGCTTTAGTGATTTCACTCATAAAGTTTCGCGGCGAAGATATGATAACAAATATTCAGAAATTGACATTAAATTCCAAATATTTTTTATTTTAACATTAGCATCGGGCTCTGATGACATAATAACCAGTATTCCGTATGCTATTATGTACGAGTAAATCAGGCATAAAGCAGTATGTGCTCGTAGCAGGCATATTTTCTCCGTGTCTCGTGTTGCCCTAATTTCGAATATGAATTCTTTAGTAGAATAGCTTGGTAGCAGGAATTCTATTGTGACTTTATCCCCACTAAATTTTAATACCTTACCAATACACTATTGGAAATATTCGGAATACTTGGGCAGCTTCCGGGCTAAAAATTTTAATCACAGGTTAAAATGAATAGTGTTTTAAAACCTATTTTGGCATAGATGAGTTTTAACTGGACGAAGTGAGGTCTCGTACTAAAAAGAATTTCCACTTGTCCATCAGTTCGTCAAGAAACTTATGGTAGCTTATGGTAGAGGTTTGCCCGCAACTTCGCTCCTGTTAAGTTCGATTTTTCAAACCTCTATTTTACGCCCTTATCTGTTGAATTTTCTAAAATCCTTTCTTAACGAATGTCTGTCTTGATTGCTATCTGTATACCAAATTTCAGCCTAATCCGTCCAGTGTTTTGAGCTGTGCTTTGATAGATCAAGTCACCTTTTCCATTTATATATTTAAAACAAGATGAACTTCTTGTACACAGCCTTTTTAGTCTTGCATCAGAACTTGCATTAATGATAGTGGTTGATTTTGAAAGAAAAAAGTTGCCATAATATTGCCAAAAGCCGATTCCATATACGTGGGACTGTGTAGTTTAATATCTTGTTATGAGTAGATGCCACCGCTAAAGCTCATTATTTTGATCATTTTGACTGTATAATAATACCTACGTATCTGTTTGGAGTATTATTCGATACGTCATGAATTTCATACCAAATACTTGCACATAGATTGTTGAATTAGTAAGCGGGCTCCACTAATAACATCAATATACATAAGACTGAATATGATAGTGATTTATGCGCTCTGTCGTAACCATCGGCACACTCGGTCGGTGTTTAATATAGTGATATGCGAGAACGTAAACTATGACTAACACTACGAAACTCATCTGCATGTAAATGTGGGGCGTCATATCTACCCTGCGACCCCGTTTCGTGCTCCTATTGGAGTGCTTTTGCAGCCAACCAATTATGGAAAAGAGGTATCATTTTCGTATGTTATAGTGTGCGGACAGAAAATGTTATGTGCAAAGTAAATTTCGTATGCTTTAACAAAATGGTCGGTATGTTACGCTCTCTTTTTCGTATTTAAAATTTTACTAGTTACTACAGATAATTTTTTGGTCGAGGATGCTGACAAGTTTTAAGGAGGTGTCACGATGACTTTTTGCAGCGATTCAGTAGTGATAAAATGCCGTGTTTTATTAGAAAAAGTTTTTTTTTGCAGTTTTTTATATATTGATCTTTCTTATATGGATTTGTTTATTATACATAAAGGAGATGATTGTGGTCCATACAAGCTTGGGCCCAACACTGAACAAGGATGAAACATGCTTTATTTTGAAGATTTAGATGCTTGCTATTTACTCAAAAACTCGTACTTCTGCAGACCTTGGGAGTTTTGTTTTATTTATCCTTTTTTGGTTTGTAAGTTATGTGAAAAAGACGTTCAATATTTAAAATTCTTTTAAGAAGAATTGTTTAAATACTTTAAATAAATGGAAAAAGTATTACGGGAAGATGTTTGGATGCATGTTTCTTTTACTTTTGTAGGTAATATTAAATATAATGAAATAATCCACGAAAACTGTTCAAACAGTAAAATAATATTTACAAAGCGCCAAGACACAGAGAATGACAAGACAAACCGTCTCTCAAGACGTCTTTTTTTCAGCTCTGGGTTCTTGCTTTTTTGTGATAAAAAAAAATATTCATGATGCACAATTTTTTTATTATAAATATTTAAAGAATTTTCCCTTGTAAATGAGTATATTATTTAATACAAAATGTTTTACAACTAGTTTGGGTCTATTTCTAGATTACTGATTTTATAAAGATAAACTATATGGGTAGGTACCAAAAGGCCAGAGCCCACACCAGAAACCACAGTTGCATTAGTACTATATTAGTCTGTGGTTAATTAAACTGACATTCATGAAAACGTTCCGTTTCTACTAAAGAAAAAGCATTAGGTTTCGTACTTAGATAAAAAAAATTGTTTTGTATGATTTTCCTGAGCTGTACATAAATAAAAACCATTCAATTATGTAAGTAATTTATCGACTTATTTTCTTCATATTTTTATATAACTGTGCGAAACCCCGAGTTGGGCCCAATTTAACACATCTCCTTTAAATGTTTTTAAACCAAAGGTACATGTATTTTTAGTTAGGTCACTATAATTCTTAAGGCGCGATATATTTCTATTGCTGCTATACCAAAAATAATAAAAGTACACAATGTTAATTTAAATTAGCATAGTTTTGTGTACTCGCTGTTAGCGTACCTTAGTAAATAAATAAATAAAATACAAAGGGGTCCCTACAAGAAACGTGATTTTTTCGGCCTCGAACCTGCAGCCCCCGGAACTGGAGATCGTAGTCCTAACCACCAGGCTATCACTGCTCGCCAAATAATAATATGAGATGGTAACTCAAGGATTTCAAAACTAATAATAATTGCCAATGTTGAAATATAACCTTTCACTATTCACTGTGGGCTTTCCAACAAAATGGCAAAGTTATTACTTAAATTAAATTCATTCTCCGTCGTTCGTAGAATTAATATTTGACCACAACTCCGGGAATCTATCGGCGGGGACACATAAAGGGTCCTTTTTATAAAACTATCGTACCAAAATCGCTGCCATTGTAAGCCGTGATTAAAATTTCTGTTCACGACCTAACCAAAAACGGTCTGGATACTTTCAATAGTCTATTGACATCGAGTATTAAAATTTAGTGTTCAATAAATCAGAATGGAATGCTTTTCACTGAACCGAAATCTGTTTGTTGGCTTTAGATATAATTTTTCTTTGGTACCGTTTCGGATCGCAATTCTCAAAACTAATATTTTTTAGAATAGACATTGAGTAATTGCTTCTTATCTTGGTAGGTGTAATCAGAAAAGATCAGATAAATCTTTTTTAAATTATGATATCTATTATCATAGTGGGAACTCGTATATCAATTTCCAGAGCTTATCTTTCATCTACAAATTCAATTTGGAGCCTAAATTAGAAATTCAGTTATATCAAACTCAAATAATATCACGTTTTGATGTTCCCAGGGAATCAAGTCTAGTCTCTTTATCTAAATTCAAATACCAATTAGCGTAGGCTTAATAATAATTATATTATTATTCATTAAAATTACTACTTATTATAACATAATTATTATTTATGATAATAAATAGTAATTCAAATTCATGATAAATTAGCTGATTGCCCGTGACCTCAACTGTGTGGATTTGGAAAATGAAGGAAAGAGTCCTTCATTTCAAAAAATTGTAGGCCCATTGAAGGTAGACTCTACAGTTTTTATTTTCGGGAATGCAAAGAATATATCATAATTATCTGTCTCTATCATGTAAATTAAATAAATAAGCGAATAAAGCGACACCACACAAACCTCAGATATTCACGCTACGTACGTTTCATTTTCACACCTGAGCATTTTCAGGAGAAGTTGACTCCACATGTGCAATTGCAAATCAAAGTTTAACCATTCTGATATATCTGATATTTTTAGTCAAACTGCTTTTTTGCTGATTCTGCACAAAAACCTTCTCTCTCACAGAGTTTCTGCTTATAATTTCAACCGCAAGGAAGAACTCCCAGAATGAGCTCGCAACCCCCTTTATAATATTTTTGTTTTAATCTTAACTGCACCCAAACAAAAAATATATAATGGTTTTGTGCCTTATGTTTTGAGCTAGGAGTTCTCGGCGGTTAACCGTCGATATAGTCTTTGCCATACCAAACTGATACTCTTTTTCAAGCGTTTACCCGCGGTAAAGTCTTGTTTGGCGGATTGTAGTTTTTTTTTTTAATTAACATTATCACACGCTTGATCACTATCACACCTGATGGAAAGTGATGATGTGTGTAGTGTATATACACTATACACTGTCTCGTGTGTTCATGAGCAATGTTGCAACGTCAGTATTACGCGAACCGCCGGTGCGAGTAGACGTGCGACAGGTGCTCGTGTGCATTGCCGAGCCAGTGTCGGGGCGGCGCTATGGGAGATACTACATTGGCGACGAGGAAAAAGGTAAGTGGAAAAAATATTTTTTATAAGGAAGGAGGGAAGGATATGGCAGGCGTTATTGGTTATAAATTAGTTGATATTTCAGACGGTTAGTTTCGAGAATTGTTATTATAACAACGTAACGAAACAGAATATAAAATTACAAAGGGAGTAAAGGCAAATCGGTTAGAAAATATCTTTATTATAAAATAATCTGAGTTAAATTTTTATTTTTCACAATACCCATATATTTTATTAATCATAGATAATGGATAATTTTTTAAAATGGTCAGAGTTAATGACGTAGAGATAATAAATATCGTTGTTATTACATGATGTGATTTGTATTTCGGGCTATGGTTGACTTAATATGATATCATAGGTAAAATCCTTGTAATAGGAAGTGGGTCAGGTTGGTTAAATAAATAACTTCGTATTTCACTTTAATTTGGTGTATTTAAAAAGCGTGTACTCGCGCCAAGTTTTACAATAGATCTGCTGGTGCCGGTCAGGAATATAGGAACCCCGGCCTCAAGTAACAATAATCAATTGATCATATTTTAATACAAACAAAAGTTACCTTAAGTGACGCCGGAAAAGTCACAAAGGAAATTATTATTTATCAAGCTCCATATTGTTAATACGATCCCCTAACGTTTAAAATAAACAATCTGTAGCTATGCGAGTCGCACGAACAAAGGCCGTTGGTAGGTACCTAATAACTATTCAAAATATCAAAACTAAAACGCACAGTCAGGACATTCATGAGGCTCAGCAATAAGTTACATTAACAAATTCTGTTACACTTTGCAAGTAACCTAATATAAGCCTGTTCTTCGCCTTCGCCAGTTCAGTGGAGAAAATATTAAATTATTTTTCTTATCCCAACAAAACAGTTAAGGTAACAGTTTAACAGTTAGTTAGTACTTTTATGCTTTATACTTGTTTGTGGAAGAACATTTTAAAGATCATGGATGTTAATATGGAAGTAAAACTAAATAAGTATATTTTAGTTAGTATGGAATCAGTTTTGCCAAGAGTTGCCCTTAGACAACCAATCATGGAAATGTTGGGTTCTGTGTTTATTACGCAATGGTTACGATATAACCTTACTGCGGGTAGTTATTTTTATCGAGATAGTTGGTGATTTCTTTTATTAGTTGCTCGGTGAGGTGTATCGTCTCCTTCATGAGATAATCACGTTTAATAATGCTCAGTTATAGTCGTATGGTTGTTAGTTTAATTTTTTCCGTTTTGCTTCTGATGTTCGGCCAGAGGTGCCTTTGTCGTCATCAAAAGTGAGATGGTAATTTCATACCCACAGTAGCTTCATGCCACGTTAGAATTTTATACCCACATGACTTCATCCCATGGGATATGATTTTATGACCACATTAGTTTCGTTAGCTAGAAACCTCTTCCTAACCTCTTATGAGAAGGGTAACATAGAATCATTGTTGATTATTAAGGTAAATGGGAAATTAAGATTTCTGTGGGGTCAGCTTACGTTCCAGTAGTTTCGTGGAAACTAGGGGTGGTGTGCGATCCCGTGTGTGGATGCACAGTGAATAGTGGCGATTCATTTATTATTTATTGCACCACAACAGAAAAAAAGTAAACTTAACAAGATATATTATGTTGATTGTTGATATAAAAAGGCAGCCTTATCGCTAAAAGGCGAACTCTTCCAAACAACCTTATAGCTAAGGAAAATAAAAAATAAACAAACAGCAGGAGGTGTTGCAATAATAAAAAGATAAACTTACATGCTAATATTTAAATAAACTAAACCAATATAATATTATGTTTACGTGGATGCATGGATCAGAGAGATCCTTTGAGGATGATCGATGCCATGGCGATTCCATAGCCAGTTAGCGTGTAAGATATTTCACGGTTTTACAAGTTACACAAGAATTAAGACGTTGATAAATATTAAAACCCGTTTTACTAAATAAAGCAACCATTTAATTAATTCACAGAACACAGCAGTGTAATAATAACAATTGATATTGACAGCAGACCACAGACTGCAGACAAATATGTATGCACATGGAATATAATAGGAGAGGGTTGCAATTAGGAAAAAGGGGGTTAAGAAGGCACAGCTATTGCGACATTTGTGGAGTCATTCAGCAGTAATGTATATCAATGCTATGATTCTTTAAGGGGTTCCGTGTTTATTATTCTTTGTTCAATGATCTTTGAGACTTTTTAGTTAATGAAGTTGAGATTAATGCTGAGTTAAAATGAGATCAAAGTGGGACTGTAACTTGGTTGAGGGCAACATGCTCAGACTAAATGTATTGCGTTGATTATTAGTAGCCGCAGTTGTCATTATAGAAGGTAGTGATCTTAACTAGAGGATATTGCGTTGATGTTCACTGCGAGAACGTATAAATAAAAGAGTAATGCCTAATTTTGTAAGTTGTCGAGAAAACTTATTTCATTGCTAAATTTGTTACTGTTTTGTTGTTTTGCGTTCCCGCTCTGTGAGAACGCCAAATAGAGGTGTTTGGTTTGGTTAAGTCGATGACCAGATGGAGGTTATGGATTGCAGTAACCGGATAGAGGTTACGTGTATTAGTAACTGGATGGAAATTGTATATGTGTTTTGTGACGGAACAGACGTCGCAATAAAGAGTTTACCAAAATAATAAACCTTAATTTGTTTGTTTGGGTTACGCTACGAGTGATTATGTTGAGTACCGTTGACAATAGAGTCCATTAGTTTGAGCTGATGAGATTTAAGTTTTCATTTTTAAATGAAGTTTCCATTTTAAGTTAGATCCAAAGTTTAAAGGTTCTTTAAATTAACAGAAATCTTAGATGAAGACTGACATGTTCTGAAGTCATTGATTAATAAGCGTACTTACAAGTACACTCACGATAGATTTCGAAGGTAGCCTGGATGTGAAGTTCCCTTAAGGTTAGATAACGATAGTGACAATCATGTTGATAAAGATGCTTAAACGTACGCATTGGCGGGACGTATCTGCAGACATCGGACGTATCGCTTCCACTTTGTGTTGGTGTAATGAGCGTCCGACTATGCTTTGAAACTCGAGTCTTGAGGAAACTACAGCTTTGGCCTAGGGTGGTTCGGGTTGTTTGGTTAACTTGCGTGACCGATGGTCGCTGTTGTAGTTACGCGCTGCAGGTGGCAGTCGGTCCTAAAATTGTACGACTAAGCAGTTACTGGTCCCTTTAATGGATTCTGTATTGATGTGTGACTGAGATATTGATCAATTTAAATTAGTGGGAACTTTTCATTCGGATAGTTATGATTTCAATTAATTAATAGGTTACAGTTAAATTGAGTTATTTGATTTTAAATAACATGTCAGGTAGTCCGAACCTTATAAGTAGTATATCTCAAATGTTTCCTTTCCCTGTCAACAAGTGCATTGCCACACGGGAACGTGTGATTGTCAGTTCTGGCCGTGTCGGAGATTAAAATTAAAGTGATTATTATTTAAAGTGCCATCTAGTAACTGTAGTCTTATAACGTTGGTATTACTATTCATTGAGCATTACACCATTGCTCCTCGCTCGTTCGGTCCATTAAAATGAGACTCGCAACGTGTGTATTGTCAACCGTCAATCGGTATTTCTTGTTTCTATTTGATTTTCTGGTGTAGTGTTGTCAGTTTAAGATTACTTTGGTAATGTGACGATTAAGTTATTGGTTGGACAGTGTTGTGCGATTTTATGATCTGACAAAGCCAGGTAATTCATTCCAGGAGATGAGTTCATAAAATTAATTACAATTAAATCAATATAGGTCGATTTTCTTTTGGTTTCTGTATATAGAAAAAGGTTATAATTTGTTAAAATGGACACATTGAGTGTGATTTTAGTATTTTTATATTGAAGCACTTGTTGAAGATTATTTCCATTAAAATGGGAATTTCAGATATAACAACTTTTATGTTATTGGTAATGTGACCACCAATAAATTGGAAACATCTAGTGGTATTGGAAAAAACCTCCATTAAATTGGGAATTTCAGGTATGAAAATATTTGTATTATTGGTCATGCAACCACCATTAAATTGGAAATATAAAGTGGTGTTGGAAATAAACCTCCATTAAATTGGGAATTTCAAAACCAGAATATTGGTATTACGGGTCACGTGACCACCATTAAATTGGAAACATCTAGTGGTATTGGAAAACCCTTCATTAAATTGGGAATTTCAAGTATAAGAATATTTGTATTATTGGTCATGCAACCACCATTAAATTGGAAATATAAAGTGGTTTTGGAAATAAGCCTCCATTAAATCGGAAATTTTAAATATTGGAAAAATTATATTATTGGTCATGCGACCACCACTAAACTGGAAAATGAATTTATGAGCGCAACCAGGATGAATTCGTAAAGAATAACAAATTTTTTGAGATCGAACTATGCTTTATATTGCTCAGAGGTAACCGGATGGTGATACCTCAGAAGTCGCATAAGAATGTTATAGATGCCATACGCAAAGGCCATTCCGGGATCGTAAGGAAGGGTCGATTATTTTCTAAGGTAAAGTGGCCGCGGAAAAATAGATGACAAAAATTTAGTGAAATCCTGCAAAAAAAAAAAAAAATTATTTTAAACAATTGTGGATAAAATAGATTGATTAGGAATAGACACTGAAGTGAGAAACAGAGATATCATTCAGAAAGAGAAAGGGAAAGAGTACGGAGAGGAACTACAGAATCGACGGGATATGACTCAGAAAGAGAAAGGAAAAGAGTGCGGAGAGGAACTACAGAATCAACGAGATATCACTCAGAAAGAGAAAGGAAAAGAGTGCAGAGAGGAACTACAGAATCGACACTAAATGAAGGTGACTAAGTTAGTTAAGGAATGTAGTTCATCTTAAAAAGATTGAAGGCCAGTGGACAACAGTACCGGAGAAAGATCAGGATGAGAAGAATAGACAAAGTAATGGAATCAGTGAATAAACTGTAACTGAGGGAAGATTGAATAAGTGATTAGAAAATATTATTATTATTCCGAACCGGTGGTAGATTCTTGACTTGTCATAGGAGCTACAAGTTGGCCTACATGAAATAAGTAATTATGAATTTGAATTTGAGATTTATTATATATGTGCTGATATTCTAAAGCTGTATCGTGCAGATAACTATACCAAAACTTTGGAATAGTCTAACTCATGCCACTACTATGATTTGAGGATTAAGTGATGCCGGAAATTATTATATAGAAGTGAACCCTTGAAATTATCTTAGTTGTTTATTTATTTAACGTGGAAGGGATGTAGTGTATATACACTATACACTGTCTCGTGTGTTCATGAGCAATGTTGCAACGTCAGTATTACGCGAACCGCCGGTGCGAGTAGACGTGCGACAGGTGCTCGTGTGCATTGCCGAGCCAGTGTCGGGGCGGCGCTATGGGAGATACTACAATGTGGTCTAAGATGTAACGCGTTTGCCTAGAAGATGCCTATTCACTCTTATTTTAAAGATACTCAAATTGTACGTGCTAGGAAATACAGAATTTGTAGTAAAGAACTTTGTTTTTCTTTCTTTCTCTAGTTTGCTATACGTTCTTCTTCTTTCCCAATCGACAGACGTAAGACAAAGGTCTCTTCCGTAAACTTCCACAGGCCTTAGTCTTGCGTCACCTGAATCCAGCGGCCCCCTGCCACTCTTTGATATCGTCGTTCTACCTAGTGGGGGGGTCTGCCAACACTACGTTTCCCGTGTGGGTTCGCCACTCAAGCACCTTGGGACCCCAACGACCATCAGCTCTTCAAACTATGTACCCCGCACTTCAGTTTCGCGACTGGCTGAACTGTGTCAATGGCTTTGGTGCTCGTATAACTAGTCATACCTATAATATTGCCTGGCTATACCTAGGCCTTCCCAAATAAACATAGCACTCCAGCCTCACACTTCAGTCGCTTTTAATCCACCCATGAACCATCTCCCTCCACCCTTTTTTTCAGAAGAAACCTACCGAAATAATTTCAGTTCCTAAGCAAATACTTTGAATATTTTAACAATCACGTTTTCCCCCAAAGCTATTTATTTTAATCTTGGAAATTCTTTTAAGAGGAATTTAATACCTGTTTAATAAAAGAGTTTCTTATTCGCTGAAATTATTTTTTAAGGACCTACCTATCTATTAATTTTCAAATATAATTTGTCTGTTTTAATGTTTCACTGACGGACTGCGGACTGAACACTGAAAGGTCGCTGGTTCGAGCCCCACCCGTTGCACTATTGTCGTACCCACCCCTAGCACACGCTTTTCGCTTATTTGGAGGGGAGAGGAGAATATAAGTCAAGTTCAGCTTGGCTAATATTCTTTTAAAAAAAAAAAGAAAAAACTATGGTAAATGTGCTGAGAAATATAAATAGAAAGAAGTTCCAATCGTCGGAGTGTAAAGTTTCTATCTCTCGCGCTGTCACCGTCGTGGTAATGTGTGTCGAGTGAAATTGTGCGTGCTCGCGATATCAAGTGTACCGAGTTAGACATACCTACTCGTACGAATGTATCCAGTGGAAATCTTGTATGTGTTTGGCAGATAAATACAATATTGGATAGAATCAGGCGTTACTTTGCGGAAGTTCATGATTAGCAAGAAAAAGTTTGAAGGCAATTTCTTAAGAAGATTTTTGTTTTTATTGTGTCATAATACAACAATTTGACTGCCCCGTTGGTCAAGACTCAAGTGGTAAGCTTATTGTGAATCGAACCTGGGAACTCCCACTTATAAGAATATCTCGCCAAGAAGGTTGTCAAACTTTATTACGGTGTCTAGCAAATTAGATGTACATTAGTTTATGGACAGAAACAGAAATAGAATAATGTTTTATTCAAATAAACTTTTACAAAGTGCTTTCGAATCGTCAAACGAATCTACCACTGCACTGGTTCGGAATGACACCTGGTTGTTAGCCCGAATTCCAAAGCCGTCTGAATACGAGTGTAATTTGGCCAGAACTCCAAAATGGCTTTCAACTCGTAGAAAGGTAACAAACAAATGTATTCCACTCCCAATCTACCGTTTGTGTCCTAACCTTCCATTCAATGCTTCTGCCGCATGCACTCGAAATCTCCAGCATAGCGTCTCTTAAAGAGAAGTTTACCTACAGCGCGCCACGTCACGTTAGATATTTGCTATTTTATTGTTCCCTCACAAGTCTCACAACCCCTCCAACTTAGTGGTGTGCACACAGGGTAGGCATTACGCGAGCAGATGATATAAAATGGAGAAAATCGCCAATACGACTTACGAAAACTTAAGGGTAGGCTTTTTATAACTTGTACAATGCCTACCCTTAAGTTTTTTATAATTCGTACTGAAGATTTTTTTCTATTTGTATCATCTGCCGACCCTGTACATCCTGTGCACGCCACTGCCTCTAAGGTTAGATCGGATAGCACTCATTATTATGGCTTGATTTTCAAACTCATTCTTTTTTTTTAATTCGATGACAAGATAGTTCCTGATTGCAATCTCACCTGATGGTAAGTGACGATGCAATCTATGATGGTAGTGGGCTAACTTGGAAGGGGTATGGGGGTTGAACTGCTCAGTTGAGTGCCAGTGCACTCATACCCCTAATTCGTTTCGACACGCCATTGTGCCGGAACGTTAAATCGCTTGGCGGCACGTTTTTGAAGGTAGGGTGGTAACTAGCTGCGGCTAAAGCCTCCTACCAGACCAACAACCATTCCCACTAGTACAACTGAGCAGTTCAACCGTTGAACTAGTAGGACGTTTTTCCCAGTAATACAAATGTTAAAAGGATTTAGACGATTTAGGTGTCGAGTTCGATTCCCGGCGGGGTCTGGTCTGCTGGGAGGCTTTGGCCGTGGCTAGTTACCACCCTACAGTCAAAGACAAAACCTGAGCTATATGTATACGTATGTAAAAAATCACATCGATCGGAAGCTCCGTTGCTGCGTGAAGGCAAAACCAAATAACCAACCAATTTACAAACCAACAAACAAATGCATATTCGCAAAGATTCTCTTAACAGAGTCCAATACTCGGTATCCTTTTAGTAGGTAGTCGGTATCGGAAACACGCACAATTTCATTCAATACTCGTAAGCGAAAGCGCACATTCGTGGCATTTTCGTCGAGATAGAAAGTTCATGCTTCGCTGGCTGAAATATCATTCTGTGTTATGTATTCAGAGTATTGGAAAGTCAGAAAACTAGAAACTTATATTTTCTCAACTATTAAGTAGGCTCTCGACACCTACTTTTTAGGGTTCCGAAAAAAAATGAAACCTTTATAGGCTCAATTGTTTGTCCGTCCGTCTGTCAGTGTGTCAAGACCCTTTTTCTCAGAGACGGCTTGAGATACCAAGTTGAAATTTACACTAAATATAAAGTTTAATAGCCTCTTAATGCTCTGAAAATTTCATATTTCTAGCTTAATTCAGTAAAAAGTTACAGCTTTCAAAGCGCAGCAGCCCCATTATCAAAACCCAGTAAGTGACAGATTTAAAAAAAAAAAAAAAATTCCACAACTTTTACTTTCATAGTTTCTCCGTTGTCATCTAGTAGGTACGCATCTAATTTATATAATCTTCACAAGATTCGGAACCATCAGTGCGCGCGTTTGACTCGCACTTGGCCGATTATTTATGACATGTTAATCTTAGAACAGCACTGTTATTAGGGACGACATGTCAATATTATAATAATTAGATGATTTTTTTGCGTGACAGAGTAACAAACATAACACACATTAATTTCTATGCTTTTGATACACATGAACATACATACACACATTAATTTCTAAGCTTTCGATATTCTATGAAGTTATAGCTTTGTGATATTATTTCCAAATTAATCAAAGTGTATCCAATAAAACCTTATCTAGGTGCAGCTTGACCTGAATCTCAGTTAAAATACAATACTATTATTGCATTGTAATTTTTATCAGTTTTCACTGAAACGCAGGCATGGAATCGTATTGTTGTGACGTATTATTATAATTTATTAAAGAGAATTATTTCAGTGCTTCCAATTATAATAAATTAAAAAAATCAAAATTTCTCGTTGTATTTACCAGTTTCAAACAAAATACTTTGTGATAAATACAACGCTATACGTAGCGCATTTCATGGTTGCGTTTTCCTAAATAGACTATTTACCTATTTAACGGCAAATTCAAATTATAATTTAGAGCGCCAGAATTATATATGAGATGGACTACATAATATCATTCCTATAATAATAATTAATTTGTAGTTAGCTGATGCCCGCGACTTCGTTCGCGTGGATTAAGGTTTTTTAATTCCAGCGGGGCATTTTAATTTTTTGGGATAAAAAACCTATAGCCTATATGCTAATCGGGTACGAGCTTTCTCCATGGGAAACTGTCAAATCGTTTCATTCGTTGTTGTGTGAAGAAGTAACAAACAATCATCCATACATCCATCCTCAAAAACTTTCCCATTTATAATATTAGTTTAGTCTGGTGGGAGGCTTTGACCGTGGCTTGTTACCACCCTACCGTCAAAGACGTGCCGCCTAGCGATTTAGCGTTCCGGCACAATGTTGAGTAGAAACCGATTAGGGGTATAGGTTGAGTGTACACTGTCATATCCCTTCCAAGTTAGCCCCCTACTATGTATCTTAGACTGCATTGTCACTGACCATCAGGTGAGAACGCAGTCAAGGATCATTGCCATCGAATATAAAAAAATGTTCCAATTCTAAAACTGGACATTTGATGATGTCCATTATATATCCAGATATAGAATTAAAAAATAAATATTTATTTATTTGTTATAATTAACATAACATACATATTGTATCCAGCTATTTCTAGCGTACAACAGATTACATTAGATTGGATTAGCTCGAATTGGATGGCTATACTAAAACTGCATTGAAACAATGTGAACTCGCTATACTAAGACGAAAACAAATACTACGCAGATAGCAGCAGCAATATAGAAAATGAAGCTAAAATAAAACTAGATTTTAGATATCCTAGGAAATAGAGTATATTTTTAAAGAGCGTAGTTAAACAACCGCATGCAGAACAATTTGCTTCCCAATGTTTTGCTTAAAAATATCCCAAGTAGGGCAGTAGTGGAACTGTGACGATGCCAGAACAAATGTTTATTCTACCTCGAAGACAGACGCTACTTTTTTCTCCAATGCGCAAGATGGGAAAGAAAAATGTTGAATTTTTCATTTTTCCAGGCTGAATTTTTTAGAATACCAAAATGGAATTGCAAAGGTCACATTAAAAATTCGTTTTGCGAACCTTACTCAAAGGGATCTGAAAAATTAGATTTTAAGGCTGTGTCGCGAAACCAAAGCTCTGTATAGCTTTTATATAGCTCTGACCAATATTCATAACTTCATCCGCGTAGATTTAGATTTTTTTAAACATCGTCCTTTCCCAGGATGCAAGATATCTTCTTGCCTCAGTTTTTCTATTGCTATGACGGTTTAAGCGTGAAAAGGTAATAATATACACACTGATAGGGTTACTTTCACATTATTTATATGCCCTCGTGAATTGCAAGAAATATTTCTTGAAATAAGAAAAATTGAAATAAGAGATATGGTATGGATATCCATACCATATCTCTTATTTCAATTTTTCTTTTAAGCATTTCAATTCCCATAAAATGTAATTGCTTATGATGTCTATGATTTAAATAGATATCAAGCCTAGGTATATACTAATTGCTTAAAAATATATTTGCTCTATTGGAATAGCATATTTATGTTCCGTGAACCGAACGTTAATAAACATTTTATTGACATGAAAGGCTACGGCCCCGGAGTGGTGCTCCGAAAAATATTTTTTTCTGACATACATATTTTAAACACGATGGTCCACTTGATTTAGTATTTTTGCTTTCCCGTATTTATCAGAGAATATATCGGAATTTGCTTTTGCCGTTGCCGATAAAATGTGTTTCGAATGCTGTTTGCTTGGCTAATCTGATCTTTTTTATCAAAAGCAATTGCTGTTATTTACAGCTGAAAGACTTTCATTTTTTGAATCCACGATACATAGATACGAAAAGTTTAAACGTAGTTTTTAACACTTTTTGTTAAATATCGAAGCTTTTTATCATATTGAGGATAGAGAAATAACGTTATAAAATGTTTTATAACGTTTTTTATCACTTCATTGAAAAATAAGGATGAATTATTTATTTAGTATCGCAGAGCCGTTCTTGTGCAGAAAATTATTATAAAAGAGAAATAGTTCATCTAACTTTCCGGGATATACAAAGATAATAAAGTATTTCAGTATAGGTACCTAAACTAAGTACATTTTTAGTTTTAATCTACGGCTTGCAGTAATCTACTGATCTTTTAGTGAACATATTAGTTGTTCCTTCTAATATTCTGTGGTCAGGGGGCTCGCTAATGTCTGTACTAACAAATAATTATGACATACTAGCTTTTATACGCGGCTTCGCTCCCGCGGTCTATTAAAAGTAATCTGAAGCGGAGATGCCTATACAAAATTAGCAATTTGGATTTTTTTTCTCGATTTTTCAGGTGTTCTTTTAGGCTTTCTAAAGCGGTGATGCCTATACAAAATTACAAATTTTTTTTGATTTTTTTTTTCAGGTGTTCTTCTGGGTTTTCTTCATTTATTTTTTTCTTTTTAAACCACCTGTATTAAGGTGAACTTAAAAAAAAAACATTCAAATTGGTCAAGCCTATAATGAATGGCCAAGCCTTCAAAAGTACTTGGCCATTCATTATACATTGTTTTGTTCCATCTCCTTCATCTATAAATCAGATTGATAACCCAAAACACGAGACAAAAACACAATAAAGACAGCAGGGATTTTGCCACATAATGTCTAAATAGAAGTTAACCAAAACAATATACGAAGGTTTTCATTGGTATTCGATGAGAAAAACATATTTCATTCAGTTGGAATGGTTCCAAGGTTGGAACCTATCGGGAACACTACGGGTCTGTCATGCGAAACGTTTGATAACGTAAACAAAGGTGAACTGAAGAAGGCTTGAAAGGCATTGACTTATCTGGGAAACGTTATTTTTGCTTCACTGTACCCGAGCGATGGCCTTATGGTTTACTAGCTTTTCTCCCCAACTTCGTCTGCTCGAAGTTAGGTTGTCTAGAAATACAGAAAGACCTTGTTTTTGTGGTCCCAAAATCCAACAAGTAACAACACAAACACACACTCACACATACAAACTTTCCGCTTTATAGTGTGATGTGATATGATGATAGTGTGAAGTGTGACGTGATGACAAAAACTCGATCTGTTAAGCAATGCTCGAATATGAGTGCCAAAAATTTCGCTCGCATTCGAGACACTCTCCTTGTATACCTGAGTCGTAACACCAGCTCTCTTTTGCAGTCGGCCCAACTCTACTCGCAAAGTATCCGGTGGTGGTATTCATCCACGGAGAGTCGTTCGAGTGGAATTCCGGAAATGTGTATGACGGAGCGGTGTTAGCGAGCTATGCGGGGCTCGTCGTCATCACTATCAACTACCGCCTTGGAATATTGGGTAAGAATCTGCTACCTTTGAAGCCTGTCTGACGAACTCTCTGGCAAAGTGCTGAGCCTTGGAATAAGTGGAAAGTTTTGGATTCGAATTCAAAATTATGTAGTTCATGTTAGCCAACCTGTGGCTCTTATACCACGATTTAGGGGTAAGTTTTCATTTGCTTTAATTTCTTTTAAAGAATATTAGCCAATCTGAATTTTCTCTCCCCTCCATTAAGTGAAAAGCTTATGCTAGGAGTGGGTACGATAATAGTGCAACGGGTGGAGCTCGAACCCGCAACCTTTCAGTCCGCAGCTAACCGTTGAGCTATTGAGGCTTAAAAACTTATTTATAATATTAGGTATGCTCTCTCGAGTTTCGACTGTCTCGAGTAGACAGTCTTAGACAAATAGTTATTTGAGTGAAGTTACAAATATGTGAGACCTAATGAATTCTGATGAAGACATCGTTTACTCAGTTGAAATTTACTTAGGCGCCAATTCATTGTTAACAACTTAATGAGAGTCTATCGCAAGTTGAAGTGGAATTTGATGCTTATGTTTATCACTATAAACGATCGCTTACTTGATTGAAGTTTATTTAGGCTTCACGTCATGGCTGGCGACTCTGTCAAAGGACAGAGTCCACTTCAAGGAGAGTTCGTAGATTTCTCAGACTTGGGGCTTCCTCTAAGATCGGATAAGATAATATTTATACTTGATCCTTAAGTTGATTTAGGCTTCATACATTCTTGATGAAGTTCGTAACTGTTCAAGAAGTGTTGATGTAGGTACTTAGCTTGAACTTTAGTATACATAATTTATTAAGTTACTTTGCTTACTTAATAAGGACCGGTCTCTCTTCAAGTTTGAAAGTAAAAGAAAAACATCTAAGGGTGGATTTACATCTGCGCTGCACGTGCGCGAAACTTAATGTCCATGTACATCATGAGAAGACAGTGTGAACGTGTGGAGTAGTATTTTGCAAAAGATTCACGTACGTATTGTCAAAGTCACGCCCCAGCACATGTTCAGAAGTAATTGAATGAGTACAAAGAAATGCATTCACTGCTGGTATATGGTGTGCGGAGATACATGTATCTACTATGTATGTAAGGAGATACCTACATCAACAGAGGTTGAGAGTCTGGGTGCCTTTAGAGTGCACTTTTCGTTTACCTGCGCACGTATGCATCCACCCTAAGAATCTGCTCTGAAAAATCCATATTATAGTAGGAGAAAAATAAAAATTAGAAACAGACTTATGCCCGTGTTCACCAACGTTTCCTAACTTTTACGGCTAAGCTAAGTGACGCTCTCTGACAATTTCTTCTTCACTAACCTATACGAAATACATAAAGGTGGAAATGATATTGAGTAGGGGATTGTATTTATTATCTGCTTAAAGAGACTCCTATTTAGGGAATGATTTAGGTATGGTTGGTGAAAACGGACATCAAACACTCAAATATAGATACAACCTCTAACCCCATCATGGGAAAACATGTAATAGGTAATATTTCAAAGGAATATCAACTGCAATAACGTAGAGTATTATTTTATGAATATAACTCCCGATATCAGCTGCTGTTCTCGAGAGTATAAAAGTTAACAATGTTAATTTTCCCACAGATATCAAAATATAATCCGCCATTAACATTCAACATTTTATCTCACCACCTGCCGGTACAAATTCACATTTTATAATAATCAGGTCATTCAACACCCTAGGGATATAACACCCTAAATGCACACGTACGCCAAAATGCCGCGAATATGAGCTCATTAAAATTTCAAACCAACCCGAGTGATAATGTAAAATGTGATCTACGTGCTTAGAATAAGGGAGGAAATCCCGTCTACGCGAATATTTTTAAGGTCCCATTGAAAAGTGCTACAAGAAATGTTTAATTAAGCAAAGTGAAACGTGACGAAGCTATCGCACAAGCGCTGCGCATAATTAGATGGAAGCTCAAGAAAAATAAAACTAAATGCTCATTTAATTTTTCATCAGAGGCAAACTTTACTCTGGTTTTGTAGTGCTCTTTTTTATTAAGCGAGATTATTTAATGTTTTTAAATAACTGTCAAGTATCAAATAATACTGTGAAATATGTAGTATTTCTTTAAAACAACTTCTAAAGTAGTCAATAGGATATTATTATGATAATTATTATAATATATTTAATAATATTATGAAATCTATTGTTAATAATGTTTTTTGCTAAAACCGAAAGAAATAGATTCATTTCATTTTAACGTTCTATTGCTTTATTACGACAGTATTACAAGTAGCTATTTTAGGGTTGGATAAAATTAATTTTTTTTAAGTAGTTAACTTACGGCCGCCTTTACATTTACTAATTTATTAACTGTTAAATGTTAATAACATATTAAATCTCTTAACGAGCTGTCATTTGTATGTATTAACAAAGCATTTAGATTACGTATTACTAACTCTGAGTCCAGACGTCTACCTTATCTCTCTATCTTATTATTTGTTTTATGATTGATTATTAATTTATATTATGGTTGACTTAACGCCGACCTTTTCACAAAGTATAAGTACGCCTTAGACTTATTCCGAACAATTTACTCTACAAATTATTACAATAAAATCTACATCAAAGTCGACTGCAGACCCTGTTTTCCAAAAAAAAAAAGTATTGAAAAATATGCAAATTTTTGAAAAACATTCTAATGGGATTTCAATCCGCAGGGTTCCTAAATGCAAATCCAATACCGCATCTGAAGGCACGAGTGGCGAACTACGGTCTAATGGACCAGATCGCGGCGTTGCACTGGGTTCAGCAGAACATTGCACTGTTTGGCGGCGACCCGGGCAATGTTACAATGCTGGGGCATGGATCAGGCGCTGCGTGCATTAACTTCCTTATGATCTCACCTACTGTTGTCACTGGTTAGTAAAGAATTTTATTTTAAACTAGCTGATACCCGCGACTTCGTTCGCGTGGATTGGGGTATTTTGTTCCCGCAGGAACTCTCTTATTTCCCGGGATACAAAATAGTCTATGTCCTATTTCAAAGCATAATCTATCTCTGTGCCAAATTTCAGCCAAATTGGTTCAATCGTTGCGACGTGGTTGAGTAACAAGTACAAACTTTCGCATTTATAATATTAATAGGATAATAATAATTAAAGTATAGGAAGGATTACAAAAACCACTTTTATTAAATGAATATGCTTACGTATCTTGGAATTATATAGTTAAATCTAACTAAATCTTTGTAAATGCAAAAGTGTTTGTTTATTATCTATTCTTTCACGCAGCAACGCGCAACGTAGCAATGGATCGACGTGATTTTTGTATGAGTATAGTTGAGGATTTGGACAGTCACGTAGGATCCCGGAATAAAAGAAAGTTCTCGCGGAAATGTAATGAAATAATTATAATCGTAGTCATGTCACCATGTGCATCAGAGTCTACCTTTACAACGTTGGTAGTTTCCTGCTAGTTTCCTAAATATCTATCTTTAGGTCAGTTCTAATATAATTCCTTAGTAACTCAAAGAATACCTATCAATAAACTGTTAGTTATACCGAAGGTTATACCTATCTGAAGTTAATTATTACTTTTAGGTCTTTTCCACCGAGCAATTCTTCTGTCTGGCTCAGCGCTTAGTTCATGGGCGCTCGTAGAAGATCCGGTCAGCTTTTCCGTCCAACTAGCGAAACAGTCGAACTGTACACTTCCAGATGACATTGTCAAGGACCATGAACTTATAGTGGACTGCCTTAGAGAGGTGCCCCTTCAGGAACTGATGTCTGCGGAAATCAGTACACCGAGTTACCTCACAGCTTTCGGGCCATCCGTTGATGGCGTTGTCGTAAAGACTGATTACGCGAAGGAGCTACTAACATTCTTTATACCGAATGACCTCCAAGGATTCACCAGCGTATCGGGTGTCAACAATATCAAGGCGGACAAAAGAAGCGGAGATAGGATTTTCGGGATAAGAGGCGGACAGAATAAATATGATCTGCTATTCGGGGTGGTAACGAGCGAGGCTCTCTGGAAATTTTCGGCTCAGGATATACAAAACGGTTTCGAGGGCGAGAGGCGGGACAGAATAATAAGGTGAGGATGTTTCTATAGCAAATTGGTGTTTACTCGATTCGGAGGATTTCATAGCTATAGATTGACTCAATAAAGCAAATAAAGGTCAAGAGTAAAAGGGTTGAATCATCAAACTGATTTAATCAAATTTTAGCTTTAATATCAAAAGGTATTGCCATTGCTACTGTTATTAAGTTAAATAATCTTAAAATGTGTACATAAATTTCAATGGAAGTAACAAATATGAAAACTTACATTAGAAATGTCAGCCTCTTAGATTTTAATATGTTATATTGGCCAAGGTAACTATAGTAGCCTTTCAGTCACCAAAAAACTCTTTCGTATTGGATAATAGAGCCTTAAAAAAGGATCTAGCTTCATGATCCTATTGTGATATTTAATGGTAGCTTTACTTCTTATCAATTTTACTGGTATTTGAACTATATTTGAATTTACAGGACCTACGTCAGAAACGCCTACACATATCATTTAAGCGAAATATTTTTTACCATTGTCAACGAGTACACTGACTGGGAGCGGACTGTTCAGGTGAGGTTTCATTCCCGCACGTATTTTTTCATTACCTCCAATAATAAATCTTGTCTGCAAGGCAAGATTGGCAATTTCTTTCATGTCGTATTATCATATTGATCAGAATATTTCTATCGGCTTCCCATTACTTACATACGTGATTTGAAAAGTAAACCGAGATCAGGTCCCTTTTAAATTGGTAGTAATAGACTTTGGGAGTAAATTTTACGAAACCAATAGTTTTGGTAAGTCAGCTGCGTCAAATATATTCCGAACTCCGATTGTAAGTTCAATATATATTTTCTTTATTCTAGTAGATTACATCTCTCTACCTGCTGTGACTTTATTGAATTAATTTTAATAATAATTTCTTGGTTTTGAAATTGTATTTATTTTTAAATTATAATAAAAAAATATCAGTATTTTGATATTAAATTAATGAATTATAAGCCGCAGAAATGGTAAATGAGATGCCAAATTACAGACTACTTTTATTTTGTTCTGTAGAACCACAATTGGTACTCAAAATTCGTAACAATTATTGTCATCGAATGCTGATCAAAATATAAATTGGAACATCGGCATTGCATCCGATATGTTAGAATTTGTATGTAGGACACTAAAAATTTCTTTGTTCATAACACTAAAATAAAAAAGTTGTAAAATCCACTGCAAGACCAAATCTGGCGTTGAATTGATAAAATTTCCATCTGCATTTGATTTTATATTGGATACGGATGAAACTAGGAAACAATGGTCATTTGGCAGCAGTTTCAAATTTCGAGCTTTAGGCGTAATACTCATATGGGTAGCGTGTCAACTGTAATATAAAATGTGCTCTTCAAATTGTTGGAATTTTGGACAGTAGTTATGTACGTTCATCAATTCTGATTTTGCTAAATAAGATGATGCCATATAGTTTTATCTCTCTCACTTAACTGAACAGTGGTGTGATGACTTGTGGATCCAAAACATGGTCGCTAACTAGCTACTGGTCTCGTGATGTTGAGAACTATGCTCGGAGCATCCCTGCAAGATCAAATCTGACAGAAGGAGATCCGTAGGAGAACTAAACCATTATATCTCATCAAGTCGTGAAGCTGAAGTAGAAATAGGTGGGTCACATAGTTCGAAGAACTGATCTTTCTGGTCCTAAGGTTCTGGAGCGCAAAGCTCATTGTTTTCAGACTACGTGGACTGACAAAATCAGTGTTGTCATAGGCGATGCAAGACCGAGGCCTGTGGAGGTTTATGCAAGAAGAAACTTTTATTCAGCAGTGAACGTCTGTCGGTTAAAAATAGTGTAAATCTGAACCTGTAATAAATGGACTACAAACTAACTGATTTTCTAGATACGACTATGAATGAAAAATGCCAAAAGGTATTTATTTTGAAACTTCAAGCCAAAAGTCACCTCGTCAATGTAGGTCATGTGGAGGCTGGAGCCAACACAAAACATTTGTTATTTGCATTTATGGACTCCATTTTCTTTCCAAATTAAAGTCTGGAATAGAATTTCAAATTTATCTGCAAAGGAGATGGCCCATCTCCAATACATTGTTTGCCCCAGAAAAAAAAGTTTATGCGTCACGATGAAACTTTTACCTTTGGGTTGGTTTTCGTGTATAAATTACTAATAAATAGTATTTTTGACCCTAGATAGTGGGGTTATTGCGTATTGAGTACCCTAACATCTCACTAAAAATCCAGAAATCCAAAAGAAATCCAGGCCAGTAAAAGATCACGCAGTGGTGAGTTTAGACTCACCACTAGTCACTTTGGATTAGTCCAAGCACTCTTCGAGATATTATGCAAGGATTATCGAAAGTTATGGTAACACAACGATTATGAAACGCCATTGCCGCCGCGCCGAGATATCACAACACAACAAGAGTCAAAATCTCTAATTCAAGTTTCACTCACGAATGTTCCGATACAAACTTACAAGCACTGCGGAGCATCAACTTGACGCAGACTTGAAGAATTACACAAAGCAGAGTAAAATTGATAAAATACAAGAAAATCACATAAGCGCAAACATGCAACTCAACGAAGTTCCTTGAATAGGCACAGTTTAAGAATGTTGTATAGGGATTTTCGTCCCGATCCGATTCTTAATATGTAGATCGATACAATGGTAAACGATTCAGTTGCTAATTGTATCGATACAATATCATTCGGTACGGTTTGGTGGAATGATACCTACCCTACACATTGTACAAAAAAATCGTGCCAAAAATATAGTTCGATCACTATCAGTTCACTGACAAACGTTAAAGATTTAAAATAATGACATAACCTAAAAGTAGTTTCGTCATTTTATTTGAGATGCAGACCACACCGCATGTGGCCAGTTTTTTTATGAACTCGTGTCTGCACGTCGATTCGAATTGATACTTTTCTTCCGATACCAAGTAAGACTCGAAAGTAGTGATTCGATACCAAAAGTACTCGGTATCGAAACAAAAGTATCGAGTACTTGCTTGTATGGTATCGAATCATCACTAGCTGTAAATAAAATGGCAGTAAACAATAACAGGAAATGAATATAGTTATTTTTAGAATGATTTTAAAACCCCGCTAGTTTGTAGGTTTCTATTTATGTCTTTCAAAATAATAATTAAAAAGTAATTTTATTAGATTTATATAGTCAGGTCTCTTGGTATTTTTCAATTTACAAACTTGAAACGACTCTGGGGCAATTTTGGGACATCTCCTTTATCTCGACCTTGCAAAGCCCTGCTTATTGTATACTCTAATCTCTTGGGCGTTTTACTTTAAGTCTACTCTTTTGGAAGATTTAATTTAAAGAAATCCTTGGGAACGCTTACGAGTATCTAGATATTAATAAAAATAAATACTTATTTTGATGAAATTTCATTACCTATATCAAATATCTGTTAATCTCTCGTTGTCTAAATTAAAATGTTTCTTAGAAAATATATACTTCTCGTAAACAAAAGAAATAAATATAAAGAATATATAAAACCACCCAAGTGCGAGTCAAACCTACACACGAAGTTTTTGTACCATCGTAATAAGATTTAATACCTAATTAGTTTCAAGCAAAAACAAAAGTTTACTGTATGGAGATTTGGAGACCCTCCTTAGTTTTAAGCTATTGCATAGCTTCTATCGCGGACCTTGAGCGTGGAAACCGAATCCAGAAATTCCGTAACGAAAATAACCTGACACGGGACTCCTCTCACCGCTAGATGGCGTTGATAAAAAATGCTATGCAATAGCTTTACCGCGGCAGTCCCAGATTGCCACACGTCTTTTTTTTTAAATTAATTTTATCATTATTTGTTGTTATAACGGCCATAGAAATACAGGTTCTGGGAAAATTTGAAGTTCTATTACAGTTACAGCCTGTTGACAGAGGGACGGACGTACAGACAGACAGCGGAGATTTATTAATAGGTTCCCGTTGCCACCCAGTAGGCGGGCGCCTTAAGTGATTACCGCCGCCCATGAACATTTTGTAACACCTGACACCAGTGGAACCACCAATGCGTTGCCAGCTTTACAGGACTTTGTTGGTCTGCCCTTTGAATAACCCCATGTTGTAATTAAATAGGAACACCGTCGAAGGACGTTGATTCCACAGTTAAGGTATATAAGGTTTTTTCAACAGCATCCGATCAACACCAGAGATGCGGCAGTATTAGCACTGTCAGATGCCCAGTACGTCGCTCCACTGGTCCAGACTGGGGATTTCCTCAGCGTCAGTAAGAGCTCTATTGGGTCCGGACCAAACACATTCTTCTACGTATTTGATTACCAGACTAAAGATGGAGATTATCCTCAGGTAAGTTTTTTATTATCACACTTATATTATAAAGGCAAAGGTTTGTATGTGTGTGTACAGCATAAAATAAGCTTAATCTATTGCATTTTGGCAGCTACTTTCAATACAAAAACTGTCAATGTCCAATTTATT
Source organism: Hipparchia semele (assembly GCA_933228805.2). Classification (NCBI taxonomy): domain Eukaryota; kingdom Metazoa; phylum Arthropoda; class Insecta; order Lepidoptera; family Nymphalidae; genus Hipparchia; species Hipparchia semele. The sequence goes on along the minus strand of OW121711.1, from coordinate 14,971,608 downwards.
CCTTGGCTAAAAGTCATTCGACGTTGGTGAAATAAAACTAAATGTAACATTATTTTAGAACGAGGGATTTTCTTTCAATTTATTTTATGATTTAATATTATAACACTTGAAAGTAATAAAATCATTCTACCTTTAAATTGTCTTTTCTAGACAAAGTCTGAGCGGCGTTTCTAATAATGCCCCGATTTCCAATATTAGATCATTATTAGTACTTTTTCCTCTGCAAAGTAGCGTCGTTTTATTCTCATCGCAATTTTGTTTTTACTCTTCTTTTTTTTCCACGTCCCGCCACTGGCAAAGTTTCATTTAGTAAATCTCAAACCGATTTGGAATTGATTGATTTATGGTTATCCTTCTGGGATGAAAGTTTCGGCCTATTTCTCTCCGGGTATTCACAAATGCGTATTTTCATTGTTCATTGAGGTATTTGGATTCTATATTATAATATACGTAATAATATAAGCTGTATTGAATTGATTGAAATTATGGTTCGCTGAATTCACGTAAATAGAATAGATTTATTTCAAAAGGAGTAACTTATTTGAATTGTTTTGGATGGGCTATTTCAAATAGATAATGATTTATGATTGATTCGGGTTTATATGCCTAGTTGGATTCAATTTTTAATGCAATATGACTCTCAAACTTTCTCTCCAAAGCACAGAGCAAAGTGAGCTCAGGAACTTCAAAATCTTGTTCCTCCTGAAGGAGGAACGGTGAACCGTTCTACCATAGAAATGCGATAGCTCATGAGCGTTGGCATCATTTTGTGGTTGATCACAATATATAAGCGCACGACACGCCTCTAAGTTTTTGCATAGAACCGCTAAGGTGTGGAACGCCCTTCCGGTGTACGTGTTTCCTGTTAAGTACGTAAATCTAGAGTACTTTCAAGACAAGGATGATCACCTCATCATTGATTTCCAAGACTGTCGTCAAGTACAAGCCCTATTACGCAATAAAAAGTAGAGTATATAGCAATGACCATATTCAGTTCTATAAAGTTGGGCGCTCATCGATCATTCAATTACCAACTTAGGACGACATTATTTAACTAGCATAGTAGACTGATATACACTGTTGCAAATACGCTTTAATTTTTTTATTGTGAGATAAGGTTAGAGCGCGCTTGCCTAGATGTCTGTTCACTCTTACCTTGAAGGTACTTAATTTACACGGGGTTTAAAAAAACGCACGTCAGAAAAGCGTTTCACATCATTTCAGTGGGTTGTTTTTGAGACGTTAAACTTATTTTCCACTCTAACATCAAAGACGTGTCGTAAAGCAATAATAATGCTCCGATTCGTATCGTATCGTGAACATTAAATTTAATTTTCATGGATTGATGGATTTAATTTAATAGCCAAACCCCTTTCAAGTTACTCTCTGCTATTATCTAAGATCGCAGTCATGGATACCTCTTGTTACCTTCGCTCACAGACTTGTTACCGAATAAAAAATGTACATCGAGCACATAGTATACCTTATATTTGTTTCAGCGTATGGGTTCCGTGCACGGGGAGGAGTTACCCTATTTATTTGGCGCACCGCTAGTGGAGGGGCTTGGCCACTTTCCCAAAAACTACTCCAAGTCTGAAGTGGCCTTATCGGAAGCATTCATCCTGTACATAGCTAATTTTGTGAGAACCGGGTGAGTATAAGTTCCTTTTTACATCTTTGTGGTTTCAACATAAAGTATCAACAAAGTGTTGAAATTGTCGCATTTGCAAGACACAACAGAAGCGATGCAGTATCCCTGCATTGCATTGATTCGACATTATTACTGCATCAATCCAACCGCAATACTATAGAATTACTTTGGGAGAAAAAAAAAGACTTCGGGAAAGGCTGCATCTTTAACAACATCAACAAAAACAGCGTGATAAAAGACGCTCTAAACACGCCGAGATAGGCAATTTGGTTATCTAAAAGAAGCCTATTATGTCTAACAGTGGAAGCATTTTGATGATGATCCTCAAATCCTCTTATCCCGAAAACCTAACATATCTCTAATTGCCGAAAGTATAGTGCTTTATTTGTACAGAATATAGAAAGTATTTTATTCCAAACCTGAGCCAAATTGTTAACAAGACTAAGCTAGTTGTACCTAAGCCTATAGGTCAAATTGCAGTCAATTTTTGCAAAATTATATCGGCTGTTAAACTGTCGGCTGTCGGATCAAAAATAAAATTGACCCTTTAATATTAAAATATAATGTGCTCATAAATATCCTTGAAAAAATAAATAGGATCAAGCAATAAAACCTTCCAATTAGGCAGTTCATTAATTTTCACCTGCACGTATTCAATAAAAGAATTGCCATTACAAATGGCGAAAGAATCGAAGTTATTTCGAGCTATTCATTTGTTACCAAGCGAGTTGAAACGGAAAATTAATTGGTACCGGTTTGTTATTTTCGTTCTTTCATTCCTTCATTCACACTTTAATAGAGTCGACAAAAGATTGATTTTTTTACGACAGAATTGTTTTGAGTCTGTTCTTAGTTTCATAGTTTCATACATAATAGAATACTTTATTAATGGAGGATTATGAAGAGTTTCGTTTTGTTCATCTGTTTGTCTATTTAAATATCTGTTACCTTTTTAAGTCTAACTGCTAAAGCGATCTTCATATGGAAAGTTAAGTTTCTTTTCATAAAAAAATAATATGATAGACGCTTGAAAGATGCGATAATTTTTTTAATAATATAATTCGACACTATTTATTTATATATCTTTGTGGCATACGCAATAAACAAAAACAGGTACAAAATACACTTTTATACAAAAGATAGCCATATCACTAAGAGTGATCTTTACCAAGCAACTCTTGTATACAAACGAACTTATTGGTGGTAGTAAGGAAGACTATGTTTATGACTTAATGTAATTGAGAGACGGGGGTACACAGAATTACAAAATATTATAATTACTGTAATCTAATATTTGAACGAGCGAAGCGAGTTCTCTGAGTCAACTAGGGCGCTTGCCTACTAGACAGAGAAGTGTGTCCGTCTAAATGTCTGTCAGAGCCCTATAACTTCTGAATTACTGAATATTAGAACGTGAAACTTGGTTGAAAATTCAGTTATATCCTGTACTTGAACAACAAATACTAAAATTAGATAAATGTTATAAAGAAACGAAATTATTTAATTTTAATGCGCCATCTATTAGCATTATTGTGAAGCTAATAGCTTCACTATAATGCTAATAGATGGCGCTGTGTCAGTAAAACAGTTTTATGTCAACTATTATTTTTTTTATTGCGTCTAATGTTAAAAGTTAATTATTACAATATATAATTAAAACTTTTGGGAATTATGGGATATCGCGAGGTCTCAGTTCGGGGCGAACCACTAGTTTAATAATATTCTACAAGTTTTAAAATAATAATATAGTAAGTATATGAGTAATGGAGGTTGTATAACTAGGGGACCATAAAGATATTGCTCTTTTTACAGCGGCAAATTTAATTTCGCCAGTTTTGAAGCTCGGGTAAAGCGAAAAAATAGCGAAACAATGAGAACGCTAACCTGGTAACAATCAACTTCCCGTTTCGCCTCGTTTGGTCACAGCGGAATGGGAAATTATTGCTCGGAACCAAGTTTGATAAAACGCTTCGATTGTCTTGTCTTTTGTTTCTGGAATTCCTTTATTGACACTGTCGTTGAGAAAAGGAAAGCTCAAATTGGATATTTATTGTAGTCACCGGGTCGGAATCAAAAGTCCAATAGAAAAAAACTATCGAAATTAACAAATGCTTTCACTTAGGTAGTGGTAAATTGGTTTTTATGTTAAAGGTATTTTAATCAACGGATTTCGTGATAGCTCAAAGATAACCTTGATTTATTTATTAAGCATTATTTTTCCCACACATAATATATATCATAACAAATTAAAGCCTAGTCTAGTCCTTGATGTTTGGTCCCTTGCGGGTAAAGCCTACGTTTAATAAAGTTCCTGTCACCACCGAGCTGATCCATTATCAGACCCTTCAGACCCTGGTTTATATAGCCAACTAGTCTACTACTTATCAGAACAATATCAATAGTTGTTATAGCGGCATTAGAAATACATATTCTGTGACTAGTATCTTCATATTAGTATCTTTATAGGCCGGGCCGCTGACAGCGGAGGATTAGTAATAGGGTCCCGTTGGTATCCTTTGGGAACGAAACCCTAAAAATAATTCAAATTACACTTGTTAGGCACTCCATGCATGTTATAATAATATTGTAGAAAGTTATATACGCTTCTGTTAATTTAACATAAACAACTTGCTCGTATAATATGTATGAAGTAAAAGTAAAGTTTCCCACTGAACAAATGCTAAATAAACATAATATTCTCAACAACTCGGTTAGTTTAATGGTTATACTGCGAGTACGAGCCTCTCTGGTCTCGTCGTGGATAACAGTGGTTTAATATCATCATAACTTCGCCCCATACTCGTTCTATTTTATCGTTTACATAGAAAAATACAACATTTACTTGCATTTTATACGCAAAAATAAAACGTAATAAAAGAAATACCTGCATATTTTTTTTGTATTTTGTGCTACTTTTATGAAAGTGTGTACCGAGTGTGTATGTAACAAATAGGTACTCTAATTGTATTTCATTTGCCATTACAGTAGCATACGGTCTTCTGAACTACTAAGGCACCTACCTAAATTACCCAACACCTATTACTACACAGTAATAGGTGTTGGGTCCCATACAAACGTTTGTAATAAGCATTTGTGTATCTGGTTTGCCAGATTTCAGAAAAAAAAATGTGTCGCTTATCTATATATATAAAATTCAAAGTCCTGACTGACTGACTGACTGACTGACTGAGATATCAACGCACTGCCTAAACTACTGAAGTAAGAAACTTGAAATTTTTACAGTTGGTTCCTTTTATGACGTAGGCGCACACTAAGAAAGGATTATTGGAAATTCCACCCCTAAGGGGTTTAAATAGGGGATGGTTTAAAAAGTTTATATGAAACTCCGTCATTTTTCAAGCTGTTTCCATCAAAGTTGGTATTTGAGCTTTCAGTTAAAAATAAAGAAGTACGTGTGTCACAGTTTTTGAAAATTCCACCCCAAAATCTAATTCCACGCGGACGAAGTCGCGGGGGCAAAAGCTTCCCGTTAGAATTAAACTCTGTTTGTAAAGAGTTAATAAGGTACCTATTTCAAATCTTCGTGAAGATTAAATTACTTCGATTTTGTGTACACATCTGATTCAAAAATTCTGCATGTAGATTAACAATTTATTTCAACAGAAAGAAACTTACATACTCAAAATTACTAAGTAGGTATGTAATTATATTATTTTTGACATGAACATAATCTAAATAACTTGTAATTAGCAATATTAATGTATTATTTTTGACATAATTATAATCTAAATAACTTGGAATTAGCAATAGTAATGTATTATTAATTGTATTAACTTTTTATTTGTAACTATTACTATTTGACGCTAGAAGATATATGAAATGAAATGTTATGTATGTTGATTATTTGCTACGTATTAGAATAAAGGCTTTTTTATTTTATTTATTTATTTATTTATTTATTATGTAATTATTGTAGGCACCAAAATAATATAGCCCACACAAGCCGTTCTGACCTCAGCATAAAGGTGGCTAGCCGCCTGCCGGGCTCTCTCCTTCCATAATATGTAATATAATTTATATCTATCGTTGGCCATTCGGTGCTTATACACAACTGGTGCCTTCACACGGCTTCATTTTGCATTTTGATGAGGAAATATCTGACTTGTTTGCGTTATATCTAATATATTGTGATATAATCATAACGCTATCCACATCATATGAAATAACATTGGCTGTTTGTTGAATTTAACTTTAATTTTGAATGCTTTATATTATAACCGTATAGTATTCAGTGAAAGTAAATAGAACTGGACACCACTTATATGTATTACATGTTATATTATGTCTTTTATGGGATTGTAATGTTATAGTAAACAAATATTTAGATATAATATTTCGGTATGGGGAAAGTGTTGGTATACAATTATATTTCCGCTATCTGAGTTAATCGGCAATAGTTATTGCCAATCATTCATTTATTTTAATAAAGTTCCATTTAAATTAAATTCTCCTAGTTAATTACAATATTGGTACCACAATGTCGAATCTATATTGATGACTAAGGACAGATTTTGATTAAACCTGAATAATTACTTGCGTATTTTAAATGGGATCATTATTTTCTTTATCATCCTCATGTCAACTTCAAAATGTCCAATATTGGGTACTGGTCTCCTCTGGGAATGAGAAAAGTTCAGACCATAGTCCACCAAGCTAATCAAGTACGGATTGGAAGACTTCACATAGAGGCTGAAATCTATTGACCGCCCTCTAATCCCTCTAATGGGGTTATTCAAGGGGCGAACCAAAAAGTTCCTGATAAGCCGGCAACGCATTGGTGGTGCCTCTGGTACTACAAGTGTTCATGGGCGGCGATAATCACTTTACATCAGGTGACCCGCCAGCTCGTTTGCCCGCTATTCATGTAAAAAAAAACTCCGCTCAGACTAAAGACAGATTTACGTCAGAGCATATTCGTGTCTAGTTTTATTCTCTGACTTGAGTCTGAGTGGAGTGAGAGTGCGGTCTCTAGATTTCAGCCTGAGAACTCCATGGGATCACCCATCAGGAGTAGGTATGCAGGTTTACTCAAGATGTTTTAAAGCAAATAATATATTTTAAAGAAGGATAAACTCTTAAACACTGAACTACAACCACTGTTTATTCCTACTAAATCAAGATAATTTATTCCCTTATGGTCCAAAATATCCAATTCCCTGAACGTCCAATACGTCTGTTATGTGCTATTTTCGTATATTATGTCTAGTCTGACCGCTAGATCCAATTCCTCTAATGTCCTATTCCCCGAATGTCTAATTCCCGGAATGTCTAATCTGGCCATTGGTTCCACTTTTGTTTATAAATGAAAACTTTTTCTATCTCTGTGCGCCGTATTATAAATGCTCTAAAATGAAACATGAAACATCCTATTTCCTATTAATTAATATCATCAATGCGAAAAGGCTGTATGGATGGATGTATGTTTGTTACTCAATTACTCCCCAACGACTGAACCGATTTGGCTATTTGATGCAAAGGTAGATTATAGTTATAGTCTGGAATAACACAGGCTACTTTTTATCCCGGAAAATAAGAGAGTTCCCGCGGGAATTAAAAAACCTCAATCCACGCGAACGAAGTCGCGGGCGTCAACAAGTATCTCATATAATAAACAAAACAAACTCAACCACTGTACTCCAACCAAAAATATAATTTGATATTACCGTCGACAGAAATCCAAACGAGGCCCAAAGGCAAGAAGCAGTTCTTCCGATTTCAAGGGAGCGAAACAAATTCAAGAGCATATTTTGGGATGAATACGACACTCTGCATCAAAAGTACTTAGAAATTGGTAAGTTCTTTCCTGACATTGAGAAATCATTAATTTTGTATTTGACTACATTTTTTTTATGTACTTAAAATAAAGGTTTTTAATATTATAATAATATTATATAAGTATTATAAACTAAAGAAGAAAATTTTCCGAGTACATTATAAATAAATTACGTACATATTATAACAAATAGGTACATAATGTATCCTATAATAATTACATACACTATTTTATATTCATTGTTTTATCGTTTACTTTGGTATAAAATATTGCAAATATATGCGTATGATTAACGGCAGTTACAATTTTGCATAAATAAATATTTACTGTAGTGAAATTGATGATGTTGCAATGAAATTCGCAGTACAGAAATCATATAGTAGAGAAATACCCAAACTGCAAGCAATTTTAAACAAGCACGATCGAAAATTATTTTTGAGATGAGAATTGCTTAGCTTTAGTTTCTTAACTCAAAATGGAACACAAAATAAAATTCAATGTATTTTGTGTTCGAATTGAAAATTTTAATCTATAGTTCTTTCAATTCACGAGGGCGCGTGGCTCATGGTTATGTGTGTGTCGTATATGTACAAGTGTGAGCGAGAGCTTGCTCGCGACTGACCGCGCCCACCTAGGCTCCTGACAGGCACGCACACTTAGGCAATGTGCATTGTACATGTACACAACGTAACCCCAAGTAAAACTCACGGGCCCTCGTAAAATGCAAGAACTATACCACTTCTTTTGTTACAACGTGCAGAATAAACCAACAATCATTTCTTTAAATATTAAGATTCTCAATTATCGAGCTATCAATCTGTTTTTCTTTTGAAAGTTTTCTATGGTACATACTTTTTTTATACCTAAAGAGTTTCATGAGGATCATGCAATAAGGTCTCAGTCATATCAAACTGTATGATTGTTGTGCTGTGTAATTACTAAATAACGTCAAGCGAAGTTAAATGATGACTTTAATATTCAAACACGTCAGTGACATTAATTAATAATATTTACTTTTCGACTCCCGTTTTATTTATTACCCACAAATTTTCGCAGCGATTATTTGTAATTGTATTCAATCAGTAACGGTGGCTGTCGGAATAAAATCCATTTATTAAAATTTTGCGGTGTAGAGGAAAACCATTTGTTATATATTTTACTAATATAGGTAATTTTGATTTCCGATATAGAAAATTTTGAAGCCTTCAAATTTTTGAAATCAAAATGATAAAATTCGTTTAGTCAAGAGATAGGACTCTTAATTTAAAGGAATATTAATTTAAATTAAAACCCCCAGACTAGCATCTCTGTTTAAACTTTAATCTAAAACTTAATTTTTTAATATTAACCCTCAAACTAACAATCAAGATCACGAAATATATAAATCATAGGTTCTCAACCTTATTTTGCCCACTGCCCACATTTTTTTTCAAGAACGCTCCAATATTTTTTTTACATCATTCATCAGTCACGAATCTGAAACAAATTGTTCATATCATACAATTTACTGTAGATCTGAATGTATCAGTCAGAATATCTGAATGAATCTTTCAATTCAATTTTCATCCACTTCCGAACTAACGAAATATCTCAATTTTTGCATTCGTAATAAATTGATTACAATACATACAATAACAAGTTTACATTACTTTAGTATGCCCCCCCGAAAGTCTCAAACAGATTCCATAAGGGGGCGTTATCACCCACGTTGAGAACCTATAATATAACCTATACTTATATACCTATTGGAACCTATACGGTTCCAATTTTAAATTGAGTGAAAGGTTCATCAAAAATTCATTTTCAGGGATGAAGCCTCGCATGAAAAACCATTACCGGGCCCACCAACTGTCCGTTTGGTTGCGGCTAATCCCGGAAATCCATCGCGCCGGGATGAAGGACGTTGTCGCGAAACACAACCTATTCCGCAACCACAACGACCCGGAACTGTACGACGGCTTAGTGCGTCCCGATCCCCTCACTCGAGCGAACTACTACGACCCGACGCTCGAACTTTATCGCCGGCCCTACAACGTCAGCCTCGACATACCTACAACTACGATAGAGACTTACGTAACCACTTGCATCAGCGTCATGTCACCCCGGCCGGACTCGCTTGTCACTCAAAGTCAGACCAACAACTCCCACCCTCAAGACGTATCCAATTTAGAGGTCGCCGGCTACACCGCCTACTCCACAGCCCTCAGTGTCACAATAGCTATAGGATGCTCGCTATTAATCTTGAATGTCCTCATCTTTGCCGGAGTTTATTACCAACGAGATAAAACTAGATTGCAAGTGAAAGCTTTGCAGCAGCAAAAGAGGAATCACAACTCGACGTTCGACAGCGTCTCGTCGAAACATCCGCATTATTTCGTCGGGCATTCGCAGAGTTCGAGCACGATCGTCGACATCGATCATCAGGACAAGAACGCAATTATCGCTATGACGAACCGCGTTCCACACTTCACGAATGCCAATTGCCCGAACGTCTGCCACACTGGAATTCAGATGTCGAGTTTAACTCAAAAGTCGAGTCCGACGAGTAGAGGGCAATGCACGACGCTGCCGAGGAAAGTAGGCTTCAGTTATCAGACTCAGATTTGCAACGCGTCGAATTGTATGACGCTGCCGAAGAATGCAACTTTCGCCGCGAATTTGCCCGACGTGCAAGCTCAAACGGGTCAATTGCAAACACCGGGGAATGGCTCAGTTCCTTCGTCTTCGCCACCCGCGCAACACTTTTCGCAGAAGTCCAGGGTCCCTCAGGCAGCCATGTCCGAAATGAACGTATGAGAAATGGAAGATATTTACAATTATGTTTAAAGTGAAAGTGAATATCGTGACATGGACACGAGCTAACATTGCTGGCACTGGACAACGCATAGTTGTAAATATCGTGTGAAACAAACTGTGTAAATAAACTGTGAGTTTGGGAAATTAACAGGTACATTTTAAGGTTTATAGATGTATCATTATTATACTGACGTCATTCGAATGTACGTACATTTAACGAACCCATTGCCCTGTAAATATTATGGTCATTTCCATTTTAAATGGATTTATGAATAAATTATCACTTGTGAATGTTATTTTTATGTGTTCTACGTTTTCCATGATCTATCCAAATGTTTAAAGAAAACTAAAAAACTAATGTCGAATACTGCAGAGTTGTTAATATCCTAACTTAGTCATTTAATGACATCATTGTAAAAAAAATAGTACTTAAAGACTGTATTACTATAATAGTTACTTAGATTCGATCTAGATTGTAGTTTTGCCCTCGCAATTCCCTACGGTGAAATAATATCTCTTCCAAGAAAAATATTGTCAACCAACGTTTTCAATTGAAGAATATTATACTATCCGTATGGGCACTACAATGTAAATCATCTCTTACGGTCTTTCAAATAAAATATAATATCCACTTTCGCATTAACTTTAACATTAGTTAATTTCACTGCGAAAGCTTAGGAATTTTGTTTACGAGATCCTTTAAAGTTTTCGTGTCAAATCCGTGTTCAGTACCATAATCAGTTAGTAACTTAACTAGATTTCTTCATATTCTTAAAGTGTATATTTTCATTGAGTCTACCCTTAATCTGGTGTGATAGGTGGGTTGCCATATTGAAGAATTGGACCTCGAATATGAATATTGTTATCTTTCTTTATAAAAAAGGAACAACCTAGGTAGGGTTCAGACAATCTATTTGCTGCCAATAAGTTTGTTCGATCTTGAATATTGAGACCGATATAACCATGTTTCAAAAATCGCGATAATATTTAGTTAGTAGCTATTACTTGTACCCTGAGTATTTTGCATGTCCTTGTATGGTCAGTGTTGATAAATTTTGAAATTAAAACACTATAGCGTCGCAGTAAAATGAACGCAAGTGTACCCTGATGACTTGTTCTTTGTTTTAAATTCGTATTTTTCTTGCAAAGTCCTAGCTTGGTTCGCTGGCTGTAGATACACCTACACTGTATACATAATACATATGTATAGATAAACACGAAAACATCTAATGGAAAAACTCCAGCCTTAAAACAATACAGCTAAGAACCATTTTAATTACGTTACGCTCGTAGTTTCGTTACTCGATTAACCCCACCGAGATGTGCCATGCAAAATTGTACTAACCCTACTGATTGTCTGGATTTTGCCAACGTAAAATTATTTTAAAATGAGTATACTTCCTTGCAGACGTATTTTGAGATAATTTTACAAGTATTTTACGAGTATTACGTTATTTTACTGATATTTATACATTATACGAGTATGTATAATATATCGTCGGTCAAATTCATTAATGGTACAATTCAAATAATACAGTTTCGATTAATTGAGAGTCATAGTTTTGAGTTGACAGGTAAAATCAATATTTCTCTAGCAGATTGTGGTTTCCTGTCAATTAGAACCAAAATTTGACTTGTGCCGTTAGTGCTGCGGAAAGATTATTTCCAACCATTTTTCATGACAAAATAAATAATTTTGGAAATGTTCCACTAGTGAATTTTACTGACGATATATGATATTACACTGAGGAATGGCAACTATATTCAATTACTAGAGTGAATCAATTATGGAGTCTTGTTGCTGTGGATTGAGTTACATAACCGGTGCATGTTCAATTTTACATCGCGGAGTGAAATCCAATTTCCATTCTGTGTAAATCCTTATTTAATTATTCAATTTCTTCCCACTGTTAATGCAGGGGGTTTATTGTGTAGCGCAATTGTAATCGCAATCACTTTCAATTCTGAATAAGAGGTGTGCTGTATACGAATGCGACGTTATAATACAAGTTAATGCTGCATGCGACATTATTATTATAAGTTAATATTGGTAATTATGTCATTGTTCTCAAGCACTTGTGCCTATAGTGTGTAGTAGGCAGGTATGAATGGGTAATTGTAATAGAAAATTATTTTCGCCTTTATTTTCAGTATGTGCCAATTATTATCGCATGATTTGCTGTAGTGGTTTACTTTATTATGTTAACTTAATTATTGATTGAGGTTTAAATTTAAAGGCAATTTCATTTCCAAGCACACCTCATCCATCGTTGCAATCAAGGCAATGGTGATCACAATTGCATAACCCAATAACCCTCCAGATGTCGTTTCTTCGATCACTGATTTAATTAATTGAATTAAGTATTGGAATCAGAATACCTAATGGTCTCTTTAAAAGTTTTATTTATGAAAATTTTATACAAATTTATACTTAAATTAATTATTAAAATTCTAAATTTATATTTCGACGTCATATTGTCTATTGTGTGTTAAAAAATCTCTGTTCTGTTGTTTCATATAAAGGTCTATACACACATAACGTGCCGTGTTAGCGAAAGTGGTAAAGTGACTTAAAATTGTCTTAACCAAGAACCAGTGTAACTCATTTAGCCAAATAAACTTTACAAAGCGGTTTTTAATCATCAAGTCAACCACTGTACACCACTCTACATCCTTCCATTAATACAGAATGCCGTTCCAACGTAAAACACTAGAAGAGCCAGCAAGAAACTCGGCAGTTAGTACTCTTTTAAAATCCTTACTAATATTATAAATGCGAAAGTGTGTTTGTTTGTTTGTTAGTTTATTAGTTTGTTGGTTTGTTCGACGAGATATTTTGCATTCGTATAGTTGAGGACCGGGAGAGTGACATAGGCTACTTTTTATCTCAGAAAATTAAAGGGATCGGTATTTTTAAAGACTAAATTCACGCGAGCAAAGCTGCGGAAATCAACTAATCACACTAATATTATAAAGGCGAAAGTTTGTATGTGTATGTGTGTGTGTGTGTGTTTGTTACTCCTTCACACCAGAACGAATGAACCGATTTGGCTGAAATTTGGAATAGAGATAGCTCATACCCAGGATTAAAACAAAGGCTAAAAAAGGCTTTTTTTCCCGGAAAATTACAAAGTTCCCATGGGAATTGAAAAACCTTGATCCACGCGGACGAAGTCGCGGGCATCGTCTAGTATTGAATAAAAATAAAAAATAAATTACAAACAACCTACATACTCGTCTTGCGTCTCGTCTTTCCACACGCGCACGTGTTTTTGGGACACGGTAGTTCCCCCACTAATAGTCGGGAAAAAACAAACAATTCAAATTACAAATTATTTATTTCATGTAGGCTAACCCATAGCTCTTATGACACGTCGAGACACTACCGCCGGTTCAGAAAGCAGATTCAATAAAATATTTACCTTAAAATGTATCATGGGGTTATTCAAGAGGCGGACCAACAAATTCCTGAAAAGCCGGTGGTGCGTCAAATGCTACAAGTGTTCATGGGCGGCGGTAATCACTTAACATCAGGTGACCCGCCTGCTCGTTTGCTCGCTAAAAATATATAAAAAAATCATACGACCACGATACGACGTTTTTCACCAGCCCCACTATATTCCTGACATAGCACGTTCTGTTTATATAGAGATTTAATGAATTTATCTAATTTAGGTGCTGCCATTGTGTGTATTCGAGTATTTGTATAGATTACAACAAACGATTAAGTAAATGTTGATTATTTATTTGAATACATAATAATATGTTATCTAACTGTTACTATATTACGAATCTTATGACAAGTATTAAGGTAACAAGAAATAAGATGGAATAAAAACATAACAAATTGATTGCTTGTATTATTTAATTAGCCAATGTGGCTTTCTCTTATACAGCTCTCTCTTTCTTTACAGCTTTCTCTATTTAGCCTCAATAGCCCAACGGTTAATTACGGGTGTCGATTGAAAACTGAAGGGTCGCAGGTTCGAAAACCACCCGTTGCACTATTGTCGTACCCACTCCTAGCACAAGATTTCCGCTTATTTGGAAGGGACCGGAGAATATTAGTCAACTTCCGATTGGTTAATATTCTTAAAAAAAAATGATCAACCAATAGACGTCCACAACTGGACAAAGGTCTCTTGCATAGACTTCCACAGGCCTCGGTCTTGCGCCGCCTGTATTCAGCGGCTCCCTGTGGCTCGTTTGATGCGGTCAATCCACTTGCCAGCACTGCGTTTCCCGGTCGCCACTCCAGCATCAGGATCCCAACGAACTTCAGCTCTTCGAACTATGCGTCCCATTCATTTAACGACCTCCCTGGTGCAGTGGTGAGCGGTGTGGTCTTATAACTGGGAGGTCTCGGGTTTATAATTTCTGAATTGTCTCTGGCCTGGTCTCATGGGAGGATTTGGCCGTGGCTATTTACCACCCTACCGTCAATGACGTGCCGCCAAGCAATTTAGCGTTCCGGCACAATGGCGTGTAGAAACAGATTAGGGGTATGGGTTGAATATACACTGCCATACCCCTTCCGTAAGTACGTTTTTACTTAGACTTTAAAAACCTGATGTGTAACTGGCTTTAAGTAACATATTGTTCGCTTGATGACTTCTATCAACTGTCTGGGTAAGTCTTATTATGTAGTTAATGCTTTATAGCATTTCAGTAATGCAACGCACGCAATAGGTTCCATCACATATATAACACGATAGTATTATGTACTATGTTACATATATTGTAATATGAAGTCAATGTCATTATTGATCTTGTTCTAATTAAAGCGTATAGGTAATATCTTCCGATAGCTTGTAATAGGTCTATGAAATACTAGATTATGCCCGCGCCTTCGCCTGCGTGGATTTAATGTTATTAATTCCTGCGGGAACTCTTTAATTTTCCGGGGTAAGTTTTAATTCTGAGTATAAGCTAACTCCATTTGAAATTTGAGTTAAATCGGTATCTATCGGTAATAGCAATCTCTGGACCAATTCGAGATTTTGCCTTTCATTTTCGAGGCTTCATCGATATGTCTGCGAAAATTAACCGTCTAAACACCGACCATTCATCGTTCACAGGAGATCTTGCCTCCCTCACAAAAGGTTCACTGGTATCGTACATCGTTCATCGCAAAAATGAACGATAACCGGTGCATCGTCTAATTTGGCTCTTATTTGGTTTTTCTTCTGGTTGGCTTGGCCGTGGCTAGTTACCACCCTACCGTCAAAAGACGGGCCACCAAGCGATTTAGCGTTCCGGCACGATGGCGTGTAGCAACCGATAAGTGGTATGGGTTGAATGTACACTGCCATACCCCTTCCAAGTTAGCCCGCTACCATTATAGTCTGCATCGTCACTTACCATCAGGTGAGATCGCAGTCAAGGACTATCTTTTCATGAAATAAAAATAAATAAAATAAAAAATTAAAGAACAGAGCTGCAAAATCGAAAAATCAAAATTGTTAATTTTATATGGGACTAGCTTTAACCCGCGGCTTCGCTCACGTTAGGTTCGATTTTTTAAACCCCTATTTAACCCTCTTGGGGTTGAAATTTTTAAAAATTCTTTCTTAGCAGATGCCTACGTCCTAATAGCTACCTGTAAGCCAAATTTCAGCTCGATCGTTCCAGTGGTTAGAGCTGTGCGTTGATAGATCAGTCAGTCAGTCAGTCACCTTTGCCTTTTATATATTTAAGATTTTACTTCGGATCACTTTTAATAGACGGCGGAAACAAAGCCACGGGTAAGAGCCTAGTTTATATATAAAATAGTGCAAGTTAAATATAAAATACTGAGAGTGTAAGCCTCAAAGCGACTATAATAGCCCACGTTAGGCTCTTCGTGTTCTCAATAACTCTTACGCCCGCGCATGTTTGCCGATAGGTAGGGTCACGGGTCAGACCATTTTTTTTTTCTTATAAATTTTCTTCACTCATGGACTGAGGTTTTTGATTCTCGCAGGAACTCTCTTGTTTTCCGGAATAAAATGTAGCCTATGTGTTATTCCACACTTTAATCTACCACTGTGCCAAACAGCCGAATCGGTTTAGTCGTTGCGGCGTGATTGAGTACCTAACAAGAATCCATAAGTTTGGATTAAGGATATCCATCCCTCAATCCATCCATCCTTGCATACATTCAAACTTTCGCATTTATAATATTTAAAGGATAACGGGATTAGTAATATTTATTCTCAAAAAAATAAATTGTCACTGAACATCAACTAAAAAACATTCATAAAACCACATGCTCCAGCACACACGGAAAATTACTTTAAAATCTCGACACAAAAACTAGAAAACTGTTGCGGTGAAAATTTTTAAACACATTTTGAGAATTCTAAAAAAAAAGAGCCATAACGTCGGCAGCCCTTGCTCGCTGCATACGTTGCAGCCCTCGAGAGCCCTCGAGCCTGGCCGAGAGCTTGTAATTTGGGTCAGACTATTATATAGGCTTGTTCCTATATCTGTGAAAAATGGAATTTGATATCTACCACTTACCTACATTTTCTTCTTTTTTTCGATCACAAGATAGCTCATGACTGCAATCTCACCTGATGGTAAGTGACGATAAAGTCTAAGATGGTAGCGGGCTAGTAAAATAGGGGTAGGCAGTGTAAATTCAATCCATACCCCTAATCGGTTTCTACACGCCCTCGTGCTGGAACGCTAAATCGCTTGGCGGCACGTTTTTGATGGTAGGGTGGTAACTAGCCACAGCCAAAGCCTCCCTACATTTTCTATCACACTACAAAATAATATTACAAAGGTGAAATTTAGTATGTATGTGGGTGTGTGTATCTGTATGTTTGTTACTCCTTCACGTCATTACGAATGAATCGATTTGGCTGTTTGAAATACTTTTACGGCGATAGCGTTAGTAACTTAGTGGAGTGGTTAAGACTTCAAGCTCCGTTTCGAAAGGTCCATGGTTCGAATCCCAGATATGCATTTCTAACTAGTTAAATCAACAGGAACAGGAAATAACAACAACCAACAGCACTGGTAGCATGGGCGGGAGAAATTTTATCCCCGGGAAAAGGATAAAACGTTTATCCCCTCGCTTAGCTTTATCCACCCGTCGAGCATGGGCACAGCAGTGGAAATAACACTCAGTGGATATACTTATAGAAATATACATCGCCTTCTCCTCTGTCGCTATGCTTTAGCATAGGGAAAAGATAATTTTATGCCCTGTCAGTGGATAAAATCAGAGGATAAAACTTTTATCTCCTGCCCATGCTACCAGTGCAGGAATCCAATTCAGCACAACTTGAGTAAGTACTTAAGAGACTTGTAATGTAAGTTGAGTAAGTAAGTATATTTGATTAATCATAAATCATTTGAGGCAATTTCTGAGTTACCAGAGGCAGATTATATTATAAGCAATTCCTCACGTATAAAATTTAATATTCTGGTACAAATTGCATTCGCTGGAGCAAAGCTCACCTAAAAGCTTGACCTAAAAGTTTTATAACTGGCTTCGGCTAAGCTTGTGTGCTTTTTTCTAATGTCTAATTCAATTCATATTTAATAAGCTTTTGCGGCGGTAGCGTTCATAGCCTAGCGGTGTGGAGACTTCAAGCTCCTTTTCGGAAGGTCCATAGTTCGAGTCCCATATATGCATTTCTAACTTTTCGGAGCACGTTTTTGTCTGGTGAGAGGCTTTGGCCGTGGCTAGTTACCACCCTACCGTCAAAGACGTGCCGCCAAGCGATTTAACGTTCCGGCACGATGCATGGCGTGTACAAACCGACTAGAGGTATGGGTTGAATGTACACTGTCATACCCCTTCCAAGTTAACCCTCAAATATGGTTGAGCGAAGCAACGGCTGAACGGCTGGATCATGCGTCATGCTCGTGAACGGGTGCCACCAACGGAAATGGGTCTACTTTATGGCTGCCCGTCTTAAGATAGATTGTAACATGCAAATGTAAGTCTTATGCATTTTTGAAACTTCATTGTGGAAGCACTGTGTACATAGTTTTGTTACCTGTTGTAAAAAATTTTTTTTGAAAAGGGGCAACCGCCGAGTTTATTGCTGGCTCTTCTCGGCAGGAACGGCATTCCGAACCAGTGGTAGATTCATCGACGATTCAAAAGCACTTAAATAAGTTTATTTGAATGTAAAAAAAAACTATTTCATTCTATTCTAACCCGCTACCATCTTAGACTTCATGGTCACTTACCATCAGGTGAAACTTGTCATCGAGAAAAAAAACAACGTTAAGCAATAAAAGAGAGTTTTCCATAATATTATTCTTAAAGCTCTGTGAACTCTACTAATCCACACTTTGCCAGTGTCGTGTTAGCTACAATTTAAGTCAGTCTTAGATGGTAGCAGCCTAACTTGGAAGGGGTATGACAGTGTAAAGTAAACTTTTACTGCTAACCTACTAAATAGTTAAATAAATAAATAATTAGCCACGGCCTCAGTCTCTCACCAGGCTAGACCTGAAAATACAAATTTTGCTGGGAATCAAACCTGAGACCGCCTTCACTTTCTCCTCCTAAGAACAATGTATCTTCAGAATAAATTCGCTGTTCTTATTTACTCTGTCCAAACTTCTGGCGAAAGGTCCAAAAGCTTTCCTAACTTTAGTATGCAAACAAAGGTCCTGTATATATTTTGTCTTTCCATAATTATTTTCCAAGTGAAATGTATCGCATCGCTGCGTGAAAAATACGTAGAGTTGTTGTCATTACTAGAGCAAGAATATTCCGCGTAATGGACACAATAAAAATTCAAAAACTACAAAGTATAAAAATAATTTTAGTTTAGAGACTTATCATAAGAGTCACGAGGAGGGATAACTTAATATAAATCTATCTAAATATATAAAAGGGAAAAGTGACTGACTAATCTATCAACGCATAGCTGGACTGGACTGGACGGATTGGGCTAAAATTTGGCATACCTACAGATAGCAATTACGACACAGGTATCCGCTAAGAAAGGATTTTTGAAAATTCAATCCCTAAGGGGGTAAGATGAGGTTTTGAAAAATCGAACGTAATGTGAGCAAAGCCGCCTGCAAAAGCTACTTTATGATAGATTAAAAAAAATTGAGTGTTTTTTTTTTCTTTGCGAGTTGAGGAGTTTTTTTTTAAATATATTTTTAGCGAGCAAACGAGCAGACGGGTCACCTAATGTTAAGTGATTACCGCCGCCTATGAACATTTGTAGCACCTGAGGCATCACCAATGCTTTGCCGGCTTTTTAGGAATTTGTTGGTCCGCCCCTTGAATAACCCCATGTTGTAATGGGAACACCGTCGCAGGAAGTTGCTACTTTAGACCAGAGTCCAGACTGATGAACTTAAGCTATGCTCTTCCATAGCCTAACTCAATGGAAAAAGGAAATAAACTACGTCAAAGGTTCACTTTATAGAGAAAATAGTTCCTTAAAAGCACTTAGGTTTAAAAGGACGAGGTCGTTTCGTTAACACCTTTCGACTTAAACGCTTTCTCCTTTCTTTTGTGTAAGTGAAATTTAATCCCTCCTCTGGATAACGCTTTTATTAAAGTTGGTCACGTAGAAGAGATACAGTTATTCTTATATTATTGTGTTTATCGCTGGTTGCTAGCACGGAAGTTATCATAGTTAGAGAGTTAGTGTTGTGGAAACACTGTATACATAGCATAGTTTTGTTATCTATTATAAAAAAAAATTTTTTGAAAAGAGCAACCGCCAAGTTTATTGCCGAGAACGGCAGGGACGGCATTCCGAACCAGTGGTAGATTCATTGACGATTCAAAAGTACTTGTAAAAGTTTAAAAATAAAAAATATTTCTATTTCTATTTCCATTTCCATTTCAATTTCCATTTCCATTTCCATTTCCATTTCCATTTCTATTTCTATTTCAAAGTGGCAATTTTGGGTTGGTTCGGCGATCAGTTTATAATCAAGTACCTAAATAGTTTTTGCCCGTAGCTTCGTCCACGTTATATTCGATTTTTCAACCCACTATTGTACCCCCTTAAGGGTTTAATTTTCAAAAATCATTTCCTAGCGGATGCCTACGGCATAATAGCTATCTGCATGCCGAATTTCAGCCGGTAAGTCCGTTATCTTTTCTTTTTATATGTATATTTAGATAAAGGTATGGGTTAAATTTTATGCTGCCATACCCCTTCCAAATTAGCCCACTACCATATTAGATTGCATCGTCCCTTAACATCAGCTGAGATCACAGTCAAGGGCTGTCTTGCCATCAATAAAAAATATATAATATTATTGTATTAAAGCTTATGAACGAGGTATAAAAATGGCAAGGTCAAGATTCAAGTTGGAAAGAACCTAAGTGATTGTATAGTTCTTTCAATTCACGAGGGTACGCGGCTCATGATTGTGTGTGTGTCGTATCTGTATAAGTGGGAGCGAGAGCTTGCTCGTCCCTGACCGCTCCCACCTAGGCTCCTGACAGGCACGCACACTTACGCAATGTGCATGTATACGATGACGTAACCACAGTAAAGCTCACGCACCCTTGTGAATTTCAAGAACTATATCTGTTATTTTATGTTTAATATACTATAGGCAAAAAGTATACCTTATTTACCAAACTTTCTTTATAGTGATCTATAAATTATAATAAACAGAAAAGAGAAGAGGAGAGAAAGAATTTGTCTAGATACGACTTATGTCAAAATGGCAATATAAACTCTAAGCGATGATCTGGCAGGGGGCTACATTTTTGTATTTTGTTCAATATGCATGTGATTGCAATTTTACACTGTTTAATTGTACAATTCTAGGAACTCTGGTTAAAACAAAAACTATTATGATAAGCAAAATTGGTTTAGTATCGCACTCTTTCTAGAATTTTCAGTAGGTTTAGTAGGAATTTAGAAATAGAATATTATTTAATTTTTCTTGAAGCGGGAAGTTCTTTTAAAGATTTAATTTAAGCATTTTCAGTTATAATATCTCAAAGGCGCCAAAAATTCCCGGAAATCTACTTACAAAGTCGGTCCTCGTAAGACCGCGTTAAATTTTAATGGCAAAGCACCAAAATTGAATTAAGTGTGCCACAAAGTCACAGAATTTATTTCATGTAGTTTTCATTTTTCTTATTAAATTATTTCAAAATAGGGATTTACTTTTACTATTCATATTGTATGTTTATGTTCGAAACTATATAAATATATCTAATATTTAGACTTTAACTGAACTTTTTAGTACTCAAAATTTTAGAGTATCTAAAAGTTCACAACAGCATTTAAAAAAAATTTAGTAAATAAATTAAATAACTATTTTGTAACCTAGTATTTCCTTTTAAATCTACGATTTCAAAATCACTGTACAGTCAAAATTATACTAAAAGAAATATTAAAATATCTACGTATTAAAATATGTACGTATGTTTGTATTTTACGCATGTCACTGTAGCGCGTGAACTAAGCCGATTTTGATAGATGTAATACGATACGTTATTATCTTATTATAGTCTGGCACGTGCTTCATTTCAAAATCAATATGATGGACCTTACATCAAATTTTCCGTAGGTTAGGGTTAGGGTTTGAAACTTTTTTTTTAATGTATCACATTAAGATAGTATAGATAGTATATCTTGTAATTCACGAGGGCGTTTGAGCTTTACTTGTGGTTACGTCGCATACATGCACATTGCGTAAGTGTGCGTGCCTGTCAGGAGCCTAGTTGGGAGCGGTCAGACACGAGCAAGCTCTAGCTCACACTAATACGGATACGAGATACACACAACCATAAGCCACGAGCCCTCGTGAATTGCAAGAACTATTATAATTTATTTGCTTAAGTCTCTCTTATTTCGAAATTTCTAAAAGGCAATATTTTATCATCAAATTGTCTCATACAAGAACAATTCAAGTTATGTGATATTGTTAAACAACGTCTCAAAGTTCTTGTAATCTCCTCTAAAATTAATTTCCCTTGAACTCATCAATTCAAAGTTATGTAATACCTGCAAAATTTAACGGCCTATTAACATCGATATAAAATAACATGGATACACAGCTCTAAAGAAAAGTACTCCGAGTATTCCACACGGCAAACTGATAAAATAATTTTAAAAAACATAATTATATTCTCTTTGTTTGTGTTATAAGAAAAAATATTCAAAAAAAAAACATGGGCAGTCATGAGTACTGCCAGCAGAAGTGAAAATACATCATACTCATAGGCTATAGATATACATGACATATCAGTTACGTGAACCTATAAGATTTCGCCTATCAAATAACAAAAATCGCTCAACGTGCCCAAATAAGTTTCACTTCAAAAGTTTTATAAAAATTGAAGATACTATGAAGATATAAAAATCTGTTCTGCTTACTATTCTACTAAATGACGCCCACGATTTCATTCGCTTAGATGGAGGTTTCTTAATTCCCTTATTTTCCGGGATAAAAAGTAGCCTATGTGTTATTCCAGACTATAATCTACCTCTGTGCTAAACAACCAAATCGGTTCAGTCGTTGCAACGTGATCGAGTAACAAACATCCAAACTTTCGCATTTCTAATATTAATAGGAAATTAATAGGATATCGACCGATAGATCCGTTGCTGAACAAAAATCTCTTGCCTACACTTCTACAGGCTCCGGTCTTGCGCCGCCTTAAAAAAATTATGAGTCATTTTATAACTATTCGATAGAATCAGGCGTTACTTTGCGGAAGTTCATGATTAGCAAGAAAAGGTTAGAGTTATTTTGCTATAATCCGCTAACAGAAAAAATCTGTATGGTCAAACATGCAGTTAAAAGCTAAGCACCGCTTACCTTCCCAACCAAGCAAAAAAGCCAAGTTCCCAAGCAAGCAATGCCACCACCACACAAGACTTTTATACTATTCTCAACGCACGTTTCGCCCCGACACCGGAGCATCCTCAGGAGATATCGACTTTACAATGCTGTATTGTCTAGAGACAATTTGAAAAGAGAAAGATTATGGCAAAATAACTCTAACCTTTTCTTGCATTTTATAACTTCTTCTGTTCTCTGTGTATCTGCGGTCTATTAAAGATCAAAAGCGTTTTGGAACGGTTGAAGAAGCATCTCGAAAATATATTAAATTGAGTCGAAACTAATCGGATTCGTGTTGACGCGGTCCTCAAGGCAGTAAATTAAATTGGTTTCTGTTCGAAAGGTAAATTTAAATTTTCGTTAATCAATATCGGGCTCTAGCTAAAGATATCTCGTTAGATTCGGGAGGCTTAGCTTTTATTACTCCCTGAATAAATGTGCTCTATGTATATAATTTTATGCTTATAATCTACGAATAAATAATAAGTAAGGAAGTCTAACTGCGTTAAAAAGTGACCCCAACAAAAATTGTGTCGAAGTGGGTGGAGATTAAAATCGAATCGTCAGAGGCGGGGATTAAAAACAACAAAATAGCACGTCAATAGTTGGTCATTTTTCTTGCACGTCAAATTTTCATAACATCGTACAACGACTCAGCTGTCAAAGCAAACATAGCAGCACGCGGGCGAACCAATCCCTGCTTTCGTTCTGAATTTGAACCAAGCACCGAGCATGTCTACCTGTAACCTCGGAAGTGATTCGTATGATTCGTATTTGAATCATACGTCGATTTGGTTTGAAGTAGGACCATTTTTTGAGTGGATTTTGTTCTGAATAAGACTTCCATACTTATTATTTATTCGTAGCTTATAATTATAATATAATATGTGTGTAATCGCCCCACATTAGTATAATAGTATCATCACTTCACGATCATCGTTAGTTGGCATCTATATCCGCATTAAAAGGTTTTATATATTGAAACTGTAATAAAAACCTTAGCTAGAAACCTTGACAAAATCTAGTAATTACATCGTTACAATGATTTGATATTTCACGATGCTCGTATCTAAGCGTACTTTAAGCTCACGATTTAAATTAATGAACCTATAACGAGCTTTCCGTAGAGAACTCTCCTCTGACCTTTGTTGGTAAATGGATCTACCAAAATAATGAGAGCCTATTGTGTGTTAGGCGCAGAGTTTATTTGCTCGCTACTTGTCGCTTATTCAAACTCTATTGAACATTGTGTACTCGGGATTTGCACTTGGTTTGTTTGTTGTATGTTATTGCATTTAATAATGGTAATTGTCACGTATTTATTAGCAACTAGCGGACCCGACAGACGTTGTCCTGTCTTAACTATGAATATTGAAACTCTTTGACGAAATTGGCAGCACGCATTCTGTCAATGTTATGTCAAACGCCATAAGGTTACATCAAAAAAGTTTGAATTGTAAAAGCGGTTACATTAGAAATAATTTAATATGGTGATTAAGTTTTCTTAAATTGTCTAATTTTCCGCGCAATTTTCTTAATTTTTTCTTTCATAAGAACCTTCTCCTGACAATAACAAACACAATAAAAAAAGAATTAGCGAAATCGGTCCAGCCGTTCACGCGTGATGCGCTTACCAACACATTAAGCGATTCATTTTTATATATTAGATTGGTCAAATGCGCATACGAAACGTTCCGTACCAAAAAACGCCAAAAAACACGTAGGGCAGTCCCCTTTAATTTTTAATTTATTTTTATTATTTGATGTTATGGCGGCAAAAGAAATACACATTGTCTGAAAATTTCTACTGTCTACCTAACGGATCGTGAGATACAGCCCGCTGACAGACAGACAGATGGACGGACGGATGAACAGCGGAGGCTGTAATAGGGTCCCGTTGGTTACCCTTCGGGTATGGAGCCCGAGTTTGGTCTCTAGAGCGTCACATACATACATACCTACATACATACATCTTCTTCTTCTCAGTCGTTACACTCTTGTCAGAGCGATCGTGGTCGTCATTTAGGTTTTGTGACACGCTTCACTATACACCTCCACTGCTCCCTAACAGCTGCTTTTGTGTGCATTCATGCAACGGAAGATCCACCACAGCCTTCACTTGGTTCGTCCATCTCATTGGCGATCTGCCACGTCCCATTGTGCCCTCTACATACATAGATAGACTGATAAACACATTACCCTTCTTTGCATGCCGTAGTTGGATAAAAACGACTGAAACTTGAAAGACAGTAGTGAGGAGGGCTACTGGCTAGAACAAAGAGAAGTTCTGATTGCAAGTGGTACACGCAATCACTCCGAACTTTACCTCAGCTGACACTCAAAGTGACCTCTTGGTTTTCCGAATTTCCCTACTTTGTAAAACTTTTGGGTCCACGTTTGTAAATTGCAGACAAACCACGTACCCTTGTTAAAACTTTACAATTCGGCCGTTGAATGATTTTTTTTGTCGAATTATTATCAAGAAAAAGTTTAAAAATACAATCCGACTGCGGAAAATCCTTATTAAAATTATAAATGCGAAAGTGTGTTTGTTTGTTGGTCTGTCCTTCAATCACGCCGCAACAAAGAAACGGATGTGGACGACGAGAGTTTTTGCATGGGTATAGTTGAGGACCGGGAGAGTGACATAGGCTACTTTTTATTCCAGAAAAATAAAGAGAAAAAAAGGGATTTTTAAAACTAAATCCACGCGAGCGAAGCCGTGGGCATCAACTAACAAAATCAATCAATCGATCATATTGATTTTGTACATATAAAATGTTCCCTTCATCACCTAGAATCTAGATCATAATAACTAATAATCGATTCACCACATTCATCAAAATACGGTGGAACATACGTAAAATATAGAGACATACTTATATAGAATATAATTTCACCCCAACAGTCCAACGGTTAAAAGTTCGAACCCCACCCGATGCACTATTGTCGTAGCCACTCCTAACATAAGCTTTCTGCTTATTTGGAGGGGAGAGGATAATTTAGTCAAGGTCATCGTGGCTAACATTCTTTGAAATAAAATCACCATACAAACATACAAACATACATAGACTGCAAAAATCATGAACCTTCTTTTTGGCTCTGCCGCAATCAGTGGGGTTAGTAAAGATTTAATTTGATTGATCGTATTCGTATGACATCAGCGTCAAAGTGAAATGAACTATAACTATATTTAATTAGAGCTCAATTTCGTGCATGCATTCTTATACTTTTACGTATACAGATACGCTCCAAATTAAAATCGGTTGTACTGAATTTATGACTCAAATCAATACTTATAAGGTTCATTTTACTTTGATGCTAATACCATAGTATACGAATACGATCTATCGTGTTAAATCTTATACTAACCACACAGTTAAAAAGATCTTATTTTTGTTTTATAGCAAGAGACGTTATCCAGCTGAGATAGACGACGAGTTAGAATCCTGAACTTGCTTCAAGATTTTCGGAGTCTGTGTTTCTATTTTTTTTCTTTATAATTGATGCCATGGTTCGTTGGCTTAAATTGCTTTATTTATAAAATGTATACTTTTCGCTTCACTGATCACTTTTTGTAACGAGCAAACATTTGTTTTGTGTAATAAATTCTTTCATTTAATTAGCGCGTGTAATAGAGACGAGTAGTTTTGGACGCTTGCCAAGAGATAATTAGGAGGTGGATGAGAAAATCTGTGCTCTTTGAATTCATTAATTGAGGTGAGTATCTAACAGTTCCATTGAAATCTTTCACGGGAAATTTTTCCTGGAACAATCAATCCACATTTTCGCTTAAAACTTAACAGTTACTTATTACATAATACTTCGGTTAAGAAAATATTTCTATTAAATATATATTATTATTTTAATAAATAGATGAACGTAAAAATTATATTTTTACAAAACTTCAAACGTCACTACAAAGTGCCTATAAAAGAAGAGTTTCCTCGATTTCTCCAGAATCCCATAATCAAATCCTGACGTGATCACTATGGGACCCTCTGGGAAGTATACTCTTTCAAACAAAAAAATAATTTTCCAAATCGGTCCAGGCATCTTCGAATGATCGGGGAACATACATAAAAAATTAAAAAACAAGTTTGCCACGTAGAAGCGCTTGAAATAATAAAAACTAAATTTATTATCAATATAAAATATTTAAATAATTTCGAATTTCAATTCCATATCCGCCATTATGGTTTTATTATGATATTAGCTGATGCCCGCGACTTCGTTCGCGTGGATTGAGGGTTTTTTATTCCCGCGGGAACTCTTTCATTTTCCGGGATAAAAAGTAGCTTATGTCCTATTCCAGACTATAATCTATCTCTGTGCCAAATTTCAGCCAAATCGGTTCAGTCGTTGCGACGTGATTGACTAACAAACATCCACACTTTCACATTTATAATATTATTAGGATTAGGATTAGGATATTAGGATAGTTAATTAATAATAGCCTATACGAAAAAAACCTAAAAAAAAAAATATGTCAACTATTATGGGAACCGATGAATCGATAAACAAGCACATACGAGTAAACAGGCTGTTAAGCTCATAATAAAAATAAAAGCTCAAGTTACATCAATTTCACGCCCATTACAACATTGAGGCCAACACACACTGCTCTAAGCATTTACCATGCACTCACTAAATCTGATACAAAATTGACATTATTGTCTTAACAGATTCCGACCACTGCTGGACATTGGGTAATTTAACCAAATCTCCTCTTTTTTTAACCCTTATGGCTCAGTTACACAAGGAGTGCGAGTAAAATTTTCGGCACTAATAATATGCAATTTGAGTATTGCTTAATTGATACGAGTTATTGTCATAATGTATAATAAAATAATGTAATGTATAATCACGGGCGAAAATTGCCTGTATCCACCGGCCCCCAGCGGCTCGCGGCGACACCGTCTGATGTTGTCGGTCCGCCATCATCAAAAAGGTACAACAATCAAATATGTTTGCGAGTTCAATTGCAGCTTCCGAAAAGCGATCAATAACTGAATCAATTCATGGATATTAGTCATAATCCTAGTTATTAAGAGCACTAAATCAGCATGTGTGCTTTTATCTTTAACCTCGTAGAACGTAAAAAAACAAGCATCAAAGCGAGCTTCACGTTTCCATCGCCAACTGATTCGGAATAATGAGTGGCCATTGTTTTGTAGAGCGAGCCGTTGTTTCGCGACGACTTTTCATTTATTCAAACTCAATTTGTGTGATGTG
This sequence comes from Hipparchia semele, assembly GCA_933228805.2. NCBI lineage: Eukaryota > Metazoa > Arthropoda > Insecta > Lepidoptera > Nymphalidae > Hipparchia > Hipparchia semele. The sequence goes on along the minus strand of OW121711.1, from coordinate 14,943,343 downwards.
TGCTCGAATTTCGCTGCCGAATTATTGTCATCCACCTCTTTTATCCATGATTGTCTAATTAAGCGTAGTATTTCATTTGGCTGGAATAAAAGGAAAATTAATGCTGCAATTATCATTTTATTTTACACCAGCAACCCGCCCTGACTTTGCACGGGTGCAATGCTGATACCTACTAAATATACTACAGAATGTCTTTATTGTTGTTTCCCTATTCTGGCTGAGGCGAGCCTCAAGCTCTACAGACGATTCTCTGGCTCTCTAAATTCTCTGGCTAAAAAGTAAAATATAAAAAATGGTTATTGTGGGTTATCCCTAAGAGATAGACATATATCATCACGGATTTTTTTGAAGATCTTTTTAAGGTGTACAATACTGGAGTACATTATTTTAATCTACCTCGTAGGGTTCAGCCAGCGTTTGCAATGTAAACGTAAAAAATGAGTTTATTTACGACATCACATTAAAACCTCCAAAATTATTATCAGTGTTTCTCTACTATATTATGCATGACTATATTATACATATAAACCTTCCTCTTGCATCACTCTATCTATTAAAAAACCGCATCAAAATCCGTTGCGTAGTGTTAAAGATCTAAGCATACATAGGGACAGACAGACAGTGGGAAGCGACTTTGTTTTATACTATGTAGTGATTGTTTTCCCTAGATAAAATAATCTTATGCCATGCAATATGATGCTCAATATGTTGCCCAAATATGTTGAGTGATGACGCAGAACCTTTTTTGTTTTAAAATAAAAATTGACGTGGGGCAATGCCTCGCACCGTTGAGCAATGTTGCCAAACAAGTTGTTAGTGAAACAAAGCCTTTAGAACTTCATGACCACAAAATCGAAATCGCTGAAGCTCCAGCGTGAGTCAGTTGTATGAAACGCGAAACTGAAGCGAAACTGATATAAGGCAGGGATTTCAACACGAGTATGAATCCAGACAGCTTTGAAGTTAAGGCTTTAGCTTCATTTACAAGGTTTATATCTTAGACATGCACCTCTAACTTTTGAGCTATGTAGTTATAAGCGATTGAAATATCATTTGCTTTAACGGTGAAGGGAATCATCGTGAGGAATCTTCGTGCAAGTTTCCTAAAAGTTCTCAATAATGTTCTCAAAGGTGTGTGAAGTCTGCGTAACCCATAAACATAGTTTTTCTTACTGTAAGGAGTCTTCTTATTCTGTGAGAAGACCCTTGCCCCTGTATTTATTGAGTTTTTATGAATGTGGTGTGATGTAATAGTGGTATTTGAGTATTGTCATCCCTATTATATTAGCCGGGATAGCCTAATGGACAGCATTGCAGTCTCCTATTCGGAGAGTTGCAGATTCGATCCCAGACTTGCACCTCTGACTTTTGGAGTTATGTAGTTATAAGCGATTGAAATATCATTTGCTTTAACGGTGTAGGAAAAAAAATGTGCGGAAACATGCACGCCCGAGAGTTCTTCATAATGTTCTCAAAGGTGTGAAGTTTACCAATTTGCATTGGGCTAGCTTGGTGGACTTTGGCCAACCCTTCTCTGAGAGGAAAGCTGCGCTTAGTAGTGAAACGTTTAATGGTTTGCTCATAATGATGATGATGCTCTAGCTTTTATTTATTATTCCCATTGCTTAATTAAGTCAGATATATTGCTTTAGATCTACCAGGGCACCATAGGTTGCAGGAGTTATAAACTAACGTGAAAGTTTTACTTTGACGTCAGAACTCACACAATCAACGATTCCCTACAAACGTTATATTCATTGAAGTCATACAATCACGGTAGGTATAGTGGAGGGAACAAAGCGTGTAGTGCCCACAAAGATGCGCCATGATACCAATAGAGTTGGGAGCAATTGTAAAGTTTCGACAAAGGGGAACTGTATGAAGTTTGTCCGTAAACCAGTACTACTAGAGTGGTCAGCCGAAAAGTTGTACTGTATGTTACAGTAATGAACTTATTTTTGCCTTCGACGGCCAAGAACGTCCATAAATTGAATATCTACTTTGCCACTAAAGTAACATCAAATTGCATCAAAAACTTTTTTGATCGTCAAGTGTAACTTAAAATCTATAATATTATCATCACTATAGATTTCATTTTATACAAACGTCATCTGAACCTATTGTCGGGCGGCCCACTATATTCCATGATATTTGTAATGAATTTAATGTACTTGTAATTAATATGTTTTCCAGTAAATTTTGCTATTTATTTGCATGCAAAATGTAACTGTAATAATAAGTAAATAAAAATAAATAAATGAACCAAAAATGGTTTTAAAAGTGCAGTTTAACAGATCTGACACACGTTTCCAAATATTTTGAAGAATTGTCAAGCACACAGGTTTACTCACGATGGTTTCCTTTGTCGTTAAAGGATGTGATATTTAATAGCTTATAAATCACATAACCCTGAACAGTCAGAGATTCAAATTCGAACCCTAGAACCCCCGAAAGGAATACCTTTGTCATTAAATAAATTCGGTAACCGTAATATTGAAAAAAGTATACATGATACATAATTTTGTTTTTTTATCCACGACGCATAAACGACGCGCGCGCGCGCGCGCGCGTTTGTGTGTGTGTGTGTGTGTGTGTGTATGTGTGTGTGTGTGTGTGTGTGTGTGTGTGTGTGTGGGTGTGTGTCGTAAATGTGTCCAAAATGGCCTCCGCCAGAAAATTTCGGATTACATATTTTTGTTTTAACGATTACCGACTACCGATTAGGATGTTGTAGCATGTCGGGGGTGTTTTATTTAATAATTTAATTTTTAATTTATACTTGTTACATTCCCATGTACAAGTATCATCACCCAGATCATATTTATTTTCAGAAGCAGTTTAATCGTCATAAAATCAATCCAGCGAAGTGCAGCACTAAATAATTCATAGTATTCAATTCACATCCGATCGCGCACTGATTCCCTTAGTTCAACATTTAACGCGTGAATGCGCGCTACAAAGGATATTGGGCTGCATTCGAGATCAAATGTTTGTACGAATTTCAATGTTGTGTGGATTCCTTGGAGTGAGCTGGATTCCCGACGCGTCTTGAGGGGATTTATACGAGCTTTTCAGTCGACAATGCGAGAAAACGGATACTAATTCTTGACCCAGATACTTAGGTATGTTGTGTCCTTGCACTAAAGCTTTGACAATACAGAATAAAATAATGTATGGTGAAAATTTATTCATAGGAAAGAAATAGTTATTTTCTCAACAAGATACCAAAGTTAATTTTTCTCATTTTCATCTAACTCAGTGAGACAAAGTGTCGTCTCAAGAAACTCAACACTTTTTCTCACTGAGTTAGCAAAACACTGGTTTTAGACAGCAAAGGCGCCCTTTTTCAGCTAGTGAGGTGAAAATTAATATTTTCTTGGAGTCAATATACCTACTTGTAGGTACACTAGTGCCCTAATGCAGAACTTACAGCCCCACATCATTCAGTTGCCACTATATATACTTGTAATAATTTTGTTCTGTACTTAGCATTCTGTGATGTAAAACTACAACTTTATGGCAACAAAATTAAAATAAACCACGTAAAGTGAGCAATAGTCACTGGAAAAAGTATTTTAAGTAGACAGGAAATAAGTTCAATTTTGCGTAGCGCTGTTTACAGTTCACGATGTAAAAACAAAATGTCATAGTTAATAGATTAAGATATGGTGGTCAATTCGTGAAGATTTTATTCCAAGAAATTCTATACCTTCTCGTTGCAATACAAATCTTATTAAAGTCGATGCCGTTAAAATATTATGTACTTAACGTTCTTCAAACAGCGTTTACATTCATTTATTTTTGTACTGAAAGTATAAAATGGCATGCAGTTTTTAACATCGAATTATTTAAATATAGTGTGGTTTTTACTATACAATCCAACATTAACATAATACATATTTAATTATATAATGACTGGTAGCGTTGGTAACAGGAACAAACAAAACGATAATAGGTATTATTGATCATTATCTTCTTGTCCTGTTGCCAAAAATCGATTTGGAGTCTTTAGAGACCACGTCCATGAATTATCTCTGGCCGAACTATAGGTATTATGAAAATTTTATTTTTCACAATTAATTTTTATTCTAGAATCTAGAGCTGTAAAATGTGCTGTATACCTCTATTTATCATGTATTTTTTATTCTAGAAAATTTTTTCTGTACTTCTAACCAAAAGAAAACTTATGGTAAGTTTCAGAATAAATATCACGCAGAGTTATGATTGAAGTTCGTATTAGTAGCATTGAGAATGGTATAATGAAACCGAGTTAATACTTTATGCAAATCGTTTACCATCTCCCCGCCTATAAATCGTATACCTAAGAAAACGACGCAAAGTTTTATACAGTAAATCGCTTTTCTCTAATCTCGAAGCGTAATGGAAAAGTTCGGTTTTGGACGCTCGCCAAGAGATAATTAGGAGGTAGATGAGAAAATCAGTGTTTACCGAAATAGAACTAGCTATAAGATAGCCAATATAGGACTTCTGATTGGAAATCTAAGACTCGTTTCATATACCTATAAGTTCTTGTAATTCACGAGGGCATTTGAGTTTTACATGTGGTTACGTCGTGTACATGCACATTGCATAAGTGTGCATGCCTCTCGCTCACACTTATACAGATACGACACACACACAACCATGTGCCACGCGCCGTCGTGAATTGCAAGAACTTATACCATGGTTTGTGATCAATCGATATTATTTAATACTATAATTAATTTGAAAGTGCGTATGTCTTTTACTATTTTTACATTAATTGGGTGTTTCATTACTCATCTACGTGGCGACACGATTGCGTGCCCTTACCATTACTGTACCTGTACTAAATTATTCTGTGATCGTACTCTATGCCTTTACACGTGACGTCATTAAAAAGGCTTTCACCGATGCGCCTCCATTAGCTCTCGAGCGGGGAAACTAAAAGGAACAGAAAAAAAAATATAAAATTCGCTTTTCACGTTCACGTTTAAATGAATACGTTAATGGCGACCATTAACGTATCGCAGCGACCGTATCGGCAGCGGCGGTGGTGGAGTCTGTACATAATATATATCTTGGGGACAATATTACACTTTTTAAAAAGTTTCCTTGAATGCACTTTGGTAGCCTTAATAACCTTTTTTTGAAATATCCACTCACCATTCCTAACGTACAGCCTTTCTCTCAATATTTATTACTTCATCACTATCATCAACAGCGATATAAAAGGAATAGGTAACTGACTGACTGACTGATCTATCAGCGCACAGCCCAAATAACGGATCGGGCTGTTTGGCATACAGATAGCTGCTATTATGACGTAGGCCTAGGGGTCCGCTGAGAAAGGATTTTTGACAATTCAACCCCTAAAGGGGTAAAATAGGGTAGGGGTAAAAAGGGTTTTATATGAACGGAGCCTCGGGAAGCTAGTCATCAATATAAACCTTAATACAAACTAGCTCACTACTGATGTCTCAGAATGATAAGGTTTTTGCAATGGTCAATAGAAGACTCCTCTACAGTACTTACGTAATATAATAAACTAGCTTTTGCCCCCGCGACTTCGTCCGCGTGGAATTAGATTTTGGGGTGGAATTTTCAAAAACTGTGTCACACGTACTTTTTTATTTTTAACTGAAAGCTCAAATACCAACTTTGATGGAAACAGCTTGAAAATCCCCTATTTAAACCCCTTAGGGATGGAATTTCCAATAATCCTTTCTTAGTGTGCGCCTACGTAATAAAAGGAACCAACTGTAAAAATTTCAAGTTTCTAACTTCAGTAGTTTAGGCTGTGCGTTGATATCTCAGTCAGTCAGTCAGTCAGTCAGTCAGTCAGTCAGGATTTTGAATTTTATATATATAGATGAGAGATATTTACAAAACGAAAAGGCCGCAATGCAATAAATTGATAACATTTATGCAATTTAATGGCTATTTTAAAATAGGTAGAAGAAGAAAGTTAAAAAAAAAAAAAGATACCGGCCGAATTGATAACCTCCTCCTTTTTGGAAGTCGGTTAAAAAGTACAAGTTATAGATAAAATACGAAAACGATTACTTACTCGTAACAAAAGAAATAAAAATAAATTGCAGCAGCTAGTCTAAACTATACTAAAACGAAAGGTTTGTATTTTGTCGATGAACCACTGAGTCACTAAACTACGGGTACATATTCGACCAAAATACTCTAATATTCAGAGATATTTAGCAACTAAAGTTATCGCCACTCGACTAAATTACTCGTTTAGTCCGAACAACGCTTAAAACAATAGGATCTCATTATTTCGCTCGAATTATTCTATCTAACAAAGACAGGATTAGAGCAGATTAGTGGTATTTTGCTTTTGAACTCATACAATTAATAAATTACTGACTGGTTTTCTAACATATTATTATATTGAAGTATCACCAAGTGAAGTTTAATCGAGGAATAAATTGGGCATTCTGGCAGTTTTTTTAATTTTTTAAAATTGTTTTTTTGTTACAAATACCGTAGTTACTTACATATACATTTAGTAAAAAGCTGATATTTTTATAAACAGACCCGTCCAGTAGTGGGCAGGTAAGGGTTGAGATGAATGAAACTATTATTTATTTAACTATTATTATTAATCTATTATATTTTGATGAAATTCAAGTGGTTTCATAAAAGGCTTGAGAGCACCTGGGGTGTTCCCAAGCTCTCGCAACACAAATGAAATTTTATTATTAAAGGCAATTAAGTTTTGTAGACACTAATAATTTATCTGTGGTTTGATTTTACGTTACCAAAACGTGAATATAGTTTCAAAGTTAAACGGGGTATGTAACGTATATTACGCAGTGCTATTAAACAGTGCAATCATAATATCTAAACATTCAGATTACCTAAAACTATTTTATCTATTTTGGTATTATATGAAAATTTTAATTGCTGTTTTCATTATAAAATAAATATGTTACCTACTTTAAATTTATTTTTTTATTTTTATTATCCAAACCTAAAAGCGAAATTGTTGCAAGGTTCTTGTGAAAGCCTCCACATAAACCAGTCAGAAAACCCAATTTATTCTTTGGTTAGTAGGTAAGCGTTAATCACCGTTGGTGACTAAATGTAGAGACCAGTAGAGTCGGCGTATAATTAGTGGTTAAAAAAACTTACCTGACTGAAGTTTGACCATAATCATATGAAACGTTGCATCCGAAGAGATTTAGAACTATCGCCTTGATCTACGATAGACTATACATAGAAGCAATAATGTCACATTGCGTGAACAAAGACGTAAATATTCTAAACGATAAAGCGTTTTGTCGTGATATTATGTATTCATCTGGCAGCTATATTGTTATAGTTCGTATGAAACAATCATAAAACAAACGTCGAAGCAAATCGAAATCGTTGGCCTTCATTACACATTTACGATGTTTGTATCATTTACATGAAACTCAAAGACATGAAATCAATGTCAATGTTATTATATCTTTAATCTAAATCTTCTTCTAAATCTAAATATATAAAATGCAAAGGTGACTGACTGACTGACTGATCTATCAACGCACAGCTCAAACCACTGGACCGATCGGGCTGAAATACAGCATACAGATAAATAGCTACTATGACGTAGGCATCCGCCTAATCTGCTTCTACACGCCATCGTACCGGAACGCTAAATAGCTTGGCGGCACGTCTTTGACAGTAGGGTGGTAACAAGCTACGGCCAAAGCCTGCCACTAGAGACAATTCAGAAATTATAAATTCCCTCCCCGCTGAGAATCGAACCCGAGACCATTTATAAGACCACAGCGCTCATCACTGCGCCAGGGAGGTCGTCAAAAATCCACTACTCAATCTTCGATGACTCCATTTCAGTGTATAACAAGATTTTGAACGTTTCACGATTCCCGCTTTCACAGTATCAGCGCAAAAGTTAATGGACAAAAAATACTGTGAAAGACTGAAAGGTCTTTTATTTCCTTTATAAATACTAAAAAAAAGCTTTTACAGATATAACGATATGTGATACGTGCCGCCAAGCGATTTAGCGTTCCGGCACGATGGCGTGTAGAAACCGATTAGGGGTATGGGTTGAATATACACCGCCATACCCAAGTTAGCCCGCTATCATCTTAGACTGCATTGTCACTCACCACCAGGTGAGATTGCAAGCAAGGACTATCTTGTCATCGAATAAAAAAAATATTAAAAATTTTGTAGCGGTGACGTAGTCATGTACCTAATCAAAAGAAAATACGTTAAATTGATGGATCATGCTTTGATTTTGAAATCACTGCCTCTTAATAAGAGACAGCTTATAAGGGTTATTTGAATGATAAATAATTTAAACCAAACAAACATTTCTTACATTTCTGTTCATTTTTCATCTTTCATTTTTCATGTTCTGTTTATCTCAGCTCATCTGTAAAACGCTAAAATGATTTTTTACGATACTTACACGAAACAGAAAGTTACCATGGGATTCTTAAAAAACTTAAACTTAACATCGGACTATGAGAGCGAGGGAATAGAGAGTGCACCTGTGTTTGCGCACACACTTGTGCGCTACAATATCTCCCGCGCAAATGGCTACTATCTGTGGAGATCGGTCGGCGATACATCGTATTTGCTATAGTCGCTACAGTTTTTAAACTTTTCCTTGTTTTAATAACTAAAAGTACCGAGAGATATCTAATACAAATAATAATATCTATCTAAGTAAGTTTTCCGTGCTGGTATTGCTGTAACGTAGTAAATCGAAACCCTATCATGATTTATGCAGAGAATCCGCAAAGGCGCGTTTCACATGTAAATGGGTGCCGTGACTAGAAGAGGTTTTAGAAAGTATTTTTGACGGCTGGAGTAAGCTTTTACGTGCATGACTTACCAATAATTCCAGTCAATGTTACTCTTCATTTTATCATAAATAGGTACTGCTGCAGCAACATTTTGCGCCGATTCAATTTTCGAATGATATCTTCATTTTTTTCAGTTATATACTGCTAAGGATGATTCTCTTGTATCTAATCTTAGAGATTATATGCATACATTTGTTTTAAATGGAGGTGACATCGAGTAGCGAGCTAAACTGCGACCGCGAGATATCGCAGTGAGGCATCTTCGGTATGTTTTTACCCTTACGTTTCGCTGCCACAATTTTCTGGCGGAGTATGCTAGCAACCCTTAAGTTTTGGTAATAAAATGGACACAATGCTAGCGCTCGACCACGATAGATATTTTGTGACTACAATTTTTATAAAGCTTACATAAAACATTTGAATCATAAAACCAGATAGCTACATAATATTTGTTTTAGGAGCAAATTTCTGCCCTCGCAAAGAGATGAAAGAAAACTCAGTGTGGACAGAAATAAATTTATACATGCATACTGAAGGATCAAACCTTGTCAAAGATTTCTTATGGTATAGATCTTTCATTTCACGACGGCTCGTGGCTCATGGTTGTGTGTGTGTCGTATCTGTATAAGTGTGAGCGAGAGCTTGCTTGCCTGACTGCTCCCACCACACTTACGCAATGTGCATGTACACGACGTAACCACAAGTAAAGCGACCGTAGCTTCCTGAGAAAAACGTACTATAATGGTATCGACGGCTCTACGAAGATATCATAGGAAAGGCAAGAGTACTCTATGTCAAAGATTTTAGAGGGCACAAGGAAAAGTAAAATTGGATTAACATCGGTCTTATTCATTTTTCCTATAAAATGCAGTGCATGTCATCTGGACCATAATTAACGAATCAATTGATACCTACCATTAATTAAAATGTTATTCAAAATCGGTTTTATAGTTTAGGCGCTACAGTGGAATACACGCACATAATAACATACGTACATTCATAGACTGAAAAAATCATAACTCTTCATTAAGGCTTTTTGTAGTCAGATAAAATGCAAAGTCGGGCTAAAAATATTTTCACTTAATCTAGAACAGAGAGCTTGAAAGAGTTTCTCAAATAGTACCCTATTGTTTTCAACCATCGATCACACATTCAAATAAGAGTCTTACAACAAGTCCAGTAGTGAAGTGGGCTGGTTAAGCCGCTGTTCACAGATATAATCACTACGACTACATAAGGACTATTGAGTCAACAGTCATTTAAATCTTCGCAATGACTTTATTTGCAAATCCTATTATAAATGGGAAAGTTTGGATGTGTGGATCCATCCACACATTCAAACTTTCATTTCAACAAACTTTCAAACGTGGATGTATGGATGTTTGTTACTCAATCATGCTGCAACAACTGAATCCATTTGGCTGAAATTTGGCACAGAGATAGATTATAGACTGGACTAGCATATAGATTACTTTTTATCCCGGAAAATAGGAGATTTCCACGGGAATCTAAAAAAACCTCAAACCACGCAAACGAAGTCGCGTTTCTGAAGTTCTTATTGTTACTCAAATATAATATTTTACTTAATAAAATATTTTAAACTAAAATATATTTTTCGTGTTATCGAATATTTATTTAGGTTTGAATCTAAAGAATTAAATTAACAGCTAAAGCATGTGGACTGCCCGATGTTAAAGACGAAGCCACATTCTGAAGATAATTTACAAGTTAACGAATGTGACCCCACCCCACCCCTAAGATACGGAATAACGTGGGAAGAGGTTCGAGAATCCCAGTGGTGAATCTTCGGTGACGTCAGTGGAGGTTGCCATAGTGATGTCCGCAGCTTGCAAAATGTAGCGTTATCAAATTATTCCTCTAGCGTATTAAGACGCCAGTATACCCAGGTTCTGATTTTGACGAATCTTGAAACTGGGTTTATGCTTCAGATATTATGATTGTAATAAAAATATATTACATGTTATGGATCGAACCCTTCTCAAGAGAGTGTTGAGAATAAAATTTTAATTTTATAAAAATAATGTATTCAAATCGCAATTCTCGTGCAAGACGTGTACGATTTTTACGCTTTTGAGTGAGATTGGGTGCCGAAAAATATCCATCAAAAACTTTTATAGGCAATTTATAAAAAATACCACTAATATAAACACATTCTCTTCTACGGAGTGTTGAGGCCAGTTTTTATGTTTCATACATTATAAGTAAATTAAAAATGCATAAAGGGATATAGAATTTTTGCAATTTATAAGCATTACAATAGCAGGTATTTCTGCAAAGAAATTAATTAATTAAAAGAAAACCGTCGTGAAATTGGAGGGCGCTGCTGTGCTTAATTGCCTTTTTTGTGTAGTTTTGTTTTTTATGTGTTTCTATATTCCGCCATAACTTCTATACGCCTGAACCAATTTTGATGAATGAGGTATCGTTAGAATCTTAGCTTATTTCGAGTGATATAAACTAGTAAAATTTAAAAAAATATATGGCCTTACCATGGTCCCGCATTAAAAACTAAAGTTGAAAAATAAATTCGAAAATAAGATTAAGTATATAATCATCATCATCTAGAAAATGATGAGTAGATTCCAAACATATATAACACTATAGTTCAATATCACAAAAAAAATCATTTAAAAATGTGAATAAGATTTCAAAGGTACTGTAGTACAGTAGAATCCCGATTATCCGGATCAAATAAAACCAGGGGTATTCCGTATAATCGAATATCCGGATAATCGATTTCAAAGCAAATGAATTACAAAGTACCTATGTTATTTAAAATTTTGGTTGGAAATAACTTGTTATTGATCTTTGACGTAATCAATCACATCTTTTGAGTGATCACGAATGAGTTCGGATAATCGGATGTTCGGATAATCGATGTTCGGATAATCGGGATTCTACTGTATTTGACTTTTTAGTTCGTTTTTTGGCTGGGTAGTCGTGTTTTTTAATTTTTTTAATTTTTTTAATTATAGCTTGTTGAACAGACTCAAGGGCTGTCGATTTGCCTAGTGCTTGCCCACAACACGCGGGCCATCAAAGTTGAACGGTTGTTTTATCAAAAGTCCAGTCATTATTCATAGCGTTTACTTGTTAAAAGTCTAGACTATATCATACAAATACAAATACAGACAGTGAGTGTTGTGCAATATGTAAATTTAAGCCTGAGTTCAATGCGCCGGTCTAAGCTAAATTGTACGTGGTGCAAGATAAATGCTTTTTGTATATTTTAGACTCTGGAATAGAAACATTTTCTGTATAGCTTTCTAGGCTGTCAAATTAGCTTTAAACAATAAAAATAACAATCGAAAAAATTAATAGAGTAATAAGATTTACTTGAAAACAAAGGCAAGTTTTTTTTTAAATATATAGACTAGATCACACTTGATGGTTAGTGAAGATGCAGCCTAAGATGGAACGCGCTTGCCTAGAAAATGCCTATTCACTCGTGATTTGAAGATACCCAAATTGTAGTGACAGGGAAAACGGAAGCCGGAAGGGCATTCAAAATTTAAGCAGTGCGTATCAGTAACGAGGAAGCATAGCGCTTGGTGTGCGTTCTTAATATAGATAGAGGTTTTCGCATAGTAACACAGGAGGACTTACATCCCGGGGGCAGATATTAAATTCTTTTTATTGCGGAAAATCCACAATACCTAAGGGATTTATAACCGACCTGTTTTGTATAGTATGAGAGTAAACATCTAGAACTCACTAACTCACAAATAGAGTAGGTTTCTTCGAAATATGTATGCGCTTAAACTTTACATCCATAGATACTCGCAAATACAGAAAGGCTGCGGGTGAATGCTGTGCAATATGTAAAATTAAGTCTTAGTTCAATACGCTAGGCTAAGCTGATCTGTTTGTGGTGTGAGGCATAAGATGGGAGAGGTTTTAAATGTAAACAATGTTCATATTGTGCCTATCTTCCTCTGAATTCATTAGTATAGTAAGCACATATTTATAAAACTAGCTTTTGCTTGCGGCTTCGCTCGCGGCTTAAGTTCGTTTTTTCAAATGTCTATTTTACCCCCCTAAGGGGCTTAATTTTCAAAAATTCTTTCTTAGTGGATGCCTACGTCATACTAACTATCTGTATGCCAAATTTCAGCCCGATCCGTCCAGCGGTTAGAGCTGTGCGTTGATAGATCAGTCAGTCAGTCAGTCAGTCACTTTTGCCTTTTATATATTTGGATGATACTTATCAAATATCACAATAATAATCCTGAAAAGGTTTGCAAACTTAATAATGAAGACTTAATAGTACTTGTCGAATAAATAAGATCACAGAAAATGGCAAGGAATGTGGCTTACAATCTTACCTAATCTACATTCCTTTATTCTATACTGTGTTCTAGTTATCTCTTAGTGGGATGCATGCATCCATGCAAAAATTACGTTGATCAGTTACTCTGTTGCTGCGTGATTAAATGACATACAAACACTTATTTTGCATTTATAAAAACACTGACTCTCTAAAAACTAAAAATTCAGACACAAAAATGCTTTGACGATTATTTTCTCTGGCGTAACTTTCACGTCTATATAGTTTATAATTTACATAAAATAAAGCAATTAATCGCTCAACGCTTACGACGTAGCCTACCACTTGAGGTAATTAGGGATCAAGCTCAGCAGTACGTGATGATTCAAGCTTCCGGCACCATAATGATGTGCCTTATACGCGCTTCTAGAATGTCAGGTGTTTCGTTGCACAGGTTTTCTGAGTGCCATTTAATGTTTAGATGTCCCCAAAAAGTTAATGATTATTGATGAAAACGGGCATCATCCATCTATCTTTTTTTTAAGTTCAGGTTAAAGAATTTTATTTTCTCAAAGAATTACAAATTCACTTACAGAGAAAACAATAAAAGTATTTACATTTACATATTTCAGCAGTCAGATGTGGATACAATAGATAATAATTTTACGAGTATTGTACGTTTAATTCTAAGTTTATCCTCACAAATTTATCATAACTCCGCTCCGGTTGAAGAATGCGAAGTTAGTTAGTTATTAGAAGTTGAAGAATGTGAATTAAGTTACTTAAAATAGAGCGATTAAATCGCTCAACGCTTACAACTTAGCCTACCACTTGAGGTATCGGGGATCAAGCTCAGCAGTACGTGATGATTCAAGCACCCGGCGCCGTAATGCTGTGCCTTCTACGCGCTTCTAGAATGTCAGGTGTATCGTTTCACAGACTTTCCGGATTTACAAAAATCTTCCAGTATTACGAAATTCCGACGTAAGTTGGAAAAAAGTTGATACGAGTGCCTAAGCGTGGGTTCGTATTAGAGACCTATTTTTCAATAATTTTTTGCTCTCTAGATCTGTGAATAATATGATATTCAGAAATTATTTTTAACCGACTTCCAAAAAAGGAGGAGGTGGATGGGATCCTGAAGAAATCGTGGGAACTCTTCAAATTTTATAGGCGCAATTGATATACTTTGCGTTTGAAGTCGGTTTTGTAAAAATAATTTTTACGTTTATATTGTATAGAATATAATATTATTATTAGGTAGTCCTGAAACTCAAACGTTAGTTTTATTTATTGAAAAACTTCGTTTTAACAAAAATAATAAAGTATTCGGACAACTGAAATCCATCTATGGTAGTAAAACTGATGTTTAGAATAGGTTTAGAACTATACTTTAGTACTTTTGATTAAATAAACCACTAAAGTTAAGGTGGGCTTCGATTTTATGCATTACGAGAGCATCTATATTTTGTTAAGAGACCTATACACTAGAAAAGAATAAAGTTTAATAATATTATAGATGCGTGTGTATGTTTGTTTGTTTTTCAATCAAGCTATAAATAAGCAACAGATAGACCTGATTTTATTCATACGCGTAATTGAGGATTTTTACTTTGAAAATAACCTGTAATTGTAAAACACAAAATTTACACTTGTTATCTTAGACTGGCTTAAGAGTAGGATCAGTATAAAACGAAATAGGCATCTTTCTTTATCGCCAACTTAACTTAGCCAAGTACACGTTCAGATAACTTAAAATTCCCCGTTTCTTAATTATTATGCGAATGGTCCCGTACCAAGAAATTGCAATTAATTCTCCATGGCATAGCTAGTAATACCTTCATCGTTTCGGTAGATTCAGCTAGTGAATTGCGGCGTGCCGTTGGTATGAACTGAACTCGATTTATGTGAACAATTTTCTAGAGAGATATGCTTGGATATCCCTACGAGAACAAAACAGAAATGAAGACCTTCTTTATAGCAGTGACTGAATTAAAACTGACAGCAAAACCAAATAGATGCCTTAGATTATAGCTATGGTTGTAAATATCTTAACACACATTCATTGCATAAATTACAGTTTGGAAAGGGGATGAGCACTAGGCTTGTTGAGAAATATCGATGTTTTTTGACGATATATGAACATATTCGTCATATCCACAAAAATGTAATAGTATCATTGTCATTGTCAATGCTGCTTTAAATTGATAGTATTCAAAGCAGAAAAGGTAAAAAGTATTTTAATATGCACCTATGAATATTAATACAAAAACTAAGATTTTTAAAATCAACACAAGAATTATTCAAAATTCTAATATAGAACAGATATTTAAAAGTATCCAACCGTGTATCGTGTGTATAGATATAGATCCATATGGGACAAAAAATTCGGTTCGTATTCTGAAAGGGAAAAAATAATATTTGTAGCGTATCTCTCGCCACTTACCTAACATTTTGGCATAGCTGCATCTCTTATACGTTTGAACTGTAATTTTATGAGGCCTCTACTTACTGTATGGCCGCCAGTATTCTTACTAGTTCTACTAATGAATAAAAATCGTTATCGATACAAATGAGAAAGTCGATATATATTTTTTTAGCACTTCCGACATCCCTAAAGTGCTCATAATTTACGTTCAACGGGTTCATCCCTCGTGCCGTTTGTATGAACCGAAGTCGATTTATGTGAACGTGTTCCTGTTCCGTATTGTTATAGCGATCCTTTCATGCGATAGCTTGCATATTTTACTTACGTTTACAAACAGATCTTGGGCTGAAATCTATAAACCTCTCACTCTGCTCAGACTCAAGACAGAGATAAAACGAGACAGATTTATGTCGGAGCATATTTGTGTCTCGTTTTAACTCTTATCTTGAGTCGGAGCTAAGTCAGAGCACGCTCTATAGATCTCAGCAATAGAGCGATGCTATACGTCATCATCGTCATGAGAAACGGGAAGACTAATAATACAGTTTCTTTGCTTCATTAAAACCAACAATGACCCATCTCTAGTCCCAGCTTACATCGGCCTAGTGTTGAGTATGACATACAAGAGGCGGTACATTTGTCCCGTACATGACGTCAAAATGTAAGAGCGGCTCAACATTTCAAAATGTACTACTTCTCATTTTTTGTCGCACTAGTCACGTTACTCATATTTTTCAGGATGAGGCGATTCAGTATCAATGTCTTCAATCCGACTGTAGTGACATCATATGTCATATTTGTCCTCATTACTTCAAATGTAATGTCAAGCTTCAGTACGCCTCGCCTCATTTAAAGTGGGACAATGTACTGGCTCAGTACAATGAAGGGGCTACTCTTACAAACTCTTTTTCAAGTCATGTCCTACCCAACACTACATCGGGCACATAAACAGGTTTCCGACCAAAGAACCGAGCTCTTAAATTTAGGAAATTAGGTACATGTTCTAAGTTCAGAGGTCCCAACTCCCATGTTATTTTATTGCTAGAAGGTCGATGTTTGAAGTCGAATTTTCGCAACAAAACGAAAAGCCGAATATTTGATAAAGGCTCAATTGTTTCGCTATCCTAAATAAACAATAAGCCAACCTCCTCGCATCATACTTGTCAAAGGTTAAACAAATATATGTACGAATGTTTGCTCGAACATTGTACAAACATGTGATTAACATGGCGGTAAGCTTTCAACTTTTTCTTTAGCTATTCTCAAATAACAAATTAAGGAGCAGTTCATACTACGCTGTAATTTCCAAAAATACGCTACTTACGCTATAATTCTCAGTGGGCAATAGAGAGAGCTATGCTTGGTATACGCCTGCGAGATCACATCAGAAATGAGGAGATTCGTAGCTGAACTGAAGTCACCGACATAGCTTAGTGAGTTACGACACTGAAGTGGAAATGTGTGGAGGACATAGTTCAATAAACTGGAGTCCCAAGGTGCTGGAGTGGCAACCCCGCACCGAGAAGCGCAGTGTTGGCAGACTCCCCACTTGATGGACCGACCGAGTCGCAGGGAACCGCTGGATGCAAGCGACGCAAGACCGAGTTTTGTGGAAGTCCAAGCCAGAAACCTTTGTTCAATAGTGAAAGTCTGTCAGTTGACAAAAAAGAATAATATAACATTGCAGCAAATGAGTTAAATGCTCTTCATTTTCTACTCAAAGCAGTAAGTATAAAAGTGTTCCATGTAGCATGCGCGCTACGAGAAAAATTCACGATTAAATGGGTAGACAAAATTTTCTCGTGTCGCGCATGCTAGCCCTACTGATCGTGTTTGGTTAGTCTCGTTCGAACTCGTCTATCTTCAATTCGATTTAAAGAAAGAGATCTTCATTTAAAGACCTTAATACAAAATCTTATCAAAGAATCTTAGAACTACTCGTAAAAAGAATCTAAAGTCATAAAATTCTTAATTCCTATCTTAATAATTAAGTTAGACAGAAAAACGTCGTTTCATTGTCGTTAGAAAAGTAGAACGACCCATATTATAACAGATAATATTTGTTAATATATAGTTGGATGAATATATTATCTGTCAAAAGTTTAATTCTTGTAGAACCCTTAAACTAATCGGATATTGAAGGCAAAGGGTTAATAGCGTAATATATTCGAGGGTCTTTCAAGTAAGGCCCAATTTCCTAAAGTAATTAATTTGAAGTACTTTGTCAATCATTTGGTTTACAATTTAACGATACTGTTGATATCAGAAGTGGGATAAGTAATAAAAACTTCTGTAGTTTCGCTGCTAAAGTTTCGCGGTCGAGGTGTGCTAAGGACCTTAATAGTCTAAAAGTGCTATAAGCATTAATCTACATGAACATTATTATACTAGCAGCCGCTCACCACATGTCAGTCTTAACGCCAAGTTGCTATGTAGCATGGCGGATTTAAGTCGTGGACAAACACAACGCGAAGCGGCAGCGATGTGCAATGTTTTACTAATCGTTTTGTCGGGTGGGAGGCTTTGGCCGTGGCTAGTTACCACTCTACGGTCAAAGACGTGCCGCCAAGCGATTCAGCGTCCCGGCACGATGGCGTATAAAAACCGATTAGGGGTATGGGTTAAATCTACACGCCATACTCCTTCCAAGTTAGCCCGCTACCATCTTAGACTACATCGTCACTTACCGTCAGGTGAGATCGTAGTCAAGGACTATCTTGTAATCGAAAAAAAACGTCTAAACCCAAGGACTTAGATCTAGAGATTGCACTTTCACGCTGCTTAGACTCAATACATAATTAATACGAGATAGACATTCAGCCTTATCGCTGCATAGCGATCTTTACCAAGCAAAATAAGGTCAAACAAGAAACTTTGTGAAGAACTATAATTCTGAGAACCTACTCGTTAAGATTCAGTACTTTACTAAATAGATGTGGAAAAATAAGGTCAAACAAAAAATTTTTCGAAGACCCATATTGCTGAGTATTCTTTGAGATTGCGGTAATGTAGCACTTAATCCATGTATGACAAATCGTACACTGTACGTAAAATGCCTCAATAGACCAGCGGTTAAAGGTGCGGATTTTAAAACTCAAACTGAATGTTGCAAACTAAATGAAAAAATACGGAATTTCTGGATTCGGTCTCCATGCTCAAGGCCTCAAGAAGCTATGCAATAGCTTAAAAAATTATGATGTACTACAATTGAAGCACGTCACTGCCAACACGCGTTGTGTTTTGCCCAACCTTTAGCCTTTGTAAAAGCGGATCCGCAATTTGCGAGCCACTGCAACTGGCATCCCCTATGGCATCCCTATTCACTGTGAAAATTACACCCTACGTGGTGTGGGTGAGTTGGTGTAAGAGCGCTACCATACAGCGCTGCAGTGTTGCTGCGTTGCTTCTGCACCGCTACGCCGCTGCGGTGTTCTGTATAAGGTTATAATTCTAAACATCTTTCCTTCGACGATTGTCTATTTGTTTTGCAAACTTTATACATTCAAGAAAAAAAAGTTTTTTTAATTAAGAATTATGAAAGCTGTTAGAAAAACCAATGTTGTTAGGAAATTATTAATACTCGTAGAATATTATCATTATTTTAGAGAAGTTAGGAGAAGTCATGTAACGCCAGACGGCACCTAGTGCCGGGCACTCGTACTATCTCAATAAGTCACAACATGTTCGATTAAAAAATTTAAAAAGGCCTCGGCAAGCCAAGCGGTGCAGTGCCGAAATAATGTCACTTGAAAATAAAATTCTTAAATACGACGTCGCACCAGCAGTGTGGGATATATATTTTTTAATTGCAACATGCAGTTTGTTATATTCCGTTTATCTTACGAAGTTACGGGTGCTTTACTTGTGGTTACATCGTGTACATGCACATTACGTAGGTGTGCGTGCCTGTCAGGAGCCTAGGTGGGAGTGGTCAGGTGGAGCAAGCTCTCGTTCACACTTATACAGATACGACACACACACAACCATGAGCCACGTGCTGTCGTGAATTGCAAGAACTATAATAATATTATCATGTGTAATCTAACAAAATCATTAAGTACGCTGCGGTACCGAATCGGGCAGTGTGGCGTCACTTTAATGCAATATTGTGAGGTGATACGATTTTATTTGATTACTTTGCTTTGATAGCGTCAAAGTTATGTTGTATGGACGGATAACTAATAGGCGTATTTATTACAAACGAGGCTCTTCCATTGAGTTTAGGTAGGCTTGTGATTATGGCACTTATATTTGCCCGCGACTACGTCCCTGTGGAGTTAGGCTAGTCATACACGGGCAGCTTGAAGCAATCAGATTAAAAACTAAATTGTTTTGTCTTATATCATTAGAAGCAGAAAAGCTTATTTCTTATTTTATTTTATTTAGTTTTATTTTTTATGTAAATATATATATATTAGAAGTAGACATAGGTGAAGCTCTAAAAAAAAATATATTCTTCAAACTTCCCTTGAAAGTGAGTAAGGTGAAATTATAGAGTGGTATATGGTCAGAAGTGTACATCACTAAACTATTTTAAACGAAAATGATAAAAAAGAGAAACAATATTATTATAAGATATAATTAAAAAACTTGCCATCACCTACAACTATAGCTACAAAAACAGACTGGATTATTATTCATAGGTGGGTAGGTACTATCTCAAATGAAAATCCTGAGCTAATTAAACTGAGTCAGCCATCCTCAGCAGAGGAGCCTCTTAAAGCGACAATAGCTGACGTTTTCTCCAAGCGAGGCATGTCCTTAAGAATGCCGCTTTAGACACCGTGTCTCTAAGGTCTCAACTTTAAATGGCACCAAGTAATTGCCCTTATCTATATATCTAAAAATAATTTGCTGTTCGTTAGTCTGACTAAAGCTCAAAAACTTTATGACCGATTTAAATAGTTTTTTGGTATTCTTCGCCTAAATACAGGGGTGGTTTCAAGGTTAAAATAAAATAATGAGAACCCAAAGTTTATAGTAATTATGATTCTACAAAAAACGAAAAAAAATTGCTTATAAACGAAAAAAAATAGTAATTTAAACTTTTTACAAAACCGACTTCAAACGCCACTACACTAAAGTATATCAATAGTGCCTATAAAATTTGAAGAGTTCCCTCAATTTCTCCAGGATCCCATCATCAGATCCTGACTTGATGATAATGGGAGCACCTGGAACCACCCTTTCAAACAAAATAAGAATTTTGAAAATCGGTCCAGACGTCTTCGAGTAATCGGGACACATACATAAAAAATAAATTTAAAAAAAAATCCGACGAATTGAGAACCTCCTCCTTTTGTGAAGTCGATTGAAAAAGCATAAATTATAGAAAAGAATTGATTCAGTAAAAAAAAAAAACAGATTTCTATCACTTCAATTTTTCACTATCCAATACCTACATCGAATATTATTAGAATATCTTGTAAACTCCAAAGGAAAACCTTTCTAAGCCATGTACGCAGAAGTTATAACGATCCGCTAGTAAACTAGCAAGCTCTCGGAGTTGGTACATCAATTCAAACTGAACAGCTTTGGAAAATGTTATTCAAGCTTAAAAACTTGTTTGGGACTTGTTCAGTTCATGTGAATAATTTTTTTTTTCATGTGAACTGAACAAGTCCCAGACATCATGGAATGTTTCAGGTTGTCATCTCATCGTCTCTACCGTACGCTCTGCTAGGTACATAGGTGTTAAAGGAAGGATCGCCACACACACGACCTTATGCCGCTTGTATCCAACGATTGCTAGCATCTCACTTGATACGTAACAAATACGTTTGTCCTTCAATCAAGTGAAAACGAAGCAACGGATTGACGTGATTTTTTGGACGGGTAGAATTAAGTATTTGGAGAGTAACGTACTCTATATATTATGTTACTATAGAGTAACATTTATGCTAGTAAAAGAGAGTTCCAGTGGGATTTATAAATACTTACTCCACGCAGCCGAAGTTACGGGCTAGTAGGTAGATTTCTATTGAAATCCCTAACGTTAGAATAATTATTGCCACATCTATTGCTAGAGCAAATTTTACGCTTCGTTGGACAGCAAAGAGAACCCACACATGTTTAGCACGACTTTAGAAAAAAATATTATCCTTTTCTCATAAAGCCTAATTCGGACTACGTTAGTATTTTTGTCGAGTAGCGAGTAATCTAGTAACTAAACGTGTCTGAACACCAAAAATTTAATCGAGTAGATTAGTAAGTTATTTAGTCAAGTCGATCCATTTTATTCTATTTTTTCGGGCGAGTAGCGCCCCCCACCCTTTGTTGCCTGATCACTGGCTCATCGACTAAACAAGTCCGAATGCGTTGTTTAGTCGAGTTCATTAGCTAGCGCAAAAATGACATTTCGCTGGGGCGAAGAAACAACTTTCAAACTATCAAATTATTCTTTAGGATCTTCTAATGCAAATTCCTTCAGAAGACAATTCGTAGCTCCTAGTTCATCTCTTCTGTTCGTCATCCATTTTCCTTTTTATCAAACAAATTTCTTCGTCCACCTCTTCCAAAATAGCCATTACTATAAGCTTTAATAGCTTATTTACTTTATTTCGTTTCAGCTCGTTCATCTTGCAAAACACCACTCACTTGTGAACTGTACTCGAGCAAAGTGCGAATGTTTTTTGGGTAGTAGCGACTATTTTAGCTACTAAATTACTCGCTACTCGACTAAAATACTAACGTAGTCCGAACTAGACCTAAGAGACAACTTAGGCTTTCGTATATCAATAGAACACTCACTTGACACACCTAAAGGATAAAACAATAGAATTCCAACAGAGCGCCAGGAGGAATAATCCTAAGATTTGGCTCAGACTCAAATGGAATGGAAAACTGTAAGTCCTTCATAATGGATGCGGAATTTCGGATATCTCGCTTCATCAGTCAACAAAACCGTTGAAATGGAGTTCTGTAACTCCCATAAGTCCGATAATTCGTTGCCGCTTTAACTTGGATCAACTAACTTCGAGGCGAAAGTCCGATACAATTCGGATCTTCGAATTAATATTTTGATGGGCAATTATAGACTCTCTTGCCATTCTTCGAACTATTACGGGCCAGGAGTTTTGCTTCTTTCCAACTTATAAAATTTAATGAAATTTCGAAAAAACTTAGGTAATGGGGCAAGTTTAATTTTCGTAAAAATATAAAGTTTCTGAAGAATTTGTTAATTCTGAGAATGGGATGCCTGATTTATGTGGAGATTTTTTTGGGGATTGAATTTTATTAAATTGGCTCAAAAAATACTAGACCGATTTAGCTGAAATTTAAAGTGGAGATAGACTATACCTTGAATTAAAACATAGCCTACTTTTCTATCCCGAAAAAAATTATAGTTCCCGTGGGACTATCTTCTTCTTCAATCCACGCGTACGAAGTCGCGGATATCAGCTAGTCAACTATATCAGTGTAAAAAATCATCATGTCGATCCGGTGCTCTGTTGCTGGGAGATGCACTTTCGCAAAATTAAAGTACAATCAGGAGGAATTTAATAATAATATAATTTTTTTCACTTTTACACTTATGGCAGAAAATCGTATACCTTGAGTGAACTTAGCCTTATAAACGTCACCTTAGGTTACTTGGGTTCTAAGGCTATATAAACTTTTCAATAGTTGCCCAAAGTATTTCACCGTTGAAACTCCGCAATTTATATACGACATCGATTCACCTCGGTTAGCGCGGGTTGATTTAGTGGCGAATAAAGTCACAATTTGCTTTATCGGGTTCTATGATTCTCATGCTATGCTGGTTTATCGGATGTTTCCTAGCGTTTATTAAGGTTTCTTTGGATACAAGATAGATTTATAGAGTTATTTTAGTTAAAACAATCTTTTGTAGCTTTGATAATTCAAAGCTCACGAAGTGAACCAAAAGTGAGTGACACACCCACACACATACATACACACACACATACACACACACACACACACCACACACACACAAACACACACACACACAAACACACACACCACCACCATACACACGCACGCAGGCATGCACGCCCAAATATTGAACGAGTATCTCTGTTCTCTGTTAGAAGCAAAACCATCGCGATACTGCCTGTTTTCAAAATTGATTTAAAATAAAAGCTTTTCAAAAATTTTAGAACCTAATAACTTTTAGATCCTGCTCTTGAAACTCTGCTTTAACGACTGTTTTATATGGCTATGATAATAATTCTAAGTTCTAACTGTAAAGTTATGGTATGATCATATTCAACATCGTTAGAATCGCATCACACTTCTGAATATTATGATAGTCTAAAACTAAACCCACCTACTAAAATAAGGATTATCTCTGAAGGAAGTTATAATATCACTGCATTTCCTATGTCTAACTGCCTAGCCACGACTTTATGCGTTGCAGCGGCGGGCAGCGCAGAACGTGGGACCGACGCGATGTAACTATAAATATATAGTATGTAGTAGCGATGTAACACATATACGAGTATAGAGTTATCCACTAATAAGAGCAGCGTGAGCAGCTTGTGGTATAACTGAGAGAAATATCACACGTATCAATTCAAGGTAAATTCGTGGTGCATCACCCTAACGTACTTCATCCAACAAAAAATACTCTATTACCTATTTATTAAATAGGGGTTTGAAATATCGAAGTTAACGTGAACTTAACGTGTTGCATAAAACACTGCGTGGAATAACGTTTGCAGGACTAATTTGCTCACATTTTGCGCATAGTTCTGAAAACACTCATTAGCGGAAAATTCGTGACCAAGCCATAATCCAACCTGAGAAGTCATTTTTCGGAGCACAAGTCATTTTGCTCAGTGCATTACCGCAAAATCGGTCGCTACATAACTTTTTATTTTCCCATTCAAGGAAGTGGCTGAGTTCGTAATGATCGCTCCGGCGATAGCCGTTATATCTTGAGTGATTGAGTAGTAACTACATTCCTTATTCCAATTATGGGTCTTTCAAAGTCTTTGTATAGTCTTTTAAAGTGTACCTAAGTATTTATTATGTTTTTTTTATTCGATGGCAAGATAGCCCTTGACTGCCATCTCACCTGATGGTAAGTGACGATGCAGTCTAGCAGCGGGCTAACTTGGAAGGGGTATAGCAGTGTAAATTCAACCCATACCCCTAATCCATTTCTATACGCCATCGTGCCGGAACGCTAAATCGCTTGGTGGCACGTCTTTGATGGTAAGGTGGTAACTAGCCACGGCCAAAGCCTCACACCAGACCAGACCAGACCAGAAACAACTTAGAAATTATAAATTCCCAAATTGCCCCCGCCGGGAATCGAACCCGAGACCTCCCAGTTATAAGACCACAGCGCTCACCACTGCGCCAGGGAGGTCGCAAGCTAGTGCTGCAGCTGTCGTCATGTGGTCTACCAACAATAGTAATTTAGATATTAGTAGATAATGTCATCCTTTTGATTGAACCGACAAGACAAGATCTGACAAGAGTGACCGATTGGTCACTCTTGTCAGAGTGGTTGAGGCTGCTAAGATGATGCGACATTAGTCGTCGTCGGTCTCTTGATTTCTGGGTCGCACCGCCTCCCACGCGATGCTCCTCCACTTTTGACGGTAAGTAGTATTGCGGAAGCACTCCACCACAGTTGTCTGGGTCTTCGCATTGGCCAAATCCGTCCATCGCGTTGGTGAGCGTGATCTCGCTTTCTTCCCCTCCACCTTACCCTACATTACCAACCGCTCAATCGATCCTTTATTTTTGGAGATGCATAATATCATAGCTCTTACAAAAGTTCATCATGGCCTATAACTCTTCTCTGAGAGGAGACCTGCGCTCAGTAGTGATGCTTACGAGTTGCTGCTGCCGATGATGATGATGATAACAGAGAAATAACCACAAGTTTCACATAGTTCGAGAGAGAGGTCGAAGGAGTCCCAAGGTGCTGAAGTAGCGACCCCGCACCGGGAAGCGCAGTGTTCGCAGGCCCCTCACTAGGTAGACCGACGACATCAAACGAGTCGCAGGGAGCCGCTGGATTCAGGCGGCGCAAGACCGAGGCCTGTGGAAGTCCATGCAAGAGACTTATGTCCAGCGGTGGACGTCTATTAGTTGATAAAAAAGAAGAAGAACCACAAGTTTTGGTAGTCGAAAAATATTATGCCAATACCCGAAAATATTCTCCGGAAAATAGATCATCCCTGAAAAAAGAGGAACGTTGTTGTTCGTTGTAAATAAAGGCAATAATTTTACAGAGCACGTAGAAATGCGATACTCATATGCAACTATGCTAAAAGATGCTGTTTCGCTACCATTCAGTTGAGTAAGCCTTTGATAGCAGCCACTACTGACAAGCTGTGATTCAAAACATGGTCTGACAATTTAAATATTGGTCTCGAAATCGTATGAGGAAATTGGCTATAATGAAGGAACTAATTTTAAAGATCGTGGGTTTATTGTTATACTCACTGAAAAAACTTTACCAACCAGTATCACTTAGGCGTAGGAAGTACTTATTTCAAAAGCGTATATGCAGATTATCCATTATGCAGAATATTCAATTAGAATTAAGCTGTGACGTAAGATAACTAAAACAATCCTTACCTCCTTACTAATACTAAAAATGAGAAAGTTTGTTTGTATGTTGATACATTGGTCTGTTGTACGTACGGACTTTTGCAAAGTAAAGGTAAAGTTGTGGACCTGTAAAGTGACATAAGCTACTTTTAGGCTTTTAGGCTGAAAAAAAGGGTAACTGCGGAATTTAATAAGTATAATAAGTATAATTTTAGAAGTCAGATTAGCGCTTCCACGCTGTATTGCAGCTACATCACAAATTAATTTTTTACACTACTGTCTGATTTTCAAACAGTGGAAAGAGTTTACATTCTTCTACCATCGTGTAAAAGATTTGTTATCCTGCATTGAGTCATGCAATGCCGTATCTCTGAATGTTTACTCTATCCCACGTAGGAACGTGAGCAGTTTTCAAATAAATTTTAATATAACATATAGGTACTTAACATTTTGCATCGAATGCCAAGCGCCTATTTTTTTTTTAGGAAACTTTTTACGACGCAAAATCAAAGAGTTCTGTCGAAAAAAGATCGAACTTTAGTTTAACACACACACACGGACACACGCATGCACGCACGCGACAGTAGTAAGAAATCTACTGTGAATGTTCCCGCAACGCTACTACCGTCTACCGCTCACTGCTTTAGCGTGAGCAATCGTAGAAAGAGACGATATTTTTTTGACAGGACTAGGGTAGGGCTAGGGCTTGAAGGATATAACCAACTGGAGTGGAATTGACGTCTAATTTCTTTGCAAAAAGTTGGTTATATCCTCCTAGGGCTAGGGCGGCAGGTAATACTTACTATAGGTATCTACATGCATGGATGAACTCGCTGGCACCATCTAGTGGCTCAGTAAAAATCCCTTGATATCTACTAAAATATTGATATTAGAGATATAAAAATTGACGATTTCTGTCGTAGACAAAACTATCGGCTACATAAAATAAGGACATTTTCCACACGCGAGCAATTTTACGACAGACGTAAACTAGTGCGGCTCGGTTTATGGCACGCGATGCCAAAGGTTCGGATTACAAGTTTGAGGGACTGTCGATGTATCCTAGATACCCGATATTTATATTGCATGATATTATAAACAACTAGCTTTTGCCGCGACTTCGTTAGCTTCTCAAAATCCAGCTCTTTGATTTTCCGTGACAAAAAGTAGACTCCGTAACTTCGAAAAGGAGATGTTAATCTCGGCTATCACCGTTCTAATTTTTTGTAGGTCGATGCAATAGTTTTTACTTCCTACATATCTTTGATTCACCCAAATGATTTTTTTTAATTCGATGATAAGATAGTCCTTGACTGCAATCTCACCTGATGGTAAGTGACGATAGTAGCGGGCTAACTTGGAAGAAGTATGGCAGTGTACTCATACCCCTAATCGGTTTCTACACGCCATCGTGCCGGAACGCTAAATCACTTGGGGCACGTCTTTGCCGGTAGAGTGGTAACTAGCCACGGCCAAAGCCTCCAACCAGACAAATATAACTAATATATATTTCAGTATTCCTAAACATGAAACCTAGGTTACGCTCCAGGAATAGCTTGTTACACTCTGTGCCACCTCTGAACCAGCCCGCAGAAACTATGCGTCTCGCTATGTGGAGGTCGCGGCTAACCACCTCAAGCATGAACATCAGCGTGAAGGAGAGACTAGCCGAGGGTTACAACCTTAGCTAGCCTATCTGGAAATCGCTCAACCGTCTCAGAGCAGGGGTGGGGAGGTCTAGGGCAAATCTGGCGAAATGAGGCTTTATCTCTGAACACAATACGGAGTGCATCTGCGGTCATCCGACGCAGACAATCGTGCACATGACTGGGTGCCCTGCGTGCCCAACAACCTGCACGAACGAGGAGCTGCATGAGGCTACCGACCGAGCTATTGCGGTTTCAGCTTTTTGGGCTGCCCGTATTTGAGGTGCCGTCAACTCGAGAAGAAGAAGAAGAACATGAAAATTATATGACCATTGTTCACTGAAGAAGTGAACCAAGTTTTTACGCTCGAATAACGCTCTCACTCAGAGTCTGAGCTAACTTAAATCGATGTAACAGCCTGAAGTTACTCGCTAGTTTGCCGATGCTCATTATAAGTTGCCGCGTAAACTTGCCGGAGTAATTACTTTCACATTGCATTTTCACTTTGCACAACAGTTACGGGCAAAAGTTCACGCTGCGATATATATATTTTTTTAAATTTTATAATATTAAGCCTCACTAGCCCAACGGTTAAAGGTGCGGACTGATAACGAACCGTTACTGACGAACTCAATCGCTGAAACCCTACCTAAAGCCGTCTCCACCATCCCCTTATAACGGCCTCTGACCTCAAATCTAATCAATTTAACCACGACACGTCAGACAAACCACCATCTGAACGTGAGGGTAATTATCAAACATTCGAGTATTATTTAATCAATTATACTCATCTAAACCTCCGGGCAATATTTATTCGCTTAGGGCGTGATTACTATCGCAATCCCTCAATCAAATACAATGACCTAGATGCGGGAGCATCTAATAGCTGAATAAGTATCTGGTGGCCAGTTGGGCACGCCAGACGGACGCCTACGTCGTAAACAAAGTCAAACATCGATTTTATCAAACTACCTTCAATACATTAAATTTGTATATCTTTACTATTTCAATATTTCGCTAACACTAATGAGGCTCTACCGTTTCGGTTACATTGATCTAAATCATTTTGTGCGATTGGGTGTAGTCAATTGGCTGTTCCTACGCTATTAATGAGAAGACTTAATGTACTCAGAATTGGGTCAATGAAGGCCTAAACGGTCGTGGCTAGGGTTGCCAGATTATTTTTCAGCCTATAAGGGACAAATGGTTAATTGGGCAAAAAATACGGGATTTCAGTTTTTTACCCGAGACAAATAAAAAACAAAATTATTTAGTGTCATTTTTTTAATATTTTTCCGATGATCGAGTCAGTTTTAACATTGTCATTATGACACTAACACTGTCGTTGGTCGATGCGGGTGGCAATTTCAAGTAAACCGTTACGTTTTACGAACGTTGCGTGTTTGAATACTTAGATTGATTTCATAATGAAAAACGAAGAACGGTTCAAATACGGGACATAGTCAGTCCCGCCGGGACATTTTAAACCATGCCTAAAATACGGTATGTCCCGGGAAATACGGGACGTCTGGCAACGCTAGTCGTGGCTATTATCCCAACAAGCGTGCTGTTTGTGTTTCGAGCGGATTCATAACGATTATTAGGCCTATATTAATGAAGAGATACACTTATGAAAGTCTGCTTCCTTTAAGTGTTAGCAGTTGTTCGAAAATTAAGACGATGGGCGATTACTTTGTAGTTTTGAAGCCGAGTGGAGCGATGCGAGTTTAGATAATCTTCTAAATATATAAAAGGCAAAGGTGACTGACTGACTAACTGACTGACTGACTGACTGACTGATCTATCACCGCACAGCTCTAACCACTTTACATACTATTTTGCATACATATAGCTATGATCCGCTAAGAAAGGATTTATCAAAATTCAACCCCAAATTAATTTAAGCGTTAATAGTATGTATGTAATTTACAAACTATCTTTCTAATACAATCATTTTGTCTGATGGGAGGCTTTGGCCGTGGCTAGTTACCTACCGTCAAAGACGTGCCGCCAATCGTTTTAGCTTTCCAGCACAATGGCGTGTAGAAACAGATTATGGGTATGGGTTGAATTTACACTGCCATACCCCTTCCAAATTAGCCCGCTACCTACCTACCATCTTAGACTGCATCGTCGCTTACCATCAGGTGAGATTGCAGTCAAGGACTATCTTGTCATTGAATAAAAAAAAAGACGTGTGGCACTCGGGGACTGCCGCGGTAAAGCTATTGCATAGCATTTTTTATCAACGCCATCTAGCGGTGAGAGGAGTCCCGTGTCAGGTTATTTTCGTTACGGAATTTCTGGATTCGGTCTCCACGCTGGCCCGCGATAGAAGCTATGCAATAGCTTAAAAATATATTAAAAATTTGTACAAAAGCACAGAACAAAAAAAACGTCGCTTAGAATACAAGAAAATAGTGCTAGGGTGCAAGTAACGCGTAGGTACGCATTATGTTCCTAGCTAAATCTCAAAACATCGAACCGTGTAGGTTTTGTTGGGGATAATCCAACAAATCAAATCTTAGCACCAACAGCCAACAGGATTATCACCACAGTGAGCTGTCTGGTATAGTTTGACAAAGTAGTTTGACAAACGTTGGAGCACAAAGCAGACAATGGCCCGGGTGACTGGCGACCCGACCGATCCGACCGACCAAATTAGTGCAATTTGTCCACCGACCGCCGGAACATTGCGAGTGATTATGTACGTGTTCCTTGATGTAATAGCTTGCGTCGAGCTTTAGCTTGCTTCATCTGCGGATTTTCAATAGACACTCTGTGGTCGAAGAAAAGACTAATCTTTGTTTTTCATTCGGTTCGCTCGGACCGTTAGATTAAAAATTCTTTTCAAAAAACCGACTTCAAACGCCACTACAATGTATAAAAATAATTTTATTTTGTGCACGTTTGTTAAAGTCGGGCGGCTTAAATAGAAACGATGCAGCTACAGTATAAGGACTACAGCATCAGGATTGAGGAGTAAGTCCTGGAGCTCTAAAATTTAATATATGCTTAGGCCAAGCATACCAATTCATAAACGACATTTCCTAAAACCCCATAATTTAGGGGGAAAGTACCTCTGCAGCATCAGGCTTGAAGAGTTGAAGTTAAAAATTTTTATGAGACCATTTCGCGAGCTTCCTCTGTCGATTAAAAATCGCGTGAATCGGTTCAGAAACCCCGGAGTAATCGGTGGACATACATAGAAAAAAAAAAAAGATACCGGCCGAATTGATAACCTCCTCCTTTTTGGAAGTCGGTTAAAAACTATTACTATTATATCTAATTACAAATTAACCTCAAACCTCAAAACGCGTTTAACTGAGCATGTAATGTTATAACGACACAGCACGCTCTCTGCGTGATTCAAATACATAATTTATATTGCGAGAGAGTGATATGCTACGAGTACAATATGTGAACTAAATAAGGATTAGAATGTTATTGGGTGAGTTAATCGAAAATAAACAATATTATTTTAATTACGTTCCCTCAAATATGGTCGAGCGAAGCAATGGCTGGATCGTGCGTCATGCTCGTGAACGGGTGCCACCAACGGGAATGGGTCTGCTTTTGCTTGCCTGTCTTAATTGTATTGGATTGTTTTGCATTTTTGAAACTTCATTGTGGAAACATTGTATACATAGCATAGTTTTTACCTATTGTAAAAAAGTTCTTTTTTTTTTAAAAGAGCAACCGCTGAGTTTATTACTGGCTCTTCTCGGCAAGAACGGCATTCTGAACCAGTGGTAGATTCATCGACGATTCAAAAGCACTTGTAAAAGTTTATTTGAATAAAAAATATTTCTATTCTATTCTATTCTATTAATCACTGCGAGATCCTATCTAATAACACACTAATATTATATAGGTGAAAAAGTTTGTGTGTGTGTGTGTGTGTTTGGCACTCCTTCACGCCACAACGCATGAACCGATTTGGCTGTTCGGAATGGAGATAACTCATACCCAAGATTAACACATTTCTTTCTATAACAACAGATAGGTCTCTATTGCTGGGCATAGATCTCTTGCATAGACTTCCACATGCTTGTGCCTTGCGCTGACTGTACCTATCTATCAGCTCCTTGCGATCCTTGAGGGGTGAAATTATGTTGAATAAAATGACTTATTTTATATACAAAGTAAATGTCCTTGATTACTCCACGTAACAGCGTATTTTATTTAATAGCCACCAAATACACGAAATAATCTGACACAATTATTGTAATGCGACATGTAAAATCGTTATTCTGAAAACTTGTGAAATAATTTAATTTCTTAACGGAATCGCATCTGCCTTGCAATAAAGTTGAGGCAACAATACTTACCTAGATTTTAATTTAAAAGCTCCTACTGCATTTATTAAAGGAAAGAAAAAATTCTTTTTGTCGGCTCATCTCGGTAAAAGTGGCTTCCAAATCGGTGGTAGACTTTTATTTATTAAAAAGTGTATTTTCTTTTTTTGTAGTCACGTGTAAGTAAAATTAGATATCTCATCTAGATGCAATTCTTTGTTAGGTATTTTGATTATGTGTGCTTTCATGTATAGTACATAAGTTTATTGTACGGGCGCTTTACTTGTGGTTACGTCGTGTACATGCACATTGCGTAAGTGTGCGTGCCTGTCAGGTGGGAGCGGTCAGGCGCGAGCAAGCTCTCGCTCACACTTATACAGATACGACACACACACAACCACGAGCCACGAGCCCTCGTGAAATGAAAGAACTATACCTATTACAGCATTGTTCTTCTTCTTCTTGTTCCTCCTAGCGTTTGTCCCGGCTTAAGCCAGGGACCGCTTTCCTGCTGAGCTTCTTCCACTTTGCACGATCTAAAGCGTCCTCCCTTCGAAGACCGTTGGCACGTGCATCTGCCTGGACGATGTCAACCCACCGTTTTTTCGGCCGGCCTCAGGACCGCTGGCCAGGAACGGGCATATTAAGGCACCTGTGACCAATATAGCTTTGAGGACGGCGTAGTATGTGGCTGTACCAACGCAAACGAGACTCCTGGATCTTGTCTGCGATATCTCGCACGCCAAGGCTACCGCGGTTGTGTTCGTTGCGTATTCTGTTACAGCATTGTTCTTATCAAAGCAAAACACAAGCTCGCTGACGTATCACCAGAGTAGGTCCGCGGTGTGTACTTATCGGACAAATTGCGATAACTCGCACAGACCGGCCTCGTTATATCGAATGGCGGCGGTTGCCAAAACGCTGCGCCCGTAATGACCGTACACACGGAACGACGGAATACACGCAATATGCTATCATACATCTGTTTACTGAGTAAGTATATAATATACTTGCTCTTGGCCGCGACTTCGCGTTTGTTCCGCGTGACTTGGGATACTGTTTTTGCGGGGTAAAAGGCCACTTTTCTTGCCATCACAAGACCCGTTCAATACAAAATGTACCGGAAAATGAAAATTTTTCGTAATCATTTTTTTTCGTGAATTTTTCCGATATTTTAAAAGTTATTCTGCTATTCGGGACGAAGAAAAATACAACAATACAAAAACCTATAGATAAATAGATGAAAGACGAATCTTTCATGCTTCCGCAACTTTGCTGAAAAACTCTGCTGATGTGCTAAAAATATCAGCAATACCGACACCTAACCAAAATACCCTACATGATCATTCACGCTAAGCGGCGGTCGCCGGACAAATTGCACTAATTTGGTCGGCCGGCTCGACTCACGCCGTTATTTGGATTGCGCCCGCTCTGGCGTTTGTCAAACCATTGCCGCTATTGTTCTCACTACATCTAGCACCTGTGAGGTTAAGCCGAATTTACACCGCGAAATTAGTGACATGAAATTAGTTTCATGGCATTAATTTCATCAACAATTTCACGTGTAAACTTCTAAGTTGTACATATTTTACTTTGACGCTGATGTCATATTATACGAATACGATCAATCAAATTAAATCTTATACAAACCCCACTGTTCATTACTTAGAGTAGATAACCAATATTACCTGCTGTAAGGTTCATCAGTATGTTAGTGACGTGAACTCACAAGATATTCTCCTACCAAAAATCGCTCAACGCACCTATAGAAGTTTTCATTTTAAGAATTGACACTCATTACGAATATTGAAAACCTCAAAAACTTTATATATATTGAGGATTCGAACCACTAGTAGTATGATATTTATTATTTCATTTGTTGTTATAGCAACAGAAATACTCGTTTTGTAAAAATTTCAAGTATTTACCTATTACGGATCATGAGATAGCCCGCTGACAGACAAACGGACGGACGGACAACAGAGGCTATTATATTGAAACCTAAAAAGATTACAATATCAAGATGGCAACGCGCAAATCTGCGGAACCGATTTAAGAACTTTCTTTTCTCTCCTTTGAATCTTTGAATTAAGAACTTAAAAGCTTTGACATTTAAGCTTTCAATAGCTTTGGTAACAGGTAGGGTATGAGTTCGCTTCCGAATTGAATGACATTTCTAAGCGAATTTCGTAAATAAATTTTACCTTTGAGTATATCAAAGAATTTTACAGATAGAGGGTACAGAGAATTTTGATGAAACAGTACGTTAATTGATAACAGTCTCTACGTTATCGCATTTACACATTGCACTGGTTTACTGCCAATAATTTCCTCTTAAACACTAAAAGAATAATTATTTGCTATGTCGAGGTTATTACGTAATTAATGAATTTGTTAATGACAAAGTTGTATGGGAGCAATCGGCTTTACATCCAGCTGCAATACTGTTGTTGTTACATTGTCTTCTTTTTCTTCTATATCAACCGATAGATGTCCACTACTAGACAAAGGTCACTAGCAATTAGCATGGACTTCTACAGGCCAATGTTTCAAAAGATCAGAGTTCCTTGCCGGCTCTTCACTCGCTGCTTTCCGATACGAAAGGTATCGGATATATTATAAAATAATTTTTTCAATTGTTTGAACCGCTCTATCACAAAAATGGCGATACTTACGAAAAGAAGTGCAGAGACATTTTTTGTAGAAAATCAGATGATCTACAATTTTTTTATCAACTATGTTTGCTGTAAAACTCACCCTTTAGCTGAAAAACGTGACAACCCCATTTTTGCAAACTTTCACCATCTTTAAAATTTTTTGCACAAGGCGGATCGATGGGGACTTTTCACAATTCATTTATATAAATATAACAATAGTATTCTGAACATTCATACCAATTTTTAGCTCTATGGGAATTTTTATAACCTTACGCCTATTTCAAGGACCAAGTTCCTGCGACGGTGTTCCCACTAAACTACAACATGGGGTTATTCAAGGGGCGGACCAACAAATTCCTAAAAAGCCGGCAACGAATTGGTGGTGCCTCAGGTGCTAAAAAATGTTCATGGGCGGCGGTAATCACTTAACATCAGGTGACCCGCCTGCTAGTTTGCTCGCTAATTTAATATAACTTGAGTGAACTGAAATGAATAATTTTGAGTGAATTTCGAAAGGACATTTTAGTAAATTGACCCAACTATAACCCGTTTTAGGCAAGAGCGCGTAAATTATAGGCACGCGTTTGTTATCTAGTCACTCGGTCAGGCGACAAGTTGCAGCGATTTGCTCGTTTGTGTCGACACACGACACATTATTTAGATTGCGCTCGGCTCCAACGTTTGTCTAGCCATGCCCGCTATTGTCCTGACAACAATTCCAGTCAGATATATTTTGAACTGGAAATCGGTCGCTCACTATGGAAATCATAGGAAGACTCGTTGCCAATACAAAAACTGTCAATACCTCTTTTTTTTTTTTTTTTTATTCGATGACAAGATAGCCCTTGACTGCGATCTCACCTAATGGTAAGTGACGATGCAGTCTAAGATGGTAGCGGGCTAACTTGGAAGGGGTATAGCAGTGTAAATTCAACCCATACCCCTTATTGGTTTCTACACGCCATCGTGCCGGAACGCTAAATCGCTTGGCGGCACATCTTTGACGGTAGGGTGGTAACTAGCCACGGCCAAAGCCTCCCACCAGACCAGACCAGAGACAATTTAGAAATTATAAATTCCTAAACTGCCCCCGCCGGGAATCGAACCCGAGACCTCCCAGTTATAAGACCACAGCGCTCACCACTGCGCCATGGAGGTCGTCTTTAAAAGCGCTAAGGGTAACTAAACAGAAGATAGAAAGAGTGTGTCTATTTAACTGCCTAAACTCTAGAATGCCTATTGATGCATTAGATACCTTCATCCTTTATCCCACTGAATAGGAAATCCATCCCTATTAATACTATAAATGCGAAAGTGTTTGCTTATTTGTTTGTCCTTTAATCAAGCTAGAGCAGAAAATAAAAAATGTTTGGGTAAAAAAGTGACAAGTGCCCTTTTTACATTTAGCCATTCACATAATCGTTGTGTTTTTTGCATATAGCTAGTTGATAACCAGGGCTAACATGTGCGCCACAAGAAAATTCTGACTACCCATTTACTCGTGAAATCTCTTACCAATTCACAACTAAATGGGCAGTCAAAATTTTCTCGTGCCGCGCATTTTAGCCATACAGGAGAGTAACATAGGCGAGGCGAGAAAAGAGGACCCGTTTGGATTTCTTAAAAAACCTAATTCCACGCGGAAAAGTCCGCAAGTTTGTGTGTGTGTATGTTTATTACTCCTTCACGCAACAACGAATGAACCGATTTGGCTGAAAGTAGCTCACAAATAGAATAAACACATAGGCTACACATTATTCCGGAAAATTAAATAGTTAACTTGAGAAACCTAAATCCACGCGGACAAAGTTGCAGGAATCATTTTTTTTATTCGATGACAAGATAGTCCTTGACTGCGATCTCACCTGATGATAAGTGACGATGCAATCTAAGTTGGTAGCGGGCTTACTTGGATCGGGTATGGCAGTGTAGATTCAACCCATACCCCTAGTCGGTTTCTACACGGAATGGTGCCGGAATGCTAAATCGCTTGGCGACACGTCTTTGACGGTAGGGTGGTAACTAGCTATGGCTATAGCCTCCCACCAGACATCATAATAAGTCTATGATTATCTCTCACTTTACTTCTTTCTGTCATTGGCAATTCAAAATACATCGCGGAAATCGCAAGCCGCTTAGCCGTATTTAAGTTGTACTCGTACATGAGCAGCATTAGTTCAGTTCGACCAGGCCGCTAATCTCATAGAGCGATGGACATGAAATGTGGACTTCTGTTTCAGATAATCGCATTGTGAACGAGTGACTGTTAATGTAAAATTCAATAATCTCTTGCATTTAACGCACTAATAGCTCAGCTATATTAAGCCCTTAGTTAGGTTCCTCAAAAGGTTTTTTCATTTTGTCTCGTGGGAGGCTTTGGCCGTGGCTAGTTATCACCCTACCGTTAACGAAGTGCCACCAAGCGAATAGAAGCGGTTGAATGTACACTACCTTACCCCTTCCAAATTAGCCGGCTACCATCTTAGACTGCATCGTCACTTACCTTCAGGTGAGATCGCAGTGAACTTATCATCGAATATCGTCGATGTCGTCTTGGTTGAATGGCATTCCGTACAGTGGTAGATTCATTTGACGATGCGAAACAACTTTGTAAAAGTTTGTTAAAAATTATTCTATTCTATTATATTGTAATGAAAAGAAAATCCAAATAAGGAAACCTCAGAACCGCATGTGTGCTGCTTCTTTATGAAAATGTATAACCTCGTTAGCTCGAAACCTAAAAGTTACCTAGTTAGTAGTTACCAACAAAAAATGGCTTAAGGAAAAACCCAAGTTACGACCAAACATGTACAAGAATTTTTGTTCAAAACTTGCATCAAGCAAAAATTACCGCGCGGTGCTTTGCGCTGACAGGAAACCGCAAAGTTTCAGTGAATCCAATTAAGATACAACGATTCCGTAAAATCTTAATTAATCCTCAACGTAGCATTCAGCGCGCGCGCTAACTGACTCATTAACGGCACGTTCATTTTGCTGTTTGATGATTTATTATAATTAGACACCGCCTTACCGTTATTTTGGGTGATTTGATTTGGTGATTCGCATTTCTCGTCTATCTGTACTAATATTTTGAAAAATTCATTTTGCATATTATAGCCCAATTCTTGAGAAAGATTATCCAATCACATCACACTATATTATATGAAGGCGAAAGTTTGTGTATGTGGGTGTGTGTGTGTTTGTTACTCCTTCAGGCCACAACAAATAAACCGATTTGGAATGGAGATTTGATGGACCGTGGCTAGTTACCACCCTACCGTCAAAAACGTGCCGCCAAGCGATTTAGCGTTCCGGCACGATGGCGTGTAGAAACCGACTAGGGGTATGGGTTGAATTTACACTGCTATACCCCTTCCAAGTTAGCCCGCTACCATCTTAGACTGCATCGTCACTTACCACCAGGTGAGATCGCAGTCAAGGGCTATCTTGTCATCGAATAAAAAAAAAAAGATAGTTTATACCCAGGATTAACACATAAGATACATTTTATGAACTAATAAACACATTACCCTCCTTTGCGTGCCGCAGTCGGGAAAATATTGCCTGTGTTACACGCTCTACGATATGACAATAATTTATGCTGACGCTTTGTTGAGACTAGATTTGATTAAACTTATAGTAGTAAATACTTATTTTATAATCAGAAGTAAAAAAAGGGAAAAGCTGTCAAATGAGAGACATTTAAGAAAAATAAATTATGATTGCTATAGGAACAAAGATGTCGTTTTAATTTAGTTTAATTTTCTTATTTAAATATTTAGAAAAACGTATATTTAGCTAAAATGCTGAACACGCTTTTGAATGAAAGTGCACAGGACAAGGAAAACTCGCAAAAAGGAGCTGATAGGAATATAGTCTACTCTACTTGTACAAAATAACTATAGGGAAATGAAAAGCAAATATAACACGTAAAGAACTTGAACACGTTTTCAATTCACCCTTTTTAAATAGAAAATTTGCATATTGTAACTTGTAACAATTACTTTCTAATCCAGATTAAGTCACATTTAAGTTACAGTTATGTATTGAATTCACGCAAAGCGTGTTCATGCTCGGCTGAATTTGCTTAAATTTTCAGGTTAATGTTGTTTTAATACGGCGTACAAAGTATTTAATAATAACGTAACACGTTTTCTATTATAGCCTTCCTGTTGTTATCTTTTTGTCAAAATCGGTTCAGCGATTAAGCTGTGAAAATGTAAATAAGAGTAGATGGACATCTTCCGCATATCTGCTGCCCGATTACTAGTAGACAGTAAAGTGAACAAATTTGAATTTAAAATTTAAAACACCCCAACATGTGAAATTTAAAAAAATATGGAATTCGCCGTTTTGGGGAGGTGGCCATCTTGGATTTGAAATAATTGATCATAGTGTATAGTATTCTACTAGCCAAGCCCTATCATATTGATGGAGGTGTGAAAAAATATGTAATCCGCCAATTTATGGCAGCAGCCATCTTGGAATGATTTTCATCAAATATAGCTAAGAATACTCCAGACTAATTCAAATTTCAAATAACACACACACACACACAAATACAGACATAATAAGCCGATAATAAGAGTATCTCGCTTTGTGATCGAAGTTATATCGATCTTGATAAAATATAAAATAACAAAAGTAAAATATTTGTTACGGACTTATAAGTGTTCTAGCTCAAAATAGGTTTATTATTATGTTATAACTGTCGAGTGTCTTGATTTATGATGCTGCTAGACTAATCTCGTAAATGCTTTGTACTTAAATGATAGAAATACATTATTTAGGTACTTGAAGGTAATGTATTGGTTGGTAACATTTGCGCAATTACAGATATTACTACTTAGTTTGTCATGATTTAGTAATACTCGTATATTATCTTAGCATGATAGCTGTTGCCCGTGACCTATTCAGCATTAAGATGTATTAAGTCTATCTTCTTGGAAAATGTAGTTTATTGTCTTCATTCGGAATATTATATCATTCAATTACATTGTTCCGAATTTCAGTACTGCGGAGTGGCACACCTAACTCCATCGTTTTTTTTTTTGCTTTTCAGTGTTCTTCTTCTAATTTCTTTTTTGGATCAGTTGGTCTGACGATCCTTTGATCTGTCTGTACCTCTATTTTTTCTCCGCAAGTTAGAGTCGCAATGTCTTTGATCATCAGGTTGCATTGTCAGACAAGAATGTTGACGTTTTGACAGATGTTCAATACAAAAACTGTGAGACCGTCAGATTTATTTGTCGGTTAAATGTTACTCGGCTATTGTGAAATAGGCCCTAAGTGTGCTTGTTTATGTAATCAACTTTGCTTGCTTGTCTCTCCCTTTGCCAATCTCCGATTGCGGTATTTTGCCGCAATTAAGCGTTTACGAATGTCCGGTTTGTATATTACAATACAGTGATAGATAAACTGTCTGCATTGCGTATGAGAGTTCATCTTATTCCGTATTAGCTTTTGCCCGCGGCTTCGCTCTTATTAAATTTGATTTTCCAAACCCCTCTTAGAGGTTGAACTTTCAAAAAATCCTTTCTTAGCGGATGCCTGCATCATAATAGCTATATGATGAGTTCACCAGGTCTGCTCATCCAGTGGTTTCAGCTGTGCGTTGATCAGTCAGTCAGTCACCCAGCCAGTCAGTCAGAGCTACAAGTTGGCCCACACGGAATAAAGTCAGTCACATTTTCCTCTAATATATTTATAGAAAGAGAAACATTTTTTGGAAAGGTTTCTTGGGCATGCATAAAAACGGAGGGTAAGTTTAAAAAGCATTATGCATATAGGTGGTGCCTACGAGCCGTAGCTGTGTGGCGCACAATGAGCTCATTGTTCCAGAATGGGAGCCGGCTTTGTAACACATTTCAAAGGCCTAGTTTGTTTTGAATACGACTACGCTGTTACATACAAATGGGGCAACGCGCAGTTTTTGGATTAACAACGTTTTTGGCTGGGTTTTCTGCAATTTTCCCGCAATAAGAACGTTAATTTTTACTTCGGAATCTAGCAGTGTAACTTGTAATTAACTTATTTTTAACCTCCGACGTAAAAACGACGGTGTGTTATAAGTTTGACGTTTCTGTCTGTGTGTGTGTTAATCACGCTGCAAAAGAACTTCAGAGCTACGTGATTTTTCGCATGGGTATGGTTAAGGACTTGGAAAGTTACACAGGCTACTCGGCTTTTTTATCTCGGAAAATCAAAAAGTTCCCACGGGATTTTTAAAATATATCCACGCGGATGAAGTCGCGGAAATTTCTTCATTAGGCTACATGAGGTGAGATTATTATAATAGTAAATGTATTTTTTTGATTTGATGACACGAATGCGTGTCATAAAATAAAAACGCATTGTTAACTTAAATTATTTTAAAGATAAAAACTGACTGACTATGGTTTTCGTTTATTTGTAGTTTCGCATCGAGTCGGTCGTTTCAGCAAACTCAATCAAATAGAGTATTGGCTGCGCGTGAAACTACTAGCGGCAGCGGCCTAACATCCCGGCACTAATTCTAATAGCTATCATACAACTTTGCACAAGTTCGCCTATCGGGTCCAATCTAAATGTCCAACGATCTACGACTACTACTACTACTACTACCTACTACTACTACTACTAGATACTTCTACGACGTCGATGAAAAGTTTAAAACATGATGACATAATAATATGCCTAGCACCCATTGGTAAGGGATGCCGCAATTACTTGCAGAAGTCCATATCGAATTAGCTAAAAATTGCAGAAATTCACTTGCTACCATTATTTACATACTACCTACTACTATTAACACGAGTAGGTAGAAATAAATTCAGTCATGTCTGTAGAAGAAAGTTTTTGAACAATGCATGTTGCCAGTGATGAGTTGTGATTCCAAAACATGGTCGCGGTCGATGCGAAATATGCTTGGAGTATTCCGGCGGGAGCAAAGCATCAATCCTGCGATATGAAGAGATACATAGGAGAACTAAAGTTAAGTTATTTGGAAGCGAATGAGGTAAATAGAACAGCAAGACCGCGTTAGGTTCCCACGCAGCTTGAATAGCGAACCACGAAACGCATCAGGAGTTACGATGATTTCAAGCGAGTAGCTGAGAGCAATGACGGGATACAAGCGGCATAGACGTGTGGCGATCTTGCAAGAAAACTACGAGTATATCCAGGGGGGCGATTCAGACCTGTTCGATAACATACCGTGTCGATACGGTTAAATATCGATCTCGTATAAAAAAATTTTGTCGTGTGATTCAGAGCGTTTGGTTTGAGGATACGATTCAGTATCGACTACGTTATCGACATCGACAAGATACATTCGATTACAAGAGCATTTACGAATTGAAAATATATTATGTTATCGTACGGTAACAAACCGAATCGATCGATAAATAAGTTATCGGAAGGGTCTGAATCGGGGGGCTGGACCTCCATGACTAGAAAAGAATAGTTTTTTAAACTTTTACAAAGTGCTGTCGCGAGTTTAAACTGTCTCTGTAGGTTCAATAACTCATGGCTGCACGTGAAACTTTTCGCAGCCTGACGCGGTGGGTCTAATCTAATAGCTAGAGCTACTAGTTTACTCACGCGTTTGGCTAAGCCTAGTGCTAACGACCGAAGCTTCGGTCAGACGGAGGTCGCATAGTTATTCACACGTGCTCTAGCTTGAATGACGTCTGCGTTAGCCCACGCCAATTTGAAATGCTCTTACAAATTCGTTGACGCAATCCGCTCGAGCAAATCTCTCCCCGCATCCCACGCGGGATTTACCTCAGTTTCTCCGAAGTTTAAAATAGGTCTGTGTCGGCGAAAATAGAACAAAAGAAAGTTTATTATGGGCGAAGATCCACGCAAAAACAGTCTCAGAAAAAAAAACAACTCGAGCGAGACTGTTTTTAGAGTTTCATACCAAAAAGGTGCCAATAGGACCCTATTACTAAGCCTCCGCTGTTTGTCCGCCCATCCGTCTGTCTTTCAACGGGCTGTATCCCATGAACCGTACTTGAGGGATACTTGAGGGAGTGACCTAGACTACCCGGAAAACAAAGGGTTCCTATGCGATTTAGAAAAAAACTTACAACGCGCGCATTCCTGAGCTAGTATTTCAAATGCGGATTAGGTAGGTACCATTCATTTATTTTCTTCTTCTTAGTCGTTCCACTCTTGTCAGAGTGGTCGTG
The DNA here is from genome assembly GCA_933228805.2 of Hipparchia semele. Taxonomy (NCBI): domain Eukaryota; kingdom Metazoa; phylum Arthropoda; class Insecta; order Lepidoptera; family Nymphalidae; genus Hipparchia; species Hipparchia semele. The sequence continues at coordinate 14,900,500 of OW121711.1, read as the reverse complement.
GTCGTTATTTCGGTGTTGTGGCACGCTTGACTATACGCCTCTACTCCTCCCTGACAGCAGCTTTTCTTGTGCATTCGTGCAACGGGACATCCACCGCAGCCCTCACTTGATCCGTCCATCTCGTTGGCGATCTGCCACGTTCCCTTGTGCCCTCTACTTTACCTTGGACCACTAGACGTTCAATTGACTCAACCTCCCGTCTTGATACGTGACCAAAGAAAGTGAGAATGCGAGCTTGCACAACGGAGGATTCATTTATCATTGTTTTTAATTGTTTTCATTGAAATAAGAATCTCTTATTTTGGAATACAAAATACAAAAACATTGTAAAATCCTTTGTGACATGACATGCAGGTGTACCGTGTACCCACTAGCATGGCTTTTTGGCAGTTTTCAATCGCAATATTGCTCGTATGGCTTTCAAAAAAATCTCCACAAAGGGAACATAATATACGACTCACCGATCGAGCCGGTGGAACATTTCAATACAACAAAAAAATATTTTTTTCGGAAGCGCCGAACTATTTGTGTTGTTCATAATATTCTTTACAATATTCCATCTGTGTGAATATTATTTTATTGGCGTTTTAAATTACTTATCCATTAAACTTTTAGTATTTCTTCTACATTACTATTATAAAGAGGAAAGATTTGTATTTTTATTTGTTTGTAATGAATAAACTCAAAAACTACTGGACCGATTTGGCTGAAATTTAAAATAGAGATAGATTATACCTTGGATTACAACATAGGCTACTTTTTATCCCGAAAAAAATTATAGTTCGCGTGAGACTTCAAAAAAACCTTACGAAGTCGCTGATATCAGCTAGTTAGTTATAAAAAGAACAGAAACATGCTCATTAGGTACATACGAAATGGGCCTAGAGGGCAGATTCGGGGAAATGGTTCTTCCGAGAATAGGACCTTCAGGGAATTGGACCTAGTGGCAGACTGGACGTTCCGGGAATAAGACGTAACGGAGATATTGAAAGTTCGAGGAATTGGACCTTCCGGGCCGTAAGGAATATAACGTCCATAGGTACATTCGCATTTGAATGAACTTGACAAGATAAACTTCAAACATTTCTAGGAATCTCTAGATACACCTCTAGCACACCTCTAGTATCTGAACTAGGTACTAGATATGTCCTTTTACACCACTAATTGCCTGGAAGAGATCACTATGTAGCGATAAAGCCGCCAAATTACATACATACTTTGTTAAGGTCATTGTTTTACCTCTTTAATGTGTGTCGTGTACAATAAAAGTATATTCATTCATTCACTTCAGTCGGCTTCGTATACATTTTTGGCAGTAAGTAGTCACTCAGCAATAATAATTTAATTCTAAAGACAGTTTTGTCCTAAAGTACCTGTGACAATTAATGGTCTGCTCAGATGAAATCTACGTAAAAACAACTAATACTTCTCGGCACTACAAAAGTTCCCGCTCTAGTGGACGTGCATGGTCGAACGGTTGAACGCACAATTCCCCGAATGTCTAGTTTGCTTGCTAGTTCCAATTCCTCAAACGTCCAATTCTGTCGTCGAAGAGCCTGTCTCTAACCATCTTGAAAAAAGGCGCAGGATCTCAATTCAAGGCTTAAGGTAACGTGCGTTAAATGTGAAGGTTCTTAAGGTTTTAATTCAATACAATAATTACCATTATTATCTACTGACGTAGGGGTAAAAACTTTGAACATAGAACAAATAACTTTAACAAATAGAGCTCAGGGTATTTATGTCTTAAAGTTCAGTGCACCTTATTTAAAAATCAAACAGTTTATCTTCGAGCACAAAGTGCATTTCGCAGTTGCAGACTATAAACTGCAGGTGCAACTTTCACGGAGTATTGAGGGTTCGGAAATTCAGGGCGCTTGAAAGTTTGCACGCTTTGTATAGAATCCGGGGTCCCGGATCTCTTTTGTAAAAATAACAACTTTTCTACTTTTTATTACGGCTCCCTGACAGCAACATAGTTATGTACAACCTTTGTATAACTGGCAGTGTATTGATTCGCCCACATGACTAAATTGAAGCATAAGCACAGCTTCTAAAAATCGTGAAGTTCATTCTCACTTGTAGATACAACTGATTAGTTCAACCTTTGAACTAGTGAGACTTTTTAAAAAGAACTTTTATAAAGGTTACACGCAGCTGACTTACTGGGGTAAGATAGTTGAACTCTAACTAATTTTATAAGGTCTCAATTAGGATTAGATATAAATGAATTCAAATATTTTTTACGTTACAAAACTGAACTGTTTTACAAATTATTTCATCATTTTACTAGTTACGAACGCTTATTAAAAACTTAACTTTGCGTTATTTTTTATTGTTTTAATTTTTTGTTAAAACATTCTTTGGTTAAAGGTCTGTATTGTGTATTCAATCGATTGTATCAAACATTTGCCAATGCCCACCGATGTTTGTTACACACCCGTCCTTTGTACCCTTAATGTGACCGAATCCCCGAAAATGGTATCAAACAAAAACAGGTTCGATCGGTTTTGTCGATAAGCAATAGGTATAGCAATAGAAAATCCGTAATATTGTTTTCCAAGTACGATTTTCGGCGCAATTCACTTTTATCGATCGCATCAGAGTCCGCCAGTTAGCAATAGCCAGTTCAGACTAAATAGCCTCAATAGCCCAAAGGTTAACTCACAACCTTTCAGTTGAAAGATCACAGGTTCGAGCCACACCTGTTGCACTATTGTCGTACCCACTCCTTGCGCAATCTTTCCACTTATTTAGAGGGGATAGGAGGATATTAGTTAAATTCAGCTTGGCTAATATTCTTTATAATTTTATTTTTATTATTATTCAATTCAATTACAACTGTTATAAGTTTGGCCATTCAGCGGGGTAACGCAGCCAGCGTTCTGGGCACTTTTCCTCGTTCCAGTGGTTTAGATGATATTTTTTATATTTAGCTTTTATTTTTGATATTTACGTTTTAGTTTTAATTAAGTATTTAGTTTTATATTATATTAAGTATTATTATTACATATCTTATATATTAAATAATAAATAAATATCTATTACAACTGTTATTATTCAATTTAATTCAATTCTTCTTCTTTATGCCTACATTATAATAATCAACCTACTGTCAAAATTTCAATTTTCTAACTTTAGTGGTTTAGGCAGTGCGTTCTATCTGTCGGTCAGTCAGTCAGAATAAGTAAGGTAGAGTCTTGACGTGAATGTAGAGCTACAATTTGGCCTACATGAAATAAATAATTTTGAATTTTGAATATTTTTAAGTCTTTTATAAGTATAGACAAGTCATTATAAGATTGCAAGTGTTACAAAATTGCGACAAAAAAATCGCGCATTTTTATCGCAGTACCTCCGCAACCTCTTCTAACTTAACCCGCTAACATGTTAGATTGCACCGTCACTTACGATCAGGTGAGATCGCCGCCTTGTCGCATAAAAACAGTTATAAGGATAACAGCAATAAAATATGCATTATCATCATACCGATCGCGTTATGGCATATTATTATGGGTACGTCTTGTAATTTAATTTCCTTCTACCCTTCATGGCGAAATATGGTCCCCTGGGTTATAGCCGACATTTTATTGCCACTTCAGAATGACGAATGTGACAAGAAGCCATGTGATTTAGAAAAGTATCTTTTCCTAAGCTTAACTTCACACTAATAACTTGGATTCAAAACTTTTTGTCTTGTCGTTGTCGTTATAAGAAGCGGCTACTTTTGCAATCATATTCTTAGCTGGTATCACTTTAATTTAATTTTATGTTTAGGACAAAAAAGCGGAACTAATATAAATTACCTAAATCTATAATTATATAAAAAGGCTTGTCCTGACTGACTGACTGACTGACTGACTGACTGACTGACGATCAACGCACAGCCTAAACCACTGAAGTTAGAAACTTGAAATTTTGACAGTAGGTTCCTTTTATGACGTAGGCGAGCACTAAGAAAGGATTTTTCGAAATTCGCCCCCCAAGGGGGTAAAAAGGGGGGTTAAAGTTTGTATGAAACTCCGTCATTTTTCGAGTTATACTCATGAAATTCGGTATTTAGGCTTTAAATTGAAAACAAAAAAGTACGTGTTTCACAGTTTTTAAATATTCTACCCCCTAAGGGATTAAATAGGGGTTGAATGTTTGTATGATAGTCCTTCGTTCTTCAAGTTATTTTTCAGGTTATGTTTATGAAACTTGATATTTTGGCTCTTGATCAAAAATAAAGAATTACGTATTTTACATTTTTTGAAAATTCTCTGCCCAAGGGGGTAAAAAGGGGAGTTTCAATATTCATAGTTAAGACAGGACAACGTCTGTCGGGTCCGCTAGTTCTTTTATAAATAAACTAGCTTTAACCCGCGGCTTCGCTCACGTTAGGTTCGATTTTTTAACCCCCTATTTAACCCTCTTGGGGTTGAAATTTTCCAAAATCCTTTCTTAGCGCATGTCTACGTCCTAACAGCTACCCGTATGCCAAATTTCAGCTCGATCGGTCCAGTGGTTAGAGCTGTGCGTTGATAGATCAGTCAGTCAGTCAGTCAGTCAGTCAGTCAGTCAGTCAGTCACCTTTTCCTTTTATATATTTATTTTTGATATTTACGTTTTAGTTTTAATTAAGTATTTAGTTTTATATTATATTAAGTATTATTATTACATATCTTATATATTAAATAATAAATAAATATCTATTACAACTGTTATTATTCAATTTAATTCAATTCTTCTTCTTTATGCCTACATTATAATAATCAACCTACTGTCAAAATTTCAATTTTCTAACTTTAGTGGTTTAGGCAGTGCGTTCTATCTGTCGGTCAGTCAGTCAGAATAAGTAAGGTAGAGTCTTGACGTGAATGTAGAGCTACAATTTGGCCTACATGAAATAAATAATTTTGAATTTTGAATATTTTTAAGTCTTTTATAAGTATAGACAAGTCATTATAAGATTGCAAGTGTTACAAAATTGCGACAAAAAAATCGCGCATTTTTATCGCAGTACCTCCGCAACCTCTTCTAACTTAACCCGCTAACATGTTAGATTGCACCGTCACTTACGATCAGGTGAGATCGCCGCCTTGTCGCATAAAAACAGTTATAAGGATAACAGCAATAAAATATGCATTATCATCATACCGATCGCGTTATGGCATATTATTATGGGTACGTCTTGTAATTTAATTTCCTTCTACCCTTCATGGCGAAATATGGTCCCTGGGTTATAGCCGACATTTTATTGCCACTTCAGAATGACGAATGTGACAAGAAGCCATGTGATTTAGAAAAGTATCTTTTCCTAAGCTTAACTTCACACTAATAACTTGGATTCAAAACTTTTTGTCTTGTCGTTGTCGTTATAAGAAGCGGCTACTTTTGCAATCATATTCTTAGCTGGTATCACTTTAATTTAATTTTATGTTTAGGACAAAAAAGCGGAACTAATATAAATTACCTAAATCTATAATTATATAAAAAGGCTTGTCCTGACTGACTGACTGACTGACTGACTGACTGACTGACTGACGATCAACGCACAGCCTAAACCACTGAAGTTAGAAACTTGAAATTTTGACAGTAGGTTCCTTTTATGACGTAGGCGAGCACTAAGAAAGGATTTTTCGAAATTCGCCCCCCAAGGGGGTAAAAAGGGGGGTTAAAGTTTGTATGAAACTCCGTCATTTTTCGAGTTATACTCATGAAATTCGGTATTTAGGCTTTAAATTGAAAACAAAAAAGTACGTGTTTCACAGCTTTTAAATATTCTACCCCCTAAGGGATTAAATAGGGGTTGAATGTTTGTATGATAGTCCTTCGTTCTTCAAGTTATTTTTCAGGTTATGTTTATGAAACTTGATATTTTGGCTCTTGATCAAAAATAAAGAATTACGTATTTTACATTTTTTGAAAATTCTCTGCCCAAGGGGGTAAAAAGGGGAGTTTCAATATTCATAGTTAAGACAGGACAACGTCTGTCGGGTCCGCTAGTTCTTTTATAAATAAACTAGCTTTAACCCGCGGCTTCGCTCACGTTAGGTTCGATTTTTTAACCCCCTATTTAACCCTCTTGGGGTTGAAATTTTCCAAAATCCTTTCTTAGCGCATGTCTACGTCCTAACAGCTACCCGTATGCCAAATTTCAGCTCGATCGGTCCAGTGGTTAGAGCTGTGCGTTGATAGATCAGTCAGTCAGTCAGTCAGTCAGTCAGTCAGTCAGTCAGTCACCTTTTCCTTTTATATATTTAGATAAAATATTTCGTCATAAATTAGTTCTTTTACCTGACGGCAAAGCCAAAAGGAAAGGTTATGCTTGTTTTTGCATTTCACGAGGGAACGTGAGCTTTACTTGTGGTTACGTCGTGTACATGCACATTACGTAAGTGTGCGTGCCTATCAGGAGCTTAGGTGGGAACTCTCGTTCATACTTATACAGATACGACACACACACAACCATGAGTCACGAGCCGTCGTGAATTGAAAGAACTATAGCAGTCACGAAGTTTACAGCAAACGCGACTTCAAGAGTCGTCAAAATATTTGTTCTTTATCAACTGATCTACTCGTAAACGATGAAAATATATACGACTTTTCCTGGTGCGTTTCACATGGATTTTCCAAAGCTATTTATTTTCTCTCCCCCGGATCTTTAACTTACGTTCTTCATAGTATCTTCAACCTACTAATTGATATTATAGAGTATAGAAATGCTGATAGCCTTTCAATTCTTCTTCTTCTTTATCAACCCATAGACGTCCACTTTTGAACATAGGTCTCTTATGGGGCCCATACACGGTCAAACATTTTTGTCAAACAAACGGAAACGGAGGTGTTTGATTGGGTGCGCTGGTGTTTGATGACCTTGATCAAACAGCGCACCCAATCAAACACCTCCGTTTCCGTTTGTTTGACAAACATAATATTTGACCGTGTATGGACCCCCTAACACGGACTTCCCGGGTGCGGTCTAGTGCCGCCTGCGTCCAACGGCGATAGGTAGATACAGATATTTAGATAGATCTATAGTAAACTACATCCATAGTTCTAAGATCTGATTTTCGTTGGAGTCCGAAGGTGCTTGAATAGCAACGCCACTCCAGAAAGTGCAGTGTTGGCAGACCCCCCTTCCCCGCCCCACTGGACCCACGGCATCAAACGAGTCTTCAAAATACGCTTAAATAAAATTCTCGAGTAGATAATGTTATGTAGGTTCTGGTATTCGATTAAGTGGGGACTCTTAAACCTTTTTCTTTTCCGAAGCGCAAAAGGAAATTATCGAAATACGTTATTGAAAATTCGTTTCGTCAGTGAAAGGGAAATTTCGCGCTTTTCTTTAGATCCGATAAATTAATATTCTCTCCTAAAAGTTACTTTGAAGTTCCATCTTGAATTTTTGCAGAAATCTATTTTTGCAAGTTTGCACAAGTTTGGTAAAATGTTTGACTTTTAAAAAGTGGGGTGGATACCTAACACTTAGTGTCAATAATACTACCTAATGTGTAAAATCTGGAATCCAAGACTAGTATTTAATGACATTAAATTATTAAAATATCAAATAGCATTTTTTACTAGTTATGACTAGGCTATGAGCTGTTCCCATTTTGAACAGCAAAATCGGTTCATTCTTTATGGCGTGAAGAAGTAACAAATATCTATCCATCCTCACAAACTTTCACATTTATAAAATGTATGTAGGAAGTAGAGTAGGAAGTAGCAAGAAGGATCTATGCACGGATAAAATATTTACCATAACTCGCCAAGTGTCATAAGGTGGTTTGATAAAAATTGATTGTAGGTACGTATGCGACAAAACACGTGCCCAATATTGCAATTTTTACGACTTTTATCAAATTGACTAGTCGGTCATAGATCTGTATTGGCAATAATGTAGTACACACTATTTCCCTACAAATTAACAGCACACATTTCATCCATGTATTGGTTTAGGGCAATACTATCAAGATCACTTTAAACCTTATCACTATTGACATAGGGTTCTGAATGGTGTGTACTCCAGTTTATTTGTTGATGGTGGTGTAGGTAAACGGAGATACTACATCATTCTTCCTGTATCCGAAAGCTAAAACATCCGTACTAATTAAGGGTAAAGGCGGCCGAACAAATAGGTACATTGTGTGGGTTTTGTTTAATTAGTTTCTTTGGGAGTTCTCCACGTGAAAATATTCTCATCACGCTACCCCACATGCCTTTGCAAGTTACTCGAATTCTAATTAAGATCAAAGCTTTTACTAAGAGATCCGAAACATGATCGCTTTACTGTGAGTTTCACAAGAATACTTAGAGTCACTTGACGAGTGATGAAGAGAGCTAGGTATATTTTAATCGAAGTATAGTATAAGCTTCATAAAATGGTACTTAATTCAAAAAACGTATAGATATTGGGGTACTAAAATTCTTGAACAGTGCCCCCGTACCAGGAAACGGAGACTGATATATTTATAAGCTGTGACGTTATAAACAGAAGAGAAAATATTATCTCCTCTTTCATTTCATTAATAATTAATTAATCAAAAAGGTTAGTCGACATCACAGGTGACCGTAGAGCTGGCAGCTACCTCGGACAAAGAATTAGTCTAGCTGTCCAAAGGGGGAACGCTGCCAGTATCTTCGGAACCTTGATTAATTAATGAAATGAATTTATTCATCTCAACCCATCATCGGCCCATGGTTGGGCGTGAATTTTTTTTTTTTTTTCAAATGAAAAAGTATAGTCCATACTTCTCGCCAGTTGCGTTTTGACAGACTTAACCACTCCTTTGTAACTCAAACAATCGTTAACTCAAATAATCGTTAATTAAATTGTTTAAAACGTATACAACTTCAAAGAGTCAGAGAGATCAAACCCCGGACGTCGTATAAAGGAGTCCGAAGTCTTACCCACTAAACTGATATCATCTTTTTTAATAAAAATTGTAAGGAACATAAGCGCCTAACTCTATCGCCGCCGTCGGATTTTACCGGTATAATAACGATGATCTTCAGGATATCTCGCGTCTATTGCGGGCTACTTGGAGAAATTTACTGGCCGATCGGCGATCTTGGGATATTTGTTGCAATTCCGAGAGAGATTTTTCTAAAGCTTCGACGTTTTGCGATTTTTCAATTAGGAATCGTAAGTTACACTGAGAAGTTACTCGTAGAACTGGACGTTCTAAGTTAAAGCCGAGTGCATTTTATTTATTTAGGTATTTATCAATTACATCAACGATGCATTGCAGCGACATCTGTACTAATATATAAAGCTGAAGAGTTTTTTTGTTTGAACGCGCTAATCTCAGGAACTACTGGTTTGAATTGAAAAATTCTTTTTGTGTTGGATAGTCCATTTATCGAGGAAGGCTTTAGGCTATATAAGATCACGCTGATCATAATAACAGAAATTGAAGCGGACGAAGTCGCGCGCAACAGCTAGTTAATGATGTAATCATTAATGTCGTGTGTTAATCAAGTAAAATTGTAACAAAAAAATAACATTTTAAAAATAACAATACCTCATTCTTAGATTGGATCTATATTATGGCAACTAAATAATTTGTGAAATAAACTTAAATCTAAATTATCGCTAAATTACTACCAAAAATAAAATTAAAATAAATCTTAAGCTTCATCGAAGTCACAGTATGGCAGTGTGGCAAGATGCTGGCAGCATCTTTGCATGGCCACGCTATCTGATTCTTTGCTTTTAGATTTAGTTTGTAGGTACATTAATTTTATACATAGCTGATGCCTGTGAATTCGTTTTAAATCCTTTTTGAATTTTTCGATTATCCTATTTATTATCTATCTTTTTCCAGGATGAATTTCATCAAAATCGGTGGAGTCGTAAAAAATGTAATAGATAGCCAGACAGAGACACTTACTCCTATATGGATGGATATAATTTTAGATAGACTCTTGAAGTCCTGTAGTTGATGCTAATACTGGGAAAAATCCAAAAGGAAAGCAATGAAAATTTATACTTAAAAAAACACAAACACGAATTGTCTGCATTCAAACTTACGATATCGTAGGTATTTTATTGTACAAAACTTTGAACCATAATATTTTACTATAACATTTTACTATTTTAGTGTTTTCATTTTAAAGTTTTGGAAATTCCCTCAACGCCCGTAAAAAACTTCTATTTATGAGGAATAAAATGTGAACATCAGAATACTGTGTAATAACATACGAGAGCGTCTTGCAACAATATTAGCCAAATTCTTCAGAGCAAACGTAATAAAAATTTTAAAATTTATATTACAAAAATTATTTCATTTCATGTTTTCCCTAAGATGGAATGCGTTAACCTGGAAGAGTTATGAGTTATAACTCTGCTTCAAAAGCTTCAGCTAACACCAAACATATGTCATAACTCATGACTCATGACATATTATGTTTGGTGTACGTAGCTGAAGTTTTCTCAGAATATATTAGTAACATGAAACTACCGTCTAGGAATGTACGAATCGCTCTTCTATCGGATATACTTCGGCGAGTATG